>JARQOC010000002.1:590850947-591450947 GCA_033576535.1 Allobates femoralis | reverse complement strand
AAAAATTCCATGCTGGTACAACTAAGGGAGGGATGCAGGGGACGTTGAATGACAGCTGTTTCATATTTGATTTTGCGCTTCAACAGGTTCAGTTCTCCTCTGACAACAGGCTGCTTCCTTTTGAAGCAGACTACCCTAAAACCTCATCATATGCAAAAACAACAGGTAAGTTAAAACAATACATTCATATTATTCTAAAAGCACTAATGGTACCTTTACACGCCGCGACGGCAGGCTGGATACATCCCGCTACAGGCTACAAATGTAGCTTGTAGCGCCAATGTAGCCCGTCGTAGCGGCGTCTGAAGACGTGACGCTGCAGCCGGCAACAGATACATCTGTTTCCTAGGTCTGCTCGAAAACTGATGGCTACATCGCCGATGGTAGCAAGCTGTATCGGCGTGTAAAGAGGCAACGGAAGGGAACTCTGGACACCCGGGGCTGTAGCTGCAATGTAGCTAAGGCGTGACCCAGGCTCCGGGATACCGCGCCCCATCACCGATCATTGGAGGAAGCTCCTGCATGACGATTGGTAGTCGCTGCCTAGGGCGGCATATTTAAGGAGCTGACCAGTCACACTACACAATCGCTCGAGCGTGCTGGATGTCTCAGCCTCCTGCGATGCCTGCCCAATCATGATGATATTGCGCTGTCCTATCATCGTACGGACGGCTCGTAATCCAAGATTGTGGCACGCCTATGTGCTGTCCCTGCTGTACCAGGTCCGCCCATAGTAGCTTATTGTAGCGCTGTGTAAACGTGGTACGCTAAGCTACAGCTGGCTACTTGACACACCCGACGATGTAGCTAGCTATAGATGTAGCGTGGCGTAGCGCACCTTGTCGCGGCGTGTAAAGGAGATGCGTTGACCGTTTGTAGCCGTTTGAGCGTGCTCGTGCACGTGAAGTAGCGGGATGTATCCAGCCTGCCGTCGCAGCGTGTAAAGGTACCATAACAGATAATTCCTGCCTTCACTCTCTATAAGGGAGTCTGTGATTGGATGCCCTCACACCAGTGTAAAAATAAATAAATAATTGAAAAAAAATGGCTTAGCTTCCCCCCATATTTTTATACCCACACAGTTAAAGTTGATGGCTAGAGGCTGCAGTCTGCAGCCATGTGCTTTATCTTGCCTGTTTAGAAAAAGTACGGAATGCCACCATGCCATTTTTTAAAATTATTTAAATAAATAATAAAAAAATAACTGGGGTTTCCCCCAATTTTGATAACCAGCCAAGATAAAGCACACAGCTGGGGACAGGTATTCTCAGCCTGGGGAGGCCCATGATTATTGGGTCCCTCCCAGGCTGAAAACAGCAGCATGTAGCCACCCCAGAATTGGTGCATTCATTAGATACGCCAAATCAGGCCCATTTCCACTCAATCTTTAACTCCTGGCTGATATCTTGAGATGTTACTTCAGTATTGCCACATGATCTTTCCTCATGTTGTCATCTATTTTGTAAGTGAACTATTCCCTCCTGCAGCAAAACAACCCCACAACATAATGCTGCCACCCCTGTGTTTCACAGTTGGATGGTGTTCTTGGGCTTCCAAGATGGTCATAATAGCTAAACAGTTCAATTTTAGTTTTGTTAGACCCGACATGTCTTCAAAAATTTAGATGTTTGTTCCTGTGTGCATTTGCAAAAATTAATCTAGCTTTTTTATGTTTCTTTTGGAGTAATGGCTTCTTCCTAGCAGAGTGGCATTTCAGCCCATGTTGATATAGTACTCATTTCACTGTGGATAAGGACACAATCTTCCCAGCTTCTGCCATCATCTTCACAAGTTTTTTGCTTTTGTTTTTGGGTTAATATCACGTCAGACCAAAGCATGTTTCATCTCTGGGACTCAGAACCCATCTCTTCCTCAGCAGTATAATGGCTGCACATTTTCATCTTGTTTGTACTTGCGTATAATTGTTCATACTTTATACAGATGAACAAGGCACCTTCAGGTATCTGGAAATTGCACTCAAGGATGAATCAGTCTTGTGCAAGTCCACAATATAGTTATATCACACAAAATCATTAATAAATAAAATTTGCCACAGGTCTACTTAACATAACCATATTTTTTAAACACCCTTTTTTGTTAGGAGGTTTACAGTTTATCAGCAATTTCTCATTTTTCCAACAAAATTTACAAAATCAATTTTTTTCAGCAACCACATCACATTTTAATTGACAATGATAGATCTTTTGAACAGAAAATACCCAAATGTGACACCATTCTGAAAACGGACCCCTCAAAGTGCTAAAAACCACATTTAAAACATTTATTAACCCTTTAGGTGAGTCACAGAATTAAAGCAATGGGGAAAGAAAAAATCTAAATTTTACTTTGTCCAACAAAAATAATGCTTAACTCCATATTTTGCATTTTCACAGGTGTGACAAGAGAAAGATATATAATTTGATGTGCAATTTCTCCTGCAATGCTAATACCCCATATGCTGTTAAAAAATACTGTTTAGTGCATGGCAGGCTCGGACGGAAAGGGGCACCATTTGACTTTTGGAGTGTAAAATTGTCTGGAATAGAGAGCAGATACCATGCCATGTTTTCAGAATCCCTGATGTGCATGAACAGTGAAAACTCCTCACAGGTGAACCAATTAGGAAACTACAGACCTCAATGAATTTATTTAGAGGGGAAGTGACCCCCCTTGGACCCACAGGTGTTTCACAGAGTTTTATAATGCTGAGCCATGGAAATAAAAAAAAACATTGCCTTTTATATAAAGGTTCCCTGAGGAAGGAGCTCGGCAAGTGGCTCTGAAACGCGTCGGAAAATAAAGCTATTCATCACTTTCAACCAGACATCCCGGTGTTTCTGGTGTCATTTACATCTATCCTGCAGCAGCGCGGACCTGAGGTACGTTATATACCTGATAGAGTGCACATGTGGCCTACAATACAGAATTTTATACCATTTGGAGGTGAAGAAAGGGTAATTAATTTTGCACCACTAAAGTGTTGTTTTAGCCTCATATTTTACATTTTACATGGTAAAATAAATAGCGCTCTGAGTTTTACATTTTTATGAAAGCTAATAGGAAAAATTGGACTGCACAGTTTTTTGTCCAATTTCTCCTTCGTGTGCCAATACCCTCCATGTAATCAGTAAATGCTTTTCAGGCACATTGCAAAGCTCAAAAGTGAAGGAGTGCCATATTATAGTGCAGACTTTGCTGTTATGGTTTACAGGTGCCATATCACATTGGAAGATCCCTTGATGTGCCAGAATAGCAGCACCCCCCATAGTGAATGTATTTTGGGCACCTTTCACATTAGCATTTTCGGCTGGATCCAGCCAATCTGGCAGATTTACCGCTATCTGCCGGGTTGGCCGCCTAATGGCCGACTTGCAGTACACTTGCGGCAAGCCCCCATTCATTCTCTATGGGGCTTGTGGCAAGTGCGATATTGCCACGATCCAGCAATTGCCACACCTACCGCAAGACCCATAGAAAATGAATGGGGGCTTGCCCAAGTGTACCACAGGTCGGCCATTAGGCAGCCGACCTGGCACATGCGGTAGATCTACCAGATCCAGCCGAAAACGCTGATGTGAAAGGGGCCTTACAAATTACAGTAGATGCTAGAGTGTATGGGCAGTTTCCAGGTTAGTCCACTGGCTCCAACAGCCAGTCACAGACGCCCCCTCTCTAAGACAGCGTCTGTGATTGACTGTTGCGCCCCTAACCAGTGAATAATCAGGAAGTTAATGAGTGTCCCCAGTAAGTATGAGCTGATGTTTAAACAATGTTTTGTTCTGTTTTAGAGCCTTCTTACCACCATTTAATTTCTTTAACGTCTGATTTCAGAGTTCAGACTAGTTTGGATCAAGTCTGGTCTCAAATCCGGACTTTAAAAACAGTCCGCCCAGTTCACTGAACCTGAACATTGGCGGTTCGCCCATCACTAGTTATAAGTTATGGAGTGCAGTGTTCACCTCCCTCTCACCCCTTTTCCTGCACCGTGGATCGTCAACTACCCTCCCTTTCTGTGGTTTGTTAATGAAAAACAGGGCTAAAAAGATTGTTTGCTTACAAATAATAATTTAATAAAGCTATGGCCATTGTGCAACCTAACAATTGGTGTGTTGCATGACTTATGTTATATATATACTAGCTGTAGTACCCGGCTACGCCCGGGTTAATAAATAACTGCTGTTAGCTATAACAAAATAGAATTGAACATGTCATATTAATGACCTGTAGAAACAGAAGCTGAGCTGTGATTGGTTGCTATAGGCAGCCTAATAAATCTCCAGCCAAGAGTAAACCCTCCCCCTGGCCGGGCAGTATATGTTACCTCACACATACACATAATAGACAGCTCATGTGACTGACATCTGCCTTAATCCCCTATATGGCACATGTGTTGCACATTGGCTGTTTTTAATGAGATGTTTATTTTTGGAAATTAAAGATAGCACACGTTTGAGGCTAGTTGTGTGAGGCAATTTGTACACATCTGTGTCTGTCTGTGTGGTGTGTGTGTCCCTGTGAGGTGTGTATGTGTGTATGTCCCTGTGGTGTGTGTGTCCCTGTGGGGTGAGTGCATGTGTCCCTATAGGGTGTGTATGTGTGTGTGTCCCTGTGGGGGGTCTGTGTGGTGTGTGTGTGTCTCTGTGTTGTGTGTGTCTCTTTGTGGTGTGTGTGTCCCTGTGGAGTGAGTGCATGTGTCCCTATAGGGTGTGTATGTGTGTGTCCCTGTGGGGGGGGTCTGTGTGGTGTGTGTGTGTCTCTGTGGTGTGTGTGTCTCTTTATGGTGTGTGTGTGTGTGTCCCTGTGGGGTGAGTGCATGTGTCCCTATAGGGTGGGTATGTTTGTGTGTCCCTGTGGGGGGGTCTGTGTGGTGTGTGTGTGTGTCTCTGTGTTGTGTGTGTCTCTTTGTGGTGTGTGTGTGTGTGTTCGGGTGAGTGCTGAGTATCCAATGTTGGGGCTGCACCTTAGTGACTATACACTTGCTGTTACTCTTTGTGTGCTTGTGGTGTGTATACATGTCCCCGTGCGTGGTGAATATTCCATGTCTGGGCCCCACCTTAGTGACTATATGCTGGAATATGCTGTTAGTCTTTGGCGCGGTCATTAAGCCCCTCTTATTCACAACTGTCAACTGGTAACTGTCACTTTTTCCCCATTATGTAGATAGGGGCAATATTGTTTGGTGAATTGGAACGCGCTGGGTTAAAATTTTGCCTCACAACATAGCCTATGACACTCTAGGGGTCCAGACGTGTAACTGGGCAAAATTTTGTGGCTGTAGCTGGCAGCTGTCGATTTTCCTCCAATACTTTTCCTTTCACTTTTTCCCCAGTATGTAGATAGGGGCAAAATTGTTTGGTGAACTGGAACGCGCAGGGTTAAAATTTCGCCTCACAACATAGCCTATGATGCTCTCAGGGTCCAGACGTGTGACTGTGCAAAATTTTGTGGCTGTAGTTGCGACGGTGTAGATGCCAATCCCGGATATACATACACACATACATACATACATACATACACACATACACACATTCAGCTTCATATACTACTAGCTGTAGTACCCGGCTACGCCCGGGTTAATAAATAACTGATGTTAGCTATAACAAAATAGAATTTGAATATGTCATATTAATGACCTGTAAGAAAATAGAAGCTGAGCTGTGATTGATTGCTATAGGCAGCCTAATAAATCTCCAGACAGCAGTAAACCCTCCCCCTGGCCGGGCAATATATGTTACCTCACACATACACATAATAGACAGCTCATGTGACTAACATCTGCCTTAATTCCCTATATGGCACATGTGTTGCACATTGGCTTTTTTTAATCAGATTTTTATGTTTGGAAATTAAAGATAGCACACGTATGAGGCGAGTTGTTTGAGGTGATTTGTGCACATCTGTGTCTGTCTGTGTGGTGTGTGTGTCCCTGGGGTGTGTGTATGTGTGTGTCCCTGTGGGGTGAGTGCATGTGTCCCTATAGGGTATGTATGTGTGTGTGTCCCTGTGGTGTGTATCTCTGTTGTGTGTATCTCTTTGTGGTGTGTGTCCCTGTGGGGTGAGTGCATGTGTTCCTATAGGGTGTGTATGTGTGTGTGTCTCTGTGGGGGGGTCTGTGTGGTGTGTGTGTATCTGTGTTGTGTGTGTCTCTTTGTGGTGTGTGTGTGTCCCTGTGGGGTAAGTGCATGTGTCCCTATAGGGTGTGTATGTGTGTGTTTTCCCTGTGGGGGGGGTTTGTGTGGTGTGTGTGCCTGTGTTGTGTGTGTCTCTTTGTGGTGTGTGTGTCCCTTTGGGGCGAGTGCATGTGTCGCTATAGGGTGTGTGTGTGTCCCCTTGTGTGTGTGTGTGTCTCTGTGTTGTGTGTGTCTCTTTGTGGTGTGTGTGTGTTTGTTCGGGTGCGTGGTGAGTATCCAATGTTGGGGCTGCACCTTAGCGACTATACACTTGCTGTTACTTTTTGTGTGCGTGTGGTGTGTATACATGTCCCCATGCGTGGTGAATATACCATGTCGGGGCCCCACCTTAGTGACTATATGCTGGTATGTGCTGTTAGTCATTGGCGCTATCATTAAGCCCCTCTCATTCACAACTGTCAACTGGAAACTGTCACTTTTTCCCCATTATGTAGATAGGGGCAAAATTGTTTGGTGAACTGGAACGCGCAGGGTTAAAATTTCACCTCACAACATAGCCTATGACACTCTCGGGGTCCAGACCTGTGACTGTGCAAAATTTTGTGGCTATAGCTGACAGCTGTCGATTTTCCTTCAACACTTTTCCATTCACTTTTTCCCCATTATGTAGATAGGGGCAAAATTGTTTGGTGAACTGGATCGCGCAGGGTTAAAATTCCGCCTCACAACATAGCCTATGACGCTCTCGGGGTCCAGACGTGTGACTGTGCAAAATTTTGTGGCTGTAGTTGCGACGGTGTAGATGCCAATCCCGGGTATACATACACACATACATACACACACACATTCAGCTTTATATATTAGATATATATATATTGCTATGGCTATTTTTTTTATATCTGGCTTCATTATTATTTAGAAACAATTTTATTTTTCCATATGTCTTATTATTTGCTTAAAGACTTGCGTCATGGAATATGTCTGACCAGGAATCTGGTTTCCTTTGCAGTTTTCCTGACAAGGTGATTTTGTGGTAGCCTATGGAAGTGTGTTATCCCTGATAATCTAGAAAGTGAGATAAAATGTGCAATAGGGTCTTATCTCCCAAATGTGGAGAGTGGATGTATCAATGAGTGGAATCTGCTCACCTGGTCTGGTTGTGTATACCCACAACCAGTTTAATCACTCAATAGGCAGCTGCTGCTGGATCCATACATCCACGAGTCACCGCGCTCCAAAAATAGCATATATAGGACGAAGTGTCGCTCGATCCATCACTGGATGAAGGTGTATATTTAATCCTACGCTTTTTTGGAGCCAATACCCAGCTCCTTCTTTGTCCCTGAGGAATGAGCTGGGTATTGGCTCCGAAACGCGTCGGATTAAATATACACCTTCAATCAGATAGTCCAGTCTTCTGGTCTTCTTTGGCAGCAGCACGGATCGCGACACTTCGTCCTATATAGGTTATCCCTGATAATGTCTTTTGTTTCCTTTCATTATTATGCAACGTCTGTGGTTTTGCTTTCTCAAGCTAATAAATACTAGGAGTCTTAGAGCCACAGGCAGACGAGACTCTACCTGCAGACACTTGAATGTCTCATGTCTCATCTCCAGTTATGAATGATTTTTAATCTGAAACTCACTGGTAATGTGCAGACACATCGTGTCCACCCTAAAAAGCTCTCCATAAAGATAGGTTTCCACGACAGTATATGTATGTGTGTATGGATTATTAATGGTGTGGGGGTGTTTTCAAGGGTCATTTTATTGCTACAAGGAAGGTGGATGGAAGTAGTCACTGTAATTAGAAGCAGAGTCATATCCTTTTGGGCTTTCAGCCATAGTACAGGCAGACATCTGCATAGAAGATCACTGCAATTATCAGTGCTGATTACAGTGGTTTCTGGTATGCTTGGCCCTGGGTCTGAAAGCAAGCTATGAAAATTCTCTGCCTGGGACCATCTGAAGAATATGTGCCATGTCATTCTGAATTCTACAGAGATCATCTGCCACATGTTTAGCCATAGCAAGAAAAGCGTGATGGTGGTCAAACTATGTAGTTTGAAGTAACTCAGAAGACCAGTGATCAGGCTGCACAGGTATGCCTGATATAGAAATATGATGCAGTTCTGGCACTGAATTCTATTATTTTAATAAGGAAGCATATGTTATTGTTGTTAAATATTTTTAAAGGGGACCTGATATGTATTGATCTTTCTAATAAAGAAATTATGTTTATTCCTCCTGGCAACCTCAGGCTTTCAGTCATAGAGGTGAGGATGGTGCGGTTCCAGTTACCACTCAGTACATTGTGAGCAGCAGCTGTAACCACGCCCCTGACATGGACTGACAGCCGGATCAGCATTGCATCAGTACAGAGCTAGCTGTCAATCAGTGTCAAGGTGTGGTTACAGCTGCCACTCACTGTGTACAGTGGTAACTGAGACTGCACTAACCGCTGTGACTGAAAGCATGAGGCTGCTGGGGAGCAAAATTAGTTTCCTCCTTGCATTGAGGTTTTAAGTGCTGTAGCCACATGGCACTGGAATGCTATTAACATGCAGACTAATCCCATATCTTCAGGTTAATATTTTTTTCTGGAACATTCCACATATGCTCTAACAAATTGAAATCTGGGTAATTTGGAGTAATTGTCCTCAGCCAACCCCTTATAAACAATCTCATAGCATTATCTCTCCTCCACTAAGGCTGGTTTCACATTACGATATTCGGATTTCCTATGCTGTCCGATAAAAATCGGACAGCATCGGATCCGAATTTGGCCCCATGCAGCCCTATGGGCATCAGACCGAATCGGATGTGCACTAGATGCCATCCGATTTGGTCCGATCCGATTCTGTCTGATTTTTTTATCGGTGCAAAAATCGGAGCCTGCTCCGATTTTTGCACCGAAAATAAAATCGGGCAAAATCGGATCGGACCAAATCGGATGGCATTTAGTGCACATCCGATTTGGTCTGATCAATTTAGCATGGGGCCCTATGGAGAAGGGTCCGAGGAAACATCTGATGTCTCCTCGGACCCGATTTTACTGTACTGAGCATGCTCAGTACAGTAAAACTTCTCCAAACTGGGAGAGAAGGGGTTAAAAAAAAAAAAAAAAAGTTCATGCTCACCTCTCCCCGAGCCCCCGCCGTCTCCCGCCGTATTCCTGCAGGCTCCTGGTGGCTCCCGCAGGCTACCGGAGTCTGCAGAGGTCTTCTACTGCAGTATAGGACCTGCGGTGATGTCACAGTCAAGTGACACCAGGTTACCATGGTGTAACCTGGTGTCACGTGACTGTCACATCACCACAGGTCCTGAACTACAGTAGAAGACCTCTGCAGACACCGGGAGCCTGCGGGAGCCACCAGGAGCCTGCAGGAAGACGGCGGGAGACGGCGGGGGCTCGGGGAGAGGTGAGCATAAAATGTTTTCTTTTTTTCTTTTTTTCAGCCCGGAGGCTACGATTTTATGCCGGAATCGGATGCTTATTTGGCATCCGATTCAAGGCATCAGAAGGGAGCCGATGCTGTCCGAATTTATCGGACAGCATCGGCTCCCTCATAAATCGTTATGTGAAAGTAGCCTGAGGTTTATAGTTGACACAATACAGTTAAGATGCAATGTTTTCTTGCCATTTACAAACCTAGATTGATCAGATCGGCAGATAAAGAAGTGTGACTTATCACTCCACAGGACATGTGTTTTACTGCCTCAGAGACAAGTGGTGACATGTTTTACAGCACTCCATCCAATATCTGATAGCTTAAGGTTTGCAGGCAGCTGCTTGACTATGGAAACCCATGTCATAAAGCTCCTAGCAAACTGTTTTTGTGCTGATGGTAGTGCCAGAGGAAATTTGGAACTTTTTAAATCGGCAGCATATTGGCGATTTTTATGCACAACGCTCCTCAACCCTCAGCGACCCCACTGTGAAACTATGGGATCTGCCTCTTATTGCTGTGAATTCTAAATGCTGCCACGTTTCAATAATACCGGACACAATTGATCTGTGAATTTTTAGGAAGGAAGACATTTTACAAACTGAAATTATTACGACAAAAAGCTTAAAATCAGTGAACATGTTAAAAGGAATCATTATTTTCCCAGATTTGTTAAGGGAGACTGCATGACCATAGACTAGATTTTATACAACTACAGTCATAGGACTAAGAAAGAAAAATTAAGAACCTGAATTAATTAAGAAGCGTGTCCTGATACTTTTGTCCATTTAGTAATTTTATGTTGTAACATAAGTTTAGAACATTACACATTAAATAATATAGTAGGCTATAAATGTTAATGTTCATTCTCATGAATAACATAGATCGATCAGCATATGATACTATGATACTGTGCTCTGCCTTCTATTGAAAACAATAATACTAATAAAAGAGAGATCTCAGTGAGAGGAACATTAAGCTCCAACAGACCTAAAATAAAAATCTATTGATCACAAAGAGAATTGAACCATTTCACATCATACTTGTGACTTTAGATATTGAACACACCACAGATGCAGCTGTTTCTAGAATCCTTTCATCATCTTGTGTTGATGCCATGGTTACTGGCTATGGTGTCCTCGTAGTGATCAATAGATCACATTATTGAGGTCTACTACTCATTTCTATACATGAAAGGGAAGGCCACATGGAGCATATGGCACTCGTGCCATTTCGTAAACATATTGAGCCTCGAGGGTTTCATTTCATTGACATTTTAAAAATGCTCAGATCTTGAGCAAAAAATCTCCAAGGTACTAACTATTCCATAAAAATAACCAAGTTGGGTTTGCAATGTTGTCAACTCTGGCATTAAAAAGAATCTGTCATCAGGATTCAACCACCAAACTATGTATATCGCATGTAGCTCTTTTAAAAACAAGTGAAGCAATACCTTTACTTGCCTGTACCTTCCTCTGATCTGAGAAATTAGCATTTTAATTGATATGCAAACGAGGCTTTAGATCTGAAGCCTGTGTCACTGCAGCTCTATTTGTTCACTCAGGGTCTCCTCCTCCTGCTTGACTGATGGCTCCTTTACAGTCATATGAAAAAGTTTGGAACAATGCAGAAATGGTGAAATTTAGAAATGAGCACTATACAAGGACACTGCACTGATTAGTATTACCTTTAGGTCTTTATTGAATATTGACATATGGATCCACTTGAGGAAGACGCATTAGCGTTGAAACATGTTGTGGCGAGGACTCACATTTGTCAATATTCAATAAAGACCTAAAGGTAATACTAATCAGTGCAGTGTCCTTGTATAGCGCTCATTAATCTAAATACCACCATTTCTGCATTGTTCCTTACCTTATCCTCCCTATGGGGAGTGTGGTGGAAGAGAGCAGCTTTGTACACAAGGACCTGGCTGACACAATAGACACGTGATTGATCACGGGACCTGGAGAAGCGAGCTGGAGCTGGGCGCTCATTCTGGAACCAGGAACCGGCGAGCAAAGGTCTCGGATCCCTTCCTCACCACTGAGCTTACTATCTGGTTGTGCAGAGACGGCACAACCAGACAAGGTGAGTGAGGAATTAATATAACGGAGATTCTGCCTTTAGCAAACAGTGTGGCGCAACCGAATTTTTATTTTATATGAAAACGTTTGGGCACCCCTCTTAATCTTCCTCTTTTTTTTTTCTTCAAAATTGTTTTTTTGTAACAGCTATTTCAGTGTGATATATGTAATAACTGATGGACACAGTAATATTTAAGGTTTGAAATGAGGTTTATTGTACTAACCAAAAATGTGAAATATGCATTATTTCAAAATTTGACAGGTGCCAAAGTATGGGCACCCTTCTGATTTTCATGATTTGAATACTCCTAACTACTTTTTACTGACTTACTGAAGCACTAAATTGGTTTGGCAACCTCATTGAGCTTTGTACTTCATAGCCTGGTGTATCCAATCATGAGAAAGCTATTTCAGGTGTCCACTTGCAAGTTGTTCTCCTAGTTGCATCTTCTCTGAGGAGGGGCATCATGGGCTCCTCAAAACAGCTCTCAAATGATCTGAAAAAAAAGATTGTTCAACATAGTTGTTCAGGGGAAGGATACAAAAAGTTGTCTCAGAGATTTAACCTGTCAGTTTCCACTGTGAAGAACATAGTAAGGAAATGGAAGACCACAGGGACAGTTCTTGTAAAGGTCAGAAGTGGCAGGCCAACAAAAATATCAGAAAGGCAGAGAAGAAGAATGGTGAGAACAGTCAAGAACAATCCACAGACCACCTCCAAAGACCTGCAGCATCATCTTGCTGCAGATGGTGTCACTGTGCATCGGTCAACAATACAGCGCAGACTGCACAAGGAGAAGCTGTATGGGAGAGTGATGCGAAAGAAGCCGTTTCTGCATGCACGCCACAAACAGAGTCGCCTGAGGTATTCAACAGCACATTTGGACAAGCCAGTTTCATTTTGGAAGAAGGTCCTGTGGACTTATGAAGCAAAGATTGAGTTGTTTGCTCATACAACAAGGCGTTATGCATGGCGCCACAAAAACACAACATTCCAAGAAAAACACTTGCTACCCACTGTCAAATTTGGGGGAGGGTCCATCATGCTTTGGGGCTATGTGGCCAATGACGGCATCGGGAATCTTGTCAAAGTTGAGGGTCGCTTGGATTCCACTCAGTATCAGCAGATTCTTGAGAATAATGTTCAAGAAGCAGTGTCAAAGTTGAAGTTACGACGGGGGTGGATCTTTCAGCAAAAGAATGATCCAAAACACCGCTCCAAATCTACTCAGGCATTCATGCAGAGGAACAATTACAATGTTCTGGAATGGCCATCCCAGTCCCCAGACCTGAATACCATTGAACATCTGTGGGATGTTTTGAAGCGGGCTGTCCATGCTCGGCGACCATCAAACTTAACTGAACTGGAATTGTTTTGTAAAGAGGAATGGTCAAAAATACCTTCATCCAGGATCCAGGAACTCATTAACAGCTACAGGAAGCGACTAGAGGCTGTTATTTTTTGCAAAAGGTGGAACTACTAAATATTAATGTCACTTTTCTGTTGAGGTGCCCATAGTTTTGCACCTGTCAATTTTTGAAATAATGCATATTTCACATTTTCAGTTAGTACAATAAACCTCATTTCAATCCTGAAATATTACTGTGTCCATCAGTTATTACATATATCACACTGAAATAGCTGTTGCAAAAAAACAATTTTAAACAAAATAAATGAGTAAGATTAAGAGGGGTGCCCAAACTTTTTCATATGACTGTACCTTAAGTCACTTCAAGCTGTGCACTGTGCCTTGGGCACAAGGACAATGTGCTCTTTGTTCTTGGCTCAGGTCTGCAGTAATGAGTGTTGTCAGTCCACCCAGTGTGCAAAGATCAGTGATGTCACTTGCGGGGACAGCGCTGGTCTCTCTGTATGCCAGATATTCTGAAACCGTTCTGTTGCTGGCTCATTACTTCTAATCTGAGCCAAAAACAGAGAGTGTGCTGTCATGATGCTCATTGCACAGTTCTTATTGTGACGGGACTGGCCCAGCCCCAGACACATGCATCACTGATTAATGCTTTATTTCAGGGAGGGGGCAGAGGCTGTGCCAGTGATTGCAGCCTCTCCCCTGATGACATTTTATTTGAGTATTCCAGAATGCACCATGCACTGGGATTCTCAAATGAACTGTCATCAAAAAGAAAGTAGGGAAATAAAATAGAAAAACAAATTGTGTAGTTAGGGAATGAAACAGAGATTTTATTGGAAGTATATTAGTAAATTGTCAAGATTATGGCCCTAAATAGAGGGGGATTTAGAATGAAACTTAGGCCGGCTTCAGACTGCGTGTCTGATCCGATCCGTAGCTGTCCGCTTGAGGCAGACAGCCGCGGACCGGATCAGCACACAGGACTGGGGGCTATTATGCCCTCCGATCCTGTGTGCAGCCGCACGCAGCTGAACCAGCTGACAGGTCAGGACCGCGGCGCCCGCGGTCCTCACCTTTTAGCAGCTGGAACTGCGTGCGGCTGCACACAGGATCGGAGGGCATAATAGCCCCCAGTCCTGTGTGCTGATCCAGTCCGCGGCTGTCTGCCTCAAGCGGACAGCTACGGATCGGATCAGACACGCAGTCTGAAGCCGGCCTTAGTTGCCTTCAGACCACCCCTTTAACTAATGTTAGGAAGTGTCTGACAATAGGCTTGTTAACTACTTTTATGGCAACCAACAGAAGTGTTAATGCAGCTCTGTACAGCATTACAGTATGTAACCCAAAATGTAGATTGCTGCTATTACGTACCTATTTATATACATGGTACCTGTCTATAAGAGGTAATTGTCTTAGGAGACATAAATTTACTTTATATGAAGTAGTTAACTAATTAGACTAATTAATGTAATTATTACGATAGTTAAATAGACCTCTTGTCTGAGTCAAGATATCAATTTATAGTTTATGATGAGAAATTTAAGCATTAACAGGTGTTAATCAATATTCTGTTCAGGTCAATGATCTAAATGAGAAGAAATCAGCTTCTGCCAAATTAGCAACAAAACCCAACTGCCTAATTGATTCTAATAGATTCCATGTAAACAGAAATAATTTTCTCTGTTCAAATTGATTTTCAAGCAATCCAATTGAAATGACCTAGATACCTGAAGCCTGTATATATGCTCTGGTATGCACTGTAGCCTGCAGCTTAAGTGAACTGTTAGTTTCTTTTTATTTTGACCGTAAATGTGCTATAGAAACGCTCTTATCTGACAATGAAAATTGTTTGGCAGATGATATTTTCTATATACTATGTCACTAGTTTCCACGTATACATGGAATGAAGCTGCATGACAATGTGAAACAGTGTTATGGGTATAATATCCTATATGCATTTATTAACTCTGTTATTGTAAATCACTTGCTCATCATAAAAGCCTTATGGTGCCGTCACACAGCACGATCTGGCCAGCGATGTCGGAAGCGATGCGCGGGTGCCCGCTCGGTTCCGACATCGCTGGCCAGCTGTCACACAGCATCGCTGCGGCCGGCGACACCGCAGCGATGCGGGCGGTGACATCGCTCGCTGGGCTGGGCTCAGCCCAGCGAGCGATCCGGAGCAACGCTGCGGTATAGGCTGGATCGCCGCCGACATTGCTCTGGCGATGTCACACGGCGCGATCCAGCCTTATCGCAGGTCGCCGGTTGACAGGTTTACGGTTCTTCCCATAAACCTGTCAACCTGCAACCAGCGATAAAACTCGGTCGCGGCGCTCATTTACACAGCGCGACGTCGCTAGCGACATCGCTGATACGTCACTTTTTCGGCGATGTCGCTAGCGACGTCGGCAGGTGTGACGGCACCTTTAGCCGTGTTTGATGCAAGATATGTAGATGTAATTTGCAATGCATGCTGTATATTTTATTTTGACAAACTATAAAAGGCAAACATTTTGCATGCTTCTTAATGTTCAAATATGTGAGGAGGATGGACTGAAACCCCCTAGAGTCTCCATGAAATGATTCTCATGAGTTGGGCTCATGAGTTGGGCTCTGCCTACATCATTTTTGATATTTGAAAGCGTACACTGTGACTCCTTTTTTCCCCCCAATATCTTTGTGTTCTCAATGTTGGAAATGACAGCCAGATACTTGACCATTATGCAATAGCATTGGCCAGGCTTGATTCACTCCAAATTTATTCTGCAACAGGACAACCCCAAACATTCAGCCATTGGCATTACGCACTATCTTCTGCATATAGAAGAACAAGCAGTGCTGGAACTGAGGATGATGAGATGAGGACTCTTTGAGATCCATATCATCATATCATTGAGACTGTAAGGTGGCCGTCACACGCTTCAATGTTGAGAGCGATATTGTTAGCTATCACATGCATGCGCGATCGCTAACAATATCGCTCACATCGTTGGTGAGCTGTCACACAGGCAGACTCACCAGCGATGTGGAGCAGCGAGATCGCTGGTAACTATGGTACACATCGGGTTACTAGGCGCCGCGCGGCGCTTAGTAACCCGACGTTTACCATAGATACCATCTCCCAGCATAGGCTCCGCTGGGAGATCGTTCATCGTGGTGTCACACACCACGATGATGCAGATTGATCAAGCGATTATCGCTTGATTTGAGCTTCGGCTCACAAATCTGCGATCAAAGAATCAAGCGATTTTATAGCGTAAAATCGCTTGATTACACGCAGCGATGCACAAACGATACCACTTAAGAGATCAAAAAGCAGATCGCTTAAGCGATATCGTGCAGGAAATTGATGCGTGTGACGGCCGCCTAAGTTATTCCATGAAGAGACATCAGAATTTGAACAAGCCTACATTCACAGAAGTTCCATGGTTTTCCCAAATGTTTGGAACAACCAAGCTTGCTCTTCATGGCGTTAGCACATTGGTTTGGAGACAACATAGACATCATTATTTCTAAGACAAAAGTGTGTCTCATCTTCTGTAGAAGTTAGATTTCCATTCCAGCATTGCTGTCTTGCTCTGCACAGTAATATCCATTGAGAGCGGTGGTGTGAGGTCATGAAGAGGCCTTCATGAGGAAATGTCACATTGGTCTTACTCCCTGATTTATGGTGTAGGGTGGTATAATGTGTGGTTGCCAGACCTCTTTAGTCTTTATTTCAGGTACACTAATACTTAAATAGATTTGGTTGTGAAATCAGTGGTGCGACCATTTCTCCAAGGTGTTCCAGGAGCTGTTTATCAACAGGATAATGTCAAGTCACACTTTCCTCATTTTACTGCAAGCACACTGCTTGGCCTAAGTATTTTTCCATGGCCTGCAGTCTTTTTGGACTTGTCTCCTATTGAGCACATCTGGGATGCCATTGGTTGGCAATTGCAAAGGGGGCTACCAGCAGCAGATCTTGATGATTCATTTGGCATTCAACATAGCAGTATTTTTCTCAGACAACCATTAATAACCCCTTGATAGATTGCTAAAGCATGTAAGCTTGTGTAATTTTATGAGTGGTGCTTATACTTGATACCAAATAAATTAGAATCTTTTGAATTTTTTTCATTTTTACATCACTTGCATAGCATAAATGTGTCTTTTGATCCTGTGATTTCCATAATTCTACAACCTTTTCTTCTTGGTGTTGCAGTTTCAATATTGAGTAGGTAGTGTATACAATTGTGACTACACTGTCATCACAGTTACCAAAAGAATAAAATGGAAGTAGTTTTTACTGAACTCAATGTGCACTGTAAAAGCAAAGAAAAAGACAGTAATGGAATTGTTTTTTTACATTTCACTACACATTTTTTCCTCAGTTTTCAAAACATTAAGTTGTAAATTAATTTATGGCATTAAGAAAATACAACTACAGACAAATATAAAGATTAAGATCAAAAACTAAAGTGTAGAAATGAAAAATAGCTGCAGTACCCAGGGGTAAAAAAACAAAAAAATCCAAAACGTACACTTTGCCTTTTCAAAGATTATTGTGGTAAATTGGATTCTTACCCAAATCAGACTTAATTAAATGGCCTCCAGCTCCTACTATCAGATAACTGAAATGTTACATAGCTCCTGAGACATCTTTGTGCATTGCAGATCTTTAACATGTCAGTTAATCAATATTCCTGTGCTAGAATCATGTTATCCACCTGGGAAGGTGCAGAGACATAAGAAGACTTAAGAATCATTCCTATATTGTAGTCACGTAGTGGGCGTAATTCAATGTGTTTATAACCCTATACTTCAGAGGTCCCACATGGCTTATATACACTATACAAACAATATTATTCTCATTACTGCATGTCTATCTATAACTGAGATGGTGTATAATTGTATTGTATGCAAATAGCAGAAAAGAATAAAGAAAATAGTGACCTCTGTGAAAAGTGGTCACTACTATTGATGAGCGAGTAGTAAGATATTCGGGTTCGGATAGCTGTAACTGAATACTTTGAACTAGTAACGAATCGAATGCAAATCAATTGAAAACTCTGGATTATTTGCAAAAAGAGAAGCAGGCACCCGAACCATTTCCAACAAACTTCAGTTTATTTTACAGAAATCACATAAAATTTAAAATCATGTCGGTGGGCACTTGGCCCCGTCAGACGCGTTTCGGTGTAAAACCTTCATCAATGACAGAATAATCCTTGGATTGGGGCGGATGCCAGATGCCGCTGAGCACCTGACCTGGATCAAGACCGGAGGATGGATGAGCTTCCCATTCCCTGTTCCTTATTTCAATTGGGAACTCACTTGGATCTGACTAATGAAACAGTGTAAAGTATTCGGTTTGAGCAATCCGAACCCGAATATCCTACTACTCTCTCATCACTATTCACCAGCAAATGCCAGAGCAGAGCAAGGCATTAGGACTGGCACAAGCAAACAAGCAAAATGATTTATCTGAAGATCCCTGTAGGATTGCAGTTAATTTTGTAAATAATCTTAATCCAGACATTTAGAAGTGCACAATAAAAGTAGAAACATAAGCGGGAAGATTTCTGCTCATAAATTAGTGCTAACAGACAATATACAAGTCAACCAATGTCCTTTAATGATCCTTTCACATGGGCCAAAGGCATAGCTGTGCTTAACCAAGAGTACAGATGGACAATGAACCGAAACATACTAGAAAGCAACTCAGGAGTTTTTTAAGACAAAGAAGTCTTATTAATATTCTGCAACGGCCAAGTCAATCACCAGATCTCAGGCCCAACAAACTGCATTTCACATGCGCAAGACAAAACTTAAGGCAGAAAGATGCACAAACAAGCATCAACTGAAGAGTCGGCTGCAGTAAAGGCAGACAAAGCATTACATAAGAGGAAACCCAACGCTTAATGGCCTCCATGGCTTCCAGACTTAAGGCAGTCATTACTGGCAATGGATTCTCTACAAAGCATTAAAAATCCAAGAAAAAAGAAAAAGTCCTGGTATAGCAAAGCACTTTCACAGACCAATACCAAAAACAAGTAGAATAATGGCTACAGAAAAATTATTAAAAGAAAATACTACGCGTCTTGACCTATTACAAGAGGGTCCGAAACGGTAAAATATATATATATATTAAGAGTCAGTTCATACATTTATTTTTACATGATGAAGGCCTTCTTGTAATGGGCTGAAACACATGGTATTGTATTTCAGTGCATTTTTCGTAGTCATACTTGTTTTTTGTGTTGTTCTGTGGAAGCACTTTGTTACCCCAGGACTTTTCACTACCTGCTGCTTGGATCCAAGGGAGGATTTCTTATCAGCATATCTGGGAAAGATGCATATCCTCAACGTACCTGGACTGTTCTCTGGAAGGACATACAGCCCTCCTCGAGTGCATTACACACTGTATGTGCATTCAGTATAAGGTCATCTTCAGTTTATTGATCTGACTTACAGTGCTTAGAGCAGAGCAACACTGTCTCAATTTTTAATACTTTCCTAAAAGAAAAAATAAACATTTTATTGATGGCAAAGTTAATTTGTCCAATTACTTTTGAGGCCCTGAAAATGAGGAGGGTTTATAGAAAAATGATTGCAATTCCTAAACATGTCCCAAATTAATTTTGTTTCATACCCTTAATTAAACCTGAGAGTCTACACTTCAAATGCATCTCAATTGTTTAATATAAAATAAAAAGTAGAGGAATGCAGACTCCAAATCTCGAAGATTTGGTCACTACTATCCAAATATTCCTGGAGCTAACTGTACATGTCCCTGAAGGTGTCTTCATCCTTTAAGTGTAATTATAGTGTGTACATCAATGTACAGATTTAATGATCCCCACAATGTTAATAAAGATAATACCATATAATATCAGACATGTAGAAGTCCTTCATGGCTTATAAGATATCTGGAGGGCGCCAGTAATGCCCCTCTCATGCATGCAGCTTTTTGTATTGAAATAACAAATAACAAACCTTAATGTATTTATCTCTCTCTATCAACTTCTGGCACAATATTGCTTGTTCATGCTCTTCTAATTTCTCAAATGGATTATGCAAATGTTTTGAATGACAGCCGTGGTGCACGATTGATAAAGTTAGTTCAGAACCTAGCAGTTAATTAAATGTATGGCGGAGTTTGGTTTAAGCCATTGTTCCACTTGCTTGATGATCACAAAAATCAATTTAAATACTGAATCCAAATGTCTTTTTTTCTGAGATTAAAAAGCTAAAATTACTGATGCTAAAACTATGAATAATCATGTACGTTATAGCAGGAAATATGAGGCGATATGCTGATGGTTCAAGTTATGAGACTATTTGTTGTTAGTTTACAAACTGATGTTCATGGCACAAATGGCTTTAAATTCTGGCACAAATAGAAATGTCACCTAACAAATTAGATAGATGTGATAATCTGATTTGTATGTGGGCATTGCGGCTGTCCTTGAATGGCAAAGGAATGGAGCAATGTGTATCTTGGTGTTTAAATAGCCCAATTCTCACTTGAAGGGATTATCTGCAGAGGCTTATGTAGAAAGTATAGAACCTCATAGGAAAAGCTCATAACTGGGTCTCCTCTATATTGTGACATCTTCATGAGCACATAGATACTATTTGTATGTACTTTTATGCTTCTTATTCCTTGCTATATTTACCAGCTTAGTAACTTACAGATCTTTCTTTAGCCAACCTATAGGCCAAGTGCCCATTGTTCTTATTTTTTGTGCTGCGTTTTGTACTGTTTGTATGTGCACAAACGCAGCAAAAGCAGCACAAACCTATTAAGTTTACGCTGCATTTGTGCACTTAAGAGCACAGCACAAAACGCAGCACAAATAACAGACAAACAAAGACAGACACACACAGTGACAGACAATTTCTTACCTTCCTGTGATACCACAGTGATTGGTGATAACTTCTTTATAGGCAGCAGAAGTACCCGTTGATTTGTCCAATCAGAGGCTGACCATGTGACAGGTTGAGTCACATGACCAGTGACATGGGTCGGCGCAGGTCCTCAAGTCACTTGCGTAGCTTCTTCTGGTGTTCGTATTGAAGAAATCACTGAGGATCGCCAAGGGGGGTGGGGGGGATGGTGAAGCATTGGTGCGCTTTTGTTTTGGAGATAGCTGGAAAACGTGGGGGCACAGCTTTTGAAAAAACACATTGACTTTAATAACAAAGCTGTGGCTGTTGTGTTTTTGGTGCAGAAATGCAGCAATAAAATGCAGCAAACACCCACAGTGTTCACATTGCCATAGACATCTATTTTCAGCATGGCCATTGTATGTTTGTTACTATTTGAACAATACATTGCACAGCATAATGAAGTACACCCAACAGATTTGTCAGAAATCCTTTAGTTTCCTTTTCAGAATTAACATTTTCGAGGGGGTACCATACTAGAAAATACTCCCATATACACTGATTGCAAACAAGATTTGTATTTTTGTATACCCCCAAAATAATTTTCTGAATAAATTCACCCAAGACCATTTGCATAAATGAGTGCACCCCAATTAAAGTCTTTGGAACAAATAGTTTAGGCTACAAGATTCTAATTAACAAGAATTCAACCAAAGGTAAGTCTAATTATCCATTAAACAGGTGTCCAGCAGAGAGTTGACTGCAATAAGCTGATACTAACCTATTTGAAGTGGTCAACAAAGGCACCACATAGAAGGAGACATGTTACTAGACCTGAGAAAGAAAATAATTTCTTTACAAAGAAAAGATTAAGGATACAAAGGTTTACTTGTCAGTCAAGGTATAATAGCAAAAGTTATAAAATAATAAAACAAAGATGAAATTGCAACCATCTCACAGAGAAAACTAGGCTGACCATGGAATTTCACATCTAAACAGGAGCATCTTCTGATGAGAAGGTTTGAAAAACATCACCGTACAAGTTCAGGGTAGTCAAACCAAAGAGTTAGTCAAGCCAAGGTGAGTGTTTCCTGTGACACAATATGGTGTACACTGCAGAGAAATGGCATGAATGAGTGTCATCCATGAAGGAAGACTCTCCTAAAGCCCATAAACTTAAATGCCCGCCTACTCTTTGCCAGGGCACATGTTGGGAAAATATGAAGACTACAGAGACTTTATACTCTAGAGTAAAAAGATGAAGATAAATGTTTTGCAACTGATGGTTTGAAAACTATATAGTGATGCAAAGGTTAGATGGAAAAAAATACATGGTGAATACACTGAAGCATGGTGGTGGCAGTCTCATTACGTGGGGCTGCATGAGTGCTGCTGGTGTTGGGGAGCTACATTTAATTGATGGTATCATTACTTCACACATGTTCTGCTCCACATTGAAAGAGAAGCTGTCACCATCACTCCATGCTTTTTGTAGACATGCGCTTTTTGAACACAACAATGATCTAATACACATCTGTTGTATTTCTGAAGAAGAACAGAGTTAAAGTGATTCAGTGGCCAAGTATTTCTGATCTGAACCCAATTGAACACCTATGGGGAATTCTGAAGAAACAAACAGACCATCACTCCCCATTCAGCATCCAAGCTCTAAAAGAGGTCATTCTTGAAGAATGTAAAAAGATAGATCTTGCAACATGTTGCCAACATCTTCATTTCATGGCTAGTAGACTTTTGTAATTAGCTGTATCCAAAGGGTCTTCTTTACCTGGTTTGGGGAGAACGTTAATATGCGCTTCCAAAGATTGGGGGGCAAAACATGTGTTACTGTCTGAGAAAATAAATGATTTAGCAATTACCAGTGCAAATTCCTCTCTAAAGAATTAATAGAATGCAAGTGTAAATCCATATGGACTGGTACATTTACCAGAAGAAGTAGATTGGATTAGGGAATTTATTTCACTGTCTGCGATATTGTCTTCCAGTGCATAAGTGACAAGAAGGCAGAGATGTTTCTTGAATGTAATTTTTAAGTGTTCTAGTGGAGAAAGATATAAGTATTGACCTCTGATATTATATAGTTTCTCATAGTAGGAATGAAATATGTTAATAATTTCTTCCAGATTATGAGTGTGCCCACCATCATGTCTCTTGATGTCCTGGATATATGTCGCAGATGAAGGCATTTTAAGGGAGTTCTTCCACACTTATCTGAAGCCTCCACTTGTAATAAAAGCTTCTTCTGTAAAATCAGAAAGAAGTTAGAAAAGAGTGGCATGTAACAATCTTATCCATATTTGGAAGGTACCAATTAGCTATCATGCAAACTTTAGATTAAGGAAAATGAATCTGCCCTGATCATCAATAAAAGTATCAATAAGAGAAAATATTAATGATTTGTGGATTGGTATGAAAACCCCTTTAGATTTTGACTCTGGATTAATGATGTGAACATTGAGAAAAATATGTCTTTTAGGATAGGAATAATTGCAGATTTAAAGTTCATTTTTTTTGCAATAAAATAATTTGAACTCTTTGTTTTGTGCATAGAATAAAGGATTTGCCAACGTTGCTTTGGAACATTAAAACCTTCCCCTTTGAGTGAACCAACCTTAATAGATGTCATTATTGGAGAATAAAAGAAAGGATAAAAGTGGAGGGGGAGGAGATGAGAAAAAGACAAAATCCGTTAACTCAGTGGTTCCCAATTTGTGACTCACAGTTGTCTTCAAGCTTGTTGTATCAGGTCTGGAAAACAGCTATGAAGTGGAAAATCTGGAACAGAAAGTTGCAAATAAGGTATACCTGTGTATACCTGTGAGCTGAAGTCAGGAAACCAGAGAGACAAAAACGGTGAACTATGAAAGACAAGGATTTACTCACCTGTTATGGGTTGTGAGAGTTACAACCACACTAACCCACATATGGATTTTTATCCTGATGACGGTATGCAGCTGCTCTCCCAGGCACAGTGAACAAGGTGTAAAAGGAAAGAGATGGGGTGTCTGAACCGCGCTCTCGTCTTGACAAATTCAATCCAATGCAAGTATTTATAATGGTAATTACATTTTTCTACGCGTTTCAGGGGTATAGCCCCCTTCTTCAGTGATATTTCCTGAAGAAGGGGGCTATACCTCCGAAACGCGTAGAAAATTAAAATCACCATTATAAATCGTTGCATTGGACTGAATTTGTGAAGACGGGAGCATTGATCAGACACTCCACCAGAGCTGAAGTTTCTTGTCTTGCAGGCGATAGGGGAGAGAGTTGCATTTCCTTAAGAATTTCCTCGTCAAGAACTGGTGATATGGAGCAGCGATGACTGGCACCATCATGGAAGCTGGAGGCATTGGGTGGAGACACAGAGGAGCTCCTGGAAAATCAGCAAATCCAATGAATGCACCTGCTGGTTGGTGAGTTTGTTCTTCTTTCTTCTTGTTGGCATTGGAAGAGACCAAGCCAAAAAAGATGCTCCAGTCTCGGACTGACACTTGAGGCAGGAGAAGAGTGGTGAGTATCTCTACTTTTCCATAGAAAGGCCACGCCCTGACTCAAAATGGTAGATCTTGAGGGTGTCATTAGTATAATAATGCTAGCCAACCCCTTTAACTTGCAAGATTTGCTTCTGTTAGAATCATCTGATAGTGGCTCCTTTCCCACTTCACATGACAATTGAAATAGTAATTCAGTACATTTTGTGCATTATGTAACTAGTCACCCAACATTGTATGTACTGTATAATTCAGCCATGATTTCCTTTTTATTTGCTCTTTTATAGCTGAAATTTTATGGATTTAATCTTTGCAGTTAGATTATGTGATCTCTTCCTGACTCCCTGGAAAGAACATACTTTTTTGTTCACTAATGGGGGTTATTATTTAACACAACATAACTTCCGGTATGATGAAACATGCATGAACTATACTACACACATACTGCACAGAGTGGGGTGGAAACTCTGACCACAGTTATTGATGATTGTTATTATCACCAATCACTGTGGAATAAGAACATTGGTGCCTGAGATATTTAACCTGTTTTAGGATCAGTTTTTATCGCTGATTCTACAGTATATCGGCCCTTATTTTTCTTCAATCAGCTCTATTAAAAGAGATGTGATATAGGCATACGACCAGTCGAACATTAAGACTGATGTCTGCAAAACATTAGTGTGACGCTGGTCGCAAGTAATAGCTAATCTCAGAGAAGCAGAAGACAAACAGAGAGAAATGGAAAGTAAATAACAATACTACTACTTACTGGTAGTAAAGAGAGGTCAAAACAATCCGCGGTCATGTCCAGGAAATGGTGCAGTACAACAAAGGGTGGTCACAAGCGAAATCCAATTCAAGCCGAAGTCAGGAAACCAGAGAGACAAAAACAGAATGCAAGGGTACAAACAGAGACGGGAGTCAGGTCACAAGCAGAGAGTCAATTCCAGGCAAGATAGCTAAGTCAGGCAGAGTCTTTTTCAGAGCACAGGGAGATCAAGTCCATACAGCCAGAAGCAAGTATACAATTGACAGTGAGCATAGCAGCAAAGCTTGATTAAATAAAGGCCTAATTAATTGAGCTGAATTCAGGTGATTGAGGCACAGATCCAGCCCAGCATGATAGTCTCCCCAAACCAAGAACAAACATAAGCAATGTAGAGATCATGACAGTACCTCCTCTTCAAGGGGGGCCACCAGACCCCCAGGTTTCCCAGGAAACCTCCATTGAAAGGTCCGGACCAATTGCTCAGCCCTTACAGAATGAACCAGAACCCAGGACTGTTCTTCAGGGCCATACCCCTTCCAATGCTAGATATTGAAAGGAATTCTGGACCATTTGGAAATCAATGTTCCTTTGAACCTCATATTCCAGGGTCCCCTCAACAGACACTGGAGGAGGTGGAGGTGAAGGAGACAGAGCAGAGGGAACAAACTCCAACAATGATTTGTGGAACACATTAGGAATACGGAATGACCGGGGGAGCTTTAATTGGAAGGTAACCGGATTGACTACCTCCAAAATCTCATACGGACCAATGAACCTAGGACCCAACTTCAGTGAGGGCATCTTCAATCTAATATTCCTTGAGGATAGCCATACCTTATCACCCACCTTCAAAACAGCCCTCAACGAGCTTCTTCTATCGGCCTATCGTTTCTGCCGATGCTGAACCACCCCCATGTTCTTCTTAACCTTCTGCCAAACAGTCCCCAGCTTCTGAATGGTAACATCTACTCCAGGACACACAGAACTTATCTTGGAGAATTTAACAAAGTGAGGATGGAACCCATAATTACAGAAAAACAGCAAGGTTCCTGTGGACTGATTAACCTGACGGTTGGAGGCAAATTTAGCTAGAGGAAGAAACGACGACCAGTTCTTCTGCTGATCGGCGATAAAACATCTCAAAATTTCTTACAGAGACTGATTTGTTCTCTCCGTCTGCCTGTTAGTTTCAGGGTGCTAAGCAGAGGAGAAGGACAAATCAATCCCTATTTTTTTGCAGAAGACCCTCCAAAATTTAGAGACGAATTGTACATTCCCTATCAGACACAATATTAAGGGGAATCCCATGCAATCGCACAACATGAACAAGAAACAGATTGGAGAGAGTTTCAGCATTTGCTAAACCAGATAATAGATCAAAGTGAGCTTGCTTGCTGAATCGATCAACCACCACCCAAATAGCAGTCATCCCCCCAGACAGAGGTAAATCAGAAATGAAATCGATGGACAAATGAGTCCATGGTCTTTCCGGAATTGGCAAAAGAGCTAATTGCCCGGCCGGCAATGCTGTACTTTGGTGCGTGCGCAAGTTTCACAAGCTGACACAAATTCTCTAATATCTTTATGCATGGCGGACCAGCAAAAAAGTCTAGCAACTGCCTTCTGAGTGGCAGTGTCCCCAGGATGACCACTCAACATAAAATCATGGAATTCTTGTAAGAGATGTTATCTGAGAAACACAGGAACAAACATTGGAAGGAGCCAAGGACTGAGCAGTACGAATTTCAGCTTCCAACTCAGGAAACCATGGCCACAACAATACCCTGAGAAAGAATAGAGGAAGGAGGTACCAAAGAAGACACTGAATCAAAACTACAAGATATGGCATCCGCTCTTACATTTTTAGATCCAGGTCTGAACATAATAGAAAAATTAAATCCAGAGAAAAATAAAGACCATCTGGCCTGTCTAGGGGTCAACTGCTTGTCAGATTCAATATAGACTAATTTTTTGTGATCTGTCAACGGATGAACGGCTCCTTCCAAAAAATGCCTCCATTCTTCAAAAGCCAATTTGACAGCAAGCAACTCTCAATTGCCCACATTATAGTTTCTTTCAGCAGGAGAAAATTTTTTAGAGTAAAAGGCACATGGTCGCAGGTTAATTAAGGTCTTGGGACCGTGAGACAATACAGTCCACACCCCGACGTCAGAAGCATCTACCTCCACAATGAACTGCCTCTGGAGGTCTGGTTGAACAAGCACAGGAGCAGACATAAAACACTTCTTCAAATTCTCGAATGCCCTTACCGCTTCTGGTGACCAAACATTTAGCTCCGCCCCTTTACGAGTGATGTTCAAGCTTAACAATTTGAGAAAAACCTCTAATGAACTTTCTATAATAATTTGCGAACCCCAATGAGCGCTGCAGGGCTTGAGGTTGCTAGATTGAACCCAATCAATGATAGCCTGAACCTTCCCTGGATCCATCTTAAAACTGGACAGAAAAGGTACATTTTTTCAAGTTTAGTGAACAAACAATTATCTCGAAACCTTTGCAGAACCAGATGGATATGTTTATGATGGGAATCCAGGTCAGGTGAGAAAATTAGAATATCATCTAAATAAACCAATATAAATCTTCCAATATAATCAGAAAGAATCTCATTCATAAAATTCTGAAAAACTGTGGGTGCACTAATTAAACCAAAAGGCATAACAAGATTTTCACAAAGACCCTCAGATGTCAAAAATGCTGTCTTCCACTCATCACCCTCACGAATACGTATCAGATTACATGCCCCTCTGAGATCCAGTTTAGAAAACGATTTGGCCCCCGAAAGTTGATTATACAGATTGGGGATGAGTGGAAGCAGATAAATTCTCTTAACAGTTATTTTGTTTAGTTCACGGAAATTGAGGCAGGGACGAAGACCTCCATCTTCCTTTTTAACAAAAAAGAATCTGGCAGCTACCGGCGATGAGGAAGGATGAATATGACCTTTACGTAAACTCTCAGCAATATAAACTTTCATGTCTGTCCGCTCAGGACCAGACAAGTTATACAAGCGAGCCTTGGTCAATTTGGCATTGTGAATGAGATTAATAGCACAATCATAGGGATAACAAGGAGGTAAGATCTCAGCCTCTTTTTCCAAAAAAACATCCCTGAAATCTTTCAGGTATTCCGGAAGACCCTCCAGACTAAAGCCCCCGTCACACTAAGCGAGATCACTGCTGAGTCACAATTCTTGTGATGCAATAGCGACCTCAACAGTGATCTCGCTTTGTGTGACACTTATCAGCGATCAGGCCCCTGCTGTGAGATTGCTGCTCGTTACAAACTGTTCTGGACCATTTTTTGATCGTTGAGGTCCCGCTGGGCAGCACACATCGCTGTGTGTGACAGGGACAATGACCAACGATCTCAATACTACAGGTCTAGAAACAGGGTCCCAACAACCTCTGTATCATTCCGGATCGTTGCTGCGTCGCTGATGAGATCTGACTATTTGACATCTCACCAGCGATCCCGACAGCGATCTGACCTGCCAGGATCGCTGGTGCGTCGCCAAGTGTGACAGGACCTTAACAGAGCAAACATGCATAGATTTAAGACAGTTTTCAACACAATAAGGACCCCATTTGAGAATATCTTTAAGATATCAATCAATGATTGGATTATGCATTCGCAGCCAAGGAATACCCAACACAATTCCAGCAGGCACAATGTCCAAAACATAGCAGGAGATTAGTTCCATGTGAAGGGACCCCACCTTGAGTGTGAACTCCACAGTAACAAACTGAACCAAATTCTTGCGCAATGGAGTTCTATCAATGGCTATGATTTGAATGGGGTTTACTAAGTTAACTGTCCCTAAAGCCCCCGTCACACTAAGTGAGATCACTGCTGAGTCACAAGTCTTGTGACGCAACAACGAACTGAGGTGCGATCTCGCTATATTTGACACGTAGCAGCAACCAGTCCCCTGCTGTGAGATCACTGCAGAAACCGTTCTGGACCATTTTTCGGTTGTCGCGCTCCTGCTGGGCAGCGTGCATCGCTGTGTTTGACAGGGACAACGACCAACGATCTCAATACGCCTGAGAGTTACAGGTTCCCAACGACCGCTGGATCGTTGCTGCATCGCTGGTGAGATCTGACTGTTTGACATCTCACCAGCAACCACGTAGCGATGTACCAGCGATCCCTACCAGGTCGTATCATTGTCGGGATCACTGGTGCGTCGCCAAGTGTGAGGGTACCCTAATTCTAACTTCAGAACCAGTCCTGAATCAATTAAATTGGCCGCTGATCCACTGTCAATAAAGGCAAATATTGACAGGCACTGATTTTGAAAGAGAAGTTCAGCATTCAACAATACTTTATCTGAAGAGTAAAAAGGTACCTGGAAGTCTGGGTGACCTCCTCGATAATCACCCAGACTTAGGCATTTCCTTACGGTTTGTTTGCTGCAGGTCTTGTCAAGCAATCCTTTAAGAAATGACCAGCTTGGCCACAATAGAAACAAAGTCCAAGTTCCCAACGGTGTCTCCTCTCAACGATCCTTGAACTGGCAGCTCCAATCTCCAAAAAACGTCTCTGGAAAACGAACTGGGCCAGATGGACGAAATGAGACCTCTTGTTGGCCTCACATCTCTCTCGCATCCTCTGATCCATGCAGATAGCCTGAGTCATGGCCTCGACCAAACAACCAGGTAGAGCATGTAGAGCCAGAGCGTCCTTTAGAGAATCTGAGAGACCCCTGTGGAATTGGCATCTGAGAGCCACGTAATTCCACAGGATCTCATAAGACCACTGACGAAACTCTTCAGCAGTCTTCTGCTGTGAGGTTGCCCTGTGTCAGGTACATGATCTTTGTCTCTGCCACCTGACCCTGTCAGGTTCATCATAGATTTGCTCTAAAGCGTCAAAAAAGGCATCCACCAAAAGAGACTCAGGAGCAAGAGAGGGTAGAGAAAATGCCCATGTCTGGGGGCCCCCTCAGAAAAGTGATGTAATTCCCACCTGCTGTGACTCATTCCCAGATGACCGAGGACGCAAGGTAATACACAATTTACAATTCTCCTTGAACATTCTGAACTGGTCTTTTTCCCCTGAAAATTTGTCAAGGAGTGCTACAACAAGCTCAGAGGGGCTCAAAGATACGTCAGAGGGTTCAGAAGTCATGACAGCAGTCAAAGGAGAGAGACTCTATGGGGCAGAAAAAGCACCCTATGCCCTGTAACTGGGCCTGAGAGGCTGCCAGTATGTGTTGTTCCAAGGCCAGATCCTGAACTGAGTCAGATTCGCCAACCTGATCACACAAAGTAGATAACGGATCCATAGGTGGAAAAAAAATTATGATCAATTGTAATGTGATGCTGGTCACAAGTAATAACTAGTCTCAAAGAAGCAGAAGACAAACAGAAATAATGGAAAGTAAATAACAATAATACTACTTACTGGTAGTAAAGAGAGGTCAAAACAATACACGGTCAGGTCCAGGAAATAGTGCAGTAATCCAATTCAAGCCGAAGTCAGGATACCAGAGAGACAAAAAACAGAATGCAAGGGTACAAACAGAGACAGGAGTCAGGTCACAAGCAGAGAGTCAATTCCAGGCAAAATAGCTAAGTCAGGCAGGGTCTGTTTCAGAGCACAGGGAGATCAAGTCCACACAGCCAGAAGCAAGTGTACAATTGACACTGAGCATAGCACCAAGCTTGATTAAATAGAGGCCTAATTACCGTATATACTCACGTATAAGCCAAGTTTTTCAGCCCAAAAATTGGGCTGAAAAGTCCCCCCCTCGGCTTATACGCGAGTCAATCGTATATACTGTGTGGGGGGCTGTCACCGAGGCTGGAGAGGCAGGAGAAGGCAGGGGGAGGCTGCAGTGGCAGCGGAGGTCACATGATGCCGCTCATTAAGTGCTATGAATATGCACGGCATCCCCCTGTCAATCAGCGCCAGGGGAGCCGTGCATATTGCACTTTACTGACTGAATTCAGCCTCCCCCTGCTGGCACCCACCCATCACTGTACAGGCTCCCCCCCCCATACACAGATCAGGGCTCCCCCCATCAGGGCTCAGGGCTCCGGGATCAGGGCTCCGGATCAGGGCTCAGGGCTCAGGGCTCACCCCCCCCGGCCCCGCACTGCTCTCAGCACCGGGCTCCCCCCGCACCGATCATCTCACCCGTCTTCTTCCAGCCACAGACTTCCTCCGGTACGCTCGTTCTCCCTGTATGCCAGACGGGCGCATGTGCAATGACGTCATGCACCGCGCACAGCAATAGCCGGCATACAGGAGGACTAGCGCGTACCAGAGGAAGCCTGTGGCTGGAAGAAGACGGTGAGATGATCGGTGCGGGGGAGCCCGGTGCTGAGAGCAGTGCGGGGGCCGGGGGGGGGGGGGTGAGCCCTGACCCTGAGCCCTCTATACATTGATGGGGGTGCAATGTGACAGCAGGGGAGAGCTGTTAACCCCTGCTGAGGTCCTGTATACCACACTGCTTGGGTCCTGTATACCACACTGCTGGGGTCCTGTATACTGCTGGGGCCTGTATACCACACTGCTGGGACGTGTATACTGCTGGGACCTGTATACTGCTGGGACGTGTATACTGCTGGGGCCTGTATACCACACTGCTGGACGTGTATACTGCTGGGACCTGTATACTGCTGGGACGTGTATACTGCTGGGGCCTGTATACCACACTGCTGGGACGTGTATACTGCTGGGACGTGTATACTGCTGGGACGTGTATACTGCTGGGGCCTGTATACCACACTGCTGGGACGTGTATACTGCTGGGACCTGTATACTGCTGGGGCCTGTATACCACACTGCTGGGACGTGTATACTGCTGGGACCTGTATACTGCTGGGACGTGTATACTGCTGGGGCCTGTATACCACACTGCTGGGACGTGTATACTGCTGGGACCTGTATACTGCTGGGACGTGTATACTGCTGGGGCCTGTATACCACACTGCTGGGACGTGTATACTGCTGGGACCTGTATACTGCTGGGACCTGTATACTGCTGGGGCCTGTATACCACACTGCTGGACGTGTATACTGCTGGGACGTGTATACTGCTGGGACCTGTATACCACACTGCTGGGGTCCTGTATACTGCTGGGCCTGTATACCACACTGCTGGGAAGTGTATACTGCTGGGACCTGTATACTGCTGGGACCTGTATACCACACTGCTGGGGTCCTGTATACTGCTGGGGCCTGTATACCACACTGCTGGGACGTGTATACTGCTGGGACCTGTATACTGCTGGGACCTGTATTCCACACTGCTGGGGGGCTGTATACCACTGATGAGGGGCTTGTATACCAGTGCTGGCGGCAACTGTATAGTAGTTAGGGGCACTCTATACCAGTGATGGCTGCTATATACAGGGATGGTGGGCTATTTACCAGTGATAGGGGGCTTTATAACAGGACGGTGGTCTGCTGCATTGGCAGTTTACTGTTTCTATTTGAAATAAAAGTTCAACATTTTTTCGTACCTATTTTCATTTTTGAAATTTTTCAGGAGCGGTAGCTGCTGCATTGTCCACCCATGCCTTATACGCGAGTCAATAGGTTTTCCCAGTTTTTGGGGGTAAAAGTAGGGGGGTCGGCTTATACGCGGGTCGGCTTATACACGAGTATATACGGTAATTGAGCTGAATTCAGGTGATTTAGGCACAGTACCAGCCCAGCCTGACAGTCTCCATAAGTCTAGAACAAACACAGGCAATGTGGAGATCATGACAATTAGTATTTTTGCCTTCTTGGCTATTAAATTAAATTCAAATGTTTAGATTTATTTTATTAATGAATAATTTACATAATGGAATAATAATTAAACATGCACAAACAATTGTGATTGATACACTGTTGATTTTCTGAAATAACTTGCAAAACCGTAACTTTAACAATTTCTTGCAGTGAGTTTCGCCAGGGCAATCACTCTGAATAGACTAGCAGTAATCTGCCATCATGTAGGTATCCCAGTGTCCCTGGTATTCTATAGTCTTCTATAGGTTTTAGATCTTGGTTAAATCATTCACACTGCTTCACTTGGGTCACCAAGATTTTCTGTGGCTGTGGAGATAATGCACCCTGATACTCATTGTACAGCCAAAGTGGCAGAAAGAAGATACCATTCTCTATACAACCCCTGGCAAAAATTATGGAATCACCTGGCTCGGATGATGTCATGGAGAAGCTAAAGGCAGGTATTTTTGATGATCCTCAAATCATAGAGCTCATGAAAGATTTCACCATGGTTGTGTAGAATTTTCTTGAGAACTATAAAGCAGATAATTACACTGAGCTAGTACAACCCTTGGCAAAAATGTTGGAATCACCTGGCTCGGAGAATGTTCATTCAGTTGTTTAATTTTGTAGGAAAAAAGCAGATCACAGAAATGGCACAAAACTAAAGTCATTTCAAATGGCCACTCTCTGCCTTGAAGAAACACTACAAGAAAGCTTGAAAATAAAAATGTGCTAGTCAGTAACGGCTACTTTTGTAGACCAAGCAGGGGGAAAAATTATGGAATCACTCAATTCTAAGGTAAAAATTATGGAATCATGACAAACAAGTAAACAAAACAACACTCAAATACATTACTAATATTTTGTTGCACCACCACTGGCTTTTATAACAGCTTGCAGTCTCTGAGGCATGGACTTAAAGGGATCCTGTCACCCCCAAAACACCTCCTAAGCTCTTAAAAGCTGTCCCTAGTGCATATTAACACTTTCCCTACACTCCTTTTTGCTCCTAAATGCACCTAATCAAAGTGAAGAAAAACGTTTTATAAGTACCTCATTATTGATGCTAATGAGTGACTATGGTATTCATAGTCACTCATCCAGGCAGCCCCTCTTTATGATATCACGCCTATTCAGGCGTGATCTTCCTAATAGATTCAAAATCGCGCCTCTCTGCGCGCCTCCCCACTCTCCCATTACGCACGGGCTTCAGTGGGGGCATTATGACGCGATTCGCGTAATTTCCTAGCGCCGGGTGACGTAGTACACCCGCGCCGCTCGCTTTGAGCTTCAAGTGCCTCACTGCGCATGCGTGCGGGAGCGCACTGCGCATGCGTGCGGGAGCCGGAACAGAGCGGCCGGCGATCCGGAGACACAGGCACAGAAGAGGATTCCATTCCTCATAACAACAGTACGGCGGTCCCATTACAAACCCCTAACTTAGGGGTTTGTAATGGGACCGCCGTACTGTTGTTATGAGGAATGGAATCCTCTTCTGTGCCTGTGTCTCCGGATCGCCGGCCGCTCTGTTCCGGCTCCCGCACGCATGCGCAGTGAGGCACTTGAAGCTCAAAGCGAGCGGCGCGGGTGTACTACGTCACCCGGCGCCAGGAAATGACGCGAATCGCGTCATAATGCCCCCACTGAAGCCGTGCGTAATGGGAGAGTGGGGAGGCGCCCAGAGAGGCGCGATTTTGAATCTATTAGGAAGATCACGCCTGAATAGGCGTGATATCATGAAGAGGGGCTGCCTGGATGAGTGACTATGAATACCATAGTCACTCATTAGCATCAATAATGAGGTACTTATAAAACGTTTTCTTCACTTTGATTAGGGGCATTTAGGAGCAAAAAGGAGTGTAGGGAAAGTGTTAATATGCACTAGGGACAGCTTTTAAGAGCTTTGGAGGTGTTTTGGGGGTGACAGGATCCCTTTAATGAGTGACAAACAGTACTCCTCATCCATCTGGCTCCAACTTTCTCTGATTGCTGTTGCCAGATCAGCTTTTCAGGTTGGAGTCTTGTCATGGACCATTTTGTTCAACTTCTACAAAAGATTTTCAATTGGATTGAGAGCCGGACTATTTGCAGGCCATGACATTGACCTTATGTGTCTTCTTTCAAGAAATGCTTTTGCTCTATCGCAGGATGCATTATCATCTTGATAAATGATTTCATCATCCCCAAACATCCTTTCAATTGATGGGATAAGAAAAGTGTCAAAAATATCAATGTAAACTTGGGCATTTATTGAAGATGTAATGACAGCCATCTCCCCAGTGCCTTTACCTGACATGCAGCCCCATATCATCAATGACTATGGAAATTTGCATGTTCTCTTCAGGCAGTCATCTTTATAAAACTCATTGGAATTTCACCAAACCAAAGTTCCAGCATCATCACCTTGCCCAATGCAGATTCACGATTCATCACTGAATATGACTTTCATCCAGTCATCCAGAGTCCACTATTGCTTTTTCTTAGTCCATTGTAACCCTGTTTTTTTTTTGTTTAGGTGTTAATGATGGCTTTTGTTTAGCTTTTCTGTATGTAAATCTCATATCCTTTAGGCGGTTTCTTACAGTTCAGTCACGGACATTGACACCAGTTTCCTCCCATTCGTTCCTCATTTGTTTTGTTGTGCATTTCCTGTTTTGGAGACATATTGCTTTAAGTTTTAAGACTTTGATGTCTTCCTTGGTCTACCAGTATGTTTCCCTTTAACAACCTTCCCATGTTGTTTGTATTTTGACCAGATTTTAGACACAGCTGCCTGTGAACAACCAACATCTTTTGCAACATTGCGTGTTGATTTACCCTCTTTTAAGAGTTTGATAATCCTCTCCTTTGTTTCAATTGACATCTCTCGTGTTGGAGCCGTGATTCATGTCAGTCCACTGGGTGTAACAGCTCTCCAAGGTGTGATCCCTCCTTTTTACATGCAGACTAATGAGCAGATCTTATTTGATGCAGGTGTTAGTTTTGAGAATAAAAATTTACAGGGTGTTTCCATAAGCTTTACCTCAGAAATGAGTGATTCCATAATTTTTCCCCCTGCTTGGTCTACAAAAGTAACCGTTACTGGCTAGCACATTTTTTTTTCAAGATTTCTTTTAGTGTTTCTTCAAGGCAGAGAGTTGCCATTTGAAATTACTTTAGTTTTGTGCCATGTCTGTGATCTGCTTTTTTTCTACAAAATTAAACAACTGAATGAACATCCTTTGAGCCAGGTGATTCCAAATTTTTGCCAGGGGTTGTACTAGCTCAGTGTAATTATCTGCTTTATAGTTCTCAAGAAAATTGTATACAACCATGGTGAAAGAAGACCATAATCTTTTATGAGCCCTATGATTTGAGGATCATGAAAAATACCTGCCTTCAGTTTCTCCATATTCATTGCTGGAAAATTTCTGCAGATGTAGTCGAAGCAACTTCCGTCTTTTTTAAGAACCATTACAAAATGCTTTATTAAACCTAATTTTATGTGCAGTTGTGGTACTATGATTATATTCCTGTCACCAATTGTTCTACAATTAAAAATTCTTTTTTCATGTTGCTGTGTTCTCTCGGAGTCCATTGTTCTCTCACACAGTGCTCAATTTGTGTTCTACTATCCCAGAGACAGATAAATCAGGGATACTTAGTGCGTGTCTAGTACTTAGGACTCTTCTGTCCCAGGAGATTCACCATCTTTACATCCACCCAGATTGGCCTCTGGAGATCGTGGTATGATATTTTCAGTAGGACCAGGGCAACTGTGATTTGCTCTTCAGTCGTTTTAGTTAAGTGACCTATTGGGATTGATTCATTTTTGTATCCATTGTTTAACAGCTTACAAATCAACACAGAGTCATTACAGAATGGTCAATTATGTATTTGACTAACACCTTAAAACTTATTTAACTATTATCTAATATATAATTGCCGTAGCGCACTTCCGTCATATTCGGCGCTACTTCCGTCGTCGTGGACGTGGCTGCCAAAGTGACGGAAGTGCGTTAGGGACACACACACACATACACACACACACACACACTCCAGTATACTTACCCCGCCGCCATCCCGCCACACCGCTCCCGCCATGGCTCCTCCCACCTCGCGGGGCTCCCGCCATGGCTCCGCCCACCTCGCGGGCTCCCGCCATGGCTCCGCCCACCTAGCCTGTGCTGACCACAGAGCCTCCTTCCTGCGCTGACCACAGAGCCGCCGTCCTCTGCTGACCACAGAGCCTCCTTCCTGTGCTGACCACATAGCCTCCTCCTGCGCTGACCACTCGACCACAGAGCCTCCTTCCTGCGCTGACCACAGACCCGCCGTCCTTTGCTGACCACAGAGCCTCCTTCCTGTGCTGACCACAGAGCCTCCTTCCTGCGCTGACCACAGACCCGCCGTCCTCTGCTGACCACAGAGCCTCCTTCCTGCGCTGACCACTCTGCCTCCTTCCTGCGCTTGACCACAGAGCCGCCGTCCTCTGCTGACCACAGAGCCGCCGTCCTCTGCTGACCACAGAGCCGCCGTCCTCTGCTGACCACAGAGCCCCGTCCTCTGCTGACCACAGAGCCCCCCGTCCCTGCTGACCACAGAGCCCCGTCCTCTGCTCACCACAGAGCCCCCGTCCTCTGCTTACCACAGAGCCCCCGTCCTCTGCTCACCACAGAGCCCCCGTCCTCTGCTCACCACAGAGCCCCGTCCTCTGCTCACCACAGAGCCCCCGTCCTCTGCTCACCACAGAGCCCCCGTCCTCTGCTCACCACAGAGCCCCCGTCCTCTGCTCACCACAGAGCCCGCCGTTCTCTGCTCATCACACAGAGCTGCCGTCCTCTGCTGACCACAGAGCCGCCGTCCTCTGCTGACCACAGACCCGCCGTCCTCTGCTGACCACAGACCCGCCGTCCTCTGCTGACCACAGAGCCTCCTTCCTGCGCTGACCACTCTGCCTCCTTCTTGCGCTGACCACTCTGCCTCCTTCCTGCACTAACCACAGAGCCGCCGTCCTCTGCTGACCACAGAGCCGCCGTCCTCTGCTGACCACAGAGCCGCCCTCCTCTTATGACCACAGAGTCGCCCTCCTCTGCTGACCACAGAGCCGCCCTCCTCTGCTGACCACAGAGCCGCCCTCCTCTGCTGACCACAGAGCCGCCCTCCTCTGCTGACCACAAAGCCGCCCTCCTCTGCTGACCACAGAGCCCCCGTCCTCTGCTGACCACAGAGCCCCCGTCCTTTGCTGACCACAGAGCCTCCTTCCTGTGCTGACCACAGAGGCCTCCTTCCTGCGCTGACCACAGACCCGCCGTCCTCTGCTGACCACAGAGCCTCCTTCCTGCGCTGACCACTCTGCCTCCTTCCTGCGCTGACCACAGAGCCGCCGTCCTCTGCTGACCACAGAGCCGCCGTCCTCTGCTGACCACAGAGCCGCCGTCCTCTGCTGACCACAGAGCCCCCGTCCTCTGCTGACCACAGAGCCCCCGTCCTCTGCTGACCACAGAGCCCCCGTCCTCTGCTCACCACAGAGCCCCCGTCCTCTGCTTACCACAGAGCCCCCGTCCTCTGCTCACCACAGAGCCCCCGTCCTCTGCTCACCACAGAGCCCCCGTCCTCTGCTCACCACAGAGCCCCCGTCCTCTGCTCACCACAGAGCCCCCGTCCTCTGCTCACCACAGAGCCCCCGTCCTCTGCTCACCACAGAGCCCGCCGTTCTCTGCTCATCACAGAGCTGCCGTCCTCTGCTGACCACAGAGCCGCCGTCCTCTGCTGACCACAGACCCGCCGTCCTCTGCTGACCACAGACCCGCCGTCCTCTGCTGACCACAGAGCCTCCTTCCTGCGCTGACCACTCTGCCTCCTTCTTGCGCTGACCACTCTGCCTCCTTCCTGCACTAACCACAGAGCCGCCGTCCTCTGCTGACCACAGAGCCGCCGTCCTCTGCTGACCACAGAGCCGCCCTCCTCTTATGACCACAGAGTCGCCCTCCTCTGCTGACCACAGAGCCGCCCTCCTCTGCTGACCACAGAGCCGCCCTCCTCTGCTGACCACAGAGCCGCCCTCCTCTGCTGACCACAAAGCCGCCCTCCTCTGCTGACCACAGAGCCCCCGTCCTCTGCTGACCACAGAGCCCCCGTCCTCTGCTGACCACAGAGCCCCCGTCCTCTGCTGACCACAGAGCCGCCGTCCTCTGCTGACCACAGAGCCGCCGTCCTGCGCTCACCACTCTGCCTCCTTCCTGCGCTTACCACTCTGCCTCCTTCCTGCGCTGACCACTCTGCCTCCTTCCTGCGCTGACCACAGAGACGACGTCCTCTGCTGACCACAGAGCCGCCGTACTCTGCTGACCACAGAGCCGCCGTATACAGTGCCAACCACTGAGCCACCATATACAGTGCCAACCACTGAGCCACCGTATACAGTGCTAACCACTGAGCCACCATATACAGTGCCAACCACGGAGCCACCGTATACAGTGCTAACCACTGAGCCACCATATACAGTGCTAACCACTGATCCACTATATACAGTGCTAACCACTCAGCCACCATACAGTGCTAACCGCTGAGCCACCATATACGGTGCCAACCACTGAGCCACAGTATACAGTGCTAACCACTGAGCCACCATATACAGTGCCAACCACTGAGCCACCGTATACAGTGCTAACCACTGAGCCACCATATACAGTGCTAACCACTGATCCACTATATACAGTGCTAACCACTCAGCCATCATACAGTGCTAACCGCTGACCCACCATATACAGTGCTAACCACTGAGCCACCATACAGTGCTAACCACTGAGCCACCATACAGTGCTAACCACTGAGCCACCATATACAGTGCTAACCACTAAGCCACCGTATACAGTGCCAACCACTCAGCCACCGTATACTCTGCTATCCACTGATCCACCATATACAGTGCCAACCACTGAGCCACCATATACAGTGCTAACCACTGAGCCACCGTATACAGTGCTAACCACTGAGCCACCGTATACAGTGCTAACCACTGAGCCACCGTATACAGTGCTAACCACTGAGCCACCGTATACTCTGCTACCCACTGAGCCACCATATACAGTGCTAACCACAGAGGCACCATATCCAGTGCTAACCACTGAGCCACCATATACAGTGCTAACCACTGAGCCACCATATACATTGCCAACCACTGAGCCACCATATACAGTGCTAACCACTGAGCCACCGTATACAGTGCCAACCACTGAGCCACCGTATACAGTGCTAACCACTGAGCCACCATACAGTGCAAACCACTGAACCACCATATACAGTGCTACCCACTCAGCCACCGTATACTCTGCTACCCACTGAGCCACCTGTATACACACAATTCATTTCACCGCACTCCCCTAACTATTAGTAAATTAACTATATATGGATTCTAGACTACCCGATTCTTTAGAATCGGGCCGCCATCTAGTATTTAATAAATGTTTATCCCATACCTTACAGACCATCTTTGATTCTATAATTATTATCCCTGTTGAAGAAAAAATGTCAAATTCATGTGTGGGCAACTGTACAGAACTGCTACAAAAAAATGAACAACATATTCTGATTCAGAGTACTGAATATACCTGAAGTCAAGATACCCAGTAGATATACGTACGGCAATCAAGCAGAATCACCATCCACATTTGGGAAATGCAGTCTGACTGCAACTGCCAATCACAGAGGCTCTCACAGAGTGTGTGTGTCTGTCATTGGCTGTTTGCCAGACAGTGTAGTGAATATGCAAGTAGCTTAATGGGCGGCCCCAGAAGTAGCAGCAGGAGATTGGTTAGCCCCCGATCTAGCTATTCTAGCATCTATCTATCTATCTATCTATCTATGGGTAGGGTCACATTGAAAACCTAGATTGCATCGGATGCGGTGAACGCAATGGCGGTCGCACACAGTTTTTTTGAAAACTGTGTGTAGAATACCGCACTGCGGTCACCGGATGGCTCAGGATGTGTAATCCTGAGCCATCCGGTAACTGCAGAGTGTGCGGATCCCGGCTATTGACGGGACCCGCAACCGTAATAAAGAGTGAAATTGCTGACCTAAATGACTGATAGAGGTCTGTAGGGGGGCTTAGACCCCCCTACAGACCGGGCTCCCACTTCTAGTTAGCCACGCCCCTTTAACGACGAGGCCGCCCTCACAAGACTGGATTACGGCCAGAGGGGGCGGCCATCAAGAAGGAGCGGGCGGAGGCTGCTGCACACAGCCCCGCCCCTGGAAATCACTGGACTCTGGCTCCGGACACATGTAAATATATAATTAACAATGCAATTGTGATTATTCTTTGTGTAAAACACATCAATGTAAGCATAATTGTATTAGAGGGGTCTATGCACCCCTGTATAGTGATGGGGGGGGGGCACCTTGGTTGACATGCACGCAGCTCCGAGGAGCCCGTGCCCGGTGCGAAATTGGTGAAGAACACTATAGAAGTGGGAGCCCGGTCTGTAGGGGGGTCTAAGCCCCCTACAGACCTCTATCAGTCATTTAGGTCAGCAATTTCACTCTTTATTACGGTTGCGGGTCCCGTCAATAGCCGGGATCCGCACACTCTGCAGTTACCGGATGGCTCAGGATTACACATCCTCAGCCATCCGGTGACCGCAGTGCGGTCCCGGCAAACGCTGCGAAAACTGCTGCCTGCATGATTTTAAACGCAGGCAGCAGTGCCGGATCCGGCCACCGGATGGCTTGTGAAGCCATCCGGTGTTTTGCATAGGCTCCTATGAGGAGCGTTTCCTGGTCCGGTTTTGAGCTTTTTTAAAGCTCAAAACCGGATCAGGATTTTGCAACAAAAACGGAAATGTGACCCTGGCCTATCTATCTATCTATCTACTATTTTCTCACTTTATACAGCATGGGAAAGACCATGTTAAAGATGCACTGCACACGGACACCACACGGATGTCAGCTGAGAAAAAAAACATACACTTGCATTACACTCGCACCGTTCTCACACGACCATACAGAAAGCACTCGTGTGACTGTCATGCATCAAAATCGCTCCAATTTACGCATATGCTAGTGTGCCTTCACCCTAAACCAGTAACCAGTAACCGGCATGTGTTCTATCATGCATTAAAGTAGTTTTCCACTATTTTACTGACAAATGTGAACATGGCTCAGGAGAGCCAAAATGTTAAGGACTTATATCTTGTCACATATTGCATGCTGTTTTCAATGATCCAACTCTGTTCTCCATTTTTTTCTATGATTACATAATTTTGATTGCAGAAATCTGTATATAAAATATATACTAACTGCATGGTGCGAGACTCAAAAGTGATTTACTAAACAGGATATAATGAAGGGCATCACAATCTTGTTTTTCTGATAAGACTTGGCTTCGTTAATATAACATATCCTAGGAATGATACAGTATATGCTAAGTATATGCTTATGCACTTACACAACAAGTTATATTTATTAAAGACTACTATTTTTGTTCAAACAGTAGAATTTCATCATTCACACCTGTAGTCTGCTTGTTGTAGAGACACCAGATACAAGCACAAGTGATGAGTAATTTGGATTAATGTCATTTGGAACATCTTCTACTGCTTACTTTACAGTATATTTCAAGAATTTCATTCCGGGCCAAAATGTCTTTGACTCTTCTACTTTTCCAAATATATAATGAAAAGTAGATGTTGCAGGAATATAATAGCAAACCGATCTGTTTATTGGTAAAATTTCTAATGATTTATTTGTTATATACCCGTATATACTCGTGTATAAGCCGACCCCCCTACTTTTGCCCCAAAAATCTGGAAAAACCTATTGACTCGTGTATAAGCCGAGGATGGACCCCAGCACAGGTATACAGCCCCCAGCAGTGTGGTATACAGGCCCCCCCAGTGGTATACAGGCCTCCCCGGTGGTAGTATACAGCAGCCCCAGTAGTAGTATACAGCAGCCCCAGCGGTAGTATATAGCATCCCCAGCAGCCCCAGTGGTAGTATATAGCAGCCCCAGTGGTAGTATATAGCATCCCCAGCAGCCCCAGTGGTAGTATATAGCAGCCCCAGCAGCCCCAGTGGTAGTATATAGCAGCCCCAGCAGTCCCAGTGGTAGTATATAGCAGCCCCAGTGGTAGTATATAGCATTCCCAGCAGTAGTATATAGCAGCCCCAGCAGCCCCAGTGGTAGTATATAGCAGCCCCAGCAGCCCCAGTGGTAGTATATAGCAGCCCCAGTGGTAGTATATAGCAGCCCCAGCAGTAGTATACAGCAGCCCCAGTGGTATACAGGCCCCAGAGGTATATACAGCAGCCCCCAGGGGGTTATCAGCAGCCCCCGGGGGGTACCAGCAGCCCCCAGGGGTAATCCAGCAGCCCCCAGGGGGTACCCAGCAGCCCCCAAGGGGTATCCAGCAGCCCCCAGGGGGTACCAGCAGCCCCTGGGGGTACCCAGCAGCCCCCAGGGGGTACCCAGCAGCCCCCAGGGGGTACCCAGCTGCCCCAAATGCTGCACTCACCCCCCATCTGCTTATCTTACCATCCCGGTCTTCTGATCAGCGCCGCTCCTCGGTGCTCCGTTCTTCATGCTCCGTCCTCCGTCCTCGCTGCATCCTCCGGCCGTCGCACGATGACGTCATATGCCTGCGACGGCCGGGGATCCCGGATGTAACTGGACGGACGGAGCACCGAGGAGCGGCGCTGATCAGAAGACCGGGATGGTAATATAACCAGCGGGGGGGGCCCTTACAAGGGGGGAGAGTGCCAGCATTTGGGGGCATATATGAACTGCTTCCCCCTGCTGCTGATTGACAGGGGGAAGCAGTGCAAATATAATGAGCGGCCCCACGTGACGGTGCCGCTCATAGAGCAGCCTCCCCCCGCCTCCTCAGCCTCCACAGCCCCCACCCGTATTGACTCGTGTATAAGTCAGGGGGAGACTTTTCAGCCCAAATTTTGGGCTGAAAAACTCGGCTTATACACGAGTATATACGGTACTTGTTTTTTCTCAGATACTTTGTATTAGGCTATGTGTCCAATGAACGATTGTGCAGCAAAGGTTTTTATGCTGTGTTTTTAGTGCTGCATTTTCCAGATGATTAGAATGGCTGTCAATTGGAAAACGCAACCTAAAAACACACAAGTTAATTAACATAGCCATTTTTGAGATCATGCGTTTTATGCAGCAAGAACACAACACCTACGGCTGGAAACACACTGGCAAGTGGAAAAAACGGTCCGATTGATATCACAGAATCGGACGAGTGTTGTCCGAGTTTTGGTAAGTTTTGCATCTAACTGCAATGCAACTGTCCGACATTTTTCTCAGATCACATCTGAGTACAATCCATTTTTTTACCAGCAGCTATTACTGTAGAATCATTTACAGGAACATTTTTCCAGTTGTCTGAGCTAAAGAATGATAATGTATCAATTAAAAATCGGATCCGAGTCAGATGGGTCCGTTGCGGTCCGAGTGTGGTACGTGATTTTTGTCGGACCCATAGACAGCATGTTGCGACTGACTCGTCATCCGTGAACCAATGAGATAAAAACGACCGACACTCGAAGATGTGCTCTTGGACATTAAATAATATTGGTCCGACTGCAGTACGATTTTTACTCGCATTGCAGTCATCCGAGTTTCACGCCAGTGTGTCCGTACCCTTAAAACTACACATATGAGCACAGTTTATTAAAATCATATAGACTTTAATCATAATGCTGTGGGTGATGCATTTGTGCTGCAGAAATGGATCACCAAAAACGTAGAATAAACGTGCGCACAGTGGGCACACAGCCTTATTGTATTTGATTGGTCAATTGGAAGCAGCTCAGAAATGTACAGTCAATGAAGAAATGTTCATTTAACATAATTGCTGTATTACTTTAGTGCTGCTCATTATCTTCCTAGATATTCACTGCAGAGGGGCCCAACAGTCAGTCACACAGAGAATGGACGTCTGCTCACAGAGATATGCAGCAGAGCTGAAGATGTTACCTGTGGATTATGTTGCAGGGAGGGTTTTTTTGTTAATGAAAGATGGGAAACAGGGTTGTTTTGTGTTTTATTTCTAAATGTTTTTTTCGGTGTTGTAACTTTTTACTGCTTACAAGAAATTCATAGGAGGTGGGTCTACTATTAGCCTGACACTATGAACTTCGGGCTTAGTGCCAGCTGCCAATACAAAACTGGCATTAACCCTTTTATTGCCCAGTGTGCCACCGCCACCAGGGCCACTGGAAAAGTCGGGCTACAGTGCCAGAAAATAGTGCTTCTATGAATGTGCCATTTTCTGGGCAGATGTGGCTGAAATTCACAGCGGGGGGAAGGGGCCCAGAAAACTTGGGCCACCCTGTGCTGAGGATTCAAGCACTAAGCTGCCTAGCTTTACCTGTCTTGAAACAAAAAAGACAGCAAAGCCCCATGTCATTTTTTTAAAATTATTTCATGAAATTAAATGAAATAATTTAAAAAAGGCTTACCTATATTTTCAGTTTTCAACCAGGTAAAAATAGGCAGCTAGGGGTAGGGGACAGTCCCGTACCTGCCTGCTGTAAATATGTAAAATATGGCTAAGCCTCACGTCATTTTTTGAAAATGATTTCAAGGAATAATTTTATAAAAAGGGCTTTTGCGGTTTTGGTGCTTTTTTGGGATAGGAAATTCAGATGAACACATTGAACACAATGCACCATAAAATCATGAAATCCGCAGCAAAAACCATGTTGCTGTTTTGGTGCTTTTTATTGGCCAGGAGATGCAGATGAACACATTGAACACAATACATGCAGTTTTGTGCCAAAAGTGCACCAAAAGAGCATGAAATCCATAGCAAAAACCGCATCATGGTTTTGATGCACCAATTCTCTGTGACAGCATACTGTGATTGGCTGTTGGCTCCCTCTGCAGTGAGTATCCAGGAAGTTAATGAGCGGCCATAGAAGTACAAGTGGGTGGATGCAGGATAGTATAATGCTGTTTAATAACTATCTTCTTTCTTTTACAGCCTCTTAGCCCCCATTCTATAACTGTACAGTTAGAGTTCGGGGTTCAAACTCAAATTCGAGCCACTTTCGGCCCCGAACTCGAACTTTAAAAAAAGTCTGGGCGAGTTCACTGAACCTGAACATCGGCGGGCTTGCCCATCACTAGTCAGTACGAGTTTGAAGGTACCAAACATTTATATATTTTTTTTATTTAATTGGAGAAAAAAAAATCAGAATTTGTAAAAATTAATAAATAATTTAAAATGGTGTATATGTCGCCATTTTCTATTAACCGTAACATTCTCATTTTCCGGGATCTGCCGCTGTGTTATGGCTTAATTTTTCTCTATTGGTTGATGTGTATAAATACCATTTTTGGATAGATGCATGTCTTGATCGCCTCTTAATACATTTTATTGCAGTGTTGTGGTGTCCAAAAACTTAATTCTGGCATTCTGAATTTATATTTTGATAGGGTTACCAAATATGTGTATTTTTTTTTAATTCTTTTTATTTTCAAAAGGGCAAAAGGAGGTGATTTGAACTTTTATGTTTATTTATTTTTTCATATTTTTAAAAACTTTTTTCACTTTTTCCTGTTTTTAATAGTCCCCCATAGAGGACTAAAGCTGCAATAATCCGATCGTTTGTGCTGTGTAGAGCCATGCATCAGCATTGATCTGTACAGTACAAATGGTGTCTTCTTATGAATGCTATGGCTCAGCCAACGTTTACAGGTAGTTCGTCATCACAGACACAGGGGTCATCAGCTGACCCCCTAGCTGTCATGACAACACATCTGTGCCCTGTGATCATGTCACGGGACCGCCGAAGGGAGCGAGTAATTATGTGCTCCCTGCCGGCATGTGTTAAATCCCGATGTCAGAGCTTGACAATGGAATTTAACTAGTGAATGATGGCAGGTGAATCTCTGATCTGCCCACTGCTGTTAAAAGCACATTTCGGCTGATCAAATCATCTGACATGTGCAGGGAATGATTTAGGCTCAGTGTGTGAGCCTGCATCACAGTCAGGGACATGAACTTGGACCTTACATTAAACATTCCCTATCCTTCCCTAATTGCACTACCATTCTATTTTTTCCTTACTTCTTTTTGATGACACATCATGGGGCAGAGCGTACGGTCACTGCCTTAGCCTCTGCCCTTCCCTGAATTGAAGCATTATCAGTTATTCTCATTTCTGGGACTGAGCAAGTCCCTGCATGTCAGAAATAGGCTCCTCAGTTTTCCCCACAAGTAACATCACTGGTCTCTGAATGCTGGGTATTCTGACACGCTCTGTTGCCAGCTGTTTACAGCTGAACCACAACAGAAACTCTACAATTCTGTGGTTTTAAGTCCAGTGTAAGGCCTCATTCACCACAGGATTCTTGATTAGTATTCCATCAGTATTGTCTTGTGACCCCCATTTTCAGATTCATCTAACAACTTTCCCCATTGGACTGAAGAGGAGAATGTAGTCCTCCCATATAATTACATCTAATGCAAAGTTATATCTACATTTCAAAGGTAAATGCTCTCTTAGGCCCCTTCACATCATATTTTTTTGCTGTCCGTGTGGATTCTGCTTTTTGCAGGACCACATGGATTGGAACAGACAGGGACGGATTTGCTTCACTGGATGGAACTATGACACCGGATCCTGTTTTTTGCAGGAGTCTTTTTGTTGAGGAGGGTTGGAGAAGCTGTAGTTCCTGAGCCAACAATATGTTGGGGGGAGGGGGTAGGAGGAGGTTGGAACAAGAAAGGGTTGACACAGACAGCAATGCAAGATGGTTAACACATAGATGGGGAAACAGAGGGTTAATACAGAGATGGGGAGCAAAGCAGGGAATCAAAGAGTTAATACAGAGATAAGGAAAGAAGGGTTAATGCACAAATATGGAGCAAAGCAGAGAATCAAAGAGTTAATTGCTTGGAGGGAATGAGTTAAAAGCAGCATAACAGCAGGATAGGGAGGAGATACTCAGACTGTCTTGATGCTGGAAGCTGCTTCAGACACTGTCTCTGTTGTTCTCTGGTGGGTTGCAAATAGGATGGGAGAGGCACAGGCTGGAATAGGACACGTGGTGCAGCAGGCCAGGATCAGCAGGGATGAGGGAAGTAGGAGAGGACGGTACAGGGCTGGGAGAGAGGGAGCAGCCAGGTGTCAGAGAGTTAAAATTTCTAACCATGCTCAATTCACTAAACTGGAACCATTTCCTGGATCCGTTTTTTTTACCGGATCCGGCTCCATAGACCACCATGTTATTTAAGCTGGACAGCTCCGGATCCGGGACTGTCCGTTTGTGTCCAGTTTTTTCACCGGAGCCCAAAAACATTGCAGTCTCCGATTTTGGGGAAAAAACAGGACAGAAACGGATCATGAACTGAATTCACTAAAACGTATGGTCATATATGACCAATCTAGCACCATAGGAATACATGATTCAGAACAGGATGCCAAAAAACGTGGTGTGAAGCCAGCCTTAGGTGTCAACTGTGTTAACTTTGTGGAGGTAAGCGGGTTTCTGAGGTTATGACAGCATACATAGTCTTAACTACCTCTAAGATAATGAAGTAATCTTTGCCTCTATTGTCGTTTAACTCTAAAGACTAACCCTTTCTTTGATATTTTATGAAAGTGATCCACCAACTGTAGTAGTCAGTCATATATGATGACTGGTAATAGATGGGCGTATGTATACCTTTAAATTACTTTTGAATTGCAAGATTTTTTCTTGATATAAGATAAACAGGATGAAACCAATGCCAATTAACAGCAATTTACTATCACCCGATTAAGACAAACCCCATTAATATGAAATGTACATTAGCCTTCTGAGGAAATCCATCTTAACAGTAAGATTATTTTACATGTCATATTCCAGGATGCCAGCATTGCTTCTCAGCAGGCTGATTTGGAAGCACTAAACCACCCTTCTGTCTATCTTGTGTCTGACCTCTTTACTTTCAGCTGTCAATCAAACAGCTTGATAAATTGAATTTAATTAAGAAGTTAATTGCATTTTTAATCTGTATATATCCCTTTCTCTGTTAGCTAAAGACTACATCATGTCATGGTTTAATTACAAAATCTTAAATAAAATAATAAGGATTCAACACCATGCTCTCAACTAAAGTCAGCTTTTATTTCCAGATACAGACATCCAGATCAATGTGAACACATAATTAGCTTCCTGAAAAAGATTATAGGAAATGCGTGTTTTTTAATTGTGTGAAATATTATTTTATTGTATTAACCCCTTAATGATGCAGCCTATTTAAGGCGATGTGACAGTCGTGCAAATCTAATTTTCAAATCTAGTGTTTCACTTTGCATAAAAATAACTGTGGAAGGCTTTTAAATAATAAAATGACCCTGAGATTGTGTAAAAATTAGCAGGTTTCAAATTTTCAATGTTGCAACCCTCAGTCTGTATTCATGTGGCACCCTACCTGGTCAATTAGGGTACTGCACCCATAAATGAGTGTGCGGTAACCCCTGTCACAGTGGGAAGGCAGAAGTCTGTGGGAGGATCCAATCCCAGCACTCCCTCATCCGAGCTTAGGCAGATGGTTGGAGCCCATACCCTAGCGGGAGGTTTAGGGGAGAAGGGAGGACACAGGGAGTTCTAGTCGGCACTGAGGAAAGATGGAGAACGGGGAGCCTCCAAGTGAGAAAAGGAGACTTCCAGAGAGGGGGCCTGGAGAGAGAGAACAAGCAGCCCAGACGGAAGGAGGGGACCCCCCAAGCGCCCATACTCAAGGAGGGAACCCTGGTCCACTTTACCAGAGCTCCGCTTCCGAAGACGGTCAGGGAGTCCAGCCCCTGAGCCGAGAACACCGGAGGTCGTGGGTCTCTCTACCAGCCCCGACACCCTGTCTGGCGGGATCAGTCACACCAGGTTAACCCACCGGCACTAGCAGCAGGACACGGATTAGATCCAAGAAGGCATACCACGGGAGACTTCCAGAGACTCTGCAGCCCACTGTGACTACCTGGTCGGATAAAGACTGTTTTGCCACTGTGAACTGTATCGCCATCTGCATTGTTCCAGTAAAGTACCCGGGTAGAGTGACTGAGTCTCCATGTATCTGTTTCTCCGCGATACAGTGCTCCGCTCATCTCATCATCAGCACTTCCATCACCACAGGTGCATCCCTGCCCTGGAGGGCTAGCTCTACCTGCAGGGAGCTCTACCATCTTTGCCGCTATACCACCACTCTCCGGAGTTCCAAAGCGGCGCTGGTGCTCAATCACCAGAAGCTGCGGGTGGCATCACAATAAACTTTTATAAACTTTTATTCCATTTTCAACTACCCCTTTTCAGTTGACCAACAGGGCCACGGGTCTGGGCCGGCCACCAGTGACATCCCTAACCGCAGCAGAGGGCCCAGACACCCGAGTCCCCATACCCTGGGCTACTCATTCACACACAGAATTCAGCTGTACCTTAAATCAGCCATCTGTCGCTCCGGTGTTTCCTCTTTTCCTGCATTATCATTTTATTTAGCGGCTAAACAGCTATTTCACGTGCAAAACTGGGCAATCTTGGAGGTGAAAAATCTGTTACCCTGCAAAATTAATGATTGTGCAGGAAAACAGTGAAAAGGCTTCAGTAGCATAGAGCTATTGAAGTTTAATGCCGCTGAACTAAGGCTGTGTGTGAACGCAGCCTTAGAGCAGAAACAATAAGACCTTGTGCCCACACTCAAAAAGTGATGCAGAATTTTCAGCACCAAATCTGTATCTGTTTTTTGCAGAATTATGCAGCAAAAGTATATTTGTTTTGCTGCATTTTTGGTGCAGAAAAGTCTGCATGCATCCTTATGAGGCTATGCCTGTTCAGTCTGACCGCCGTGCTTCAGCTATAGTATAGAGCTTCCATATTCCAGTTTCAGCTGCATCACACCCCACGCTGGTCCTGCCCCCTACCCACATGGGGAGTGACAAGGCCAAAATCAAGAAGTGCATGGAGTACAGAACATAATTGCTGTACTATAATTGACAAGTTACAGATTTTTACACATCCAAGATTCCACTTTAGCATTTTATTTTTATCATTTTAAGGTACGTTATTTGCTCACTTGTTCTTTTTTTGTTGTGTTTTCCATTATGAGGCCAGTGTGAATTGTGCACGACTGCACAGTTTCACCTTAGTTCCAGCCCTGGTTTTTATTTCATTATGTTTTGTTGCAGACATGCAATCTGTGTGTGGCCTGCCTTTGAGCTGGACATTATTTAATGTGTAACTTCTCATTGTATGGTGTGCTCTGTTGGGACCTGGTCCTGCTTGATCCTGTCCTTGTCACTCCACGTCACAGACAGGTGACAAGGTATTAGTACTATTGCTAGGCAGGGATTGTCTCGATGGGGTCAGCTTGTCACTGGTGGGACAGTTTACGCATTTATATGATCATATCTATGTCACCAAGTGCCCTATTTATTTTCTTGCACTTTAGCATTTTTATTTTATCATTTTAGGGTGTTTGCTCACTTGTTTTTCTTGTTGTTTTTTCTATAATGCTGTAGATTTTTACATATCGAAGATCTGTAACAATCTGCACCTATGCCTACCTCGCTGCGAGTAACAGGGTGCGAGAGGGATACACGCGCTAATGGGTCCGTCGGCCTTGACAAAAGCTGAATGGCTAAGGGCGAAGGAGGAATTTGACACCTGGGCAAGAGAAGAGAAATAATGGGGAAAGCAGATTGGGAAGCAAAGCTACATGTATATGGGGACAAGGGGGAGGTTGCTGGCACATCTGGCCAAGGGACGGGGCTCTACGACTCACATTGCCTCTCTTAGGAATGCGGCGGGTAACATAACATCAGATCCGAAGGAAATTAATTCCATCCTAGGTTCTTACTACGCATCCTTGTATAGAGCGGGACCACATGACCACGACCTGGGAAGTCAATGGTTGGAGGAGGCGCAGATGCCAGTACTCACGGGGGAGGAGTTGGAGGTGCTTAACGGGGAGATTACTGAGGGGGAGATAAAAGAGGCCATTACACATCTCAATATTAATAAGGCGCCTGGCCCAGACGGCTTCGGTGCTAGTCTGTACAAGATATTGGTTGAACAAGTCACCCCTTACTTGAGATCCCTTTATAATAGATTTCTGGAAGGCGGGGAGGTCCCTACCCAGCTAAATACGGCATACATAAAGTTGCTGCCTAAGGGGGGGAAGATGTCGGAGGACCCAGCAGCGTATAGACCCATCTCTTTGATCAACCAGGACCTGAAGATCGTGTCTAAGATCTTGGCGGACAGACTGGCGGGTCTCTTGCCCCGATGGATAGGGAAAGAACAGGCAGGATTTGTGAGGGGAAGAGCGGCAGTCGCAAATGTGAGGAGGGCAATGATGGTCCTGGAGGCTGTGCGTTTCGAGACCAAGAAGGGGGGGAAAGCTCCGGCTGTGGTTGTTCTCGATGCTGAAAAAGCTTTCGACAGCGTGGGATGGCCATGGCTGGAGCAGGTCTTGGACAAGATGGGAGTGACGGGGGGGGGAGGGGGTTTTCCGCCGATTCCTGGGAGTCCTTTATGCCAACCCTAGGGCCAGGGTGCATACCCCGGGATTCTTATCTGAGGTAATCAATTTGCAAAGGGGAACGAGACAGGGATGTCCTCTGTCACCGTTATTGTTCAATCTGGCTGTCGAACCTCTCTCCAGGTTTCTAAGTGGTCCACACAGCTATGAAGGCATAATGGTGGGAGGCAGTTCCCTGAAAGCCAATTTGTTTGCAGATGATATTGTTTTGTATATGGCGAATCCTGTTAACGACCTCCCTGGGACCCTGGAGAGATTTGAGACGTTCTATAAAATATCGGGATTCCGCTTGAATCTGGCGAAGTGTGAAATCATGCCTTTGACAGATGCGGGCAGGAGGTTTTTGCTAGAGGAGCGGTGGCGGAGCACATTTATGGGGATCACCATAAACACCAAGGCAATAAAGTATCTAGGTATCATGTTGAGTAGAGACGCCAGGGAAATCTACCATCTGAACTATCATCCTATCATACAAAGAGTGGAGCAGGAGCTGGAGAGTGGGGTACCCTGCCATTGTCCCTCACGGGGAGAGTCCATCTTGTCAAGATTGTGTCCTTCGCACGCTTGTTGTATCCCATGCAGACGATACCGCTGCTACTCCGTCACGTAGGTGTGACAAGACTTAATAGAGCTATCTCCAGATTTCTCTGGAGGGGACGGAGACATAGGATCGGGCTCAGGACATTAATGTTTCCTAAGGAGGAGGGAGGTCTGAATCTCCCCAATATATGAGGGTATAACGTGGCTTGCATGTGGCGACATGTGGTGGATTGGCTGCGAGGAACGAGTGTGTACTCGGACTTTGCCTTGGAGACACAGTGGTGCGCACCGTGGGATTTGGGAGCAGTCTTACAGGCTCAGGGAGGGGTACTAGAACCCGCCGTCAAACAATCCATAGTGTTTAGGGACACTAGAGCAGCATGGAAGGCGGTCAGATGTCTGATGGGAATGGCGTGGCGGACGTCAAAATACACTCCCCTTTGGAATAATCCAGACTTCCCGCAGGGGACTGATAATGCCCTATTTAAAACATGGAGAGACAGGGGGATCGGACTATTGGGCGACCTGATTGAGACTTCAGAAAAAAGGTGGAAGTCAGTGGAGGAGACGTTAATAAAATGGCGATTGGGACCCACACACAGGCTACAATTCGCCCAGATTAAACATCACTTGATGGCGCGCTTGCGAGACGTAAGGGGGGAATGTCATCCCTCTGCACTGGATGAGTTGTTATCAACAAAGGCGCCCATGCCCACGATATCCTCAATATACTCCATGCTACGTGGGAGACTGATACCCGCGGGACCGACACGGCTCTTTACAAGTTGGGACTATAGACTGGACGAGGACGGAGCAGGAGAGGCCATATTAAAAGGGTGGAATGACTTGCGGAAGCATGTGACAGATGAACGGTGGCGGGACACTCACTATAGAATGATACATAAAGCAATATTGGGTTTTAACATACCAGCCACTTCCACTAATCCTGAACGGATGACGAAATGCCCTAAATGTGGGGATAGCAATACAGATATGTTCCATGGGGTATGGGAATGCTCACGGATAAAAGCAAAGTGGGAGACGGTAAAGAGCTGGATAGAGGAAATATTGGATTTGGACTTGCCATTGAATAAAATGATGTATGTATTTCATGTCTTGAAGGAAGCTCCGTTCCGGCAGGGAAATGCAAGTGTCTGCATCTTATTCTAATAACGTTCTGAGACTTATTCTACGTAAATGGTTGGACGTACAAGTGCCTGACGTGACAGGTCTGCAAAGAGAACTGAAGCACATAATGACGCTAGACAAATTAGAGACGGAGACTGACAAAGACAATAAAATTAGGACGTTTATGGCTACATGGAGGGATTTATAGTAAACTGCATGACCAGAGAAGAGATTGATGGATTGATGACAACTTTTCGCATTACGGGGTGGTATTGTTTGGAGGACTTGGGGAACACTCTGGGCGCCTTGAAAATTGGTCTCACTGACTTGTAGGGTATCTACGCTGACAAGGAAAAGGGGGACTACGGTATTATGGATTGGGTAACCACGGGAAGGGGGGTGGGAAAGGGAGTTAATGGATTGTTATGATGTATTCACTTGTATGATAAGCATGTATGTGTATATACTTTCCCTTTTTTTTAAATTGAATAAAAAAGAGTTTGCAAAAACTCTGCACCTAAGATGCTGCGCTAAAGAACTCAAATATCGGCACAGCACAGCCAAAATCATGTCGACTTGCTGGCTGGCCAATATATCATGCACATTTGCTGCACATTTTACAAATACGCTATACAAATGCGCAGCAAATGCACAAGCATGGACACAGGGCCTTGAAATTGAAAAATTGCAAATTTTTGTACATTTTTTCGTAAATGTCAAGTTATTTTTTTTATCATGCAAAAAGTTAATAATTAACATTTACCTTATGGCTGTTTTATGCTAGAATCATTTTTATAGTGACTCGCCCCGGAGGGGACCGTGGGGTGGCCCGGCCCGTGATCCCCTTGTTGGGCGTTCAGTTAAAAAAGGGAAATTAAAAAAGGGAATAAAAGAAGCATCCAAAAATAAAATACAAGAGTTTTTGTCATGACGCCACCTGTGGAATGCGGCCGGTATAACCGCTGCTGTAGTCGGGACCTCTGGGGATGATGGAAGTAGCAGCTCTGATGGTTTAGCTCTCCACGGGAAAGCGGGTACCCAGGGCAACCGTAAAGTCTATGGATGTGTTGGATTCATTGGGGGTGCATGACTTAGTGTACGAAATAACTGACAGACACAGGGGTGACAGTCTCCTTCACCTTTACTGAAGTTGCAGGTTTGTCCGGGCACTGTCCACAAGCAGAGTTAGGGATCCGGAGCCTGGAAGAAAGTCAAGGTTCTCCACAACTGGTGAGTTCTGAGGCCTCCCTACTGCACTACCCCCTGTGGGCCCTGGCTGCTTGAAGCTGTGCTGCGACCCTCTCCTTTCTTGTTCTGTTTTAGTGGTATGACAGGCAGCTTAAGCTCTATTTACATTACTCTCTTCTCACTTCATCTCCCTGAGCTCTTTGGTGCGGCTGTGTCTCCTGGCCTTTTGGTGGGCGAGCAACTTGGAATCACCCGCCCTCTGATGTTGGTTGCTGGGCATAAGGTCACTTGCTACCTCGGACACCGGTGTCCGTCCTGCGCTTAGTGCTGGGGCAAGCTGGCACTGCTTCACTCCCCACACCTACTCCTCCACTTCCTCCGAAGTGGAGGAGTAGGGTCTCTCACACTGGCTAGTTAGTGTCCTAGGACGAGCCTAGCACAGCTTCCATCCGTAGGATGTCTTCCACAGTCCTCCTAGGAAGTGAACTGCCTAAACCCGCCCCCAGACCAGAATTTATAGGGGACTTTCCCTGAACTCGGGTTTAGAGCTCCCCCTTCTGGCCTGGAGTTGGGAAGGTGTTGTGTGTGTTTGTGTTTCACCTGATGTGGGTACATTTCTTGAGTCCAAAAGCAGTATTGTGGCAACTGGAATACCAAAACTGTGGCCCTAATCTTTTGGCTTTACCTTCATCCAGGATAAGTAGTGAAAGAGTACCTTGAGCATTTTAAGCCTAGTGTGATAGAAAGCTGACTCTCGCCATTGATTGGTATGGGAGTTCCAAAAACAGCTGTGTAAGTACTTTTGGCTGTATTCAGAAATCCCATTGCTATGGGGATTCATCTACGGGTGTAGTGTTGATTTTGATTCCATGGATGTCTTCCAGAAACAAGCAGCAATGGATTTGGCATAGTGAAAATGGAAATCTGCCATTGTAGTGCCCAGAACATTGTGCCTAGTACACAGTGACAATAATCCATGTCATACATTGCAGGCCATGATGCGGTAATTGACACCTGTTTATGACGTGCTATGTATGTCATGAGGCGTTAAAGGGTTAAACTACCCAGGCCATTGCCTCTTTTTCTAAACCCGTACGTTTCGTATAACACCATAATTCACTTTTGCCAATCGTTTTAACACCAATAATTTTACTCTAGTCAAAAAGGATGTAACAAAAAATATGTATATAGGGACACATAAAAATAGGAAACGTACAGTATAGGTGTTTCATGTATATTTATAACATTCAATTAGTAAAATAGGTACAGAAAAATAGACATGCATAGCTAATGTATACATTTAGTTTTCTTTTTTTAATTTAAATTCTCTTCCCAAAAATTGCATAAAAAAAGTCTAGGTTAGTATACGTCTAAAAAGCCAGCATCTGCAACAGGACACTTTATTGGTGTGATGTGTATGGATGTAAATGTGGGTAGAAAAACAGTTGTACAAAAGAAAAAATAGTTTGCAGCATGTTCACTTTGTGATATTGACAAAATTATATTTTGGTAAATTTTCTTTATATTTTAAATAAAAAACAATTATTCCTCTTTTATAAAAACAGTAGCAAAAGAAATACAAAAACTATGTGCAGTCGCAAGCAGGGGTGCACCAAGCCCCACTGCCGCCTGAGCCGCTGGCTGATGACCGGGGGGGGTGCTGGCGGAGCCAGCACTGCCGCCCCTTGCCCCTTCAGCAGCGACGGGGGACCGGCAGGGGGGGCCCAGTTTGTGCGGTCAGAGCCGAGCACTGCCGCCCCTTCAGAGCGGCGTCTGTGGAACAGGGGGGGGGTTTGTGCGCGCAGAGCCGAGCACCGCCCCTTCAGCGGCGTCTGTGGACCAGGGGGGGTGGTGCTGGCAGGGCCCAGCACTGCCGCCCTTGCGCTGGGCTCCGGTGGTCGCAGCTCGGCGGCTCTTACCTGGCTTTAGCCGCCGGCACCATGACAGGGGGACGCTCTGTGCAGAAGGATCCGCCCCCTTCTGCACAGCCGCTTCCCCTGCCTCTTACCGCCTGAATGACAAGCATACCCTCTCTGACTGAAACTTATTTCAGGTTTTTTTTTCTTTAAAAACTATTGTGCTGTCTTGCTATTGCTTTACTGTGCTTTAAAATGTATAAGGCCCCTTTGACATCAGCGTTTTTCGCTGATTGCGGCAGATGCGGCAGATTTACTGCATCTGCTGCCTAATGGTCGCACTTGCGGCACACTTGCGGCAAGCCCCATGCATTGTCTATGAGGCTTGCGGCAGGTGTGTCAAGTGCGGTACAGCCGCAGTTCTGGCAGTTGCGGCCACAAAAAAAATGCTGTCAGCAGCGTTTTTTTCACAGCCACAACTGCTGCAAGTGCTGGAACCGCACTTGCCATACCTGCGGCAAGCCCCATAGACAATGCATGGGGCTTGCCGCAAGTGCGACCGTTAGGCGGCAGATGCGGTAAATCCGCCGCATCTGCCACAATCAGCGAAAAACGCTGATGTGAAAGGGGCCTAATTGTAATTCAAATGCTGCAGGACAGATGCCAGGTCCACCATAACTCTGATTAAACCCACTGACTCTGGTACTGCTAGCACCTCTCCTCTCTCTCCCCTTAACAATAGAATCTCTATATTATGTGCCTTCTCCTACACTCATTTTCTTCACTACTGCAGTTGTGCAACAGATTATTGTCTGGAGTATTTTCCCAAAGATTTAGGTCTTTGTCTTCTTACCTCAAATGCTGAGGTGTTAGCCCTGATGTCCTATAAGGGTAAGTGCACACTTACCCGGCGGTTTGGTCGGCGGCAGCTGGCGGAACCCGCCAGGAAGCTCCGGCGCCGTCCACCGGCTTCCTGGCGGGTATGTGCGTCGGGAGCCGGGCGGTAGCCGGCGGATGCACAGCGTGTTCTCGGCGGCGAATCTGCAGCGGCTGGAAGCAGCACATGATTCTGCTTGCAGCCGCTGCAGAACCGCCGTTTTTTAGAACAAGCTCATTCTTTGCTAACCCGCTGGGAAACCTGCGGGTTAGCAACGGATGACGCTGTGTAACCGCCGGTGTGTGCACTGCCTTGGGCGGTTTACATTAGTTTTTAATGTTAATCCAAACGCCGGTTTGGATTAACATAAATTTAAATAAAACTAATGTAAACAAAACGGCGGTTTACACAGGTAAACCGCCGAAAACCCGCCCAGTGCGCACATAGCCTTAATAAATCTCCCTCAAATTTCAGCTGTATTCCCTTCCTCATCTTTTATGCTGACTATTGTCTCTCCAGAGTGGCTGTACTATACCGTGTGGAGTGATAGCTGCAGGATATTATGGCAGGGAAACCTATGCAGCTGTGCCTGATGTCGTGCAACCCTTCTGTGATTGATGCAATCGTCTGCAATGTGTAAATATTTTCTGGCCTTTCCCATGAATGAATTGCAAAATTATTTTTATTTCCTTGGACCTGAAAATTTCATTAAATGAAACACAAATTTAATCCACACCAAGTTGATGTGCTCATCTCTGCAGCTGAATTATGCATCATCACCGCTCCATCCACTAGTGGTCCAACGCCGACCACAATGGGCAATTGAGGGTAGCCCAGTTCTGGAGATAGATGCAGGTCATCCATTAGACCAGGGGTCTCAAACACGCGGCCCGAGGGCCGCATGCGGCCCCTGGGGCTCCACTATGCGGCCCGCGGCACCTTGGACAACTTAATGATACATCTCCCCAGTGCAAGGGGCCGCTGCAGTCCCTACTGTGTAAGGACTTGCATCCGCGGCACTAACAAGCTCTGCCACTCAGCAAGTCAATGAGAGGCCCACAGCTGACGGTGGAATATGGCATCACCTGTGAGCAGATGGCTGATTGCATTGATCTTGCTGAGCAACAGAGCTTGTCTGAGCGACGGCTGGTGGAAGTCATAGCACAGCGGAGGCCGGAAGTCATCACAGAGGGGACTGCGCCGGCCCCCTGCACTGGAGCAATGTATCATTAAAGTGAGAAAAGTGTGAGTGAGTGTGTGTGTGTGTGTGTGTAAGGGTGGTGTGTGTGTGTGTGTGTGTGTGTATGTGAGTTAGGGTGTGTGTGAGTTTCAGTGTGTGTATGAGAGTGTGTATGAGGATGTGTGGATATGTGAGAGTGTGGTGTGTGTGTGTTTGTGTGTGAGGGAGTGAGTGTGAATAAGTGTGTATGTGAGTGTGTAAAAAAAAAAAAAAAGGGAAAACATGATGGGGGGCATCACTATAAAAGTAGGTCAGGATGGGGAACATACCTAGAAAAGGGGATCAGGATGGGGGACATCACTACAAAAGGGGATCAGGATTTGGAATATCACTACAAAAGGGGACCAGGATGCGGGACGTCACTATAAAAAGGGGCTCAGGATGGGGACATCACTACAAAAGGGAACCAGGAACAGGGACATCACTACTGAGGGGGATCGGGATGGGGGCTATCACTAGAAAAGGGGTTTGGGATTGGGGACATCATTACAAAAAGGGATCAGGATGGGGGACATCACTAGAAAAAGGGATCAGGATCGGGCACATCACTAGAAAAAGGGAACCGGGAAGAGGGACATCACTACTAAGGGGGTTTGGGATGTGGGACATCACTAGAAAAAGGGATCAAGATGGGAAACATCACTAGAAAAGGGGATCAGGATGGGGGGCATCAGTAGAAAAGGACATTACTAGAGAATGATGACATTACTACAAGAAGAGGATCAGGATTTGTACTTTACATTGAGCTAAAAATCCTGGAATTACTAAAAATATCACTTAGTACTACAAGGGATGCGGCCCCCCGCTATAAATGTTCTTCTATGTGTGGCCCACCAACCCAGCCGAGTTTGAGACCCCTGCATTAGACATTTCTGACATATTCATATCAGTATGCCATAAATATATCTCATGAAGCAGCCCTTAAATACCTCAGGGTGCTCCTTTTTGAATTTTAAAACGAGCTGAGGAGGAAAAAGCGAATAGGGTCTTATCTGGATGACGTGGATGAATGCAGAATGCTCACCTTTTGAGGTTGTGACAAAATCATCAATGAAATGACATCTGCTGCAAAATCCATGGACCATGAAGCCAAATGTAGATGAGAGGGGAGAGAAATGTGGTTTCTCCGAGATGCTGTATAATTTATATGAAAAGACACATGGACCAGGGTATGATGTGTTTTAATCAACGCGTTTCGAAATATTACAACTTCACCAGGATACATTCCTTGTTGTATTTTCTATTTATATTTTATCTCATTACATTATCTTAAAATAAGATAGTGAGATACATGCTACTACATGTCTGCTCCTGCATATTCATGTTTATAGGAAAACATTTGTATTGTTCAGTTGGTTGATTTCAAGCTTACCTTCTCTAAACCATTACTGGATAGTTTATTTTGACAGTAATGTATGTACATGTGAAATCTTGTCATAATTTATTTTCACCCCAGAGTCTGAAGGTAGGTATTAATATTGAACAACATGAATAATATGCTTTAAACAGTGATGCAGAAAAATTTCTGTGTAATTTACAGTCTTTTCAGCTGGTTAAAACTGCTCTACTATAGCAGAGAAAGAGAAGTAATGTTCTATCTTCTGTTTTTTAGGATGTAAAAATTGTATAAAAATATTACATTTATCACATCTGAAATCTATCACTTTATGGCAGCGCTGGCCACATCTAGCCCTCTGGCTGTTCCAATCCAACCTGCAGACTGAGAAAGCAGAAGGCAATAAACAGTGAGCTGTGGGCCACACTGCCCTTCGCCACCTGACTACCATTGTTGCTCTGCTGCCATGTGTCACTTCTATCTGTCACATGCAGACAAGAAAAATGTCCACCACACGTCGTAACACAAAAGACAGTGGGATGGTAAAGGGAAGTAAGAAGTAATGCCTTAACAGTAGGGAGTGGAGGATGGGGACACCTCCTGACACTGGCCTGTGTCTGTCCCTACATGCCCTAAAGGCACTTAGCATGTCGTTCCCCCTTCCGCCGTCATGTGTCTAGTCCCTATCTGTACCTAAGGCAACCCTGGCTAGTGTGTAGGCTGGTGAGTGCACTAGACATCACCTCTGGCATAATAACACATGGGTATAGGTAGACAGACTGGGGTAGGACAAAAAGAATATCGAAAACTGTAGGTAGAAGCCAGACTCCAAAAGACTTAAACAGCTCTGCTCCTAAACAGTTCTCCAGCAGCAGGAGAGTTCCACATGATATGATTAAAAATATGAATATATCTAGTTTCCTGCTTCTACAAGGCACAGCTCCAAAGGGAACTTTATTTAAACAGGCATGAACTTATAAAACCTCAGTAAAGGGCTCGGCTATCCCTACTCAGACAGACATATTCATTGGTTAGTGGGTTGGATATGGGCTAGTCCATGGGCGGAGCCATGAGGTCATCAGGGGGGATGGTCTTGATCGAGGGTCTCCAGGTGAGGTGGCATTCTGTGATTGGTCAGTACTTCCTCCAGGAACTTCTTATTAGAAACAGGATGTAGTCATAGATCCAGTCACCATCTTACATACCATGGCATGGTGTGATGAAACAGGAAATGGCAGCCATGTTAAGTTCTCAACCAAGCTTATGCAATGTAAAATAATACACTTTATATCGGTCGTTTCTCTCAACCCCCTATGTCTTGTTAAGGTTAATTAACTATTTGATCCTATGGCTCTCCTCAACACACACACCAGGAAGGGCATGCAAAAAAGATCTATAAACAATGTCAAGTGATGGGTCATGTGACTATTTAAAGCAAACCTGTCACCCCCCAGGCATCTAAAAATAACATAGCCACCCTCTGCAGCACTAAGGCTCCAGTCTGAGAAGGTGTCTATAGCATTTATGCTCCCTTGATTCACTGAAATAAAGACTTTTATAAAACCTGACCCAAGACCGGGAGGCGAGTTTTCAAGTGTCTATCTCCCTCCTCTGTGGTGTCAGTCATCCCTCTCTGCTCTATGTGCACCTCCTCCAGGCCATCTCCCTGCACTACAGAGCTGAGCTTTGTCAGCTCTGCTACAACATAGAGCTGCTGTTATAGCAGGCCCCACAGTAGTAAATCTAGCAGGAGGATCCTGAGCAGACAAAGCACTGCCTGCTACATAGCAGCTGAGTTGTCAGTATGTTTATGTTCAGAGCAATTCTTCATGCAGGTTCTGGGAAGAGTTGGGTTACTCAGGTGTTTCTGTTTCCCAGTTATTGCTGTGTTAGTTAACTGAGCAGCTTTCTCAAGAATACTGCAAGTCATACATTTTGCCTGAAGTGCTGTGTGGCATGCTCTCCTGTGTCTACTCTAATCTCTGCTTTCTGACCCAGACTGGTACTTGGGTGTGCTGAGTTGTCAGTATGTTTATGTTCAGAGCAATTCTTCATGCAGGTTCTGGGAAGAGTTGGTTACTCAGGTGTTTCTATTTCCCAGTTATTGCTGTGTTACTTAACTGAGCAGCTTTCTCAAGAATACTGCAAGTCATACATTTTGCCTGAAGTGCTGTGTGGCCTGCTCTCCTGTGTCTACTCTAATCTCTGCTTTCTGACCCAGACTGTTGTTTCATTACACTGTGAACTCTCCAGGAACTGACCACAGATTACCGGACTGCTCTGCTGCCTCTAGTCCTGTAAGTAGTGACTGTAACAACCTAGTTTTTGTAGTAACTAGCTTCACATTCTGTGTTAACCTTGTTGCATTGACTAGCGTCACAACCTTGTGTTAATCTAATAAATAAATAGACAAAAACAGACAGCATGCTGCTGTCTACTTTACCTGGTATCAAAAATAGGGGGCACTATATACTTGTTTATTAGGTACAAACAAGGCTAAAAATTCCTAAGTGCCCAATGGTGCAAGTGTATAATATATGGGATGTTGGGACATTATATAGGTGCAGGATATCTATTTATCTATCTACTAGATGTGGGCCTGATGCTATTGCATCGGGAGGGTGGTGTCTGTGCGCTGTCTCTCATCTCTGTGCCTGTCTCCCCCTGTGCGATGTCTCCTCTCTGTGCCATCTCTCCCCCTGTGCACTCTAACTTGTGCCTTTTTCTCCTCTCTGTGTTGTCTCCCCATGTGCACTGTCTCTGTCTCTGCCATGTGTGCTGTCTCTGTCTCCCACTTGTGAGCTGTCTCTGTCTATCCCATGTGCGCCGTCTCTGTCTCCCCCATGTGCGCTGTCTCTCCCGTGTGCGCTTTCTCTGTCTTTCCTGTGTGCACTGTCTGTCTCTCCTGTGTGCGCTCTATCTCTCCTCCTGTGTCTCTGCCTCTCCCCCTGTGTCTCTGCCTCTCCCCCGTGATCCCCCTGTGTCTCTGCCTCTCCCCATGTCCCCCTGTGTCTCTGCCTCTCCTCCTGTGCTGCATCCTTCTGCCTCTCTTCCCTCCATTTTCCATTCTCACCCCCGCCTGGTGTGGCGCCCCACTAAGAGTGCGTCACAAAAGGGTACTACACCCCTGGCTGAAGGTGTTGTATTCTTTGTTTTAGTAATGAGTAGAATAAGTCTGAGGCTCCAGCACCACATGCAACACTTTAGAGGACCAATTAGATGCCCGTTACTAGGGTAACTGGTCCTGGTGGGAGGAGAGGCTAGGTTATAAAGCAGTGGGGAAAGCAGCAAGGAGTTAGAGGAGGAGGAAGTTAGACCAAGTGAGAGCGGAACAGAAGGGAGCTGCACAGAGCTGCGCAGCAGATGTAGCAGAGTTGAAGAATTTACAGAGAAACCGAGAGAAAGCTAACTGGGAGGGCACCTCAACCTGGTGACCCAGAAGAGAAAGGGGCCAAGAATAGAACGGGTAACTGAATATCCTTGCCCAGTCCAAACCCGGAGTACCGGCTCCGAAGTGGTCCAGCCGGCTACATCCCTGAACCACAAAACCCGGAGTGGTCGATGTCTTCCTAGGAGCACGACCCATCAGCCAACGACCATCACAGACTATACCAGGAGCACCCACAATTGAGGGCCAGGGACTGTGGAGAGACGTCAGCAGCGGTAACCCAAATGAGTGCCTTCAGTGCTGCCATACGGGTATAGCAGGGCAGCAAAGCAAGGGACAGAACGTGATAGAGAAGGAACACCAAAGGAGCTTCAGGGGTACACTACTCATTGCCAGAACCACCCGGTCCACTACTCTGCAACAAGAACTGCATTACCTTGTATGCCTGCAGAAGACCGGAGTAAATACCCGTTCAGAGTGAGCAACGTGTCACTGCATTATTCCTTGGACTGTTCTTTACCTGCCTTGCTCCACAGTGACTGCGCTGTCGTACTACACCAACTACTACTACTTCCAACACCTCGGGGATCCCGCTCCTCCTGTAGGGAGCCACTCCATCTGGCTGCCACCCATCACCCTGGAGGTTCCAGCAGCGCCAGTGCCATCACCGGAACCTACAGGTGGCGTCACGAACAAACTTTATTATTTTATTTTTATTTTATTTTCCCCTTTTTCATTGACCACCAGGGCCATAGCCCCAGGCACCGCCACCCGTGACTTCCCCAAACGCGCCTGAGAACTGAGTCCCCTGGCCTGGGTGAGTCACTAGCATTACCAATGCCGGCTGATGGCTACAGGAAGAGACTCTGTGTGGACTCTATGTGACCCGGCCTGTGTGACGTCACATCAGGCCACCCTGTCGGGGTTGAGAACGCATGGGGCAAGAGGGGGGAGAAGGGAACGGGGGTAAGAACAAAGGAATTGGTTGGGGGTACCGGTGGTGTGGGTTCTGCTGGCGGTAATGTGTGGAAGGCAGTACTACCGCCAGCAGGCGCCATATTGTTACACCCAATACTTGGGTGTAACATAATTGCCTTGTGGCTTCCGGCGGAAGTGACATGCAGTAGAGTTACGACGGAAGCGGAAGCCACAAGGCAATTATGTAAGTAGATATCTGTCACCTATTTGTCTATCTATATCTTTATATACTGGCTTTAATATCTTGTCTAACTAAGGCCAGGTCCACACCGTGTTGATGCGTCCTGTCGGCTGCGCTTAATATCATCATTAACTCATGTAACGCTTGCTTTTAACACTGCCATAGACAAGCATTGCCGAACACATCCAAATGCATATACAAATGTGCTTGCGTTTCAAAGGATTCATTCGTTTTCAAAGCACAGGATAACGCTGTAGACAGGACCTGCCTACGTAATGTACATAGAGTGTTGTCAGATGTAACAGATGATATTAAAAACACATTGCACACAAATGGTTTACGCATAGCGTATGCATTACATACAGATGCTCAGGGAGAAAAAAACGACACCCATCATACAGACGAAAGGTGATAAAAAACGCACAACACTACCCCAACATTTCTAGCTAAGATGCAAAGTGAGTCTGTATACGTCGATGTGAGTGAACCCGTATGTAGGGTGCTGTGTGTAGGCTCATATGGTATATAAGGGATGTCAGCATAACGAATTCTGCTCAATATTAAGTGGTACAATTAATTTTCATATGAAATTATAATTATATTTAATATGTTAATATTAATATTGAGAATAATTATTTCATTTTATTTGTTCGGCCTTCACACCTGTCATGGCTTCTCATGTGGCCCCCTTGGGAAAATTAATTGCCCACCCCTGCTATGGTGTTTCTGTCTTTTGCCATAGTGATAGTCAAAAGCGCATAGTAGAGGTTTAGTTATATCTCATCCACTTATACATAAAACCTACAATTTTTATGATCACCATAGCTTTAAAATACTATATTAATATGTTGTAAGTAAATTTAACTTTGTGAAACTTCAGAAAGACTAAAAGATGAGCAGGATTCACTGAATCTTACAAATCAATTTACTTAATCAAGTAAAACCAAGTGCTGTTCAGTGGTTTTACTATTAAATTTAATTTCTACTTTCTTAGAAAACTAAAATGTGAAATTCACTTGAAATCCAATGTTTGCATCTTCTGTTCTTCCATTATATATAAAAAAAATCAATTTCACATGAATGCAGGAAGCATTCATGTATAAACTGAGCAATACGTTCAGAGAAATAAAAGTCCATAATCCTGCTTATCCCTGTTTTTTTTTTTTTGTAGGGGTGTTAACGTGCCTGGGGCGGTAGTCATGGGTGAGCTCTGCACTTTCTGCACCACAGCACACTACTGGAAATGGTGATGTGTGTGTGGGAGCATAGCCCATTTGTGACCGTACCTGTAAGTCTGAGACTTCATCTTCATCTTGTCCTCTGCTGCACATAATGCTGTACCACTGCCTCTTGAATCCACAATAAAAAATCCAAGCCACGATTTAAAAGCTGTATTTTTTTGTGTTCAAAGAACTCATATACAGGATATAGACAGTATTAATTGTCCATTTTCAACTCTATCATCTAACAGAGATATAAAACCACCTGGGTCCAGGTGTATTACTCTGGCTGTTAAGCCCCCAACACTGCTATGCTACTTTCCAAGGACTGCTCTTAAAGTCGTTTTCCACATGCCACCATCCTTCAGCAGGGCATCCCTTCTGCACTAAGTTCCCATTTTCTGATGTCCTAACAATGTATCCACACCTTTACTCAGCCTGCCTCTGGAGAAATACAGCTGCCTTCTGAGCCTGGCCTATCCTCACACCCTCTTTACTTGATTATTTCTCTTGCTTCGACTACACAACAACCACTAAGCTGGAAACTACTTCTTCCCATATAGCCCCTTACTCCACCCCACTGTGGGCCGGCCCTGCAGTTAATCCTGACATAACCGCCCTGTCCCTGGTGTCTGTTGTTAAACAGACCTAATCTTTCACCCAGTGCTATATAGGAGTAAATAGGAGAACAATGATCTCTTGTGTCCGATGGCAGTACTGTGGCCATGGGGATTCAAACATGTTACAATAACTTAACATTAAAAGGCACATGTAACAAATTTGTACTAAAACCATTGAAATCTTCAGAGGGCGTACATGACCATAGGCTCACCCCCTTACAGGGGGAGGGGATTGACTTATCCTTTAGCTTACACACAACAGAACCAAGAGCAATTATCACATTTTTTTCAATTCGCAATGTTTTGGTCTGCTTTTTATTTAAAATATTTAGCAATTCAGACCCTACAGTTTTCACATGCAAGAGTGTTGTGTAAAAATGTTAGAAAATACTATACGTAACTCAAACCAATCCATTATTCAAACAGTATTGCACATATTACTCGGAAATTTAGGAGCACTAAATCAGCTATTTTGGCTGATTTTCACACCAGTCTTGCTGGAGTCAAATGCTCCTGATTCATTAAGAACCACTCGCCTTTTAAGGTATAAGGAGCATCTGAGAAGTGCTATGCACCTATGTGTACATCTTGTCACAAATCTTACTCTAGTTGGGGATTGCAGAAAGATTTGTGGTGTGTAAGGAATGCCACCGCTCTTCATGAATTTGATGAGTGGAGGATGCCACGTGCCACTTCCTCCTCTTTGTGAGAGTTGGACAAAAATAGCATTGCAAAAGCTTAGCACAGTCTCACTTTGAGACAATTTTTGCGACTTTTCAAATGTCTTTATATCAGAATTAATCAAAGCTTTGATGAATTGGGGCCTTTATCCTTAAAATTGTTGTCTCTATTCATAAAGGGATTTCTAAGCTAGGCATTATTTTCTTTAACTCTATCTAACAGCAGTTTGCCAAGTACTTACAGTGTGCAATATGTACACCTTCAGGATTTCACTCTTTCTACTTGAGGAGTCATCGCATGACTACTAAAATGGGATTTGCCTAATAGCAGTCATGTGCTAACCAGCTATGCTGTTCTATTGTGCATGTGTAGGAAGACAAGCTAGTTGGTACTTGACCTCAAGTATGCAAATTACATATATCACGTGATGACTGATCCAGCAGACAGTGACTGAAAAAAGCCATTCCTAGCTTAGAAAACTTCTTCAACCTGCTCTATGTACATGTATTGCAAAAAAAACTTGCCAAGTCAAAAGTGGCCATTTTGTTCTTGTATTTTATTCCTGCTGGTGCTCTAAGCATTCTGATTTTTTCTTTTTTTAAAAGCTGCCATTGTGTTCCAGAGATACAGTTTACGGTATATGAAAAGTCTACATAGCCCTGTAAAAATGCTAAACTAAAACATTTCAGAAAGATCTCCACCTTTAATGTTACCTATAATCTATACAATTCAATTGAACAATAAACTAAAATCTTTATAGGTGGAAAAAAAATTAGAACTAAAATATTGTGAATGCACAATCCTTATACTAATACTGCTCAGGTACCCTTTGAATTTTTGACAGCATTCTGTCTTTGTGGGTAGGAGTCAGCATGGCGCATCTAGATTTAGTAATCCTTTCACCTCTCTTTCTTGCAGTAACACTCCAAATCTTTCTGATTTCTACAGCATCTTCTGTATACAGCCCTCTTCAGGTCAGCCCACAGATTTTAAATTTGATTCAGATCTGGGCTCTGGTTGGGATATTCCAAAACTATAATCTTTTTCTGGTGAAGCCACTCTTCTGTTGATTTGGAAGTATACACGTGGTCAAAATTGTTGGTACTCCTCATTTTATGAAAGAAAAACCCACAATGGTCACAGAAATAACATGAATCTGACAAAAGTAATACCGTAATAATCAAAAAATCTATGAAAATGAACAAATGAAAGGCAGACATTGCTTTTCAACCCTCCTTCCACAGAATTAAAAAAAAAAATTAAACTGATGAAATAAGCCTGGACAGAAATGATGGTACCCTTAACTCCTTGCCGACACAGGACGTTGTACAACGTCCTGGGCCAGTAAGGGGGCTTTGATGTGAGCTCCGGCGCGGAGCTCACATCAAAGCACCGACATCTCAGCTGATCTCATCAGCTTAGTTGTCGGGGTAACAGCTGTTAACCCCTTGGATCCCGCCGTCAATCTCTGACAGCGGGATCCAAGGCGGCTGCGCGCTGTACCCCGCCTGCTCCGGAGATCCCGCGATAGTAGATCTCCGGCGCTCATGTGACAGCCCGGGGTCCTGGCTAGACCCTGGATGCTGTCAGAGCGCAGTTTCCTGTTGTGGTTGGCAGGCGCTGCCAACCACAACAGGTCCGCGATTCTGAGAGATACAGATGAGCTGCAGCTCATCTGTATCTCCCAGAAGCGATCGAACTGTGCAGCAAGGTGCCTCTTAAAGGGGCAGTGTAAAAATAAGAATTAATAAAAAAATCAAGTTTTTAAAAACCTGTAAAAAAAAAAATATATAAAAGTTCAAATAAAAAAAAATACACGTTTGATATCGCTGCATTCCGAATCGCCTGATCTATCATCATATTAAATCCGTTAATGAGAGCCGTAAACTCCGTAACAGAAAAAATGGTCCAAACGCCAAAATTCAGTTTTTTTGGTCGCCGCAACATTGCTATAAAATGCTATAACGGGTGATCAAAACTGCGGATCCCACCAAAAATGGTATCATTAGAAACGTTAGCTCAAAACGCAAAAAATAAGCCATCACACAGCCCCAGATCCTGAAAAATGAGGACGCTATGGGTCGCAGAACATGGCACAAAAAGTTAGTTTTTGTTTTTTTTGCAAACTTCTGAATTTTTTTTCACCACCTATATACCAGTAAAGGTATACATGTTGGCTGTCAACGAACTCGTACCGACCCGAGGCATCACCCTGTCACATCGGTTTTACCATATAGTGACATGGTGACTAAAATACCCAAAAAACAAACTTGTTATTGCACTTTTTTTGCAATTTCACTGCATTTAGAATTTTTTTACAATTTCCCTGTACACTATATGGTAAAATAAATTATTGCATATGAAAGTACATCTCGTCCCGCAAAAAACAAGCCATCATATGTCTATATTGACGGAAAAATAACAAAGTTATGGCTGTTGGAAGCAGAGGAGCAAAAAACGAAAATGAAAAATGAAAAATTCCCCGGTCATGAAGGGGTTAAAGTAATATTTTGTTGCACAACCTTTTAAGGCAATCACTGCAATCAAACGATCCCTGTAACTGTCAATGAGACTTCTGCACCTCTTGACAGGTATTTTGGGCCATTCCTCAAGAGCAAATTACTCCAGTTGTGTCACGTTTGAAGGTTGCCTTTTCCAGACAGCATGTTTCAGCTCTTTCCAAAGATGCTCAATAGGATTTAGGTCAGGGCTCATAGAAGGCCACATCAAACTAGTCCAATATTTTCCTCTTAGACATTCTTGGGTGTTTTTAGCTGTGTGTTTTGGGTCATTATCCTGTTGCAAGACCCATGACCTGTGACTGAGACCAAGCTTTCTGACACTGGGCAGCACATTTCTCTCTAGAATAATTTGATAGTCTTGAGATTTAATTGTACCCTAAACAGATTCAAGACACCCTGTGCCAAATACAGCAATGCAGCCCCAGAAAATAACAGGGCATCCCCCATGTTTCACAATAGGGACAGTGTTCTTTTCTTGATATGCTTCATTTTTCTGTCGGTGAACATAGAGCTGATATGCAGGGGCGGACTGGGCCGGCTTGCAGGGGAGCATTTGCCCCCCAGGCTGGTGGATCATCAACAGTTCAGGGCCGCCCAACTTTTCCCTATGGTCCGCGGTACTTTGGGCTGCTGCGCCCGCTCCTCTTACATTTAATTGCTCCTCTGGCCGCCACTGGCCGTTACTGCCCGCCAGTCTGGGCTTGCTGTGAGCCGCGCTGCGAAGCACAAGTGATCGCTACAGCAGCAAGTTCTTTGAGGGTGGAGTCGTGGAGATAGGAGAGAGCGCGCTTGCCTCTCCTGAATTGTGTCCCGCTCATGAAACTCCATTTCCGGCGCCTGCAAACCAGTGCTGCTCCTGTGCGCCGTACCCAAGGACACCGCACACACACCCCACCACATGGCGCTACTGCAAGAGGCAGCAGCTCGCTCTCCATTCACTCCCAGGCCAGCACAGTCATCACTGCAGGCGCACAGCAGCAGTAAGTGACCGTATGGGGAGGGAGCTGGAGCTGGCTGCTTTGTGTCTGTGGGGGGGAGAACTGGAGCAGGCTGCTTTGTGTGTGTGTGGGGGAGAATTGGAGCAGGCTGCTTTGTGTGTGTGTGTGTGTGGGGGCTGGGCAGGCTGCTGTATGTGTGTGGGGGGGGGCTGGGGCAGGCTGCTGTATGTGTGTGGGGGGGGCTGGGGCAGGCTGCTGTATGTGTGTGGGGGGGGCTGAGGCAGGCTGCTGTATGTGTGTGGGGGGGCAGGCTGCTGTGTGGGGGGGAGGCTGTGGCAGACTTCTGTGTGTGAGGGGGCTTGGTAGGCTGCTGTGCATGTGTGGCGGGGCCTGGGCTGGCTGGTGTGTGTGTGCGCATGTATGGGGGCGAGGACCGGGGCAGGCTGCTGTATGTGGCAGGGAGCCTGGGCAGGCTGCTGTGTGTGTGTGGCTGGGGCTGCTTGGCTGTGTGTGGCTGACTGTGTGTGTGTGGCTGGCTGTGTGGTTGGCTGTATGTCTGTGTGTGGCTGGCTATGGCTGTCTATATTGCTCGCTGTGTGTGTGGCTGGCTGTGTCTGTGTGTGTGGGTAGCTGCGCCTGTGTGTGGCTGGCTTTGGCTGTGTGTGTGGCTGTCTATGTGGCTGGCTGTATGTGTGTGGCTGTATGTGTGGCTGGCTGGCTTTGGCTGTGTGTGGCTAGCTATGTGTGTGGCTGCATGTGTGTGGCTGATTGTGTGTGTGGCTGATATTGTGTGTAGCTGGCTGTGTCTGTGTGTGGCTGGCTTTGGCTGTGTGTGTGGCTGTCTATGTGGCTGGCTGTATGTGTGTGGCTGTATGTGTGGCTGGCTGGCTTTGGCTGTGTGTGGCTAGCTATGTGTGTGGCTGTATGTGTGTGGCTGATTGTGTGTGTGTGGCTGATATTGTGTGTGTAGCTGGCTGTGTCTGGCTGGCTGTGTCTGTGTGTGCTTGTGTGTGGCTGGCTTTGGCTGTGTGTGTGGCTGTCTATGTGGCTGGCTGTATTTGTGTGGCTGTATGTGTGGCTGGCTGGCTGGCTTTGGCTGTGTGTGGCTAGCTATGTGTGTGGCTGTATGTGTGCGGCTGATTGTGTGTGTGGATGATATTGTGTGTGTAGCTGGCTGTGTCTGTATTTGGCTGGCTGTGTTTGTGTGTGCTTGTGTGTGGCTGGCTATGGCTGTCTATGTTGCTGTGGCTCTGTGTGTGGTTGGCTGTGGCTATGTGTGTGGCTGTCTATGTGGCTGTGTCTCTCTGTGTGGCTGTCTATGTGGCTGGCTGTTTTTGTGTGGTTGTGGCTCTGTGTGTGGCTGTGGCTCTGTGTGTGGCTGTGACTCTGTGTGTGGCTGTGGCGGGCTGTCTGTGTAGCTGGCCACTGGGACATCCAAATGCTGTGCGAGTGTCCGACAGTTTTCGTAGATCACATCCATGTGCAATCTGTTTTGTTTCTCAGCAGCTATTACTGTAGACTCATTTACAGGAGCATTTTACAGTTGTCTCAGCTGAAGAATGATAATGTATCAGTGAAAAAAACAGATGCCTCTCGGATGGTCCGTGTGCGGTCCATGATTTTGTCGGACTCATAGACTTGCATTGGCGAGTCTCGCACATGAATCGCAGACTGTCGCAGCATGTTGTGACTTTTTTCCCATCCAGAATCTGGATGAGAAAAAAGCGTCCGACACTCGCCAATGTGTTTCAGACGTTGATTAACTGACTGCACTGCGATAAAATCACACATTGCAGTTATCCGAGTTTCACGCCAGTGTGTCCGTGCCGTAATAGTAAAATCCATATAGTAATCCTACAATGTCTGCTGGACATGGTATGGGGAAAGTGTATGGCTCAGTTAGTACACACCATACTTCTTGTTATTAACCAGTTAATGCTCTCTTGCCCACCGCACTGCAGTGTCAAAAGAGGAAGACAGCGAGACAGGCAGCAACACGGTGTCAGAGAGCCCCTGACCTCGAAATAGAAGATCCTCAGATCCCGGTATTGTGACGACATATGAAGAAATATTTTTTTACATTTATATTACACTATGAACTCCACAGCACTTTACATACATCATCAACACTGTCCCCATTGGGCTCACAATGAAAACATCCTACCAGTATGTCTCATATTGTATATCGCCTTTCTTTGATATCACCTTCACAATTCTTGTATTTATTGAACTAGTCAGGTTTTGGATGTTTTCTGATTGCATTTGTTTGCAGGATGTCAGAATTGACTCCCAGAGCTGCTGGTTTGACGGTTAATGTCTTACAGCATCTTAGATTTTTTTTGCTTAATGGTACTTCCAAGTTTCTCAATAGGGCTGAGATCAGGGGAGACTGGTAGCTACACCATGGTTTTCTCTACTTTTATGTCCATAGCAGCCAATTACTCAGGGCTATGCTCTGTACTAAGAGATGGTGCATTGTCATGCATGGAGATGATTTTGTACGAAGAAAAAAAGTGGTCAGTCTAAAAGTATATATACTTTGCCGTGGTCCTTTTCACGCCTTCATGGACCCTATAGGAGCAAACTAGCTCTCTCCACATGATTACGACCCAAAACATGACTGCCACCTCCTTGCTGATGTCACAACCTTGTTGTGACATGGTGGCAGTCATCTAGCAACCATCCACTACTCCAACCATAATGGTAGCCTCTAGGCTCCTTTTAGCTACTCCTGTCTGCAGAGGGGTGTGGCGCGATGTTGCACCGCTGACAGTGCCTAGGGCGGACTGAGATGGGCCGCCGAGAGTTTCCGACAGCACTCCCCCCTCCCCCACCCTCGGTACTCACCTAAGGGCTGGAGGGACTGAGACGGGCCGTCGAAAATTACCGACAGCACCCCCACCCCCCCCCTCCGGTCGTCAGGGCTGCCGGAAAAAATTTGCCACCCAGGGTTTGCGTCGCCAGTCAGCCCCTGCTGATATGCATTGCCAAAAAGTTCGATTTTTGTCTCATCTGTCCATAGGATATTCTCCCAGAAGCTTTGTGGCTTGTCAACATGTAGCCTGGCTTTTTCATGATTATTTGTAACATTGGTGTGCTCTTTGGTCGTATCCCATGAAGTCTACTTTGGCTCAAACAATGATGGATAGAGCGATCTGACACTGATGTTCCTTGAACCTTTAATCTCTTTAGAAGTTTTTTTGAGCTCTTTTGTTACCATTCATATTATCCAAATCTTTGATTTGTCATCAATTTTCGTCCTGCAGCCACGTCCAGAGAGGTTGCTTACAGTCCCATGGATCCTAAATTTCTGAGTAATATGTGCAACTGTAGTCAGAGGAACATCAAGCTGCTTGGAGATGGTCTTATAACCTTTACCTTTATCCTATTTGTCAATCATTTTCTTACTAATCTCCTGGGACAACTCTTTCCTTCACTTTCACTGGTCCATGTTGAGTGTGTGTCACCAAACAGCATTACAAAATTGTAGACATCTGTGATGCTAATTAGTGGACACACCTTGATTTAACATGTCCATTTTGTCACATTATTTTCAGGGGTACCATCATTTCTGTCCAGGCCTATTTCATGAGTTTAATTCTTGTTTTTAATTCTGTGGAAGCAGGGTTGAAAAGCAATGTCTGACTTTCATTTGTTCAATTTCATGAATTTTTTATTTATTACCGTACTACTTTTGTCAGATTCAATTACTCTCTGTAACCACTGTGAGTATTTCTTTCATTAAACAAGGGGTACCAACAATTTTGACCACATGTGTATGCTTAAGGTTACTGTTGTGCTGAAGCGTGAAATTCCTTTTCACCTTCAGCATTTTAGCAGAGGCATGAAGGTTTTGATGCAAAATTGACTGATAGTTTGAAGTGCTAAATCCATCCATCTTGACTAAAGCCCAAGTTCCAGCTGTCGAAAAACAGCCTCAAATAATAATGATGCCTCCACCATTCTTCCCTGTGGATAGGGTGTTCTTTTGGTGAAGCAATTACTTGCTTTGCACCAAACATATCTTTTGGAATTATGGCCAAAAGGTTCAATCTTGCTCTCATTAGACTATAACATGTTTTACCACCTGCTTTTGATAAACTTAATGAAGGTTTTGGGGTTTTGGCAAAACATAGTTGGGCTTTGATGCTATTTTTTTTAAAGAAGAGGCTGTCATCTTGCCATCCTACCACAAAGGCCAAACATATGAATAATATGGGAAATTGTTGTTGCACGCTATACATCAACAGTACTTGTCAGCAATTCCTGTAGCTCTTTTAATGTTACACAAAGCATCTTGGTAGCCTACAGCACCAATTTTAATCTTGCCTTTTCATACATTTTTGAGGGTTGACCAAATCTATGTATAGTCATTGTTATTTTAAATTTAAGCCACTTCTTAGTGGCTATCTTGACAGTGCTCCATGGTATAGCTAATACCTTAGAAATGTTTTTGTGCACTTCTCCTGACTGATAACTCTTAACAATTGGATCCCTTTGTTGTGTTGTACGCTGTTTACAGACTTATGGCTTTTGCTCTAAAATGCTACTAAAAATGTCATGACAGTCCTACTGAACAGCTAAACTTTATATGGGGCTAATTAGGATCACTTTAAATGATGACAGTGTGTACTGACTACTATGTAACATGAGTTTAAATGTAATTGGCTAATTCTAATTCTAAACACAACCATGTCCCCAATTGTAGGAGGGTGCTTATAATTATGCAGCCACATTATTTTAAACTGAAAAATGACTTCAGTTTGTTATTCAATGGATTTGTACAAATTGTGGATGACATTAAAGGGGAATAAAGTAAGTTCTTATTGGTAGGATTTTTTTTTACATGATAAAACCTGTTATTTTAACAGTGGTGTGTAGACTTTTTATCTCCACAGTTTGGGCCTTTGATGGAAATTTTGATGTTCTTTACAAAAAGATGTGGTTCACAGTATTCTCTTGGAGCATGTGTTCAGGCTGCTCTGAATTATTACCATTGCCAGGGGGTGGTTACAGCCCCCGCTATGCATAGAATGGTGACTGAAGCCGTGCTGGTACCACCCCTATGACTGAAAACCTAAGGCTGCCAGAAAGAATTAAGTTAATTTCCTAACAGCAGCAGGGCTTTCAGTGCAGACTCTGGGTAGCTTCAGAATGCTACTTACCTGCAGATTAACTCCATATCTGCAGGTTAATAGTATTTTATTTTTATGACAAGTTCCTTTTAACAAGCCCAATAATTCCCTCATACAAATAGATACATATATTTACATACTTATGATTGCAATTTGCAGAAAATTTGTCAACTCCTATTAATATAGTGTTATCAAATTTCTGCTTTAATGAGGAGGGTGAAATTAAACTTATAATCCTATATGCCTCAGTGCGACTCCATCTTTGGTCATCTTGGCAGTGCTTGTGGCAACTAGTCACAGTGCCCATGTTGTTAATACATTTACTCGGCCTTGTTTAATGTCCACAGCACAGCTATTGCCAACTTTAATTTTGTCAGAGTGGGCTCACTAACAGCATAAAGATCCATTGCAGAACCTGCCCACATGTGTTGTGAGGGTGGTGCCTTATGAGATAAATTTCTCCATCCTTATTAAAGAAGCAACTGAAATGTATTTATGATCCATTGTGCTAGCAATGTTTAGTAACCACATTTACCATAATCATTTCATAACTCTGGTCCTACCAGAGTTGCAGCTGTCTACAGACCCACTGTAAAGCAATTAAATATATTCCCATTAATTGTATCTCATGGGCAGACTGTCTTTTTTTTTTTAGCATAAATGAAATTATGCAATTTATAAACACTTCAATCAATAACATAAATTACAAAACAAAAAACCCAATAAAATCCTTGACACCAAGTTGCGTCAAAGATATTATCATAAGCACAATTTTATCAAAACTGGAATCTAGTTGTGTAAGCCTAGCCTTACCCCCCCACTCTACAATCTACTATATAAAAGTGACATGCCCCCGCAGGACTTAGGATACTCGAATCGGGCTAACTTGAGGCTTCATCTTCACGAGATCACAGGGACCGAGACCCGGCTCCGTGACTCTGGCGGTGTTATTAAAAGTTCGGTGTGGGTGGCTCTCTCTCCTGGGGGTAGGGATCTGGTGAGGAGGATTCATTCTGGACAGGGATAACTGGACCTGGGGATACTAGTGTTTTTACATGACGCCACCGCAGGTTGTGGCTATATCTGGCCGTCGCTGCTTCAATAGTTCTCCTAGGGGTCAATGGTTGGTAGGCAGCAATGTTCTTAAGCCCTCTATGGGTAGGGCTGACCCCTAGAGTGGCCAAAGGTACCTTAGTGAGTTGGTAGTAGTGTATCTGGTGCTTTAGACACGTTAAGAAAGTTAAAGACAGTGGGCTGCAGTCTTTGGTTCTTTACTCACAGTCTTTAGTCAGCAGCCTGCTGAGGACTGGGTTCTTGGATGCAGGGATCCAGCTGCTCCCGGGGCAGTAGGATGATACATAACCGGCACCCCTTCTCTGACCTTTCCAGGTTGTCTCACACAGTGCTCTGCCTCACCATTCCTGCTTTGCGCCTCGCCACACAAAGCTCTGAGCCAGTGACGTGGGCTTCTCTGAGAGGCTCCCCTGCAGTGTCTCCCTTCAGCCCTATGGTTGCCACCTTTTCAGCAGTGTGTGCGGTTGTTCGGCTAATGGAAGTGCTGCAGCCTCCGTGTTGCTAGCTGAGTCTGTTTGATCGTCTCCACTAGTCTTTGGGGTTCCCGGTGCCCCTCGCAGCCTAGTCCTTCCACTGCCTGCGCTTGACAATGGATATGAGCCCCACGGTGGATTGCTCACTTCCATGCCTCTGGGACCCCTCGTTCTCCTGGAGCCACTTGGGTGTTCTCTGCCCTCTTGGGTTCGGCCTCAGGACAAGCTCTCTCTAGCTCTAGTCCTCTAGACACTTCTCAGGCGTATGTTCTCTAGCTTTCCAACTCGACCTTGGTGTGCTAAGGCCTCACTCCAGCTGTTCTACCGCTCTCTTTAGCTGGGTAACTTCTTCTGCTCATGGTTGTTCTCCTGTCATTCTCCTGCGTTCTAGATGGGTCCCACACTATTTATACCTCATTGTCACGTGTCCCATGTCATCTACGTGTGTTCTTCCTGACCTCACTCCTTCCCAAGTGCTCCCTCTAACTAATTCCCTTCACCATCCAGCCCCACTACAATCGTTCCTAGTGTGATCTGGGTGTCCCGGTACTGGTCTGTACACCTCTTATCCGTGAGTGAGATACTACACCCTAACAGGGTGCAGTACCTCTGTGGCGACTGGATCTGTATGGGTGCCAAAAAAAGCCCTATCCAGTCTGTCTGTAGTTTGTCCTGAAAACTGTGCCACCATAAGACACTGTGTAAATTACAATTAAACTGGAATGTAAAGAAGCCCATATGTTTTGTTGATCAGTCAAGTTTGGTTTATTAGTCAAAGAAAAACAGCACACCTATCTGTGATGGGTAGCCCAAAAGCCATCAGGGACACTGGCAGCAGCGCTGGCATTCATTATCGCCTGTGCCTAGGTGTTCTCTTCATTCTGTTGGGGCTCACCCATCCTCTTGCTGCACTCCCTCCCATTTAGCATTCCACTCTGGACTGCAGGCTGGCATCGTGCTCCTCAGCATACAGGGGAAAACAGATGTCACACTTGGGTGAGTGAGAAAGCGCACAATGGGGGGACAAGAGGGCGCACTTGGGGAGAGACAGCACAAGGAGAGAGTGAGTGTACAGGGGGAGAAACAGCACAAAGGGAGAAAAAGTGACAGGGTGAGAGACATCACAATGGAGAGAGACAAGGAGAGAACCACAAAAAGAGAACAGGGGAAGAGAAAGCACAAGAGGGGAAAGCGCATAGGAGGGAGAGACAGCACAAGGAGCTGGCATTTGGCAAATAATAATTATGGTAATCCTAATGACTTAAAATGGGAAAGGTTTATTCTGATTTCATGTCAGATAATGAGAAAAACATGCATATTGTCTTTTTATATAGTGCATTAAACTTTGTTTCAAGTGTACTTATGTGTCAGGGGGTCTTTGTCTTTATCTTGTCCAAGATGAAACTGTCAACTCCGCACCCCTCGTGCATCTTATTCCTTGGATGTTAAATGCCTCATACAAAATGTGTCACCACTGCATAAAATGGTTTTGGACAAACAGCATCAATTTTCTTTTATTGCTTTTAATATGAACTGAAAAATGAAAATTCCTTTTGGGCTTTTATTGTCCATACCCAGCATGCAGCTCCTACTGAGCATCGCATAGCTGGTGACATTCTTCTAAATATGGACTTCATTTTGTGTGTGTTTATTTTGCCAACTGTGTTGGTAGATGAAGAATTCCATAAGTATAAAGGAACTATCCTTTGAAGAAAAAGGAAAAATGTAACATGTGTTTTACATTCAAGTTTATTTTTAAGAAATACTGTGGATTAGTTGTTCATTATGTTATATGTAATGTTCTTAGACTTACTAATGAGTTAGTTTTTGGCTTTTACTGAATCCTTCTGAGTAGCACTGTACGTGGAGGTGCAAGAATAAATCAGGAGATAACTCATAGTAAAAATAAAGAACTCATTAAATAGCATGGGGCAGCGGGTGGCTATAAAGCAGGCAATTATTATGGCTCATTAGAGCATGCTATTATAAGCTGTATGCACATGTTCACGTTGTGGGTCTCTTTTAATCAATGTGATGTTAAAGCAGTGCCGGACTGGGACCAAAAAGCAGCCCTGGAAAACAAACCCCTCCAGCCCACATACTACATCAACCATCAGCTCCAATCAGTGAAATTTGCTTTTACGTTGTCATGGCCTCACTACTTTCTTATAGGAGTTATCTGAAGAGCCATATGTGAATGGTGCAGCAGAGGGAATAATCAACAGCTCCATTTACATGGTGCTCTTAAAGCTACGTTTCCTGGAATTGTGGAGGTCCCAGCGGTCAGATACACAGCGAAGGGAAAGTCATCATCTGTACAGAAGAGAAGTGATGACTTCCATATAGGTGATAATTAATTTAAATAACAGTTACATGTTGAAAATCAAAGTCCAATACCCCTCTGACAACAGGACAGGAGAGTGGTACTGTGCAGTGTATATATACAGAATAATACAGATACTGAGGATTACACCCAGTATACAGGACAGGAGAAGTGGTACTGTGCAGTGTATATACAGAATAATACAGATACTGAGGATTACACCCAGTATACAGGACAGGAGAAGTGTATGTGCAGTGTTATATACAGAATAATACAGATACTAGGATTACACCCAGTATACAGGACAAGTAGAAGTGGTACTGTGCAGTTATATACAGAATAATACAGATACTGAGGATTACACCCAGTATACAGGACAGGAGAAGTTGTATTGTGCAGTGTGTATACAGAATAATACAGATACTAAGGATTACACCCAGTATACAGGACAGGAGAAGTGGTACTGTGCAGTGTATATATACAGAATAATACAGATACTGAGGATTACACCCAGTATACTGGAAGGAGAAGTGGTACTGTGCAGTGTATATACTTAGATAAGCCAAGACTCAGTGAAGACCTAAAGGTATCGGAAAGGAAAGTCAGGCTGGGGCAGTGATAACGAGATAGCCATGGGACCAAGAACAGAGCGGAACTCTGTCCGCAGGAAATCCTCTGGTGCTGAACTGGCACCAGATGCAGGAAAACCACAACAGCCCCACGATACCACAGTAAGTATTAACTCCCAAACAGGCTCCAACACAGTATTAACCCCCAAACCAGCCCCTACACAGAATTAACCCCCACACTGGACCCTACACAGTATTAATCCCCACACCAGCCGCTGCACAATATTAACCCCCACACCAGCCCCTACACAGTATTAACCCCCACACAGGCCCCTACACAGTATTATCCCCACACAGTATTAACCCTCACTGAGTATTAACCCCCATAACCCCAGGCCCATATACACAGCCAGCCCCAGCATAATCAGTAGGGTAGGCCCATATATACACAGTCAGCCCCAGCCTCCATGTATGCCAATATTGGGCCCATATAATATATGTCATATACATAGCCAGCCCCAGTATAGGCCAGTTAGGATTACACACCCATATATACAACACAGCCATCCCCAGCATAGGTAGTAGGCCTATATATACACAGCTAGCCCCAGCCCCTATGTATGCCAGCAGTGGGCCCATATAGTATATGCCATATACAGAGCCAGCCCCAGCATAGGCAGTAGGGTGGGTCTATATATACCAGCTAGCCCAAATGTATGCCAGTAGTAGACCCATATAGTATATGCCATATACACAGCCAGGCTGGCTGTGCCAACCCCAGCATAGGCACTAACAGTAGTAGGCCCATATAGTATATGTGCCATAGAACACAGCCCAGTCCAGCACCTGGCATGTATGCAGTATTATTAGTGCCTGCAGGCTTCCTTACAAACTTACTGGCACCTGTGGTGTTGGCTGCTGCTCTGCTGTGATGTGATGGGCTTGGGAGCGGGCCACAGAGAGCGGAGAAAATGACTGCATTGTTGTGTCTTGCAGGCAGCCCCGGGTCCAGCGACACGTAGGAGCAGCTAAAATGGGAGTGAGGTAGGACTTCTGACTGCTGCATCCAGGGAGTGGATAATGGCATTTATGTCTCGTGGGCTCTCTCTGCCCACAAAGAACGTGCTGTCATCACAGCATAGCGCTCGCCCCTCCTGTCCTGCCCTGATTCATCACTGATGATGGACATGTTGGCAACTTGGTGGCCCGGTTCTGCTCCCCGGACCCTACTATGTGCAGCGGCTGGCAGCGGTGGTAGGGCTGGCTCTAATGATTTCAGGGCTCCTCACTGGCAAAATTTTAGGGACGGAGACTCCACCCAAAAATATATACACTTACATAGACATACAAACACACACACAATTGAGACTGCTTTGGCCTGAATACACAATACCTGTATACACAATAGAGAATACACAAGAGACTGCTGCTGTCTGTATACACAATGGAGACTGCTGTGGGCCATATACACAGTAGAGACTGTTGTGGGACATATATGTGGCGCCCCGCAACGAGTGCGTCACAAGAGGGTATTGCAGCCAAGACAGCAGCAGCAATATTCTCTGACCCAGCAGTCATGTGGTTAACTTAGAGATCCATACTCTGCATGCCTCACTTAGAATAGAGGGCCAATCAAGGTCCTGGTGGGCGGAGTGTAAGGGTAGTGCCTAGGAGAAGTGTAACACAATTGGGAGTCGAGTCTAGACCAAGAAGGAGACAGACTTGAACTTGAGAGGAGAGTAACGTAGGAGCGGGGGCTCCGCACAGCTGTGCAGCCCCCGGGCTGTCACCGGTCGGGTGTCACCACCTGAGGCCTGAACAACCGGGATCGGGCATTAAACACGGGATCCAAAAGACTCCCGTGCCCAACTTACAGCCGGTTTGCTGGTACCGAAGCTAGCAGCAGTCCAGCTCTGCTACGCGAACCAGAGACGTGGAGGAGCAGCTTTCCAGGAGCACCCCACCACCAGCCAGATTCTAGTCGTCTAACCAGCGGTGTACCCACTGAGGGACCCAAGGCTCCCCAAAACATCCATAACGTACATTTTGGATAGGGCATTGAAGCAACCTCCCCGTACCTGATCTGGTATTCCTGGGCAACAATGGCAACACTTAGCTAGAATGGAGGAACACCGCGGACCTCTGAGGGACACCCATCACTGCTGAGTCCACCCGGTCTACTACCCATTAACTGTATGCCATGTACTGCTTGCTGGTTACAGTAAATACCCGTTACAGAGACTTCCAGTGTTCGTGCTTCCTTATGATTGCATCCGTCCGCACGCAAGGTAACCGCAGCTGCCGCAGAACATCTTAAGCAGCTCCAGCCTCCGGGGATCATCGCTCAGCCTGTGGGGACCGTTCCATCTTGCTGCTATCCATCCCCCGGAGGCCCCGCAGCGTCGGTAAGACTTACCGAACTACTCATAGGTGGCGTCATGACAAGGTTAACTAACCAACTACTGTTCAGCCAACAACCCCTTTGATCTGTACCACCGGGCCCCCGCTACCGGCAGGCGCGGTCCATCCGTGACATGAAGGAGGAAGCGAACGCCTGTCTAAACCGGAGCCCATGGGCCGGCGGTGAGTCATATACACATTAGAGACTGCGGGCCGTATACACATTATATCTATAAAAATGAGAATGCGCATAGGGTCTTATCCTCAATAGGAATCAAATCCCATACAGTGTGAAAACTGCTCACCTGATTTAGTTGTGAAGCCCACAACTAGCTTGATCGCTCAAATACAGCAGCCGCAGCCTGGACCGCACTTCCACAATCGTGGGGGTGAAACTCTATCCGGGACCAAGTGTCTTTCGGTCCGTGCCGCTGCTCCAATAAGTATCAAAAACACAGGAGTGCTTTGAAACAAGGTATCTTCAGTTTTATTTTCCGACGTGTTTCGGAGCTAACATCCAGCTCCTTACTCAGGGAAAGACCTGAGGAAGGAGCTGGGTGTTAGCTCCGAAACGCGTCGGTAAATAAAACTGAAGATACCTTGTTTCAAAGCATTCCTGTGTTTTTGATACTTATTGGAGCAGCGGCGCGGACCGAAAGACACTTGGTCCCGGATAGAGTTTACACATTATAGACTGCCAGCCATTGGCATATTAGAGACTGTGGGCCGTATACACATTACAGGCTGCGGGCAATATATACATTACAGACTGTGAGCCATATACACATTACAGACTGCGGGCTGTATACACATTACAGATTGCGGGCAATATATACATTACAGACTGCGGGCTGTATACACATTACAGACTGCAGGCTGTATACACATTACAGACTGCGGGATATATATGTGGCACCCTATGGTTAAGTAGCCGCAAAAACATCTGGCTGGTGCAAGAATGGATTTCCACATCAGGAGAACTCACATACAACACCTTCCACCCTAGGCCTGAAGGGGGAGCTCTACTGACTCGCATTAGATGCATTGGTTGACGTCAGACAGGGTCCCCTATAAAACCCAGGTTTGTGGGCGGAGCTAGTGAGTTCAATGCAGGACAGCACTGAGGAGGAAACCTGGTGAACGGTGCTGCATTAGGCCCGTGCCAGGGGAAAGCCTAGTCAGTGTGAGGGACCCAGAGTGAGGATCGGAGGCAAGGCAAATTAGAGAGGGGCAGAGGAATCAGTCCGGTTCACCCCAGAAGAAGTAAAGCGGACCCCAGAGTCCGAGTCTGCACGGGTTCAGACAGGCCAGGCAGAAAAAACTGGAGGACAAGGGGGAACTTCAGTCTCCCTGCGCAGGAACACTTGGAGCACAGCCATCAGCAGAGCCAGGGACTGCAGCAGAGTTAGTGGTGCCCAGTAAAAAGGCTCTGTACTCTGCCTCCTGTACAAGTGAGAGACACAGGAGAGGTCATGGCCAGGTTTTAGATAGCCCAGAACTTAAGCAAACATACAGTAACAAGGAGGTCTCATATCTCATGGATGTGGAAATGATAAACTGCCACCCGACCACCTGGACTGTACCCTGGACCTAACCCTGTTAACAACATCAGTAAAGGTACAGTAACAAAGACCCGGTGTGTGTGACAGTTATTGCTATCCAAGGTCTTGCTCTCACTATAGACTGTGGCGCACATTTATTTGCCTGCACCTGAGGAGCCATCGATTGCTGATGTGAAAGAGACTGAGGTAAAATCTGCAAACAGTCACCTCCCTGTGTGAAATCCCTATCCTTGAACACAGCTCCGGGGACACTGCTCCACCTACAGGGAGCATTATCAACAGGCTGCCTTATCGTCACCCCGGAAGCCTGTAGCAGCGCCGGTATCATTACCAGGATCCGTAGGTGGCGTCACGAGACAATTTATTATTTTATTTCTTTTATTAACCCCCTTTTTAGAAAGCGGCCCCACGGAATGGAACCGGGCACCGGACGCCCGTGAAACGATCCCAACCGAGAACCATAAGCCCGCTACCGGGTACCGCAAGCCCTGGGGCAGGACATATACACATTAGAGGCTGTGGGCTGTATATACATTACAGACTGCGGGCTGTATACACATTACAGACTGCTGGCTGTTTACACATCTGAGAGTGCTAGTGTATATCTTGTATACACAGCACTATACTGTATATACAGGTCCACACTATGTACATACATATATACATACAGTATATAGGCACACTAGTACAGCATGTAGTGTGGACCTGTATATACTGTATAGTGTTGTGTACAGACAGACAAACACACAGACAGACACTGTCAAACACACCAACAGACACACACATCATACATATATGTGCTAGTCACAGGACCTGTGATTATGTGACATGAAAGGGAGGTATCAGGGGTCACATGATCAGCTCAGAGAGGGATAAGGGACATGATGAAGATTGTGGGTAGGCCTGGGATGTGACCTGTCGATGCTGATTGGTCTGAGTGACGCCCTGCTTTGGGGAAACCGCCCCGCCCCCTTCACGTCCGTGGCCCCTGCTCCTGAATGCCACAGCCACTCAGAGCTAAAAGATTTAAGCCAGGCCTGCGGCCGGTGGAGCGGCTGCCCCCCACACCTCACCACCAGGCAGCCGATAGGGAAAAGTCCCGCTGCTCCCGCCTATCAGTCCGGGCCTGTGTTAAAGTCATCTGTTTGTCATGAAAAGATTTGGGGCTCTCCAACTCTAGATGATAGATTGCCTGGGATGTTTGTAAGGGTTCAAGGGTTAACTTTCTTTCTCCCTTTAAGATTGCGGTGGATATGTGTCATGATGTCATGAATTATGTATCAGGTTAATACTTTTCATTATTTGTGTGTGGCCATCTTGTGGCCAGAGTAAAGACTGTTCTCCAATCCTATTTCTTAGTGGATGTTATTAATAACAATTGGTAATATTTCTTAGAGGTGGGGCTTAGCTTATAAAAGGGCTTGCAGTGTAATGTGAAGCAGGAGAATCCCAAGAAAAAACAGGGAAACTGGAAATGAAACGAAATTTCTGTCTTATTGATCCAACTGGACCCTTTGAGCCATCCCAGGATCTGGGCCCAGGAGACAAGACAGGAGCGCTATCACATTTGTGAGTGCGTTCTTCTTGGTACTGGCACTCAATATGTGCCTCTGGTAGAATCCCGGACAGTGGCTGTTTCCTCTGGTGCCACTACGGCGGACCCCGGCCTAGGCTTGGGCAAATGGTTCATCTCGGTACATGGTGAGAAAGTAGTCATCTATGGTGGAGGCCCTAGTTGGTCCTTTGGATGGTTCCCCACATGTGGGATAGGGTCTGATTTACAAAAGACTGCATGAATTCACGGCAGGCCTCAGTGGGGCTGAGGTTCAGATTATGGAAGCACAAGGATGAGAGAAGCAGTCTGCAGCAAGGTGTAATTTTGTAAATACTCCCAGAAAAGCAACATTTAAGGCTGCTTTCAGATAGCGATATTTTGCAATCCGTGGCTATCCATTGTAAAACCGACAGCCACAGATCCGATTTGGCCTCCATGTATCCCTATGGGGATCGGATCGGATTTGACCTTATTGCCATCCGATTTGTGTCAGATCCGATTCTGTCCGATTTTTTGCTGTGCCCAAAATCGGAGACTGCTCCGGTGGTGTCCCGCGCTGTCTCGCTCCTGAGGCTGAAGGACCTGGCGTTGCCTGGCAACCCGATCAGCTGAGTGGTCATGTGACCGGTCAGCTGATCGGGTTGTCACATGACCGCGCAGTTTAAATCTCCCACCGGCCGATCAATTTTGGCGGGCGCGAGATTTAAACCGCTCAGCTGATGCCAGTCATGTGACCGATCAGCTGAGTGGCTTAAATCAATCGGCGGGCGGGAGATTTAAACCGCGCGGTCATATGACAACCCGATCAGCTGATTGGTCACATGACCGCTCAGCTGATTGAGTTGCCAGGCCACGCCAGGTCCTTCAGCCCCAGGAGCGAGACAGCAAGGGACACCGTCGGAGAGGTGAGGATGTTTTTTTTTAAATTTTTAACCCTTTGTTCACTCCAGCAATGTATATATATACATTGCAGGAGTGAAAGTGCCCGACTTGCCAGCACTTTGCAGGATCGAGCTTTCTGTGTCCGGACCTGTGAAAATCACAGACCCGGACACAGAAATAGCATCTGGAGGTGACCTCCGATGCTGTCCTTTCCTGTCCGTGGGGTCTTGCAAAAAGTAGGATCCCACAGACAGGAAAAAAAAACGCGATGTGAATGCACCCTAAGATGAGTGTCCATGTATCACAAGACTGTGTAAATAAACCTTCCTTGAAAACTTTGATAGACTTTGTGTGCTTTAGCCCTCAGTGAGGGCATCCCTGAACTTAACTGTTGTACTGGCAGCTGGCTGGGGCAAGCTTGGCGGAATCAAGGCTGCTCTGCAGCTGAGGCCCTGCCATGTGCCCAACTACCTGGGCCCATATGTCCAGCACCTAAAAATGTTCATATTACCGTATATACTCGCGTATAAGCCGAGTTTTTCAGCCCAAAAATTGGGCTGAAAAGTCCCCCCCTCGGCTTATACGCGAGTCAATACGGTCCCCCTCAAAGTTTGGGCGCCCCACCTAACTTGCTGGCCCCCCCCGCATGCAGTGCTGCGCATATACATTACCTGTCTAGCAGCTGTCACCCTCCGGTGGCGGATCGCGGCTCCCGGCTCCGGCTTCCATCTTCCTCTCTGTCTTCCTGCTTGTCACGTGACCGGCCGGCGTCGCGATGACGTCATCGCGATGAGCCCCGGCCACAAAGCAGGAAGACAGAGATGAAGATGGAAGCCGGAGCCGGGAGCCGCGATCCGCCACCGGAGGGTGACAGCTGCTAGACAGGTAATGTATATGCGCAGCGCTGCATGCGGGGCCAGCAAGTGAGGTGGGGGCGCCAAACTATCAGGGGGGCCCTGCTGGGGCCCTATATACTACCACTGGGGCTGTATATACTACTGGGGCTGTATATACTACTGGGGCTGTATGTATACTACCACTGGGGCTGTATATACTACTGGGGCTGCTGGATACTACCACTGGGGCTGTATATACTACTGGGGCTGCTGGATACTACCACTGGGGCTGTATATACTACTGGGGCTGTATATACCTCTGGGGCTGCTGTATACTGATGGGGGGCTGTATACTACCTCTGGGGCTGCTGGATACTACCACTGGGGCTGTATATACCACTGGGGCTGCTGTATACTACCACTGGGGCTGTATATACCTCTGGGGCTGTATATACTACTGGGGCTGTATGTATACTACCACTGGGGCTGTATATACCACTGGGGCTGCTGTATACTACCACTGGGGCTGTATATACTACTGGGGCTGCTGTATACTACCACTGGGGCTGTATATACCACTGGGGCTGTATATACTACTGGGGCTGCGTGTATACTACCACTGGGGCTGTATATACCACTGGGGCTGCTGTATACTACCACTGGGGCTGTATATACCACTGGGGCTGTATATACTACTGGGGCTGTATATACTACTGGGGCTGTATGTATACTACCACTGGGGCTGTATATACCACTGGGGCTGTATGTATACTACCACTGGGGCTGTATATACCACTGGGGCTGCTGTATACTACCACTGGGGCTGTATATACCACTGGGGCTGCTGTATACTACCACTGGGGCTGAATATACCACTGGGGCTGCTGTATACTACCACTGGGGCTGTATATACTACTGGGGCTGCTGTATACTACCACTGGGGCTGTATATACCTCTGGGGCTGCGTGTATATTACCACTGGGGCTGTATATACCACTGGGGCTGTATATACTACTGGGGCTGCGTGTATACTACCACTGGGGCTGTATATACTATTGGGGCTGCGTGTATACTACCACTGGGGCTGCTGTATACTACCACTGGGGCTGTATATACTACTGGGGCTGCTGTATACTACCACTGGGGCTGTATATACCACTGGGGCTGTATATACTACTGGGGCTGCGTGTATACTACCACTGGGGCTGTATATACCACTGGGGCTGCTGTATACTACCACTGGGGCTGTATATACTACTGGGGCTGCTGGATACTACCACTGGGGCTGTATATACTACTGGGGCTGTATGTATACTACCACTGGGGCTGTATATACCACTGGGGCTGTATGTATACTACCACTGGGCTGTATATACCACTGGGGCTGCTGTATACTACCACTGGGGCTGTATATACCACTGGGGCTGCTGTATACTACCACTGGGGCTGTATATACCACTGGGGCTGTATATACTACTGGGGCTGCGTGTATACTACCACTGGGGCTGTATATACTACTGGGGCTGCGTGTATACTACCACTGGGGCTGCTGTATACTACCACTGGGGCTGCTGTATATACCTCTGGGGCTGCTGTATACTACCACTGGGGCTGCTGCTGTATATACCACTGGGGCTGCTGCTGTAACACTGCTGCGGCCTGTATATACCACTGGGGAGGCTGCTGTATACCACACTGCTGGGGGCTGTATACCTGTGCTGGGGTCCACCCTCGGCTTATACACGAGTCAATAGATTTTCCCAAGTTTTGGGGGCAAAAGTAGGGGGGTCGGCTTATACACGGGTCGGCTTATACACGAGTATATACGGTAATTATTCCTAAACAGAAAAACCGGTAGTAATGCTGTGCATGTGACTGCTATCATAAGAAATGAAATACATTCTCTGTAGTAATTAAATTGTTACTAAATATAACAGCATACTAAAGTGAAGGATCCCATTGAGGAGTGAGGTAGTTTTTCTTGTTGAATCAGATATATAAGGTAGTACACTTTGGCAGATATATATGATGTGAAGTTAGGAAGAAGGCACAATGGGCCAGTTTTCAAGTGTTAGAATAGTAGCAAATGATATTATCTATGTATTTTTTTTTTGTCAGAAATAGAAAGACGTGCAATAATTTTGATTATCTAATTAACTGGTGCACAACAGCAAGGTAGGGAGTCAGACCTATAGGACAATTTAGTGGGGAAACAGAGTTGTTCCAGCAATTAATGCAAAATCAGTGATTCAGTTTTTATTGAAAAGTTGCTGACAGAACATATACCTATAATATTCTATGGCAGGGGTAGGGAACTCCAGGCCTCGAGAGCCACACACAGTGCATGTTTTCAGGATTTCCTTAGTATTGCACAGGGGTTGAAATCATCACCGATGCTGGTGATTCAATTATCACCTGTGAAATACTAAGGAAATCCTGAAAACCTGTACTGTGTGTGGCTCTCGAGGCCTGGAGTTCCCCTGTTCTATGGGGCTGTTTATTTGTCCTTGTATTTTTGTCTTTCAAGTGGCCTGCTCTAAAATACGATGACATGTCCGATTTTGATCATTCACAGATCAAATTTGCTAAGTCTATGACTCCAGGAAAAACGTGGACCGCACTAAGATACCATCTGGGTACTGTCTGAATTTTATGTTTACATGATAGAAGCTTGAGAAAAGTTCTCATATGCATAAAATAAACTTAATCAAACTCTGATAGTTAAAAATGACAAACTGAGCTAAACACTGATGAAAATCGGTCAGTGTTTTGCATATGAGAAAAATCTCTTACTTCTGAATGAGCCCTCACAACTTGAAGATTTCTAACTATACTTTCATATTACAGGATACTCTAAATAAACAACAAATATCAATACAAAATGATAGCTGACTAATACAAATTATAGCTAGACATTACCAGATAGGAAAATGCATGGTGCACAAATGTTTCATTAAAGAGAACCTGTTAGGTCAAAAATCCATATGTAACTGCTATCATTTTCTAATTCCTCCCTCTAAGCTCGCTCTATTGATGTATTTCCTTTATTTATATTTCCCTTCTACCCTGTGTAAACTGCACATAACTAGATTCATTCCATCTGTTAATCACAGTGAGTGATCATTTTCTTCTCTGCTGTCCACTCTCCATAGGATGAATATTCATGTCACAAATTCACATCACTGCACAGGAGATCAGTAGAAATCACTCACGTTAAGGGGGGGGGGGGCTGTATCCTCCTCTCTGTTCTCTTTGTTTGAAGAAAAACAAGAGGTCAAATAAAACACACAATCTGTCATAGGACAGCAGGAATACCTGCTTAGAGAAACAAATGGAGTAGATATCTTCTAAAGATCAGGTAAGGCAGATGTGCGCTTGTAATCTCTCCCTCCTTCAGTCTCCTCGTCAAAAGCTCCTAAATGAAACTGAAACCTGACACCAGAACACAGAGGTGAGGAGGAAGGGAGAGGAGAGGTGCCTAAGAAGGAGTGAATAATAAACTAGTTGGACTATTCAGCAGTGAAAGTAATTGACTGGCCTAATGCACCAGCTGCTTGCAGGGTGTGAAAATGCTTATAGCAAGGAACCTAGAAAGTGCACAATAATAATTTTACATATTTTTATAAACTCTGCCCAGGCACTATTCAAGAGTAATAATAGTATCATACTGAAAAATGACCTGACTGAGTCCCTTTAATAACAAGGCTTTAACAGCAGCCTTAGGTTTAATAGGGCCTTGCAACACCTATGGGTATCTGACTGTATGGTTGTTAATAATAATAATAATAATAATAATAATAATGATAATAATAATAATAATAATATTATTATTATTTTATAGGTAAAGGGAATCTGTTTCTAGATTTGTTTCCCAATCTGACGGCATAAAATATAAATAGAGATCCTAATTGCAGTGCTGTGTCACTCCTAGCTCTAGTTTTTATATCACTTTTTTATTTGCTAATCTTCTCCCAGATGAGCTTTGTTTAACCCACTTACACAACTGATTGACAATGTTCTTCCTACATCGTACATTGTAAGCAAACTACCAGTAGTAAGTGTATGCAAAGAGGGAAACTTTGTCACTACTCACGCTATTAGTAGAAATCACTCCTCAGATCAATAACGGGAGCTCCAGTTTCCAGACCACAGACCTTAGGTGCCAGCAAGTCACAGTGAGGTAATCACTTGAAGAAATCAAGAAAGCGGCACTTCAGTCCTAAAAACGTCCAACTCTGTTTCAGCAGTTTAAAACATTCTCGGGGGGACTCGGGGGCGTGGCCTGGCTATGGAGGAGTGAAGACGCGGGTCGATCTGGCTCCCGCTCCCAGGCACTAATATCTGCGGTTTACAACCAGTTATCAACGGTCAAAGGATAGCCATGAACAAGGGGAAGTCGGGGAGACAATCAGGCACTGGACCGCTGACCCCACGGACCCCTGGAGCGACCATACAGCGCTTCTTTAATAAGAAGGAAAAGATTCCCGCCAGAAACGCACTACCCAAGATGGCCGCGATGGACAGGAGAAGCGGCGGTGTGGAGCCTGGCGAGCAGGAAGCATCGCAGCATAGGCGAGACGGGCAGCGCTCCGATGAGAGGTATCACCGCCCGGAGGGCATACAGACCAGGGGATCCAGCAGCAGACAGGCTGCAGCCACAGAGGAAGCAGTGGGCTCGCAGCTACGGCGCCAGGTGATGGAAGGGGGATCACACGTGGCGGAGACCCGGTCCCTTATCAGCGGAGGACAGAGAGCCAGGGACGGTGGACCCCCGCTCTCCCCCCACTGAAGGTACTGTAACCCAGCATGCCCAGCAGGCCCAGGGGAGATATGAGGGAGAAGAAATGAGAGCTCAAGCCTATGGGACAGCCCCAGACATGGACTTAGATAGCCCAGCAGCACCCCACCAAGAAGGGCCCAGACATCACCTCATTATGCAGAATCTGGGGATGGTGCCCCCTCCAGATGACCACCTACAGAGCGTCAGTGTACTGGAGGAATTGGGAGACCTAAGGGCGAGGATGGCCTCTATCCCCACAAGAGAGGACATGGAATCATACATTGCACGACTAGAGCAAGCTTATAGGAGCGAACTGTCCTGCCTGAGAGGAGAAGTAAATAGAGTTGATACTCAGGGTCAGGATCATGCCCACAGAATAACAGCTTTGGAAGAAATGTGTAGATCACAGCAGATAATGTTGCAAACCCAATCCAGCCAGATCTCTCACCTGGTTGAAGCCCTGGATGACGGGGAGAACAGAGGGCGGCGGAACAATATCCGTATAAGAGGGTTACCTGAGACGGTGGAGTCTAGAGATCTCCCTGAGGTGCTCCAAGTTTTGTTCAACGAGATCCTGGGAGACCGCCCCACAAATATTATCGAACTTGACAGAGCTCACAGGGCTCTGGGCCCTAAACCAGCAGATCCTGAATGGCCGCGGTATGTGATATGTAGAGTCCATCGCTATGTCATTAAAGAAGCTATTATGACCAAAATCAGAAATGGGAAGTTGTGCAGATTTGGTGATAAGAATGTGGCCATCCTTCCTGACTTGTCGAGTTTGACTTTGCAAAAAAGGAGGGCCTTGCGTCCCCTACTGGAGATGATCAAATATCACGACCTGACCTACAGCTGGGGATTTCCCCTTAAACTTCAAGTTAGAAAAGGAGGGCGAGTGCACATTCTTCGCTCTCCAGCAGATGTTCCGTCCTTCACGTCTGGACTAGACATCCCACCTGTGTCCATCCATGGGTGGCCGGAGTTCCCATTGAGAGCTGGCGGGGGATTTCAGGGACCAATGGGAGGTCCACGCAGGGGTCAAAGGCTACGTGAGGATCTGAGACCCCACCGTTAGATGGTCTTTACAATGAGAGGAATTGGTCCTCAGTATCAGTCTTGTCATTATAAGTAATACTATTGCTCCATATGCAAGTTGTTGATTCTATAATGTCCTTTCTGTTGCCTTTGTCAATTTTCCTCCCCCCTGTTCCCAATCCATCTCTTTCCCCTACCCAACTCCTCTCCCCTCTTACCTTACACTTACTCCCTACTTAACCCTATACAGTGTTCTTTCCCTTTGGAGGGGAGGAGCGGGGGTTTATTCTTACTCTCTGCAGATATACGGGTGATATACAAATGTATAAATGTTCTTGTATACATTGTTTGACGGTTAATAAGGGCAATAATGTTAGTCCCTTCTCCTTAAACCTAGAGGTTGATATATGGCTATGGCTAGACCACACATGTTGTTATATAAGATGACTACCTTAGAATTTGAGTTCATGGCCTGCGATGGGGGGCTCCTCGGTAGAAGGCCCTTTCCTAACCAGGGATTCCCTAGAGCACAGGTGCATAGGGATACACTTTACCCAATAATTTAACTTGAATTACAAGCCTGCTATAACATATAACACATTATCAGAGACATATCTGACTAGGTCTCTGCTATTCTTTTACTTCTTGACTCTATCTCTCTATTTTATTTCTTCTCCTCCTTTTTTTCATTCTCTTGCTCTCCGGGACCCTTACCGCCCTTGTAGTCACTGGGGGCTCCCCATTGTTTGGGTTAGTTGACGTATAAGCTGACCTGATTAATCTGAAAAGTTCATAATGGACCAACTGAAAATATGTTCCTACAATGTAAGGGGTTTTAACACCCCGCAAAAACGTGTTCAAATAATGGAAGAAATGCATAAACAAAATGTTATGTTATTACTCCTACAGGAGACCCATTTCAAGAGTGGCCATATCCCTGGCATCGGTGGCAGACGATATAACGTTTGGCTACATAGCTCCAATCCGGAGGCACGATCTCATGGAGTCTCTATAGCGGTACACAAATCTTTGATACACACTGTACTAGATTCAGTCATAGATCAGGAGGGGAGATATATCTTTTTGAAAATAAGAGTAAACTCTACCATTTTTACTGTAGCTAATTGGTACCTCCCAAACAATGACCCATTAGACAAATGCGTGGCACTTCTGGAGAAACTGGCTTCATTCTCTGAGGGGGTCTTGTTGGTGGGAGGGGATTTTAATTTCAGCCTTGACCCACCTGTGAGTAATGCCCCTGGTGGACGGGGACTCCCTAGGTCTAAGCTGAATATGGTTAGGCGATCAATACAAAATTTAGGATTGGTGGATGTTTGGTGGGCCCTTCACCCTAAAGATAGGGATTACACCTTTTTTTCCTCTGCCCACCAGACTTATAGCAGAATTGACGATAGGGGGTCTTGACTTGGGGGGCTCAGGCGTCCATAGGTCATATCTGTGTGTCGGACCATGCACCCATATTTTGTAAAATGCAACTGCCGGGGGGCCACAAAAAACAATGGACATGGCGGTTAAACGATAACCTTCTGAATGATACGATATGCAGCTCTGAGATTCAAACAAATATCTCTGATTTTCTAGAAGTCCATGCTAATGACCCCACGCCTCTCCCAACTCAGTGGGAGGCGTTGAAATGTGTGATTAGAGGAGTCTTGTTGAAACACGGCTCCAGGCTTATGAGAGAAAGGTGGGAAAAGATTAACTCCCTTACTGGGAAAATAGCGGCCTTGGAGTGTTCTCATAAGCAGTCTCTGTCACAACAGACGCTGGCAGAACTGGTGATCGCCAGAGATGAGTTGAGACACCTAATCGATCAAAATATCTACGGGGTAAAGAGAGGTTATATAGGTTTGTTTACGAGTATGGCGACAAATGTGGTAGACCATTGGCACGGTTATTGCACCCTAGGGGTACTCCGGGTAGGATTCCCCAACTTAGACGACCGACCGGGGAAATGGCTCAGAACCCAGATGATATCTTACAAACTCTCAGTAGTTACTATAGTCGACTATATGACATTAAAAGTCACTATGACGATATTGACCAGGTACAGGTAGAGGAGAGGATTAAAGAATACATTGAGATGACAGCACTACCGACTATAAAACCCAATGACGCTGACTTCTTGGACGCAGAATTCTCTGAGACGGAAGTGACAGAGGCCATAAGGAGTTCTCCGGGAGGGAAGAGCCCAGGTCTCGACGGTTATACAGCGAAGTTTTTCAAACAATTTGGTCCCCAGATTACACCATTCTTAACGATGGTTTTTAATTCAATCTCCCCGGACGACCCATGGGTTCCCCAGTCCCTAGAGGCACACATAAGCGTAATACCTAAGCCCGGAAAAGATCATAATGAGGCAGCTAATTATAGACCGATCTCACTGATCAATATTGATGTCAAAATGTTTTCCAAATTACTGGCCAACAGACTGGCTCCTCTCCTTCCTTCTGTGATCCATGGTGACCAGGTGGGCTTTATACAGGGAAGGGAGGCCAGAGACAACACAAACAAAATAATGCTGCTAATGACATGGTCGAGGGCCTTGAAGGTCCCGATGTGTTTGCTATCGGTTGATGCTAAAAAGACCTTCGACCGTGTTAACTGGAGATTTATGAGGGCCTCCTTGATACAACTGGGACTGGGTGAACGCTTTATAAATAAGATAATGTCTCTCTATAGAGGACCAACTGCGAAGGTTAGAGCAAATGGAGGACTGTCTGCTGCATTCCCACTTAAGAACGGGACACGTCAGGGATGCCCCCTATCCCCATTGATTTATGTTATTATAATGGAACATTTAGCGAATGCAATACGACAAAATCCAGATATCAAGGGCCTGTCATGGAATGCAAAATCGTATAAGTCAGCTCTTTTTGCAGACGACCTCCTCCTTTGTGTCACGCAGCCTAGGACGTCCTTTCCCTCTATACTAAAAGTGTTTGAAGAATTTGGAAAGCTGAGTAATTTCAAAGTGAATGTAGCCAAAACAGAGGCCATGGATGTTTCCCTCCCGGAGAACGATAGGGCTCATCTGATGGAGAATTATCCATTTAAATGGAAGACCGAAGCCCTCAAATACTTGGGGATCTTGGTCCCTAGAGACCCATCTCGGTGGTACGAGTTAAATTATCTTCCCTTACTACAGAGAACCTCTACGACCTACAGAAGTACGATAAAAGGGGTATCTCATGGTTTGGTCGCATCAATACGATAAAGATGGACGTACTCCCGAGATTCCTGTTTTTGTTTCAGACGGTTCCAATAGACGTCCCTACTTGTTTTTTTCGATCGCTTAAAAGCCCTTTTCACAAGATTTATATGGGGTGGTCGCCGAACCAGAATAGGCATTAAAAATCTTTATCGTCATAAGCTTCAGGGAGGTGCGGGGTTGCCTAATTTTAGGACATACTACAAGGCTGCTGTCTTAATGAGAATGTTTGACTGGCAATTCCATCATAAATCCAAACAGTGGGTGGAACTGGAGCAGGGAAACATGGAGGTTCCCCTTAGATACCTGCCCTGGCTAAGGCCAATTGATAGACCCAAGATAGACTCAGATAACCATTTCATCCTGACAACCCTTAAAACATGGGATATTGAAGCTAGGAAGGGTGTACTGACTAAACAATTGGGGCCCTTAACTCCACTCTTCAAAAATCCTTCGTTCCCCCCGGCTTTGCAGGCTACATCATTTTTGAACTGGAAACTTGAAGACGATCCCCGAATGTACCAAGTTTTGGGCGAGGGAAGATCAAGGTCAGACAGAGTGGTGACAGATTGTGATAGTGGAAGATCTTGGATGGAGGGTGCTCAACTACAGTCATATGTGATTAAGATGGGACGGGAAGGTAATTTCTCAGCTCAACGCTCACAGTTTGAGGTCATATACACACAGGAGTGCCCCCCTACACATCTAGTTTCTTTTATATATGCTACTCTAAACAATAAAGATCCAGAGGATAAACCTAAGTACTTTGATAAATGGGAGACTGAGTTGGGAGAAGAGCTGACAGGAGCGGAGTGGAAACGGGCCTGTCTTTACACTCATAAGATGTCGATGGCCTGCCTGGCTCAGGAGAGAAATTTTAAGATTCTCTCCCGATGGTACCAATGTCCCGTTAACTTACATGCTGCTTTCCCCTCCACGCCTGACAGTTGTTGGAGATGTAGTGCTTCCAGGGGGTCTATGATCCATATCTGGTGGGAATGTAGCAAAATAAAGCCATTCTGGAACTCAGTGTTTAACTTCTATAAGGAAATAGGTGGACAGGAATTGGCAGTTTCTCCAGCTATGGCCTTGTTGTCTGTTCTTCCTGGATCGATAAAATCCCAGAAGTCAGACCTACTCAGATTTTGTCTAACTGCAGCCAGGACAGTTGTCCCGAGACATTGGAGGACTTCCCATACTCCTACTTTGACTGAATGGTTAGAGGAAATGGGAAAAATCCGCAGAATGGAGGAGCTAACGGCGGAAGTCACCGATGCTAGAGATAATTATCTGAGGATATGGAGCCCTTGGGTCTTATTTCTGGACTCCCCAGGTTTTAGAGATATATTCCCTAGGTAGCTGATCGATAAGATGGTCCTACTGAATTGGTTCCTGGTGCTACTATGGGGGGTGGTGGGGGCCTAGTGGAGAGCCCTTTTTCTTTCTCTTAGATCTCCCTTCTTACTAACTATCATTTTTTTATTTTTTCTTTCCCTATTACTATTCTTTCCTTCCTTTTTTATATATTCAATAAATAATAAGATTTCAAAATAGCTCACTCATGATAACAAATAATAGAAACCTGCCTAGTGACGAATGTAACTGCTTGATAGCTTGGAGGTCTTTGGAGAGATATTCCTAAACTTGGAAGTATACGATATATTATGAATGAGCTAAAACCAATAGTTCTTATCTTTCCTGCGAATTCAATGTTAGTAATTGTTACAGAAATCCATGATGAAGCTTTTACATAAAGCTATTCTAGTACAAAATTACACTGTATTTGAAGAAACTTTGTATCAGCACTTATTATTGATGTATGTTAGTAATTTAATATACAGCGTTATTATTAGGAGACAGGTTGTCTCCAATTGTTTGTGTGTATGTTTGTATTTTTATGTACCGTAATCCCTTGTCCCCTCCCCCCTTATTCAATAAAATCAGATTGAATATAAAACATTCTCGGGGAGGGGTGCGGTGTCTGAGAGATGACAGCCTGTTTTGCGCCACCTGGCACTTCTATTGGTGGCATGAAACAGGCTGTCATCCCTCACAAGCTGCACCTTTACCTGAGCATGTTTTAAACTGTTTAAATAAAGTTGGACGTTTTTAGGACAAGAGTGCTTTCATGATTTCTTCGAGACTACCTATAATGGTGGTTGGAAAGAATAGCTGCAACTCATGTTTATTGAGGACTACATTAATAGTATGAATGACTGGCATCTAACCTCAGAGTGCAGGTGCAAGCAGAAAAAAAAACATACTAATGAGAAAAAGGAGATATTCACTGTAACACTGACACTAAATATGCACATTTGATGAGTGCAATGAGCGGCCGAGCTGCACAGCTAATACAGGTATAATGATAAAATGTATTATAGCAATCACTGCTCTAGAATATAATGCAAATAGGAAGACTTAGCTTCAGCAGTGGCCACTGCGGAGTGCCCGGTGACAGGCGCCAAGGTGCTTCCATCTCACCGGGTCCTAACACTATGACTAACAGATTCATTTATTCATAAATGTAGTACTCATTCCTATTAGTGCAACGCTAACCACAATTTAAATAAGTACAAAGAGCGGCACTGTTTAAAGACAAAATATAAAATTTATAACTACCGTATATACTCGCGTATAAGCCGAAAATTGGGCTGAAAAGTACCCCCCTCGGCTTATACACGAGTCAGTGCTGTATACCGATGTATACATCGGTACATACCGATGTATACATCGGTATACAGCAGCCCCCGCATCCAAAGTAATCCAGGGCCTCGCCAGCGTCTCTCCGGTCACCTGAAAAGCAAACTATACTTATCAGTGTCCGCTGTCCGCGCCCGCTCGCCTCTGCCGTCTGCGATCCTCCATCTTCATGCGGCGTCTTCCGGGTTCCTGTGCACGTCACAGGGAATGACGTCATTCCCTGCGACGAGCACAGGAAACCGGAAGACGCCGCATGAAGATGGAGGATCGCAGACGGCAGAGGCGAGCGGGCGCGGACAGCGGACACTGATAAGTATAGTTTGCTTTTCAGGTGACCGGAGAGAGGCTGGGGGGCCCTGGATTACTGGGGCCCTGTATACTACCGCTGGGGCTGCTATATACTGCTGGGGCCCTGTATACTACCGCTGGGGCTGCAATCTATTACCACTGGGGCTGTATATACTACCATTGGGGCTGTATATACCACTGGGGCTGTATATACTGCTGGGGCCCTGTATACTACCGCTGGGGCTGCAATCTACTACCACTGGGGCTGTATATACTACCACTGGGGCTGTATATACCACTGGGGCTGTATATACTGCTGGGGCCCTGTATACTACCGCTGGGGCTGCAATCTACTACCACTGGGGCTGTATATACTACCACTGGGGCTGTATATACCACTGGGGCTGTATATACTGCTGGGGCCCTGTATACTACCGCTGGGGCTGCAATCTACTACCACTGGGGCTGTATATACTACCACTGGGGCTGTATATACTACCACTGGGGCTGTATATACCACTGGGGCTGTATATACTGCTGGGGCCCTGTATACTACCTCTGGGGCTGCAATCTACTACCACTGGGGCTGTATATACTACCACTGGGGCTGTATATACTACCACTGGGGCTGTATATACCACTGGGGCTGTATATACTGCTGGGGCCCTGTATACTACCGCTGGGGCTGCAATCTACTACCACTGGGGCTGTATATACTACCACTGGGGCTGTATATACCACTGGGGCTGTATATACTGCTGGGGCCCTGTATACTACCGCTGGGGCTGCAATCTACTACCACTGGGGCTGTATATACTACCACTGGGGCTGTATATACCACTGGGGCTGTATATACCACTGGGGCTGTATATATTGCTGGGGCCCTGTATACTACCACTGGGGCTATATATACTACCACTGGGGCTGCTGTATACTACCACTGGGGCTGTATATACCACTGGGGCTGTATATACTGCTGGGGCCCTGTATACTACCGCTGGGGCTGCAATCTACTACCACTGGGGCTGTATATACTACCACTGGGGCTGTATATACCACTGGGGCTGTATATACCACTGGGGCTGTATATATTGCTGGGGCCCTGTATACTACCACTGGGGCTATATATACTACCACTGGGGCTGCTGTATACTACCACTGGGGCTGTATATACCACTGGGGCTGTATATACTACTGGGGCTGCGTGTATACTACCACTGGGGCTGCTGTATACTACCACTGGGGCTGCTGTATCTACCTCTGGGACTGCTGTATACCACACTGCTGGGGGCTGTATACTTGTGCTAGGGTCCACCCTCGGCTTATACACGAGTCAATAGATTTTCCCAGGTTTTGGGGCAAAAGTAGGGGGTTGGCTTATACACGGGTCGGCTTATACACGAGTATATACGGTAAGCTAAAAGGAAAAGGCAACTCAGCATTAACAATGCGCTTTCATAATCCACCCAGTTACCAACGTTGAGGTGTGTCTTGTCAACTGGGTCCCTGACTTACTTCCTACCAATTTTATGGCTCATTTTGGATTAATTTTTGTAGGCTATCTGATACCTGCGAGCAATAGAGAATGTAAGCCTATAGGGGCAAGGAATGGTGTTTTCCATTAGCAATTTCTGCCTGATTGAAAAAAAGGTTAACTCTTCAAGTATGAACTAGAAGGCTGACATCAGAAAGTAATAGCATATATGGACACTGGATAACTAGGTGGGGAAAGGTACATTACATAGCTCAGTCAAAAAGGATACTTAAATTAATAGTATGAATGTCTGGCATCTGACCTCAGAGTGCAGGTTCAAGCAGAAAAAAAAACATACTAATGAGAAAAAGGAGATATCCGCTGCAACACTGACACTAAATATGCACATTTGATGAGTGCAATGAGTGGCCGAGCTGCACAGCTAATACAGGTATAATGTGATTAAGTATCCTTTTTGACTGAGCCCCCTCCCCCTTCCCCGCCCAGGGGCCAACTGAGGTCTCCATCTTGCGGGAGTCCAACACATACATTTCCTGTTTCAATTAAAAATAAGGGCATATATACACCCATTCACATTGCACAACTCTGTTAGTCATAGGGTAGGGTCACATTTCAGGTTTTTTTTTAGAATCCTGATCCGGTTTTGAGCTTTCAAAAAGCTCAAAACCGGACCAGGAAACGCTCCTCATAGGAGCCTATGCAAAACACCGGATGGCTTCACAAGCCATCCGGTGGCCGTATCCGGCACTGCTGCCTGCGTTAAAAATCATGCAGGCAGCAGTTTTCGCAGCGTTTCCCTGTACCGCACTGCGGTAACCGGATGGCTCAGGATGTGTAATCCTGAGCCATCCGGTAACTGCATAGGTTGCGGATCCCGGCTATTGCCGGGATCAGCAAACTTATTAAAGAGTTAAATTGATTACCTAAAGGACTGTTTGAGGTCTGTAGGGGGCTTAGACCCCCCTACAGACCGGTCGGCCACTTCAATAGCCTTCTTCTACAATTTCCCACCTGGCACGGGCTCCTGGAGCTCCGTGCATGTCAACCAAAGTCCCCCGAGCCCCCCTCGTATCACTATAGAGGGGTGCATACACCCCTCTATTCCAGTTATGCTTTAATTATGTGTACTACATAAAGGATTATTACAGTCGCCATGTAAGTTCATACTTACATGCTCTCGTAGGCGGAGTCCAGGGATTTCCATGGGCGGGGCTGTGTGCAGCAGCCTCCGCCCGCTCATTCTTGATGGCCGCCCCCTCTGGCCTTAATCCAGTGTTGTGAGGGCGGCCGCGTCATGAAAGGAGCGTGGCTAACCGCGGCACATAGTTAGCCACGCCCCTTTCATGACGCGGCCGTCCTCACAACACTGGATTAAGGCCAGAGGGGGCGGCCATCAAGAATGAGCGGGCGGAGGCTGCTGCACACAGCCCCGCCCATGGAAATCCCTGGACTCCGCCTACGAGAGCATGTAAGTATGAACTTACATGGCGACTGTAATAATCCTTTATGTAGTACACATAATTAAAGCATAACTGGAATAGAGGGGTGTATGCACCCCTCTATAGTGATACGGGGGGGCACGGGGACTTTGGTTGACATGCACGGAGCTCCGAGGAGTCCGTGCCAGGTGGGAAATTGTAGAAGAAAGCTATTGAAGTGGCCGGCCGGTCTGTAGGGGGGTCTAAGCCCCCCTACAGACCTCAAACAGTCCTTTAGATAATCAATTTAACTCTTTAATAAGTTTGCTGATCCCGGCAATAGCCGGGATCCGCAACCTATGCAGTTACCGGATGGCTCAGGATTACACATCCTGAGCCATCCGGTTACCGCAGTGCGGTATTCTGCACACATTTTTGAACAAAAATGTGTGTGCCCGGCATTGCGTTCACCTCATCCGAATCCGGATGCGTTGAATGCAATTCTTGTTTTAAATGTGACCCTACCCATAGTGTTAGGACCCGGTGAGATGGAAGCACCTTGGCGTCGGTCACCGGGCACTCCGCAGTGGCCACTGCTGCAGCTAAGTCTTCCTATTTGCATTATATTCTAGAGCAGTGATTGCTATAATACATTTTATCATTATACCTGTATTAGCTGTGCAGCTCGGCCGCTCATTGCACTCATCAAATGTGCATATTTAGTGTCAGTGTTGCAGCGGATATCTCCTTTTTCTTATTGAGGACTACATAGCTGAAGCGCATCAATGAGAGGACTAGAGGTTATGCAGCAGATAAAACCATAATTATCAAAATGACAGCAAGAAGTGACACATGGTTGGACTTGGCATCTCTGACCCTATTTTCTTCTGCTGTGAGATTGAACAGTAATACCCAGATGACAAATTCTCTTTAAGTTTAATAAAGTAATAATTACAAGTATCTGGGAAATTACAGTGAATCTCTGCATATTACTGGCAATGCTGCTTCATAGTAGCTTACTTGGTTTGGCATATTTTTAAGTAGTGGTGCAGAGTATGGCTGGAGTCACACTGACCTTTGACTCCCATAAGTGCAATTCAAGGAAATCTTGCATTGCACTTAGGCCCATGCTAGACAAACAGCCAGCTAAGACCTGCAAGTTTTTCCTCAGCCCTTATTATATGTGGCATGCTATGAGTCTCGGATCACACGCATCCATACAAGTCTATGGGGAGACTGCACTTTGCACACATCCGATAACAGCGTGATATACGCTGAGGCCAACAATGGAATAGATGGAGAGATTAATTTCTCCCTCTTCTCCCCTCTTCTCCATATCTGTGTTCCGATCGCAGTTGCATGAAACTCGGCTCACGCTCGCAGCGGACCTGAGCTGAGTGTCATTAGCATCAGATGCCATATGCTAGTCTGACTGCAGCCTATCTCTGCATTTTTTGATGTCTGTTGATTTAATAATTCATCAGTCCAAGACACTCTCTGACCACGTAAGAAAACAATACAAATTTTGAACATTAATTCTCCTTGAACAAATGTAGGAATGCATCTATTAAGGCTTAATAGAAATAAAAATAAAGAGAAAACTTTATCAGGGAAAATATGGCACTCCCACTCACCGCTTGATAAAATAGTTTCAGGCTTAATTTTCTCTTCTTTATAAAGATGGTACAGGTCATATTGAATGCATTACAATCTGACGCGTTTCTGACTTTTCCCTGATAAAGTTTTCTCTTGTTCTGGACTGTTCATTAGCACCAGCGGGAATCTGCTCCTATCAAGGCTTTGAGGATATCTGGTCTCCAGCATAAAATTGCAGCGCAGTGGTGAGCTCTACAACATTTTTTCTAGAAATAAAGCTAGTTGTACAATTGGGAAATTTTCTGCTGGTAATAGTCACATTGCAAAGATCAGATTCCAAAATCGCCTCATCTTCAGGTCCTATCTACCTTTATTATTTTCAATCTCAGGACACTCCATGGCACTTCCTCACGACAGGGATTTTTCACTATTGACAGTGTAGAGTTTAACCCCTCAATAGGCTGCCAGTTATCCCTTTAAATGTACATTATGATTAATTTAATAGGAAACATTTGCAATACCTGGAGTCCAACATATGTTGTCCTAGGAATCAATAGAAACTTCATACTTGAATCGGATACTCATGTTTCCAAAAACCAAAAGCCAGTCATTCCCTGTATTTTTATTTTCAGATAAGCTGAGAACACTAGCTCGGACTTTTTATTTTCATTAGTGTTTAGCAGATGTTCAGAGAGTAATGACTGGAACCTCCTATTGAAACTTATTCAAGCATTAATACACAGTAAATTGGTTATTCTCAGCGTTTTATTACTTGTTATTTAACGGTTAACAGAGAGGTCATTCTTCCTTGCAACAGCCTGTTCTGAGAGGATATTACTGTTATAAAGCAAGCTCAACTGTTTGCATCATCAGCCAGTGCTAACACCATAGACGAGGAACATAAAAAGATGAAATGTATTGCAAGGCTATATGGAATCTCACATTTCTTCCCTGTAAAATTACATGATACTATATTTCTAGTTTTTATCTTTCCTTGGAGAACATGCCTCTTACTTATTGAGATTTGTCTTTATATTTCAAAATAATATGTAAAAGTTGTAACATGGAGATAAGCCCAGTGAACAAGTAAAAGGCAAGTGATGTAGTTTGTATCATTGGAAGAAAGGAGAACATCGCATAAAAGAATGATCAGAACAATTATTTTCAATGTTAGCAACTTGTTTCTCTAAATGCTCTTAGGGTACCTTTACACGCAGCGACTATGGTGTAGCAACTGAGAGGCAATCCGGAGTTCCGTCACCATTGCCCTGAAATTGCTATGAAATTGCGGCGTGTAATTGTGGAACCCGATGGTGATTTTTAAAGTTGCTTCCGGTTGCGGTTTCAGAGCATTGTTCAAAAACCAGACGCAACACTGAAGGTGAATTGCCCTGGTTTTGGCGTGTGAACGGGCGATAGGGATGGAATCTGCGTTGCCTAATGGTTTCCCAGGGGCGTGCCACAGCGTGCTGGATACCGCACCCCCATCAGCGATGATTGGTGGGGGCTACTGTGTTTCCATTGGCTGTCCCTTCACAGGGCGCCATATTTGAAGAGCTGTCCATTCACACTACACAATTGCAACGGCGTCATGTATTAGTCAGCCTTCCTGCGCAGGCTGGCCAATCATGACGCTATTGCGTTGTCTAATCAGCGTGTTTGGGGTGCGGGATACACAACTCTTTCACGCCTATGTTCTTACGGTGCTGAACATGTACGACCACAATACTTTGGGGATTGCGGCGTGTGAAGTGGCGTTGGGAGGCAACCGGATGTTTCCCGCAGGTTCTGTGGCAACTTCCGGGGAGCCACGGTCCCTTAGGTTGAGGACGCAATTGCGGTGTGTACATGCGGCATCGGCGTTCGGTAGCAACTGTCAAAAACGTGCACGCTCACGTTCGGTTGCCTCCGATCGCCGGTGATAGTTGCGGCATGTAAAGGTTCCCTTATGGTGTGCCTGTGCTCTCTATTAAGAACCCTCTCATTATCTCCAACCTTGTCTGTCCATGTTCTTCTTATAGGGGTGTTCCCATCTCCAAGATCCTATCTTAATATGTAGTAGGTGTAGTAATCATAATAATATTAGCAAATACCTCCAATTAGAAATATAGTATATTTCAATTATCTATGTCTTTTACCTCATGTGCAGGACATTGCAGTAGCTTAGTTATCCATGATTATGATCACACATACACACTGTGTGCAGAATTATTAGGCAAGTTGTATTTTAGAGAATTCTTTTTATTATTGATCAACAACAATGTTCTCAATCAACCCAAAAGACTCATAAATATCAAAGGTAATATTTTTGGAAGTTGGAGTGTTTTTTTTTTTAGATTTGGCTATTTTAGGAGGATATCTGTTTGTGCAGGTAACTATTACTGTGCAGAATTATTAGGCAACTTTATAAAAACCAAATATATTCCCATCTCACTTGTTTATTTTCACCAGGTAAACTAATATAACTGCACAAAATTTAGAAATAAACATTTCTGACATGTAAAAACAAAACCCCAAAAAATGAGTGACCAATATAGCCACCTTTCTTTATGATGACACTCAACCGCCTTCCATCCATAGATTCTGTCAGTTGCTTGATCTGTTTACGATCAACATTGTTCCGAGAGGTGTACTATTTTCCCTCCCTGTAGATCTAACATTTTGTGAGGGACCACAGGTTCTCTATGGGGTTCAGATCAGGTGAACAAGGGGGCCATGCCATTATTTTTTCTTCTATTAGACCTTTACTGGCTAGCCACGCTGTGGAGTACTTGGATGCATGTCATGGAGCATTGCCCTGCATGAAAATCATGTTTTTCTTGAACGATACCAACTTCTTCCTGTACCACTGCTTTAAGAAGTTGTCTTCCAGAAACTGGCAGTAGGTCTGGGAGTTGAGCTTGACTTCATCCTCAACCCGAAAAGGTCCCACAAGTTCATCTTTGATGATACCAGCCCATACCAGTACCCAATCTCCACCTTGCTGGCGTCTGAGTCGGACTGGATCTCTTTGCCCTTTAATGATCCAGCCTCTGGCCCATCCATCTGGCCCATCAAGAGTCACTCTCATTTCACCAGTCCATAAAATCTTTGAAAAATCAGTTTTAAGATATTTCTTGGCCCAGTCCTTGACTTTTTACCATATGTTTCTTGTTCAAAGGTGGTCGTTTTTCAGCCTTCCTTACCTTGGCCATGTCCCTGAGTTTAGCACACCTTGTGCTTTTTGATAGTCCAGTAACGTTGCAGCTCTGAAATATGGCAAAACTGGTGGCAAATGGCATCTTGGCAGTTTCACGCTTGATTTTTCTCAATTCATGGACAGTTATTTTGCACCTTTTTTGCCCAACACGCTTCTTGCGACCATGTTGGCTATTTTCCATGAAACGCTTGATTTTTCGGTGATCATGCTTCACACGTTTGGCAATTTCAAGACTGCTGCATCCCTCTGCAAGACATCTCGCAATTTTGGACTTTTCTGAGCCCATCATATCTTTCTTCTGACCCAATTTGCCTGAGGAAAGGCATTTGCCTAATAATTAAGCACACCTTATATAGGGTGTTGATGTCATTAGACCACACCCCTCCTCATTACAGAGATGCACATCACCTGAGTTACTTAATTGGTAGTTGGCTCTCAAGCCTATACAGCTTGGAGTAGGACAACACGTATAAAAAGTATTATGTGATCAAAATACTCATTTGCCTAATAATTCTGCACACAGTGTATGTAGCTGTCACTGATGTAGTGTATGTGTTGACACCAGTATCCCCATGGAGGTAGACTTCATCAAAGCTATTATATCTATGGGAAGCCATCCTGTGATCATTTATTGCATGTTAGTCATATATCATTTTTCATATGCAGCCAAAAAACAAATCCAACACAGCACTCCGGCAGGAAGCAGCCAGACCCCAACAAAAAGATCAAACACAGGTGCACAGAAACGATAAAACCACCATCAATCTGCCAGAGCGTGGGGGAGGTAATTTGCTATGCAATTAAGGTTTGCAACATAGGACGCCATTCACATTGATACAAATGGCACAGAGTGTCTGAAAGCTACCCATTAGTCCTTCCACCAGACCCGATGGGCAGCCCAGTACGATGTCTCTGCACCATCTGGATGAATGAAGCCCCATGGGGCCCAGCTGCACCCTGCAAAAATGATAAAAAGTGCAAAAAATCATTTTATGATAAACAAAAAAATTTTTTGTGAGATATTGGGCAGATGTTTTGGCCAAGACATTGTAAGCTCGTAATCCACGTCACGGATCCCCATGCTTACGATTGAATAGCAAATCACCTCTCCCATGCTCTAGCAGGTTGATGGTGGTTTTTTTATTTCTGTGCACTAGTGTTTGCTCTTTTTGTTGGGGTCTGGCTGCTTTCTGCCTAAGTGCTGTGTTGTATTTGTTTTCGGCTGCATATGGTGTGTTTTTCTAAGGCTGCCTTTTTTGAGCAGTCTTTGAATATTTTGATAGGACTCGTAAGCGTGGGGATCTTTGACGTGGATTGCAAGAGTGTCTTGGCCAAAACATCTAACCAATACCTCATCAAAAAATATTTTTGTCATAAAAAGATTTTTTGTACTTTTTATCATTGTTGCGGGGTGCAGCTGGGCCCTATGGAGCATCATTCATCCTGTGGTGCAGAGACATCGTACTGGGCTGCCCATCTGGTCTGATGGCAGGACTAATGTGTAGCTTTCAGACACTCCGTGCCATTTCTGTCGATGTGAATGGGGTCCTATGTTGCAAACCTTAATTGCATAGCAAATCACCTCCCCCATGCTCTGGCAGGTTGATGATGGTTTTATCGTTTCTATGCACCTGTGTTTGCTCTTTTTGTTGGGGTCTGGCTGCATCCTGGCTAAGTGCAGTGTTGGATTTGATTTTTGGCTGCATATGGTGAGTGTTTTTAATGCTGCCTTTTGTGAGTAGTTTTTGAATATTCACATATTATTTTTTCCCAATTCATGTCTGCTGCCATTGACATTGTCTATATACTAATAATTGTGAAGTAGAGATGAGCAGATTAGGCAAAATTTGGACTTGTCTGTTTGCATGGATTTTCCAGGGATATTTCATTTGCACACAAATATAATGACTCTTTTTATGTTATGTGGCCCAGGAGCATAATAAATGTGAGATATAAAAAAAAATAGAAAATATCCTTATACTCACCCTCTGCTCACCTGACTGGCTCCTAGGCTAATCATTGTCCCATCCGGTCATTACTGCATCTTCTGATTGCCAACACTTAAGCTGAAAAGTCATGTCATTATAATATGAACTATGATCTTGTATGAACAGAACCAGGATTTCTGTGTGAGCAAAGGCAATCAGAAGATGAGAGAACCAGACAGGTAACTAGGAGGAGAGGAAGGGACAGAGAGGCGATCATTGAGGTGAGTATAAGAAATTTTATATTTTTTAACATTTTGACTTGCCTTTACTCTCCAGAAAAATTCATTTCAAAGATTTAGTCTGCAAGGAGGCAAATTACAAAAATATACACATTACAGTGAATGCAGATTTTTGTAAAAGTTAAGTAGAACAACAGTTATCTGGACAGTAGAGATGAGTGACTATAGTCAAGGATAAATAAAGGGCTCGTCCGAAGACAAAAGAATTTTCATTTAAATCCATCTATTTGATGTTGTCATCTAAGCTACTTTCTAGTATATTTGTATTAAAAAAAATCCTTACTGTTCCCTAACTACAGTAACTACTATTTTTATTCTAGTTTCTGTCTGATGATTTGTTTGAATCCAGAAAACAGTGATAAAGAGCTGGAATCAAAATGCCGCGCTGACCACAAGGATAAAAACAGAGCAAATCATCCACTCCGTTTATTTTGCCTACACGTGTTTCGTGGCACAAAGCCACTTCCTCAGGGCCCTGAGGAAGTGGCTTTGTGCCACGAAACACGTGTAGGCAAAATAAACGGAGTGGATGATTTGCTCTGTTTTTATCCTTGTGGTCAGCGCGGCATTTTGATTTCCAGCTCTTTATCACTGTTTTCTGGATTCTTCAATTCTCAGCTGGGAGCCTGCAGCGACCTCCTGTGTGCTTTTATTGTAGTTGTGACACTCACAACTACATCAGGTCAGTTTAACCATTTGGGGTCTGAGGGACCTGTATAATAGCGGTATTACTCTATGTGCGCTTCCTTTCTCTTTTATTATGATGATTTGTTTGAGAATCCTAGTGCATGCTGGGATACTGAAATGAAGAGTCATCAGGAGGCAGAGTCTATGGAAGTGACCGCAGCCCTTGCTCCTCCCTAAAATGAAACGCCATCATGATGCACATTTCAGGGGCTGCTCTGTTCCTCTGTGTCCCTCCCTGCTCTGTGCCTGCTGTCCCTGTACCATTCGTCCCTGTTCTGTACCTGCTGTCCCTGCACCATCCCTCCCTGCTCCCTGTGACCCGATGAAGCTGCCGGGTTGTCACATCACCGCAGGTCCTGTAAGCACCCGAACCTTGCTGGAGGCAGCGGTGGATCACGGATAGGTGAGAATACTGATTTTTTATTTTTAACTCTTTCTTTTACTTAATTTCACTTCTGCAATGTACATTATACATTGCAGAAGTGAAATTAGAGGGTTTGGAGAAATTTTAGTGTACTGAGCATGATCAGCTGTTTCGTTGGACCCGCGCTCATAGGCCCCCATGCTAAATCCCGAGGATCGGATTTGCCCTAATTGCCATCCGATTTTGTGGGATCCGTTTTTCTCTGTGCCCAAAATTGGAGCAGTCTCCGGTTTTGGGTACAACAAAATAACAGACACATATCACATCCCACAAAATCGGATGACAATTAGGCCAAATCCGATCCGACCCTTATAGGATAACATGGGGACACAAAACCTTTTATATCTTAACACATCCAAAAATAGGAACCCAATTAAGATGTGCTCAATCCTTATTTTCACATTACCTCTGCCTGACTGGATTATTTAAAATAAATTGCAAACTCCATCATATCTTGCTGTGGTTCTTATCAGCAGGCTACTGTTGACATTGTGCTTTAAATACCCAAAGCTTGCAAGGAATTTCTCAGTAGTTTTCATTTTGAATAGCTTTAGGAAAACTGCCTCCAAAAAAGCAATAGCAGCATTTATTATACATTGTTTCTCTTTGGGTCGGCCCTTGCTTGGACATCTTTGCTGTTGGGTTGCAAAGGTTACTTTCTTTAAAAATTGCTCTGGGAAACCTTCAGCAAAGTGTTCCATAAATTAGATTGAGTCTCATTCACTATTTCAAGCCTCAAATGTGCCAAGATAAAAAAAAATCAGTGGGAAAGTATTCAATTTCTCTCTTGGGTATATGCATAGAAACCGTTTAGCACGGCACACCCTTTACCATTATTAATCACAACTGCTGCAGCTCAAATATATACATTGAGTTTCATGGCTATAACACAACTTTACCTTACTATTCTGATATTCTTCTTTTATCACTACTACCACTTTAATTACTATTAAAAAATGGAACAAGCATGTAAAACATTAGGAAAACACAAAGGGACACTGTGGATGGCCATAGGGACGATTGGTATTATATTTTTCCCAATCAAAGCTGCAGATGCACTACACAATGTCATGGAGTGGTATAGCGGATAGGGAGTCAGGAGGTAAGATGGGCAAGGCATTCAGGGGAGCTAGTCTGACATTTAGACTGAGGTTCCCTAACTCACCCTGTTTCCGAAGGTACCTCTGATGGTGAGGAGGTTCAGGTAGCCACCTTAGCCTTTCGCTCCTGATTAGCCCTAGGCTAAGAGCCCTTACCTCCACCCATGGACCGGGAAAAGAACAACCAATCCAATAGAAGGGTACAGCAGCAGCTCCAGCAAACAGGTCTACACGGCACAGGTCTTAGAAAAGAAATGAATTCTTTCTGCGACACTCGGTGGAGGGAAGTGGAACTACTTCTAGGCTGAGGGAGTGTAGATCAGAATGCTAAGACACACCCCTCCACCTCACCTCCACCAAAATGCTATGACACACTCCTCCACCTGCAATGCTGCAGCACACAGCAAGACTGAAGAAAAAAAACCTCAGTTTAAAAAGAGCAGCAGCACTTATGGACTGCAAAGCAGTCAACACATGACACACATAAAGGACAAGAGGAGGGAAGGACAAATGTGTCAGTCTGTTCTGAAAGTTTTTCTCCATCAGACCTCAGAGACAACTGATTTGTTAGTTATAATACTGAAAGACCTAAGTTATTGTAGGGGTATTTTCTTCCTTTGACTGTTACTGCTGGCCTATGGCAACTAAAGAATGCTTTTCCATATGACTACAGTGCTCCATCAAATTTGCCAAAAGCATTGATATTTATTCTACCTCTATTCTACAACTTGTCTCGCTATACATTGGTGACTGTGAGATCAAGGCTTGGGAAGGGCCAAACATCAAACAATAGGTCACATGACTATTTGCAATTTGAGAATTTTATTTCTCTAAAATGAAAGAATCCTAATCGGAGAGTACTGTTTTATTGGGATACTATCTATAATGCCAGCATCCTTGTCCCTATATTCACCGTCGTTCTGGTGCTTGCTAGCATCAATTTCCCTGCACTCTCCGTTTGCCCTGTCCTGCAGGGACATTGATGTAATTACCTCTCTGGCTGCCCACTTGCCCTTGTGGGTGTGCATGTCCTAAATGGTCTTCTGCTTGGCTGTCCATTTGTCTTGGTCACCTGCTCTGCTGTCTTACTGCCCATGTGTAATGCAAACCCTGGTTCTCCTCTGTGGATGGCCACTTGTGTTTCGGCCCTCGGCTCCTGCCCTAGGCCCCAGGCTTGCTGCTGGATTTTATGGTCTCCAGCCTAGTGCGCTTGCGTGCACTTCCTCTCTCTCAAAGGGGCGGTGCGTGCACCCTATATACAGTAGGTGTCCCCAGCCTATTGCTAGGAGGCACCAGGTATTTAAGGCTCCTTTCCCACGGTTGGGTGTCACCCAACTCATTAGGTTTCTAACCTAGTCAAGTGTATTGGTCTGACCTGTTGCTCTGATTTGTCTGTATCCAGCACCAGTACTGCCAGCAACCAGTTCTGAGTCTGCTGATGTCCTTGAATCCATCCAGCCTGAATTGCTGTTTATGTCCTGTCTATGTTTCTGAAACCTGTCCTGCCTGTGACCTATGCTGGTACTAGTCTGTGTTCTGGTGAAGTCTGGTGTCCTGTCTGAGTCTGGTCATCTGCCTGATTCTGGTATCTTGTCCAAGTCTGGCTTACCTTGCATCTGGAGTATTCAAGTACCTGCAAATCCAGTAACCATCATATCCTGAATCTGGAGACTCTAGCTTTGTCTGTGACCTGCACCTTTCCTGCCTGTATTCCTGCACCTGCCTTTCCCATCTACCTGATGCTCAGTGCCTAATAACTTCTACGTATGCCAGTGACAAATTACCTCTACTTGATGTCCAATACCTAATATCCTGAGCCTGATCTTCTGTGCCTGAACCTGCCTGTACCCATGTACCTGTCCCAATTCTGTTTGTGTTCCTGGGCCAGCCCTGCCTGACTCTAGTACCTGTCCAGTCCCGTGTCTGCTCTCCTGTTATTCTGTCATCCAGCTCAGTTCAGCTGCCACAGTCCCAAACACGCAAGTAGAGGCACAAGGTTAGGGACCCGATAAGATGAGAACACCTTGATGTTGGTTATCAGGCTCCAATGCATCAGCTAAGTTTCTCAATGATTTCTGTAATCTGAAAAAGTTTCTACTATGTCCATTTTTCCCCATACACATTTGTATTAGCTTTACATATTTGCCTTGCCATTCATTTGTTACCCATTATGCTACCGTAGGATCCTAGATAAGACTGACATCTTGAAAAGTTGGCATCTATCCAACCATGCAAAAGCCAATTTCCCCCATCTCTCACAGTCAGTGTGAACTGACCTTATGAGTGCTGGGAAGTTTGCCTGATAGAGAGCCTGGACATCAGCCGTGGTCCAGATACACAGTTACTCTAATGCCTGGGTGGACCATTGAAAACAAAAAGCATCTTTCAGTCTATCCACAAGCCGGGGAGGAAGATTCATATTCAACGCCTCTGACTCAGATTGGTTAATCTTAAAGTTTGAGAGCATGGAGTATAACTCCATCTCTTTCAAGAGATTGGGGAGGGAGATCTCAGGGTGAGATATAAAAAACAACAGATCATCTGTATAAGCAGTGATCCTGTGTACCGTCGATTTCACCTCTACCCCTGAGATGTCCACATTCGCCTGTATTTGTCTTAGCAGGGGCTCCAGCGTTAAAACAAAGATTAGTGGGGACAAGGGGCAACCCTGTTGAGTGTCATTTTTGATATCAAAAGAATCAGATAAAATACCATTCAACCAGACACTGCCCAATGGCGTCGAATACATGGACAACACCCACCGCCGCATCCTGTCACCCAGGCCGATATGGGCCAGGGTCTCCTCCATGAACGTCCAATTAACCCTATCAAACTCTTTTTCTGTGTCTGTCGACAGCAGCATTAATTGAGGACCAGATGATTTAGCTTTATAAAACTAGGTTTATCACTTTGGCCATGTTGTCCCTGGCCTCGCGCCCCTGCATAAAACCTGTCTGATCCTGGTGAACGACATCACATATTAGAGGAGATAGTCTATTTGTCAAAATTTTTGCAAACAGTTTAACGTCCAAATTTAGCAATGAAATTGGCTGCTAGCTGGAGCATTGTAGGGGTCTTTCTCCTGCTTGTGGAGTACCACGATGTTCGCTCGTAGGGTATCCCTCGGTGGTATGGAAACCTTAGCCATGGCGTTAGACAAGGCTGTCACATATGGTAGAAGCTGCTCAGTAGCTTTTTATAGTAAACATCCATAAACCCGTCCGGGTCTGGGGATTAACCATCTTTAGAAGATGAAATCGGTTCACTAATCTCCTAAGCCGAAATCGGGGCTTCCAGAGATTGTATTACCGGGTCAGTGAAGTATGGTAGGCCCGAGGTTTTAATGTAATCCCGAACTCGGGTTCTGAAATCCGAAGTATGTACACCAGGGTTCACAATATCCACATTATATAGTGACAAGTAATAATTCTGAAACGTCCTAGCTATCTCCAAAGGGAGTCGTTCTCATGGGGAACCCGTAGGAGAGGATATCTCTGGAACATAAGTAGAAAATCTCTGTAGGTGTGATGCCCTCGCCAATTATCTACCCGTTTTATTCCCATGTTCATAAAAATGTCTGCTGTATCTGGAGAGGGTACCTATCGCTCAGTTAATCAAAACCACACATAACGCTTCTCTAGTGTCAAGGAGTGCAGTACATACGCCCACTGAGGGTGTTTGTTTATGTCTCGTCTCCAGGTCCCGCAGACGCCACAACAGTTCTGTAGTCTCTATCTCTCTGTTCTTCTTTAAACGGGCCCCATGCCTAATGAGTATGCCTCTGATGACACATTTATGGGTCTCCGATACTGTAACTGAAGAGGAGTTGTAGAAGCATTTAAATAAAAAAACTCGCCAATATTGTCACGAGCTCCCTGTAAACTTCAGGATCATCTAGTAAAGAATTATTTAACTTCCATTGCCACTGCCTCGGCACCTGAAAGGCCAGAGAAATAAAGACCGAAATGAGTGTGTGGTCGGAAAAAGTGATAGCCTCTATGTCAGCTTCTTGTTCCCGTGTCATGTCGGAGGGCCTGAGAAAAAAATAATCAAGTCTGGAATACGTGTCATGTGCTACGGAATAGAACAAATAGTTCCTATCCCTGGGGTGCAAAATACGCCAGGAATCTAATAGTTGGTGATCATGCAAGATCTGTCTCAGTTTGCGCAATGCTGCACCAGAGAGAGTGGACCGCCCCTTTGAAGTATTTATCATCGGGTCCAAGGCAACATTGAAATCTCCCCCCACTACCAGGGTGCCCTCAGAGAAGTCCTCTATCTGTTACAGGAAGCGCGCCAGCAAAGAGATCTGTCCTGTGTTTGGAAGGTATAACGAGGCGAAGGTGTAGACCTGTAAAGCAATTTTATCTTTCACCAATAGCATTCTACCCGAGTCATCACTGCGAGAGTCAAGTAATTCCCACGGCACCGATCTTGCTAATATGATGCTAGTACCACTTGAACCGGAATCCGGTGAGGAGCTGTGGTATGCCGCGGGGAATGAATGGTGTGAAAGCCTGAAGGGTTTGGTGGTACTCAGATGAGTCTCCTGGAGAAAAGCAATATGGACCTTGTTAGACTTCAAATATTTAAACATTATTGACCTTTTACCTGGGTTGTGGAGGCCTTTCACATTCAACGAGCCTAATTTCAAATCTCCAATAATAATGTAGAAAAATCCAGCACTCATGAACTTGCAATTATGAGGATTTATTCAAACATGAACGCCATCCATATAATACAGGCAGTATGTGCTAACACCGAAACGTTTCGACAGAGAACTGTCTTAGTCGTGGTTCCAATTTCAAATATGATATATAACTTTGGGCCATGGTCTAATAACGGAACGGGTAGGGGCTTAGGGATAGGGGGGAACGATAGTGGAGAGTACAAGACAGATAAGAGGAAAGAAAAGAAAATAGAAGAGGGATATAGTAAATAATAATAGATACAGTAGAAAGTATAGCGTATATAAGGGGCTAAGTAAGCCTAATCCAGTCAAAGCCGAAGAAAAGGGACCCCCAAAGAAAGATATTAATAAAATTGAGTTTCCTGTGAGTCGTGGACAAATGTGGTAGCCCAACGCAAACCCGGGGCATATCCATTACCAAACCAAACATATCACCAATTAGAAAAGGCCGCTCCCAGCCAGTTGTCTCCCCCTTCTCCACACTGAAAACATACCCACCTCCTCCCTCAAACCACTACAGCATGGATAAAGTCTCTTTCAGTCTTAAAAATGTCAGGGCTAAAAGGGGATTGGAAAGAGAAGGGGCAGGGAAGAAGGAAAGACACAGGAGCACTGCCACAAATCACACCCCTGGAGCTGACCCCAAGCCAGTAGAAGAATAAACAATTCTGATAATACTCAGGTCTGGAAACCATCCCGGGATCCCCTCCGTCTCAGCCTCGGACTGCCAGTCGAGGGCCTATGAGTCCGTCTGACCACTCCTGTGCGGCCCAATGTCGTGGATCTGATGAAGCCCTCCAAGGACAACAAGTCCGGGACCGGGAACAGGGCTATGTCCAGAAAAGCAAATAGGCCATCCAGGTCGTCTTTCGTCCAGAGATAGTACATCTTCCCATCTCGTCGCGCAATCAAATGGAAGGGGTGTCCCCATCGATATGTGGCTCCCATTTCCTTAATTTTCGCAAGAGGAGGGCAAAGTTGTCACCGCATGTATAGTGTGCGACTAGATACATCTGGATATAGGCGAATAGGTGCATACTCCAGAGAAATCATGCCATATGACCACGCAGCACATACAATGGCATCTTTATCTGTAAAATTGTGAAGCCTACAGAAAACATCACGTGGGTTAGCACTGTCTATAGGACCAGCACGGAAAACTCTATGAATCCTGTTGATCTTATAAGTGGAGCCTGGTGATCTCTGTGTGACAGTGTTGAGAATGTCCATAGTCTTTTGCATAAGAGGCTCTGAGGTAATGGATTCAGGGATGCCCTTAAGACGGACATTATTCTGTCGCTCCCTATTCTCCTGATCATCAGCCTGCAAGATTAATGTGGGAGTGGGAGTGCACGGCCTCTCTTTCAAGTGTGCAACTCTGTCCTCTAAAGAAGATATGGCACCCTAAGTGTTAGTCGTTTTATCCTTAAAGGAGTCCAAATCCTCTCTAATGCGTGCAGTGCCCGCTCCTGTGAGGCTTCCAACTTTGCCACTATTGCATCCAGGTCCTGCTTGGATGGCAGGGCCTGAATAAGGTCTCTAATAACTTGCAGTTCTGACTGGCGACTGCATGTCTGAGGGGCAGAGATCTCCTGCAAAGTGGCTGACCCTGATTGAGCCCGGCCACTGACTCACCGCTTCCTCCTGCAGCCACCGCTCCAGCTTCCTGTGCAAGTAAGCCCTCATGGACCAGGGCATCCTCCGGGTTCTTTTGGGATACTGGTTTTAGTAGTGAAACATGAAAAACAGGACTTACCCTCAGGGTACTTGGCAGCTTCAGATGACAAGCAACCGAGCTCACAATACTACTGATCTTGAAAGGACAATAGAACTTCTGACCCAATTTCTGTAAAGGAACATTTAACTTTCAATTCTTGGTGGACAACTAAACTGAGTCTCCTACCTTGAATCGAGGTGCCGGTTTTCGGAATCTATCAGCTTTCAGGATCTCCTGATTTTATTTTAGTACCGACAACCTTTCCTCTACCGCTGGTACCGGACCAAAAACTGGAGATCTAGGCAGAATATTTGGATGATAACCCAAATTGTTACCATAATAGAGGCACTCTGAGTTGTTGTAAGAGAATTCTGCCAAGGTAAGCAGCCCTAGCCAATCATCTTGTAAATGACTGAGGTAACACATTGCAGGTATTGCTCGAAGGTCTGATTGGTCCACTCCATCTGTCCATTCGGATGAGGATGGTATGCTGAAGACAAGCAAACATTAATATTGAGTGCAGAACAAAACCCCTTTCAGAATCTACATGTGGACAGTACCCCACATTATGAGATTATCTCATCCAGTACCTTATATAGCCAAAAAATGTTCTGTATAGCTAGATCCACCATATCCTTAGCTGAGGGGAGGCCAATGCATGGAATAAAATGAGCAGCCTTAGTCAGGTGATCCACTACAACCCAAATAGTATTCTTACCGCCAGAGGTGGGCAGCTCCACAATAAAGTCCATCAACATAAACACCCCAAAGGTGAGATGGTACAGGTAACAATTTGAGTAGTCCAGTAGGCAAGGCACGAGGGATTTTATATCATGCCCATATCTCACGAAAATGAACATAGTCCTTCACATCCTTCAGACAGGTAGGCCATTGCTGAATATATAATACGTACAGTTTGGCTATTTTATTCTGCTATAGTTTGGCTTCTATCATATTCTCCTTCAGAGTTTTATATCCACTATTGTGAATATTGATGAACCATTCACCTTCCCCCCATTTGTTTTAGGGGTGTTTGAATGAGCCATACTCTCCATTATTTTGGGCTATTTATGAAGCATTTTATCTTGGAATGCCCTTCCGTCCTTTGGCTGGTAAATTGTTCATAGCGATGAGTATTTGAGGCCTGCCCCCTCTTTCCTAATCATGTGGGTGCAGGCATATCGGGTCACTGTATTCGCCATCATGTTTGTGGTCCAGCTTGGAGCACCTCTCCTGATGGTGAGACTTGATGGCGCAGCGGATAGGGCATCAGCATTTCAGCTTGGAGTGCGGTAGATGGACAAGCCATGGCGGATGTGACATCAACACTATGGCCTGGGACGTGGAAGTGGTGATTTCAATGGTGTCCTCCGTTTTACATTTGGTTTGGTCACTGGGGGAGTTTGCTGACAGGTGAGAAGAATGGAATTAACTGAATATGCTACAAGTGTTATTGAATTTGTGAGGTGGTTTATATCTATGCTCCCTCCCGGATTCAGCTCCTTTGCTATTTCTCGAAGCTGGGGCTATGTGACAGCTACTGTGTTTATATCTTCCTTTAGTACACGGTCTGCTGATAAGTCAAGGCGATGAAACGCATTGGGGTGAACAGGAGGGATAGCTTTAGGGCAATTGGGGTGTGGGCTAATGATTTTTTGTTTTAATCAGGGCTACTGTTAGGGGAAGTCTGTGGTGCCTGGACCGTGACCATGATTCCCTGATTATCACTTTGTCTACCCTGCTCCTGTCCTGTGATTGGTGAGATCAATATATTTTTAATGATAATTGCTTTGTAATTGTCTATGTTTATGTTTTTATATTTGTTTTTTTCTATGGCAACATTTATTACAATTAGGTGACCACTGTCACTATAACCAATAGAGGGAAAATACACACTTTTTGTTTTTGTAGTTTTGGTTAGTTTTATTTTTAGTGGCTGTTATGTGAACTTATTCCTCCTATTATAACAAGAGATTTATTAAAGATAGTTTTTATCATTGTGCTTATTCTCTCCCCTCTGTACCAGTCTGTCATTCTTAATTTGTTTACTGTAAACTATACCTATAATTTTGTATGTAACCCCTTCTCATGTACAGCACCATGGAATTAATGGTGCTATATAAATAAATAATAATAATATTTCAAATTAATTATTATATGATACACTAATACCCCTTGGATTGCTTACTTATTCTAAGTTTAAGTTATTGTGATGAGTTTTTTTGTGAGTTTTTGACACTATGTGTTTTCAGTATATAAAAAACACAATGTCTTATAGTTCCAGCAAAGTGGATGCAATTTATGGAAATCTCGTTCCCACTGTGTTTTCTTTTACGAAGCCAGAACGACCTGCGGTGCGTGTTTGAAATGTGGAATATGTCAATTTCTCTTGGTAGTACACTCAGTTTAATATATGGATTTTCCCATAGCATTGCATTAGATGTAGAAAATCTGCAGATAAAAACCATGGTTTTAGTGCATTTCCTCTGCGGAAACATACTAAAAATGCATGAAATCCACGCACGACTGTATCACTAAGCTTTTTTCAGAACTAAATACCAGGAAGTATCAAAAACAAAGCAGGTTTATTTAAAATATGACATACCAGAAAGAAATTAAAACTGCAGCGTCAAAAAGCGATAAAAATAAAATGTATAAAAACGCACACAAAAAACACAAGTACCAGAATCTAATTTACCTACCGTAATAGTTTCAGAAATGCTGCAGAAAATCTGCAATATTAACAGCACTCCAAAAGCTCACTGTGAAAACGTAGCCTTATACATTTGTACTTCTGAGCAATTTTTCTGTTCTCAGTGTGGTTTACCCCAAAGACCAATAAAGTTATAATTACATCTCTGCAGAAGGTTCCAAAGCCGATCAGAGAGCAGCAGAACGCAAGATATTCCAGCTTAGTTTCTGTATCAGTGGGCAGTATGAAAATTGGAATATTTCTAAATTAAAAAATTTATACTGGTATTAATATTAATATATGGATAATTATATAACAAAATACATTCATTCCCAATGAATTTCCTTTAAGCCAGTGGCATGGGTTTGCTAGTACCCCAACATCTGAAATGCTATGTGTGTCCCTTTTTGAAACAAATACGAAGTCTGTTAACTTTTTTTGTCTGCTAAAATATATAAAAAAGCTTGTACTTGTCAAACTATGTTCATTACTACAAGGTAAATGTTAAAGGGAACCTGTCATGTCATTTATACCCCCAAACATATCACTACCACCTGTCCCTGCAGTTTCCTACTACATCCCTAATCATTCCTGTCTGACCTAATAGTGAAGTATAATCGTTATAAAAAAGGTTTTTATAACTTACATTTTCCGCCCATTGTGTAGACGTGTGGGCGATATGTGGGCGTTCACTCTGGGTCCATTCGAAGTATCACGCCCTGCCTCTTTCCTGGTATGATGGGCAGGTGTGCGTCATTTCCAGTCTGGTTCATTGGGAGGATTATTGGTGTACTGGCTGGCTTCGGAATGCGCACTGAAAATGTTCCGGAGCTTGCCAGTATAACCAATACATCTCGACACTGCACGGGACCAGAAATGACGTGCAGTCACATCATACCAGGAAGGAAACGCCCACAGATTTGAAATGCAGGTATGGCACCCCAGTGGTCGGTTGCCACAGTGACATTGCCTCCTTCACTGGGGGTGATGTCATGCTTGGACGCAGGAGGAGATCCCCACGTGAGGTAAACCACAGCATACACACCAATGCCTTATTCCGGGCCAGAAGGGGGAGCTCTACACTCGAGTTCAGGGGAGCTGCCTTGTTTCTGGCACGGAGGAGGTGTTAGGGAGAACGAATGAGGAGAGGGAGAGGAGTAGACGTAGGATGAAGAGCTCTGGGGAGTGGAGCTACCGAAAACTCATCCCATAGAGGCATTACAGAGGACACCAGAGTCCTTGGTCAGATGGGAACTGCACGTCCCGCTGATCGAAACTGGAGGGCAGGAGACTAGGTTTCCTGGCAGCACCAAAGACCAGAGGCACAACAGCATAGTGAGAGCTAGTAGCTGCCACCAGCATGACGGTACCCGTGATAGGCTCATGTTGTCTGCCATACGGAAGTGAGGACAAGAAGAGAGCAAGATCAGGGGCCGCAGAGTAGCTCACAGGCAGCCAGGACCCCAAAGTGAGAGTGCAACAAGAAGGTCTCCAAATCCCCCCTCGCGAGGTGGATCCCAAATGCTTCCATGTTGAACGGACCCTTACATTTTGTCCACATTTTGCCAAGTAAAGGTAAAAGAATTGCATCCTTTGTGTCTTCCTGCTTATTTCCTGTGCCCTCCTTCCTGTACCCAAACTATCACCCCTATAGACTCTTGAACCCAACTCTGGGGCTCCGCTCCACCTGTGAGGAGCTTTACCATCCCGGCTGCCTTACCATCTGCCCCAGAGGCCCAAACACAGCAGCGCTGATCACCCATGACCAGGTACCACAGATGGCACGACGTAAAGACTTATTATCCCCTGTAAATAACCCCTATTCCTGCACGGCCAGGGCCACAGAGCTGGGCCACTGCCACCATGACCTCCCTGAAAGATTGCCACCCCTGTGTTGAACTGTGTAAATTTGTAAATTGCCGCCATCACTACGCTATGTGGCACTGGGAGCGGACGGGAACTTGTCATCATGGGAGGAACTGCAGAAAGAGCATGAACGAAACCCTGCCCTGCGCTCTGACGTTAGCCGGAGGGAAACAGGAGACCCCAACCCGGAACTCCTGTGTGTGATCCATCGTGCCTGCTAGGTGGCTGCTTGTTAAACTAGCGGTATCAGATACAGTGACACAGAACCTGGCTAAGGTTAATTGGCGGGAGGCAGATGTCTAACCTAGGTGAAGCTCCAGCAGCGGGTGCTGCTGCGCCCCCATAATGCCCCTGTCCATGCCGTACATCCCAGGAGCGACCTGGTTACCACAACACTCAGGAGAGTCACATACCCTTAGTGACTTCAAAGAGAGACTACGTAGCCTGTTTGATGTGTACCCCTTGTCCGAGGGGCAGAAGGTCAGCATCCTCATCGATCAGCTCACTAGTGCAGCCCAGAGAGAAGTAAAGTCCTGGCTGGACGCCAATAAAAGAACTGTTATGCATATATTGGCAAAGCTGAACGACACCTTTGACACACGCAGCAGAAATAAAAATGAGATTTATGGCTGCACACAAAGGGTCTTAACCTTCAGAAGGTGCTGTGGGCTATTAAGCAGGTTGACTCTGAAAGCGTGCAGGAGAAGGACAGACTGTTAATGAGCAGTTCATAGAGGGGCTCCTGTTCAACACACACCGACGCAGCTGCGCATCATGGCATTACAGAACCCCGACATGAACTTTGCACAATTTAAGGATCGGGCAATCCGTGTGCTGCAAGAAACACCCCACGCACCCAGCAATAATGTACCGCTTGGAGGCAGCACCCTTGCACCAAGCAGCTGTCGAGGCTGATGCACAGACATTGAGTAACGAACCTTCTACAGATTTACGCCTCCAGGAGTTAACCAAAAGTGTGGCTGCATTGGCAAAAACAGTGCAGTCAAGTGTCTTCACCACCGAGAAAATCCAGCTGGCCTCCAGTCCAGATGACCTCCCATGGTGACCCCAAAAGAGGAGCCCATCAACCAGACGGAAGGACACCGATCACTACGACCAGACTGGACAGCCCATCTGCCAACGCTGCAACAAGTGGGGCACATCGCAAATACGTTGGGGATGACCGGTCCTGCCTGTCATGGTTAATGACATCCTAATGAACGCACTACTGGATGCGGGCTCCCAGGTGACCATGATGCCACATATCCTTTATAAATGGTACTGCGCTGACTCAGACTTTACACGTAGTTCTGATGATGACCTGACCGTAATCGCCATTAATGGTCAGCTCTTGCCTCAGGTGGAGTATAAAGAGGTGACCATTAAAATGAGGAGAGTAGAGGTTGAATCCCAGGTTTTGATGATTGTGGATATTGACAGACGAGAGTGTAATCCCATGATCACCCTAGGTACCAATGTGATTGATAATTGCCTTGGCAAACTTATTGTATTGTCACAGCAGGTGGCTGAAACTACCAGTTCCGGACAACGAGTCATGCACAAAGAAATCAAAATGTTAATGCAGAGACAGCAGTTAGAATTGTCCGGTGGAGAAGTCGGCAGTGTAAGGGTAAGTGATCCATTACCCAATGTAATATCTCCCAAAAGTGAAATGCTGATATGGTATCGAGCTGCTATAGGAATCAGTGGTCGAGATTACCAGGCACTGGTAGAAACTGTATACTCTGACAGCAGACCCACTATCCACTATCTGACAGCCAGAGGGGTAGTGGCTATCCGAAAGAGGAGGGTACCAATACATATCCTAAATTGTGGGGCAAAAGAGGTCAACTTACCCAGGTACTCCACAGTAACCAAATTTTTACTGTCAACAACAAAGCAGAGTGACAGAGTGGAAGAATCCTTCAACCGTTTGAAGTTGGACCTCACGAGAGATGAAATCCTGGCTTACTTCAACTATGGTCAGTCATTTATCTTGTACACTGACGCCAGCAACGTGGGATTGGGAGCAGTGTTGACCCTAGTGCAGAAAGGAAATATTTATCACCTATACCAGACGAAAGTTCGTCCGACTGAAAGGAACCACATCAACTACAGTTCCTTCAAGCTGGAATTTCTAGCCATAGTGTGATCTGTGACCGAGAGGTTCAAACATTACCTCGCATCAGCCAATTTCACCATCTTTACGGACAATAACCCGTTAACACACCTGGAAACCGCGAAGCTTGGTGCACTGGAGCAACGATGGATGGCCCGGCTGTCTAACTACGAGTTTGTGATTAAGTACAGAGGGAAAAAAGAATGCCAATGCTGACGCGCTATCCAGAATGCCAAATTTACCAGACTTGGGAGAAGACCAGGAAGATTTTGAAGAAATAGAGATACCGGCCTTCCACCACCAAGGTGCGTCCCAATGCTCTCACTGTGTAAAAGACATGCGTTCTGCCATGCAAGAGTTCTCATTCAATCCATTGCCCCACCATGGATGGGCAGAAACGCAACACAGCGACCTGGCCGTCCACCTGGTGGAAGAGCTGCTGAGCCTTGATTCCTTTCCTGGTCCAGACGCATCACAGGACACCCAACAGTTGTGGAAGGAGTAAGCCAAATTGTTTTTCTACGAGGGTAATCTGTGCCAGAGAAACATCAACTCTCACACACATGAATTAGTCTGGTAAATAGTAGTCCCAAATCGGGATGCGCCAATGGTCCTAGAGGCATACCACAATGGAGCAGTACACTTTGGGTGGAAGAAGGTGTAGGTCTTACTTTGTGAACGGTTCTTCTGGATAGGTATGCGAAAATCAATCGAGAGGTGGTGCCGAGAATGTGGTCCATGCAACCTGTGGAGAAGAGATCGTGATAGCCAAAGGGCCTCCTTACAACCAATCATCACGAAACAACCGCTTGAGATCGTGGCCCTGGATTATGTGAGGTTGATCCTGAGTAGGTCTGGCTACAAATACGCTCTCACGATTGTAGACTACTACTCCTGTTTCCTGGTGGTTGTACCAGTTAAGGACTAGACAGAGAAGACAGCTGCTAAAGCCTTGCAGGAATATTTCTGTCGACCTCACGGCTAACCTGAACAAGTCTTAACTGACCAAGGTCCAGCTTTCGAGGCAGAGGTATTTCAAGAGTTCTACACCCTGTACAGCTGCAAGAAAATTCAAACAACGCCGTATCACCCGAAAACCAGTGCTGTTATGAACCGATGACTCAGGAGAAACATTCAGATTCCACAGCAGTCGTTGGTGACTATACTGACCGCAATCCCTGAGGGTACCTTTACACGCGGCTACATTTCTAGGGTGGCTACAGGTAACTTACTGGTTGCAGTGAAATCATGGAGACAAGGTTCTATCTTGTTGCTGTGTACAAATGGAATAATCTCTCCATGATTTCACTGCAACCAGTAAGTTACCTGTAGCCACCCTAGAAATGTAGCCACGTGTAAAGGTACCCTGACTACACACTGCAACTAGAAGTAGCCTTGGAATGTAACTAACCAGACAAGACACCTCTGCACAGCCCCGGAGAACTAACTGCCCCTAAAGATGGATGTAGGAAAAGCTATCTTGCCTCAGAGCAGAACCCCAAAAGAATAGCAAGCCCCACAGATATTAACTGGGAAACCAGAGAATGAAAAACAAACACAGGCAGAGTAAAAGGTTTAGCAAAAGAAGCCAAACTAGCTATATAGGAAAGACAGGATAGAATACTATTGCGGTCAGTATAAAACACTAACAAAAAACCACCAACAGCAGATAGTACAAAAATTACCCTGAGCCACTAAGACTTGGCGCCCTCTATATCTGCAGACTTCTATAAATCAAATGCCGGCAGAACTGGAAATAACAGATGAATAGTAAATGTTAGTGAACGGTAAAATTCCTAGGAAGAAAACTTCCTATCTGAGAGCAGATAAACAAATATACAGACTAAATTGCAAACCCACAGCTCCGAATAAGACAAAACATAAGCAGAACCTTAAGCACAAAAAAGTGTGCCACAAAATATCAAAAATCCATCCACTTAGCTTGCAAATAATTCCACAGAGCAGAAGAAACCAGAGAGATGTGAACTCCTCCAGGAACCAAAGACAACTGGCAAGGATTAATCCACTTCAAACCATTATATGCTCCAAGAACCAGATTGCCAATCATCACCATGACCTGTGAAGCCCACACAGACAACTGCATCACCAGCAACAACCTCCGGTGGGAGCTCCAATGAATTCACAACACAACGCTATGTGTGAGAAGATGAATTAGGTGGTGATCGACCTGTTGAAAACTCTACCTCTGCCTGAGAAGCTACTGGATCTCGTAGACCTGTACAACCATATTCCGATGAACTCGACCAACTGTTCCCTGGCCGCATCAAAGACTCAGTGGCACAACAGCATAACAAGAGCCCGAAGCTGCCACCAACATGACGGTACCCGTGATAGGCTCGTGCTGTCTGCTATATGGGAGTGAGGGCAAGAAGAGAGCAGGATGAGGGGCTGCAGAGTAGCTTACAGGCAGCCAGGACCCCAAAGTGAGAGTGTAGCAGGAAGGTCTCCAAACCCACCTGGCAAGGTGGATCCCAAATGCTTCCAGGCTGATCTGACCCTTCTTGGACCTGGTAACCCAGACTGCACCATGTTTTGCCAAGGGAAGGTAATAGAATGGTACCCTTTGTGTCCTCCTGCTTATTTCCTGTGCCCTCCTTCCTGTACCCCAACTGTAACTACCATCACCCCTATAGACTTTTAACCCAACCCTGGAGCCTCACTCCACCTATGGGGAGCGTTACCATCCTGGCTGCTGCACCATCTGTCCCAGAGGCCCAAAAACAGCAGCGCTGGTCACCTATGACCAGCTAGCACAGGTGGCATCATGTAAAGACTCATTATCCCCTGTAAATAACTCCCATTCCTGCACGGCCAGGGCCATGGAGCTGGGCCACCACCACCAGGACCTCCCTGAAAGATTGCCGGCCCAGTTACTGAGTAACCCCTGCACAGGACTGCACTTCTGACTTAATTATCACGCCCATCTTGAAAACTCTACCTCTGCCTGAGAAGCTACTGGATCTCGTAGACCTGTACAACCATATTCCGATGAACTCGACCAACTGTACCCCAGCCTACCTGATGCGAGCCAGACCTGGCAAACTACCCATTGACCTAGATATGGGAGTACTAACACCCAAGACAGTACAGCCAGATGCAGACAGGGATACTTACTGAACAGCAACAACAATACTGCAAAGTTCAAGAGTGTGTAGAGGAAAGTCTGTCACTGCCGAAACAGAAGCAAGAAAAGAGCTACAATCAGCAAGCCCTTGATATTCCCTTTCACCAGGACAACAGGTGTTAGAGCGAAAGAGGAGAATGCACAAGCTTTGTGACCAGTGGGAAGCCGAGTCGTATACCATTTTGCCCTCACACTTCAATAACAGCAAGGTCTTCCTCATTACCAAAGATGGAGGAAGAACCTCAGCCAGCAGCAGTATCCAGAGACCACTTAAAGGTATGACCAGATCAATTGCGAGAAAAAGTCCAAGATCAAGACACTCCTCAACAGGTAGAAGAAGTTGAAGAGAAAGTATGTACCATCTTAGGAGAATTTCCTCAGTCTTGGACTCAGGGTAACCAAGCGATAGTGGTACCTGTCTTGACATTTCTCCAGTTGATTGCACAAGAAGCCGCAGATACGGCTCCAGAAGTAGATGCCTCACCTGGCTCAGGAGAATCTACCCCCTGCTAGCAGAGAAACTGTTGTGCCCATGATGAATCTAAGAGGTCGTAGAAAACTGACAGGTATATCTGTACTACGTAGGTCTGTTCCCTGAGGAAGGAGCTCGGATAGAGGCTCTGAAACGCGTAGGATAGAATAAAAGAAAAATCTGCCCAGTTAACTCTTTGTTTCCTGGTGATTCTTGGTGGCAGCGCGGGCATTCCGGCATTTTGTCCCATTACAGCATTCCTGTTTCCATGTTTATCGTGAAGGTGCGGCCCTGCAGCAGCCATTCTACAAGCCATCTTACAGGAGATTATACCGGTTGTGGGTGACACAACCGAACCAGGTGAGCAGTTCCTGATATACATCGCTATAACCCTTTGTAAAAAGGATAAGACCCTATGCGCATTTATCTCACGTTTACAGGTTGATTCCTGTAGCATAGTCCACAGTGAGTACACAACACCTGCATTAGACACAGCAGACCAGGAAAGGTTAGCAGAAACATCAATATTATACAGGTCACAACGTAGTACACAAGGTTAGACCCCTGTTCGCTATAAGGTGTAAATTAACCAATGTACATATGACACCATTACGTGTAAAGTGCCTACAGAGACTACTGTATAAACATTTGAGCAAAAATATATAATAACCTGTTCAAGGACAATTAGGTCACAGGACTATGTGTGACCAGGACATGGCTTGTAAATAGTTTGCATCCTAACCTGACCATAAAATGTCGGCGTCGCTGAAGAACCAGGTCAGACCATGGTCTTTGAGCCCTGTAGCCACACCCAGAGACAAAGTTTAAGGTGGGTTGGGGTGGTTCCCACCAGTTACTCTAAGGGCCCCTTTACACGCCGCCACTGCGTGGTAGCAACTGCCTGGCAATGGGGATAATTGTGCTTGTTGCCATGAAATTGCTACGAAATGGCAGCGTGTAAATAGGGAAATTACCTCCGGTGTCCTGCAGTTGACTCGGCCGTGCTCAAAAACCGAAGGCAACACAAAGGCACAATTGCCATGGTAGTGGCGTCTAAACGGGGCACAGGGATGGAATTAGCGTCCCCTAGTGATTTCACAGGGGCGTGCCACAGCGTCATGGATACCACGCCCCATCAGCGATCATTGGTGGGGGCTACTGTGTAACCATTGGCTGTCCCTTCACGGGGCGCCATATTTAAAGAGCTGTCCATTCACACTACACAATTGCAATGGTGTCATGTATTAGCCAGCCTTCCTGCGCAGGCTGGACTATCATGACGCTATTGCGTTGTCCAATCAGCGTATTAGCGTGGCGGAATACACAACTCTGTCAAGCCTATGTACTTGCGGCGTGAAAGATGTACGCCCATATTCCTTTGTGGTATCGGCGTGTGATGCAGCGAAGGTATTCAACAGGAAGTTATCCGCAATGGCGGCGTGTACATGCGGCCTCGGCGATCGGTATCCGCCGTCAAAAACGTGCACGTACGGTGGATACCTGTTGCTAGGCACAGTGGCGGCGTGTAAAGGTACCTTAAAAGTCGTGGGGTGACGCACTTGGACAAGTGATACCCCAGGAGCTTTGTTGACGATTTTCTATTTTTGCATTATTTTTAAGGATTTTTGTATTTTTCCATGTTTTTGATAATGATGTAACCATTAAGTAATTGTTTGTTGTTGTTATTAACTTTTATTGTTATGTCTTCAAAGTCCAGGACGTACTGCTCTTAACTAGGGGGGAATATGGCACCCCAGTGGTATGGTTGCCACAGTGACATTGCCTCCTTCACTGGGAGTGATATCATGCTTGGAAGCAGGAGGAGATCCCCACGTGAGGTAAAACACAGCATACACACACCAAAGCCTGACTCCGGGCCAGAAGGGGGAGCTCTACACCCTAGTTCAGGAGAGCTGCCCTGTTTCCAGCACGGAGGAGGAGTTAGGGAGAACGTCTGAGGAGAGGGAGAGGAGTAGATGTAGGAGGAAGAGCTCTGGGGAGTGGAGCTGCCGAAAGCTCACCTCAGAGAGGTGCTACAGAGGACGCCAGAGTCCTTGGTAGGAGACTAAGTTCCCTGGCCGCACCAAAGACTCAGTGGCACAACAGCATAACAAGAGCCCGAAGCTGCCACCAACATGACGGTACCCGTGATAGACTCGTGCTGTCTGCTATATGGGAGTGAGGGCAAGAAGAGAGCAGGATGAGGGGCTGCAGAGTAGCTTACAGGCAGCCAGGACCCCAAAGTGAGAGTGTAGCAGGAAGGTCTCCAAACCCACCTGGCAAGGTGGATCCCAAATGCTTTCAGGCTGATCTGACCCTTCTTGGACCTGGTAACCACTGCACCCAGACTGCACCACGTTTTGCCAAGGAAAGGTAATAGAATGGTACCCTTTGTGTCCTCCTGCTTATTTCCTGTGCCCTCCTTCCTGTACCCCAACTGTAACTACCATCACCCCTATAGACTTTTAACCCAACCCTGGAGCCTCACTCCACCTATGGGGAGCATTACCATCCTGGCTGCTGCACCATCTGTCCCAGAGGCCCAAAAACAGCAGCGCTGGTCACCTATGACCAGCTAGCACAGGAGGCATCATGTAAAGACTCATTATCCCCTGTAAATAACTCCCATTCCTGCACGGCCAGGGCCATGGAGCTGGGCCACCACCACCACGACCTCCCTGAAAGATTGCCGGCCCTGTTACTGAGTAACCCCTGCACAGGACCGCACTTCTGACTTAATTATCACGCCCATCGGGGCATGATACTACGGAGCGAGGGGGGAGCATGGACCCAGAGTGAATGCCCACAGGTAGCCCAAACGTCCACACAATGGGGACAATGTAAGTTATAAAAAGCTTTTTTACAACCATTATACTTCACTTTTAGGTCAGATAGGGATGATTAGGGTTCTAGTAGGAAGCTGCAAGGTCAGGTAATCATAGGTTTGGGGGCATAAATGCCCTGACAGGTTCCCTTTAACTGCTAATAACAAAACGCAGCCTTCCTTATTTCACATTCTGTTTAAAAACAAACAAAACACATAAAAAGCTAACCAAATACTAACCCATGTGAACAAAGATCCCATCAATACCATTTTTTTTGTAAAAGCAGGAAAATTTTAAAATACACTACTGAGAACAGGTTTGGAGTAGTCACATAATTGCACACACTGAGACATTATCATCTTCAGGATTGGACTGGGATTTAACGGTAAAGAGGTCAAGACTGAATTTTCCTTTACACAGTATTCTTCATTTATTTATTTCTCACTTTTGTTTTGCGTTACCTTTTGTGGTTTTAGCTGCATTTCCAGTCTGTCATTTTAATCTGAAACTGTAATCCTCAAGGAGACTTAACCAATAACATGATATTATGGCTCAGAGACAGTGAATTACATAGTTTTGACCCAGAAAACCTCCACAAAAATTAAATTTAACTGAAAAGATGAAAAGTACTTGTGGTTCAATGTAATGACAACTTTCCTTAACTTATTTGTCCCAACTGACTGGAGAAACACAATGCTAGTACATTTTCAGTTAGCATATCTGATGTGCAGTACATTTCATTTTTGTAAGCTTTGTGAACTTAGTCTCATTTGCAGTGGCGTAACTAGAGTCCGAAGGGCCCCGATGCGAAATTTGGACCTGGGCTCCCCCCCCCCCCTCTCCCGCGTGCCCACATTGGTCAGATGTACGGGACCCATGTAATGTTCTAAATCCTATAAAGACTCACAAATTGACCTCTCTCCCCTTCATTATGTATCAAAGTCCCTCATTCTACTATATATGGTCCTTCTCCTGGAATATGCTCTTATCCTGGTATATATGGTCCTCCATTATAGTATAATGCAGTCTCATAGTCCTTCATATATTATAGTGTAGCCTCATAACCTGTCATATAATATAATGCAGAATCATAGCCCTCTAGATAATATAATGCCGCCTCATAGCCCTCAATATAATATAATGCAGCATCACAGCCCTGCATATAAAATAATGCAGCGTCACAGCCCTACAGAGAATATAATGCAGTGTCACAACCCTTCATATAATATAATGCAGCATCACAGCCCTCCAGATAATAGAATGCAGCATCACAGCCCTTCATAATATAATGTAGCGTCACAGCCCTCCAGATAATATAATGCCGTGTCACAACCCTTCATATGATATAATGCCACCTCATAGCCCTCCAGATAATAGAATGCAGCATCACAACCCTTCATAATATAATGCAGCACCACAGCCCTCCAGACAATATAATGCATCACAGCCCTTCATATAATACAATGTAGTGTCACAGCCTTCCAGAGAATATAATGCGGCGTCACAGCCCTTCATATCATATAATGTAGTGTCACAGCCCTCCAGATAATATAATGTTGCGTCACAGCCCTCCAGAGAATATAATGCAGCATCACAGCCCTTCATATCATATAATGTAGCGTCACAGCCCTCCAGAGAATATAATGCAGCGTCACAGCCCTTCGTATCATATAATGTAGCGTCACAGCCCTCCAGAGAATATAATGCAGCGTCACAGCCCTCGATATCATAGAATGTAGCGTCACAGCCCTCCAGATAATATAATGCAGCGTCACAGCCCTTTATATAATATAATGCAGCGTCACAGCCCTCCAGATAATATAATGCAGCGTCACAGCCCTCCAGAGAATATAATGTAGCGTCACAACCCTCTAGAGAATATAATGCAGCATCACAGCCCTGCATATCATATAATGTAGCGTCACAGCCCTCCAGAGAATATAATGCAGTGTCACAGGAGATGTTCTCCCCTTGGATCCAGTTAGATAAGGGAGTGGCACAGGGTGGGTGTGCGAGCACTGTGCATTGTCTGATGGCCAGATCCTAATTGTACCAGGCATAATATGGAAAGTCATTAAATGCATTGTTCATCTCAGGCAGAGTACAATTTTATGAACTTCAAGTCCCAACACATGGCTTATCAGCATGATATTTCAATTGCCTAAAGCACTACAAGTCTCAGCATAGTGACTTGTAAGTGATCTGTGCCTATTAGCTATAGAACTACAAGTCTCAGCATAGGGACTTTCGAGATCTGTGCCTATTGAATGTAGAACCACAAGTCTCAGCATGGGGACTTGTCAGTGCTTTGTGCCTGAAGAACCAGAAAGATCAGCATAGGCCCTATGGTGATCTTTGTGATTCTTCACGCACAAAGCACTGACAAGTCCCCTTGCTGAGACTAGGGGTTCTACAGCCAATAGGCACAGATCTCTAAAGTCCTTATGCTGAGACTTGTAGTTCTACAGCCAATAGACCACCTACAACACCCTATGCCACAAACACACATACACATACACTCCCTCCCCCTCTCCAAGAGCTGCAGCCCTCCTGCCTCACCGCTCCTGCCGGTAGCTCTGTTCTGTGTGTAATGAGGTCACATGACCTCATCACAGTGCAGCAGCAGCAGTCGCAGGAGATTTAAAGCGGCAGAGCCTGCCAGTCCTCCGGCGGCCGTGATCAGCCGCCTGGGGTCCGGCCGGGCAGAGCACCGCTCAGTGACATGGATGTGCGTCCTCAGGGGCACACATCCATGTAAAGCTGGGGCAGTGGTCGGCGGACTCCAGGCCCCTGTACCTCCGGGCCTGGTCTCACTTGCGACCCCTGCGACTGCGGATGGTACGCCACTGCTTGACCACTATCCCAGGCATATTGCAACTGCTTTTAAACATTATTACGAACCCTGTACAATATCACGAACTCTACCACTGGTCCTGCTCACAATGACATTGACACTAATATCAACGGCTACATGGCGGCATCTGCCCTGCCTGTGATTCCAGAGGCGACAGCTGAGGACCTAGACACCCCTTTCACACTTGGAGGTTACTCAGATAATTAAATCGACTCCAAGAGCCCAGGACTGGACGGGTTTACTGCCAAATTTTACCAGATGTTTGTTTCTTTATTGGCGCCCTTTTTAACTAAGGTATTCAATGCAATCTCGGCAGATGATCCTTTCCCTAGACGAACGCTTGAAGCCATAATTACTGTTATCCCTAAGCCAGGTAAGAACCCTGAACTATGTTTGAGCTAACGTCCAATATCTCTGATTAATGTGGACGTGAAGCTGTTTGCTAAGTTACTGGCTTCCAGATTGGGGCCTTCTCTGCCTCGGTTGATAAACAATGATCAAGTGGGCTTTGTCCCTAACCGATAGGTGAGAGATTATACAATTAAGTATATTTTGAAGATCTCTCATATTTACAAAGACCAGATTACCGCGTGTGTTTTGTCGGTCGATGTAGAAAAGGTCTTTGATAGGGTCATCAGGAGGTTTCTTGAGAAGGTCCTGGCACATATTAAATTAGGCCCATCTTTTTCAAAGTAAAGTCATGGCACTGTACTCTTATCTCTCTACTAAAGTTAGATGCAACGGTATCCTGTCCGAACCCCTCCGTATTAGAAACAGAATGGGACAGGGGTGCCCCCTCTCCCCTCTTCTGTACACTCTTGGTGACAGATCACGTGGCAAACACTTTGATACTAAATCCAGACATTCATTGAGTTAGAGTTGGGGAAAACACCTATAAACTCGCCCTATATGCTGACGACCTCTTGCTATACATCACAGACCCTGAGACTTCTATACCTTCCATCCTCAGGGAGTTTGACTTGTGTGGTACAGTGAGCAACTTTCGGGTTAACTTGGCGAAGTCCGAAATCCTGAATGTTGGCCTCCCGACTGAACGTGTGTCACGCCTCTAAGGCGCAATCCCATTCAAATGGTGTTCTTCATTGATGACTTATTTGGGGGCACACCCGAAAGCTCATCTTTCACTATTATTCAATCTTATTTATAAACACCTGTTCCAGAAAATTACTGCTGACCTTAAAATGTTTGATTGGCGAATGTTATCTTGGTTGGGGAGAATCAACATTCTGAATATGGACGTTCTTCCAAAACTGCTGTACCTGTTCCAGGCGGTCCCGTTCGCCCATCCTCACTCCTTTTTTATACAACTATGTCGACTTTGTCTGAAGTTCATCTGGAGATTAAATAACCAAGACTGGCCTTTAAGATCTTCACTAGACCTTAGGAGAGGGGGAACAGGCCTCCCAAATTTCCAACTTTATCATTCGGCTGCCCTCCTTGCTAGGCTTTTGGACTGGTTTCATGGGGCTGGGCGAACCAGTGGGTTCTACTGGAACAAACAATGATCAACTGGTCCCTGACTCCACACCCCTGGATTGTGCAAGCCAGACGTCCACACGCCCTGACTACTTCAAAGTTGACTGAGGACCTGCTGCAGACCTTGGATATGGTGAAGAAGCAGTTTCCCCTCTCAGATTGCTTGGGGGCTCTATGACACTGCTTTTTGACAACCTGGATTTTCCGCCGGCAGTCCAGACTGCCCATTTTATTATTTGGTCATTGGCCCAGGGGCCTTAGAGCTTCTCAGGTGTTGTTGGGTTCCTCTTTGGCACCTCAATTAGATGCCTACTCTTCCCTTGCCCCAGAGCTGCATGTCCAGTGGTTTGAGAATTTTCAGATCAGATCCTTCGTCTCCTCCTTGGGCAACAAGCCACCCTCACAAGGTATTGTTGTGTTTTTGAGTTGCTGCTATTGCAAGACTCAGCTCCGTCACACATGATATCCCTGATATACACCATACTGACAATGTCCGATGACTTACGTTCCATATGGTTCGTTGGGGAATGGGAGAAGGATCTCAGATCTGTAATTTCCGATCTGGACTGGAGCAAATCCTTTTTGTGTATTGACAAACTACCTTTGGCATGTAAAACACAAGAGGCAAATTATAAACTTGTTTCCCGATGGTATAGGTGCCCCCATGAGATCAACAGAATTTTCCCATCCACTTCTAGATCTTGCTGGCGATGTGAGAGGTCGGCAGGAACTGTATTGCACATTTGGTGGGAATATCCTTCGATATTTAGCTCAAGGCGCAAAGTATTTGACATACACAAATTTATTATGGAAGAAGCAGTGGAATGTGTTCCCCAGATTGGGCTCCTTTCCATACTCCCGGGATTTTTTTGGAAAATCAAATCTGGTTTACTGTGTCACTAGATCCATAATTCCGAGGAAATGGTGAACCACTGTTTGTCCTTCTACTCTGAACTGGTCCAATGAAATAGACTTTATTTGCAGAATGGAGAGATTCTCCGCTCATTTTGAAGCTCAGTCAGATAAATACTTTTGTATGTGACAGACACGGTTCCTATTTCATGAGTCCACTGATTAGGAGGCGGCCTTAATCTCGTAGACCATTTCGCGCTACCACACTTGACTAGACTCACCGGTTGTGGGGGGGCACCTGTCAACACCCTCCCCTCAATTTGTAATTTCTCATGAGATCCCTTATGACTTGGGATATATAGATATATTATTGCTTCTTTTCTTTTTTTGTCTTTTTCATCTTAGCTTTTGCTGGGTTTTGGGAAGTTTGACACTCATGACCATCCCCTTCCCTCACTTCCCTTGCACTATATACTACTCACCCTTCCCCTCCTTTTTCCCAACACTACTCTCTTGATTCTCTTACTCCTTTTACCACTTGCTGCTTTCAGCGCTACTTTCTTTCTACTTTGAGGGTATACTTACCTCCTCTAACTGTTAGAATAATTTTGCTCTTGGTAACTAACACATGGGCAACAATTTTTCTTGTTTCTTATGTTGATTGCAAGAGGTGGCTTGATATTGCATGATATCAGTAAATGGGCCATGCTGCTGTAATGCGCCCTTCTATATTTACTGATACCTGACCTCCATTTTGTCATGTTGCTTCTCTGTTGGCCATGTGCTGTTTATTGTTTATGTCAATAAAGATTTTTGAAAAAAAAAATGCTGTTGTGACTCGGACGAGCTGTCAGTCGAGGAGGTCAAGTAGTTCAAGGTTAAAAGTCCTGTACTTTTCCATGATCCATCTTAAACTCTTCAGTTGAAATGATGAACCCAGGAATGATATTTATTGCAAAGAAAAAGTAAATTTCTCCAACTTAGAGAACAAAAATTTTTTATAAGCCTTTGTTAAACCAAACGGACATGTTCATAATGTGAATTCAGATCAGGTGAAAAAATTAGAATATTGTCCAAATAAATTATGATAAATTTTCAGATGCAATCAGAAAAAATATCATTCATTAAAGTTTTGAAAGACTGCTGGTGCATTGGTTAATCCAAAAGGCATGACAAGATTTTCAAATAGGCCCTCAGACGTTAAATACGCCGTTGTGATGTGGAGTCACTTTTCACAGACAAGTGATCAGTCAGGGAAGTCAACTAGTCTGAGGTCAAAAGCCAGCAGGGTATATTATAGACAGAGGCGTCAGACAAAAGCATAGTGAGGTAACAGTCTGTGGCCAGAATTCCAAGAAGGTAGTAGATCAAGACAAAGGGCCTAGGCAAACATATAGTCAAGGTAAATCCACAGCCAGGCAGCAAAGACCAGAATATGCAAACTCAGAGCACAGAACCAGCACACCGCTTGAGCAAAGCTAGGCCTAGTAGTGGTGGAAGGCAGAGAGGCAGTTAAATAGCAGGGAATTCACTCCAAACAGGAGGCACTTAGAGGAAACCTAGCACACCCCAGTCCTGATTATGGCTGAGCTGTCAATTATTATGCTGACAGCTCAGCATGCCCCTGCCTTTCATTGGAGAGTTAAACTGTCAATCACCATTCTGACAGCTCATCATAGTCCTGCTTTCATTCGGATGGCTAAATTATCCATTACCATTCTGAAAGCTCAGTACGCCCCTGCCAAAAATTAGATGGTTGAACTGTCATTCACCGTGTCCATTCACACCTGTATGAGGAATTGTGATAGCTGACTTCCACTCATCACCTTCTGAATGTGTATCAGATTATAAGTCCCTCTAAGATCAAGTTTGGGAAACCATTTCAACCCTGTAAACTAATTATATAGGTCGGGAATAAGTGGAAGTGTGGGAGCTATTTTTAATTGTAATTTCGTTTAATTCACGGAAATCAAGACAAAAACAGAGACCACTGTTTCTTTTTAAAGAATAATGCAGCAGTTAGGCTATGTGCCCACTGTGCTTATTTTTGTGCTGTTTTTGTCAGCTACACAAACACAGCTGTCTATAAAAAAAAGCAGCACAAACCTATTGAGCGTGTGCACTTACAAACGCAGCACAAAAATGCAGCACAAATAAGAGCATACTCAAATGCAGACAGGTACACACAGAGGCAGACAAACAGACACTTTCTCACCCTCCCTGGTGAGCCCACGGTGATTCCAGGTGATTCTTCCTCCGTGCAGCGGCAGTAGCTGTGTTTATCTATCTACAAGATCATGCGTATTACTGTATGTGACTACCTAAGTCACATGGTGAAAAGGTCCTGGAAGATAGGACACAGCTGCTGCCGCTGCACGAATGGAGAATCACCAGGGATCGTCAGTGAGCGTTTTTGTTTTGGAAATCACAGGAAAAAAACACCACAAAGGACTGTGGGAATACCAATCTGTTTGTGGTATTTTTTGGGGGGTTAGAATGGCATCTGTGGGGAAAATGCTGCCCAAAAACAGGCATGTCAAGTGCAGGGACATTAAAAAAACGCAGGCGATTACGGCAATGAAAAGACAGCATCCAAAAACACACGTGTGGGCACAGCTTTTGGAAAATCACATTAACTTTTTGAACAAATTTGTGGGTGTTGCATTTCTGTTGCAGAAACGCAGCAAAAAAAGTAGCAAAAACGCACAGTGGGCACATAGCCTTACAGGTTAGGAGGAAGGACAATTATGACTGTTCTTTAAACTTTCAATTTACATATTCTTTTATTGTGGCTCACTCAAGACCAGGCAAGCCTTCAGTAATTTAGCATTAGGGATAAGATTGTGAAAGCTCAGTGACATCTATGCAGGCCCCAATATCTGATTGAACTGATTCGCCCAGGGGTTTATGTAGCCCTGGTGGTCAACTCAAAATTGGGGAAAAATGAAAGGGAATAAAAAGAATAAATGTCTTGTGACGCCACCTTCAGTTTCTGGTGATGTTCACCAGCGCCGTTGGGGACAGTGACATAGCAGCTTGATGGATTAGCTCTCTGTAGGCAGAGCAGGTTCCCGGGGCAGTGCTGCCACTGCACCTGCACCTGTTGTCGAGATGTCGGCTATTTAATAGTTCATGAGGAAAGAGATGCGGAGGCTTAGTAGCTCTATATGGGTACTTCACTGGAAACTGGTTGTGCCAGCATGCAGGTTCACAGTTACACAATTCTTTAGTGGGTAGCTGGCCTGGTAGACATTGAGGAGAATAACGTGTCTTTGAGGCTCCCAGAGAGTACCTTCTGCTTTGCTTTCACTGTCCTGTTACTTTTCTTGCTCCTCCTTCCTTTCGCTGCCCTGCACAGCCCGCTTGTCTACCAGGCCTGTTGGGTGCTATGAGGTACCCTTCTTCTCTTCTAAGTGGCTCAACCCTGTTTGGTGCTCCTGGTGGGGCTGCACGTTGTGGACGGGGGAGTCGGGGCTATTATATTGGCCCACGACCTACCAGTGTTGGCGGCTCAGGGTTGAACTCCTACACCGCAACTCTGAGCCAATTCTCCATTGTGGACTAGAATTGTCCCGGACTGTAGTAAGTCCGGCACTGGGTCTCCTCTCTGTCTGGTTCACCGCTTGTTTTGGGTGCCCTCCCTGGGGACCCCCTTTAGGGCTTCCTCCCTGCTTCGCTCCTCAAGCTAGACTAGATCCGCCTGTTAGTTTCCCGCTTCTCCCTACCCTAACTCTCCTCCCACCTGGACCAGTTATCCTAGTAACGGGTTGCTGATTGGTCCCCTAGTCTAGGTGTTGGGATGCCAGGATGGGAGTCTCAGGTTGACGTTACACTCCCAAATGACAGGAACACCACACACTCAGTTATGGGTGCAATACCCCTACTCTGGCGTACTGACCAGTGGGGCACCACAAAACGAATGAACTGTGACTCACCAAACTAACAGCTCAGCATGCCCTGATTCTATAGTAGCCGCATACAGTAACTCATTGCGTCCTTGACAAACTGAGCAGGGAAATTGTGACAACATAATTCATACATAGTACACTAGATGTGGGCCGTGACATCAAAATGGGGGCATGCTATGTGGCGCTAGGGGCGGCAGCTGTCTCTTCCCCCTGGGCAGTCTCTCCCCTGTCTGCTGTCTCACTCCCCACCGTGCTTGCTCCCAATGTATGTAAATAAATGTATTTTTACTTAAAGCTTGTTTGTGTTTGTTTTTTTATTAATAAAGTGTTCAATTTCCTTGTGAAAAATGTGTAGGGATTCACTGTATTTTCTGTTGCCAGCATATGTAAACAAAACAGCTATTGGCTGCCAACCCCCTCTGCCTGGTATTACATTCACTGGCAATGAAAAATACAGGGGAGCCCTATTTTTTTTAGTTATGTAAATAAATAAAAAAAATTGGTGTGGGCTTCGCTTTATTTTTGTTTGCTAGCTAAGGTTACCCAGGCAGCTGGGGGCTGGAATTCTTAGCATGGTGAGGCCCAAGCGTTCAGGGGCCCCAATGCAGAAAATTGCAGCCAGCAGCCACCCCAGAATTGGAGCCTCCATGAGAAATGCTAAAACTGGTTGTTACACTGCTCTTCCAGCTGCCATGTAGCGGTGGCAAACTGGGTAATGTCAGCTTTTTTTGGCAGCTGATATCAAGCCATATTGCTAATGTCAGCCATCAATATGACAGCCGTCCATTAGCAACACTTTCAGTAAAGAGAAAAAAAACCACACACACAGACAAATCCTTTCTTGCATACAAAATAGGCAGAGACACCTCGCTATCCACTTTATTAGCTCCCACCAAGTTCCCGACGTAATCCTGTAATTACTGTAATCTTGCTGTGAAAGGAATGTGATGCATCATACAGCCGCCATTTTGTATACCCGAGTGTCCAAAGATGGCGGTGGTGTAAGTGCACATGCACTCTTTCTTCCCCCCTGTGTGCCCCTCTGCATTCCCTGCCCCCCATCTGTGCTCTTTATGCTCCCCTCTGCGCTGTCTCTGCCCCTGCACGTTTTCTGCCCCCTGTGCACTCTTTCTGGCTCCCCTCTGTGCTCCCTGACCCCCCTGCACTCTTTCTGCCCACTCCGTGCGCTTCTACCTTCCCCCTTACACTCTCTCTCTCTGCCCCCCCGGCCGCAGTCCGTGTCAGTGTAATGAGGTGTATAATTCAGATTGTATTATAGAAATGGACACTGAAGTGAGCATTACACAGTCCGATACTGCCCCCTTGTGGACAATTGCTGAAATGACTGCAGAGAGGAAAAAAAAAAAAAACATTGATTACTGATCCCCTCCCACAACAGCCTTGTGCTCAGGAGCAGAAAGGGCGGGAAGTCAGTATAGAGCCAGAGCTGAACCAGAGAAGATCTCCCTGTGGATGTCTGTTGAAAGTGGGCTACTTTGCAACACCTTGCCGGAAAAATCACCCCGCAGAAGCCCCTGTGACTGATCCTGGGCCACTGGACTTTGGTGCTGTGACTCTGGCCGCTCTGCAAAACCTTGCCCGCCGAACACCCAGGGTGCATGTGCAGGGGCTGTGACTGACATAAGGGAGCCATCTGTGCTACTGTGATCTCCCTTCTGCTCATCGGTTTGCCCCGAGACTGAGAGAGACTTCTGTGCTGCTGTGGGCTCCCGTTGGCTGCTCGGTGTGCCCTGAGACTGGGAGAGACTAACAAAGAAAGATTCTGTTACCTGCGGAAGGAGACCACAGAAGAAGACTGAGGAGTTTCCCCTTCAGCGCTGCACCGGGACCCGTCATCGTGAGATCCCCAGGCCTGCTACGTGGGAGCGACACCTTCTTCTGTGATAGACTGGTACGTGATTTTAGGGAAAGTTAGGGAAAGATATCTCCATTGTTGTTGTTTTTTTCTTTGCTAGCTGCGTACCCGGAAGAAGTGAAGATCCAGAGACCCCACCATATACATGTGTGCAGCTATATCAGTTGACTGTGGTATAGACATATTTTACAGTAAAGAAATGTTACTACCGGTTAAATCTGAGTATGGGGATTCTGTTGAGAAAGATCATACACACACACCCGCGGCCTTACCACCGGTCGCTACATCTGGCGTAGTCGGCAGGATGTGTGATCAACAGAATCTCCTCCCGGTAGTAACTTATAATCAGACTTGTACTACGGCCTGCAGGTCCATATCCGGTGCCAGCACTCCGAACAGTGACACGGAGGAATTGAAGCAGATAGTAGCAGAGTTGCAGAAACAGATACTACAGCTACAGCTCAGGCTAGACCAACAGGCGGACAGGCAAGCGAGACAGCAACCCAGCCGGCCGATGGGAAGGTGCTGGACATGCGGCGACCCCCGCCATAGGGCAAACCGTTGTCCACATCCTCCACCCGTGGTCCGATATACCAGAACCAGCAAGTCATGCCCCACAACAGCAGCCACCTTTAAACTAGATGCCCCCGCCAAAGCGGCTCGCTCGGCAGGGGAGATCAGGGAAAAGGGTGTGAAGAGACAGAGCCAGACCGATAAGCAAGTACTGGCCACTCGGGTCCAGGGGACGGTGAAGTGGTTTAATGTCCGCGATGGGTATGGCTTCATCAACAGGAATGACACAAAGGATGACGTGTTTGTACATCAGACTGCCATAAAGAGTAACAATCCTCGTAAGTGCCTCCGCAGCGTTGGTGATGGGGAGGTGGTACAGTTTGATGTTGTGAAGGGAGAGAAGGGTACAGAGGCCGCCGACGTCACTGGTCCTGGGGTGTTCCCGTTAAAGGAAGCAGATTTGCCACCAACCGGCGCCGCTACCGCCGGAGATCCTACTCTCCCCGGGTAGAAAACGGGACTGAGTTTATTGGAGATATTGTGAGCCCTGAACGAGGGAGCGAAGGTGAACGGGGGGATGACGGTTTCCCCCAACAGAGGTCCCTACTCCGCCGGAGATCGATCCCTGTGATATCAACGGCCATCACTGCCTTGGAGCCGATGGTTGTTGACAGGGACTGTCAACCTTTAAGTGGGGGGGTATGTAATGAGGTGTATAATTCAGATTGTATTATAGAAATGGACACTGAAGTGAGCATTACACAGTCCGATACTGCCCCTTGTGGACAATTGCTGAAATGACTGCAGAGAGGGAAAAAAAAAAAAAAACATTGATTACTGATCCCCTCCCACAACAGCCTTGTGCTCAGGAGCAGAAAGGGCGGGAAGTCAGTATAGAGCCAGAGCTGAACCAGAGAAGATCTCCCTGTGGATGTCTGTTGAAAGTGGGCTACTTTGCAACACCTTGCCGGAAAAATCACCCCGCAGAAGCCCCTGTGACTGATCCTGGGCCACTGGACTTTGGTGCTGTGACTCTGGCCGCTCTGCAAAACCTTGCCCGCCGAACACCCAGGGTGCATGTGCAGGGGCTGTGACTGACATAAGGGAGCCATCTGTGCTACTGTGATCTCCCTTCTGCTCATCGGTTTGCCCCGAGACTGAGAGAGACTTCTGTGCTGCTGTGGGCTCCCGTCGGCTGCTCGGTGTGCCCTGAGACTGGAGAGAGACTAACAAAGAAAGATTCTGTTACCTGCGGAAGGAGACCACAGAAGAAGACTGAGGAGTTTCCCCTTCAGCGCTGCACCGGGACCCGTTATCGTGAGATCCCCAGGCCTGCTACGTGGGAGCGACACCTTCTTCTGTGATAGACTGGTACGTGATTTTAGGGAAAGTTAGGGAAAGATATCTCCATTGTTGTGTTTTTTTCTTTGCTAGCTGCGTACCCGGAAGAAGTGAAGATCCAGAGACCCCACCATATACATGTGTGCAGCTATATCAGTTGACTGTGTTATAGACATGTTTTACAGTAAAGAAATGTTACTACCGGTTAAATCTGAGTATGGGGATTCTGTTGAGAAAGATCATACACACACACCCGCGGCCTTACCACACGGTCGCTACATCTGGCGTAGTCGGCAGGATGTGTGATCAACAGAATCTCCTCCCGGTAGTAACTTATAATCAGACTTGTACTACGGCCTGCAGGTCCATATCCGGTGCCAGCACTCCGAACAGTGACACGGAGGAATTGAAGCAGATAGTAGCAGAGTTGCAGAAACAGATACTACAGCTACAGCTCAGGCTAGACCAACAGGCGGACAGGCAAGCGAGACAGCAACCCAGCCGGCCGATGGGAAGGTGCTGGACATGCGGCGACCCCCGCCATAGGGCAAACCGTTGTCCGCATCCTCCACCCGTGGTCCGATATACCAGAACCAGCAAGTCATGCCCCACAACAGCAGCCACCTTTAAACTAGATGCCCCCGCCAAAGCGGCTCGCTCGGCAGGGGAGATCAGGGAAAAGGGTGTGAAGAGACAGAGCCAGACCGATAAGCAAGTACTGGCCACTCGGGTCCAGGGGACGGTGAAGTGGTTTAATGTCCGCGATGGGTATGGCTTCATCAACAGGAATGACACAAAGGATGACGTGTTTGTACATCAGACTGCCATAAAGAGTAACAATCCTCGTAAGTGCCTCCGCAGCGTTGGTGATGGGGAGGTGGTACAGTTTGATGTTGTGAAGGGAGAGAAGGGTACAGAGGCCGCCGACGTCACCGGTCCTGGGGGTGTTCCCGTTAAAGGAAGCAGATTTGCCCCCAACCGGCGCCGCTACCGCCGGAGATCCTACTCTCCCCGGGTAGAAAACGGGACTGAGTTTATTGGAGATATTGTGAGCCCTGAACGAGGGAGCGAAGGTGAACGGGGGGATGACGGTTTCCCCCAACAGAGGTCCCTACTCCGCCGGAGATCGATCCCTGTGATATCAACGGCCATCACTGCCTTGGAGCCGATGGTTGTTGACAGGGACTGTCAACCTTTAAGTGGGGGGGTATGTAATGAGGTGTATAATTCAGATTGTATTATAGAAATGGACACTGAAGTGAGCATTACACAGTCCGATACTGCCCCCTTGTGGACAATTGCTGAAATGACTGCAGAGAGGGAAAAAAAAAAAAACATTGATTACTGATCCCCTCCCACAACAGCCTTGTGCTCAGGAGCAGAAAGGGCGGGAAGTCAGTATAGAGCCAGAGCTGAACCAGAGAAGATCTCCCTGTGGATGTCTGTTGAAAGTGGGCTACTTTGCAACACCTTGCCGGAAAAATCACCCCGCAGAAGCCCCTGTGACTGATCCTGGGCCACTGGACTTTGGTGCTGTGACTCTGGCCGCTCTGCAAAACCTTGCCCGCCGAACACCCAGGGTGCATGTGCAGGGGCTGTGACTGACATAAGGGAGCCATCTGTGCTACTGTGATCTCCCTTCTGCTCATCGGTTTGCCCGAGACTGAGAGAGACTTCTGTGCTGCTGTGGGCTCCCGTCGGCTGCTCGGTGTGCCCTGAGACTGGGAGAGACTAACAAAGAAAGATTCTGTTACCTGCGGAAGGAGACCACAGAAGAAGACTGAGGAGTTTCCCCTTCAGCGCTGCACCGGGACCCGTCATCGTGAGATCCCAGGCCTGCTACGTGGGAGCGACACCTTCTTCTGTGATAGACTGGTACGTGATTTTAGGGAAAGTTAGGGAAAGATATCTCCATTGTTGTGTTTTTTTCTTTGCTAGCTGCGTACCCGGAAGAAGTGAAGATCCAGAGACCCCACCATATACATGTGTGCAGCTATATCAGTTGACTGTGTTATAGACATGTTTTACAGTAAAGAAATGTTACTACCGGTTAAATCTGAGTATGGGGATTCTGTTGAGAAAGATCATACACACACACCCGCGGCCTTACCACCGGTCGCTACATCAGTGCTGTGTAGCACATTAATACTACAGGAACTGTGGTGATGTCACGGTCATGTGACTGATCACATGACCGTGACATAACCACAGGCATCTCTGCTCCCTGTGTTGTTTTTTGCAGTGGGTGTGTGGCGGGTGTGCAGGTGAGCAACGGGGTCTGTTGTATTGGTGTCCCGCTGGTCGTACTGCCTGTGGGCACCATATTGGGACACCAATCACTTGGGTGTCCCAATATGGCTTTCAGTGGCATGATGTCTTTAGGGATACGGCCTCATCCAGATAGTAGTTGTGGAACATACGGCACTAGGTAAAATATTAGATAGAGTACACACATTATAACAAGTTCAATCACCTCATAGATAAGTAGCAAATGACAGTGAAGTCACTTGCTAATTATCATACAGTCACTTAATAAAAGTGCTCTAAGATTTTACAACTAGCATTCAGTTGATTAACTAATCTGGTCTTTTGCCACATGTGAGAATTTATTTGAGCGATACAGCGCTGATGCCAAATACCCCAAACAAAGCAGTCAATGTTGTGGGAAATTGATTCAAATTTCAGCTAACAATGAAATATTTTTGTGGAGTTTTGCTATAAGACAGTAGCGTATTATAGAAGCTTCTTATCCAGCTACAGGGCTGACTATAGCATTTAGTACAAGACTGCATTCAGGTTACATGCTTAGAGCTCTTCTATCTACTTCTATCCACTCTTTGTATCAGTAAATCTGTATTTTAGTGTTGTTTTGCCGATCTACTCTAGTAAGACTTTTATCATAGGCATCATTTATTGACAATAGATATTTGCAGATTTTGAAAAATACTATTAAGCATTGAATAAAAAAGAAAAATATAAAAATCAAACTTAATAGACTTTGATGACTGTATAAAAGGAAAACTACTTAATACATGCCAGGCTTTCACAGACAACCACAGGGTTGTAAGAATATAAAATGTTCAAACAATTTTTTGTGTCGTTCTTTTTTATTTTTCCTCTAGCAGCAGAAATTGCTCTAGCACCTTAGACATATGTGTTTCTTTGAGACACTGGGTCAAGGGGCTGCGTTTTCACAAGGTTGTTTCTATGGAAACAAGACAAGAGGATGTTTTTAGCATGATTTGACATCAGAAATAGCAGGAATAGAAAAAACACACAAAGGTGCCAATGGCAAGACACATATATATTTAGAACTAAATGACCTTGACATTTCTTCAATATTAAAAAAAACCTTATGGTGCCTGTAGGTTCACACATAAATTGCTTACATGCTGGAATTTACAACCAAAGTGTAATGCTGGGTGTTGGTGTAGTGACCAACTGCACACCAGCAAGCACAACGTGTTGGTTACACTTGGCACTAGCTATCGCACTGCTGCATACCCTTGAGGGACAGGTGTTGGTGTATTGACCAGCTGCATTCCAGCAAGCATTGGTGCTAGCCGTCGCATGCTTGAGGGACGGGTATATTCTTCTGGCAAGGGGGAATTTTAGCAGAGCCCTTCCCAGGTGGTGAACAGCACAGCTGGTGACCGAACACACAGTAGCAGTAGGTCAAACACACCAAAAACACAAAAATATGCAAATACAACACAAAGGGAAAGCAAAGCTGAACTAAAGCTGAGCCCACAGAAAACAAACCTCAGAAGCACTGAAGCCCTGACCTCACCCCCAACAGAACTGAATTAATCAGCAACTAGGAAGAAGTGGCACGTTTAAAATTGCCTCCCAGCGGTCACCTGACCTCTCTCAAGAAACACCAACTCTCCATCTTCTGTCCACAAAGGAGCTGAGGAAGAGGGGAGGGAAGTGGAGGGAGCCTCGCACTAGTTGACTGTTTTCGATGGATACAGTATCCGTATCAGCTGGCAACAGCTAACACCAGGGGACCCAGTGTCCCTGGACCTTTGAGTAACAAAATCATGGGGAGCAGCGCATCCAACCTTCCAGCAATGCAAGGAGTACATCTACTAGAGCAAAGTATCCAGCCAGAGGGGGCACCAGTGCAAACTCCACCCCTGGAGGCAACGCTCACCACTAATGGGCAGTAAAGGGTGACGGGCTACCTGACGGGTGCAAGAGCACTCCAGGAGATCAGATGCAGAACCGTCAGATCAGTTTGACAGGAAACTTAGTATAGAATTCAGCAATCAGCTCATTAGCATGCATACTTCCCCTAGGGACCCATGACCTCTCCTCCGAAACCATACTCTTTCCAGTGGATTAAGTATTGAACAGAGTTTGCACCTTTCTAGAATCAATAATTTGTTCAACCTCAAAATCCTCCTGACTATCCACTAGGACAGGAACGGGAGATGAACGAGAATCCATAGGACTTTTAGCTTTCTTAAGGAGCGACCTGTGAAAGACATTAGGGATCTTAATACTAACAGGGAGCTTAACTCTAAAAGTGACTGTGTTGACCACCTCTAAGATGGGAAAAGGTTTAATAAACCAGGGCTCAAGCTTAGGGCAGGGTACATTGAGTCCTCAAGATTTTTGTGGACACCCACACAAAATCCCCAAACACAAACTTCTCCCCCTGAGAGCAGCACTTATCAGCTGCAACTTTCTGTCAGGCAGATGCTTTCTGAAGCTGCCAGCAAATCCCCTCCAAAACCACTTTTACTCTGTTTTGGTAGTCTCAGAAACCCCAGGAATCTCCTCCCACCCCTGAAGAAAACCTCATGATGCCTCTTATTAAGGGCAATCTCTGCCAAAGGTAAATAAACTCCTCCATTCAAGCTGATTGTTAGAACAGAAGCATCTCAGGTACGTTTCCAATGATTGACTAGTCCTCTCCAAAATGCCATTAGACTGGGGATGAGACACCAAGAAGAAAGATAATTATGTTCCAATCCGACTACAGAAGCCTTCTAAAACCTGGAGATAAACTGTGAACCTTGATTGGACAATTTATTAACAGAGACAACATGTAACCTGATCACGTTATTAATAAATACATTCACCATGATATGAGGGGGGTAATTGGACAAGATGAATGAGATAACACTGGCGAGAAAAGTGGTCAACAATAACCTGGATGACCGTCATACCATCAGAGGCCAGAAGGTCAGTAATAAAATCCATTGAGATGTGTGACCAGGGTCGATTCAGAATCGGAAGTGGGAGGAGTTTACCAACCTGAACAAACAGCGACACCTTACTACTGGCGCACACCTCACAGGACTGAAAGAAGGCCTCAACATCTGGGCATTAGGAAGGCCACCAATACCTCCATTTAACCAGGTGCGTGATTCCCTTAACCCCTAGGTGACCAGACAGAATTATGACAGTCCTGGATAATATGGAATCTGAGATTAACAGGCACAAAATGTATCCTGTGGGGTATAAGAGGGCACCAAATCTGCAATTTAATAATCTCCTATTCTACATTCCCTTCCCGGGAAAAACATGAGAGGGGAAGGAAAGCTTCCTCCCACTAGACAGGGCACAAACTGTGAGAGAGGGTGTCCACATGAGTTGTTTTAGATCCAGGGATATAGGTAATTGTAAAGTGAAAACATGAAAAAAGATAAGGCCCATCTAGCCTGCCTTGGATTAAGCCTCTTGGCATTTTCCGAATAAATAAGATTCTTATGGTCCATAAGCACCACAAACTGATGTCTAGCAACCTCTAGGAAATGTCTATTCCTCAAGAGCCCATTTTATGGCTAACAATTGCCAGCTACCAATATCATAATTTAATTCAGTAGGTGAAAATTTCTCAGAAAAGGCGCATAGCCGAAGGTGAGTGAGAAAAGTAGATCTGTCCCTGGGATTGTACTGCCCTACTGCAGTTTCTGATCCATCCAACTCCACCATAAATGTTCTACAAGGTTGGGCAGAACCAGGACTGGGCAGAGGTAAATGCCACTGTGAGGCAAGAAAATGCACTGGCCGCCTCAACCCCCCACCGAGACACATCTGCTTCCTTGCGAGTAAGGTCAGTAAGGGGTTTGACAATTTTAGAAAATCTCATAATTAATCTCCTATAATAGTTTGCAAAACTCCAAACCTTTGAAGAGCCTTCAGGTTCTTGGATTGTATCCAGTTCTGTATGGCTTGTACCTTAGCACAGCCCATACGGAAGCCAGTGGATGACAAAGTTACCCCAAGAAATCCAATTTCCTCAACTTCAAAGGGACATCTGGGTAGATTCACATATAAAAAAAATGATCTTTGAGTCTATTAAGGACCACACGAACATGGTCTCTATGGGACAATACATCCTTGAAGAAAATTAGAATGTCATGAATATAAATGATAGCAAAAACCCCAAGAATATCTCTAAAGATGTCATTCATCAATGCCTGAAACACTGCAGGAGCATTGCACAGACCAAACAGCATTACCAGATATTCATAATGTCCTTTGGATGTGTTGAGGGCAGTCTTCCACTCATGCCATAACTTGATGTGTACAAGGTTATAGCCCCCCTAATTTACTAAAGATCTTGGCCCAATAAGTTGTTTAAACAAGTCAGGGATAAGAGGAAGTCGATAATGGTTCCTAAAAGTGATCTTATTAAGGGCCCTGAAATCAATGCAAGGCCTTAAGCCACCAACTTTTTTGGACGCAAAGAAGAAACCAGCTCCCACCAGGGACTTAAGAGCGGCAGATAAAACCTTTAGCCATATTCTCTTTAATATAATCCCTCATGACTACCCTCTTGTGTTCGGAGTGGGACATCAGCAATCAATTGTATTTCACAATCATATGGTCGATAAGGGAGCATTACTGAGCTTCCCTCTTTAGAAAACACTTCAGGAAATTCCTTCAAGTATCAATAATTTTGAGAGGCAGAACACTCTACAAGAAAGATTTCCTGAAAGCATTTGCCCCGACACTCTTCCCCCAACCAATGATATTCCCACTAACCCAATCAATATGGAGATTATATGGTCTGAGCCAGAGTAGACCTAGAACCACAGTGTCTGGAAGGGCCTGAAGTACCAAAAAAGTAATCTCTACGTTGTGGAGATACCCCACCTGAAGAGATACAGTACCATTAGTAAAGTTTCAACATGCTGGGAAAGCAGGGAGTTGTCAAGTGACATAAACTTAATCGCTGTCTTCAAAGCCTTGAGGGAAATCTCCAAGGCTTTAACCATAGACATACAAAGAAATTACTTTTGCCCCGCAATCAACACAAGCACGACCCTTGACCTCTCTTCCCCGATAAGTAAAGATTATACAAAAAAAATCCTTTTTAATATGGATAACTGTGGGCCCAGTTGAGGTGCCCCTGCTCCAACTAGGCGCAGTCGTTTCCCAGCTGCTTCAGCCAAGGACAGTCCCCCACCAGATGCTTAGCCTTTCTACAGAGGAGGCATAATCTCTGTTCCTACCGGTGTCATTTTTTGCTCACGTGAGGGGACCACTTTTCCTAGTTGCGTTGGTTCCTCCCCTGAAGATGAAGGTTAGTTTTGGAAAGGGCAGCGCTCTCCTAGTAGAGGCTTTATTACAAAGCCTCTCACATCTCCTCCTGTGCAGGCATAAGGCAAGAGTCATGGTAGCCTCTAGACTTTGAGGTGGAAAATAGTGTACCAGTATGTCTTTTAGGGCATCTGTCAGTCCATCAAAAAACATGCTCCCCAGTGTGGCATCATTCCACCCCACCTCAATAGACCACCGTCTGAACTAAGAGCAATATTCCTCGGTATGGAGGTAACCCTAAACCAGTACTCCGAGGTGTGACTCTGGTGGCTCTGTCTGGTTCATCATAAATGAGTCCTCCAAGTTCTCTAAAAAATTACTCAACAGAGTTATGGGCTGGGAAATCATCTGCCAAGGTAAAGGTCCATGTCTGGGGATCCCCTCTAAGTAAAGAAATATCCAGCCCCACCCAGGACCTATAGTTCCCTGAAGAAAGTCTCTAAGTTGGAACGACAACTTACAATTTTAAGAGAAATTAAAAAATGTATTAGTCTCCTGAATATAATTCTGGCGAAGGAACCTCAGGCTTAGGAGAAGCCTTGGCACCCAACCAAGGGGCTGGTGCAAGAGGCATCAGAGTTACTCCAGGGGGATGGGGCGGCAGTACATGAGAAATCTCACCCAGAGTCTGGCAATGGTGACTCACAGTGGTAGCTAGATCCGGGAACATAATCAGCAGATTCTACATTTGCCCCACCAGCTGTCCAGCTAGACTCATTCAATTTGGGCTGATTAATATGTAACGCTGGGTGATGGTGGATTGACAAGCTGCATGCCAGAAAGCACAATGTGTCGGTCACACTTGGCAGTAGCCGTCGCACGCTTGACGGCCTTGTATACTCTTCATCTACCTGCTGGTCCTGGCAAGGGGGACTTTAACAAAGGCCTTCCTAGGTGGCAAACAGCACAGTGGCTGGTGACTGGACACAATGCAGCAGTAGGTCAAATACACCTAAACACAACACTACGCAAATACAACACTAAGGAATAGCATTGCTGAACCAAAGATGAGACAAGAGCAAAGAAACCTCAGAAGCACTGAAGCACTGACCTCATCACCCAGAACTGAATAAATCAGCAACTAAGGAGAGGAAGTGGCAGGTTTAAAGTCACCTGACCTCACTAAGGCAACACCCACTCTCCACCCTCTGTCCACAGAACCATGTTATCTGGAGGGGGTCGGAGGAAAGCTTCAGGGATACAGTAGAATGCCTAAATAACAATAACCTAGGCCTAAGGTTCACTTTCGAGATACAAAAGGAGAGACTCCCCTTCCTTGACGTCCTAATTGAAAGGGACAGAATAGGAAGACTACAAACTTGTACGTATCGTAAGCAGACCGCCACAAACTCATTATTGAGGTGGGAAAGTGGACATCCCAATAATCACAAGAAAGGGATCCCAAAAAGTCAAATGATCAGAATGAGGAGGAACTGCTCCTCGGAGACCAGTTTCCATACCCAGATAGAGGACCTGACAGAACGTTTGACGGAAAGGGGATACCCAAAGGGTGTGATTAAACGGGCATGGAAAGAGGTAAAGGTTATGGAGAGAACACAACTTCTTATACCAAAGAGAAAAAACAGGGAGGAGGAGACGGATAAGATACGCATGATCACGACTTACTCAAATGGGGCAGATAAAATCAGAAAAATTATGGCCAAACATTGGCCAATTTTACAAATGGACCCTGATTTAAGTCCATATTTAAATAATGGTCCCAATATCACATATAAAAAACCAAGATCGTTAAAAGACAGACTGGTCCATAGCCACCTATTGGCGCAGGATAAAAATTGGATAAGGAGTACTGTGAAGGGGAGTTATAAGTGTGGACATTGTACGAGCTGCAGTCAGGTTATAACTACAAAAACATTTGACAGCAGTGTAACCCATCGTACCTACGATATAAGATCATTTATCAACTGTGGAACGAGAGGAGTGATATATAAAGCGAGATGTCCCTGTAACATCGAGTACGTGGGGAAGACAATCAGGGAACTACGTAAAAGGATAGGGGAGCATCGTAGTGACATCCGCAATAGACGTGACAAACCAGTGGCTAGACATGTTAATACCTTCCATGGGGGAGATGAAAACTGTTTACTGTTCATAGGTATCGATCACGTCCCACCACCCGTGCGAGGAGGGGATTGGGACAATAAGATCCTTAGAAAAGAAGTGTTCTGGATCTACACCTTGGACACAGTGGCCCCGAAGGGATTAAATGAGGCACTTTCTTTTTCTCCCTTTCTTGGTGCACCGTAGAAGAGGGAGAGATTAGGAGGGAGAGTCAACGGTGAGCGGGGGTGCCATGGGCGGGGAGGGGGTACTCTAGGGTGCCGACCTCCGCAGCTAGGCAGGGACAGAGGGGAAAGTATAGGGGGATTTAGATTGACACACGATTTATCTATCCCTGCTGATGACCTGTCCTAAACCTTACTGTGCTTTGCTTTTCTGTAATCTGATAGTAGTAGACGACCTGTCCTAGACCCTGCCATTCTGTAATCTGATGGGAGCAGACTTATATGTAAAAATCATAATGGACACAATATGACTCCCCTAAAACGTTGAGTAGAACATAAATAGAATGAAAAATCATCCAAAAAATAGCCATATCACCAGTCTGTATCTGAAATATGTGATATATATCTGCCCCCTTTGGGTGGGTATGGGTTATGCTGTAATAACATCATGAGAAAACTGTGCAAAAAGGATCCGTCCTGAGGGGACGTCTGAATAAAATGCCAAAATAACCAAATTTTGTTCTTAAGGATGTATGAGTAACATAAATGATGGGATACCATTACATTTGCCTTGTTTTGGATAAAAGGAAGCATTGATGTAATGATTAGTGCTCCTTTACTAGGAGGAATGGGCTCTGTGAAGGAACCCGCCTCCTTTGATGACCTCATGATCCGGGGGAGTAATCAAAAAGCCCTGGATTCCTCCCACTATTGAAAAACGGACCGGGAATGAGGCGTGGAACGCATGTTTGCGTTCCACGGGATCGCCGGACCGGAAGGTTACGCGCGTCATTTCCGGGGGCGGGGGACGCCGGACGGCCGCGAAATACGGCTATAAAAGCTGCGGAATGGCCGCGGCGGCGTCCTCCACATTCAGACCACCGAGCTATGCTGGGTAAGTACCCAGGGGGCTGTAGCACCCAAGGGGGACTGATACTATATATGTAGGTTATGGTGCTTTGCACCAGAGGGCATAACTAAGAGGGAATAACATCTAATGTCTTGCTTACAGAGACATACACCATCACAAGGGGCACCTGTCTCTAGGACCCCACTGAAAACCAAGCCACACATCCCCTGATGAGGATTGTAAATCCGAAACGCGTAGGGAGTGGAACATGGTGGTGACATTTAAACTACTTTGAGAGTTCTAAATCAGGCTGTCACTGGCAGAAGGACCTCCTGAAATGAAGTAACTCTAAGTGATACCCGCCCTGATGAAAAGAAGCCGGTGAGACCTTTCCTATACACAGGGGAAGTGGGCTTTATTTGATTTTCATATGCGGGGATGTATGCAAGTTATTGTGGGGTGTAGGCGATAACACCAACATATATGTAACTAGCATAAAGGTTTGAAGGTGAACTATGATGAAGGGCGGTTTGAGCTCTACAGATAACACCTTTGAATAAAAGGGAGCTCCCAGTAGGATAACGGAGCTTTTTTAATAGTGTGACACCTGGGCACTGTTATAATTTATGTGTATAGTTTGTGAGACAATCTAGTCTTTTAGAATAAATCATTAAATGTTAAGTTTTAACCTCTTAACACTCCTTTTTTGAATAAGTCACACAGAACCAAACAAGCAGAGGAAGAGGAGAGGGAAGTGGAAGGAAACTCGCACCATCTGGTTGTCCTCATGGGTACAAAGTCCTGAATCCGCTGACAACTGTTAACACCAGGGGACCCAGCGTCCCGGGGCCTCTGAGTGACAAAATCACTAGGAGCAGCAGCGTCTCGCCTCCCAGTGATACTAGATGTACATCTACTAGAGGGAAGCACCCATCCAAAGTGAGCACCCATGCAAATTCTGCCCTTGGAGGCAACATTCTGCCTCTCATGGCTAGTGAAGCGTGACCTGACGGGGAGTATGCCCAGCAGCACAACAGACCTGCTTGGATGCAGAACTATCAGACCTAATACAAATGGCCTACAAACGTGTGCTTCACAATCAGTGGTTTGGGAGTCATATGTTATTCCTCACCACCAGTTATGTAGCTCTCCATAGAAGCCTTTAGCTATACAGTAGCCATATTCAATGGTTACAACATTCTTCCTGCAATAATGCAAACATGTTCCAATTAGGGATGAGCAGACTGCTGGATGTTCAGGTTAACCGGGTTTGGATGAACTTTAGTTAAAAGTTTGGTTCAGTACCTGGTCTTGACCCGGACCCCAAACCCTTAGGTCAATGGGCACCCGAACTATGATGCTGTAAAATGGTCAAAGTAAGGTCTAGAGGGCTACAAAAGGAACAAAGGAATAAATAAAAAAATACATATTTTTGATAACCAGACAAGGTAAAGCAGACAGCTGCGGACTGGTATTACTAGGCTGCATAGGCCCATGGTTATTTGGGCTTTCACTGCCTAGAAACACTAGCCTGCAGCAATCCCAGAAATGGTGCATCACATCAGATGTACAAGGGACAATTAAATTAGTAAGAAAACACATTTTGACTTGCTTGTGGTAAATCACAAATGAGAATTATCTGTGATAAATTCTCGGTGCCCATGTGACATGAATTAGCCAATGAATGATGACTTCATTGTTTTAAAAAGCCCAGTTAGGCCCGGTTCCTTCATCACAATGGTAAAGACAAAGGAGCTTTCTGAGGACATCAGACTTGTTACAATTAGCAAACACAAGACTTCTAAAGGGTAAAAGGCCATCTCCAAAAACCTAGGTAGCCCAGTTTCAACAGTGCGCAATGTTATTAAGAAGTTTGCAAAGCATGGAACCATCAAGAACCTCAATGGGTGTGCGGAAAGAGGAAAATTGACAAGAGATGTCTTTGAAGGTTGGTGCAAATGGTGGAGAAAACAACACGTCAAACATCCAAAGAGCTGGAGGCCAACCTGGAACAATTTGGGGTCATGGTTTCAACAAGAATTATATGCAGCAGACTAAACCAAGCAGGGTTTTAAGGGTAAAAGCCAAGGAAGAAACCATTGCTGAAGACATAAAAAGGAATGACTGATGCTTGCCAAAGAGTACAGTATCTTGACAAACCACAATCCTTCTGGGAAAATGTTCTGTGGCAATGCAAAACAACAGTTTATTTACAGACGGCACATTGCAGCTTATAAGGAAAAGAACACCATACCAACAGTTGAGCATGGTGGAGGATCCATACTGCTGTGGGGTTTCTTTGCTGCATCTAGGACTGGAGGCCTTCACCATATCACTGGAATCATGAAATTAGAGAATTTTTAAGATATTTTAGAGCATAATGTACTACCCAGTGTAAAGGCCCAGTTACACACACAGATAATTGTGCAGAGATAGTTTGCTGATCTCTGGTTGCAGTGAAATCATGGACACATTGTTCCATTTTGTGGCCGTGTACAAATGGAACAATGTGTCCATGATTTCACTGCAACCAGAGATCTGCGAACAATCTTTGCACAATTATCTGTGTGTGTAACTGGGCCTTTCTAAGAAAACTTGTTTTGAGTTGAAGATCATGAATCCTCCACAAAGACAATGACCCAAAGCACACATCGACAAGTACACAGGAATGGTTGAAAAAGAAAAAAAACTGCCTGTTTTAAAATGGACCGCGATCAGTCCTGACTTCAATCCCATTGAAAATCTTTGGGGTGAGCTGAAATCTGCCATTGGGAAAAAGAACCTTGCAAACATTCAAGAGCTTGAACAAACTGCAACTGCTTGGTACATTTCCATTTATTTCTGAAGATATTGTACAGTCTATAAAAAAATGAAGGGGTGCCAATAATGGTGAGCAGCACTGTGAAAAAAAATAAAAAGCACATACTGATCTCTAGCTGTTTGACATAATTAACATCTCTGCCTTCTTGATCTCTATACACTGGTGATCAAAATTATAGAACAACACACTATTTCATTAATGTTAACTTCATTGTGTTTTCCTATGTGAAAATATCCTAACATGAGTAGATTAGCAGTATTTTAAACCTATTTAATACATTGAATATATTCTAAAGCACAGAATAAAAATATAAATGAGATAAATGAAAAAGAACACTGATCAAAATTAGAGAACACTTTCAAATACCTGCTAGTGATTGGTGTTAATCTGGCACCTGGTGCAAATTTCCTTAATTATCTGACGAACCCTATTTAACTGGGAGCCTAACTTTTCAGTTTGCACTCACTTTTCAAAAATGGTGTATCGTTCCAAAGCGATTGAAACCCTCCAGCATCAAGTTGTCCAAATGGAGGCCAAAGGGATCACCCTATCACCCATAGCAACAGAAATGAGTCATTCCAAATCTGTGGTTTCTAGAATATTGCATCTTTACAACATAACAAAAAAACTCTTTTAAAGCGAACCTGTCACCCCCTCCAGGCATCTAAAGATAACATAGCCACCTTCTGCAGTACTAAGGCTGCAGTCTGACAAGGTGTCTATAGCATTTATGCTCCCTTGATTCACTGAAATAAAGACTTATATAAAATCTGTTTCAAACCAGACCCAAGACCGGGAGGCGGGTTTTCAAGTGTCTGTCTCCCTCCTCTGTGGTGTCAGTCATCCCTCTCTGCTCTCTGTGCACCGCCTCCAGGGCCATCTCCCTGCATTACAGAGCTTTGTCAGCTCTGCTACAACATAGAGCTGCTGTTATAGGAGACCCCACAGTAGTAAATCTTGCAGGAGGACCCTGAGCAGACAAAGCACTGCCTGCTACATAGCAGCCCTTGAGCTGAGCTGTCAGCAGTGCAGTAGAGTTGAGTATGTGCTTTAGATCAGGGGCTGAGGACGGAGCAATGCTGCTGGGTACAAGAAACTGAAAGTGAAACCTGCTCAGCTCAAGGGCTGCTACGTAGCAGGCAGTGCTTTGTCTGCTGTTCTGCTCACGATCCTCCTGCTAGATTTACTACTGTGGGGTCTCCTATAACAGCAGCTCTATGTTGTAGCAGAGCTGACAAAGCTCTGTAATGCAGGGAGATGGCCCTGGAGGAGGTGCACAAAGAGCAGAGAGGGATGACTGACACCACAGAGGAGGGAGACAGACACTTGAAAACCCGCCTCCCGGTCTTGGGTCTGGTTTGAAACAGATTTTATATAAGTATTTCAGTGAATCAAGGGAGCATAAATGCTATAGACACCTTCTGAGACTACAGCCTTAGTGCTGCAGAAGGTAGCTATGTTATCTTTAGATGCCTGGAGGGGTGACAGGTTCGCTATAAGTCCTCCAAGAAAGCTGGTCGCCCTTGAAAGACAAATGTAAGAGAGGACAGGATAATGTAAAAAATCTCCATGGGTAATTGTTTCAACACTGCAGCTGGAATAGCTCACCAGTTCAGCACTGAACAGGGTAAGGATCTGTCTCTTCATACAGTGCCACAGCAGTTAAGAGCATTTGGACTGAAAGCCCACTTTGCAGTGACCAAGCCTCTCATTAGTAGAAAAAATTAAAAGGCTACACTTATCTTTGCTGCAGAGCATTTTGTGGGACCAGAGGAGAAGTGGTCCACAGTTCATTTTAGTGATAAAAGCAAGATTAATTTGTTTGGGACTGATGGGAAAAATTATGTTCATTGACAACCCAGGGAAAAACTGAATCCATAGTGTGTAAATAAGTCAGTGAAAAGAGGTGGAGAAGGTGTCATGGTTTGGGGAATGTTTTCTGCTGCAAGGGTTGGACCTCTCATACAGCAACATGGCAGAGCGAATGCAAGTGTGCTTCAGAACCTTCTTCAACAACATGTGGTTCCTTTCTTGCATTCAGCACGCAATCAGCCAGCAACTTTCATACAGGATAATGCCCCCTATCACAAAGCAAACGGGTAAAGCAGTTTCTTGAAACAGAAAACATTGAAACAATTAAATGGCCGCCCAGAGTGCTAATCTAAACTGAGTAGAAAATCTCTGGAAAATCCTTGGTGACAAAGTTATGGCCAAGAACCCCACAACAGTCACAGAACTGTGGAAGAGACTGGAAGAAGGTGGCCCAAATTACAGAGCAGTGTGAGAGACTAGTGATGTCCTGTGGCCGCAGGTATGCTGAAGTCATTCAAAGCAAAGGCTTGTACAAATCAAAGGCCTGTACACTTTCTACTGATTGGTGACCATTGTAACCTTCACAACATTTAGTTTTATTCTTTCTCTGTGCTACAGTATTTCTTGTTCTCTAATTATGATCAACACGTTTTGTGTAAAATAAAGGTTTTAAGTTGATAAACTTTGGTTATTTTGGTGAACATGTGGGATGGTGTACCCTAATACAAAATGATGATCAATGTAGATTACATTCTGTCTGAAAAAATCAAGTGATCATAGATTGTTCTCTAATTTTGAACACCATGCAGTGCTGAAGAAATTATGTGTATAGAATAATAGGAAGCAATAATGGAGCTTTCTTCACTGGACCCACATTGTTGTTACTAGCCCTGTCCCTGTCAAAAAAATAAAACCTGTCCAATACATATAAATAATTTACATAAAGGGGAGAAAACTTTAAACATATTTTAGTGGTCCTCTTTGACCAATACAAAAAACGTATACTGTATTTCCTTATCTTTTCCCCTGATATTGACGGATGTCAGCAAAAAAATAAAAATGAAAGTATGAAAATAACACAAAAATAAAACTCCATAAAGCACAAAAAATCCTGCAAAAATGATTTGACTACGTGAGTGAGAAAAAAATTTGCAGCTCTTTAAGCCACATACTTGTATATGGGAAAAGAAATGTGTCCAGGAATCGGGATGAATGCACAAAAAATATTTCCAGGTAGAATAAAGAGCCATAATGCAGTTTCCTTTACCTTGTATACTTCATAGAACAGTACTGACGTTGACATCATACACATCAGTCTCTGTCACAAATAAAGGTCATAATCTAAAGGGCCTGTCACACGTGTCAATGTCGCCCGTGATATCGCTCATGCGTCACAAATTATTAATCGCCTGAGCGATGTGGAATTATCGCAGGTAAGGTGTCACACGCGTCAATATGACCCAGCGATGCGGTGATGTCGCCATCTTGCGAGCGATTTTATTTAGTCGCTTGTACGTTGTCAAAATAGAAAATATGTCGCTGAGTTTAGTGTCACACGCAGCGATGCACAAGGTCTACTGAGCGATGAGTGACAGATTTTACATCTGGCAGTGAAACCTGCGATCGGCGATCAGCGACATATCGCTGGTTGAATCGCTTGGTCACACGCTTCAATGTCGCTCCTGCGTCACTTTTACGTCGCTTGAGCGACTGAAAATCCGTGACATATGAGCGATATTGACAGCGATATCGATGCGTGTGACATCCCCTTAACATTTCCTATCTGTAGGAACACACTGGGGCAAATTATATAGGAAGACAATTAACCTACCAGTATTATTTTTTGAGTGTCGGAGGAAACCATGGCATCGTAAAGAAAATCTGAACGGAAAACATTCAGGCAGATATGGATCTTAGTCGAATTCAGTCATTGAACTGTTTACTTCTCTATGTTGCTTTTTTTAAGATATATAAGTCAATATGGATATCTTGCATGCAATATGAGAAATTAATCATATCCAGTTATATTTACTCTTTACTGATTCCTGGTATAGCAATCTTGTTATCTAAGGTACATAAAACATGACAATTGCTAATATAATAATAATAATCTCTTATTAATTAGTTTCCATTTGCTATTAATTAGTTTCCATTTGCTAACCTGTCTTAGGCCGGCTTCACACTGCAGTGTGATCCGATCCGTGGCTGTCAGCTTGAGCCAAACAGCCCCGGACTGGATTTTGGCCCCATAGTATCCTAAGGGACCGGATGGAGCTGGATGGCAGCTCTCTGCCATCCGGTTTCCATCTATCCAGGAGAATTCCGATTTTTTTCACAGACACAAAAACGTTGCTTGCAACGTTTTTGTGTCTGAGGAGAAAAATCTCCCCTAATTGCCTTCTCCTGGATTCTCCCGGATTCGCCCGACCCCTCCCGGATCCGGGGCAATCCGGCGCTCCCCAACATGGGAGCCTATGGGGCTGCATTGCCCCGATCCGGGAACCGGACACCTGCGGCTGCACGCCGCTGTTATTTCAGGACCACGGATAGCTCCCCACGAGCTGCGGTCCTTAATCATCAGCAGCGTCAGCTGCGTGCGGCTGCACACCGGACCGGAGGGCATATTAGCCCTCTGGTTCTGTATGCTGATCTGGTCCGGGGCTGTCAGGTTCACCCTGACAGCCACGGATCGGATCACACCCTCAGTGTGAAGCCGGCTTTAATAATTTGAATGGAGTGGTGTCTATGAGATCCAAGAGACGCAGTAATTTTTACAAAAAGCTGTGAAGCAGCTGTCTACTCTTCACATATATATTAGTGTTAGGCTAGGGTCACACATGGCAATCCATTTTTTAGAGTGTTTTCCAATAACAAATCCATTTTTATAAGGTGCTTTTTGAGCCTCCTGTGCAACTGAACGTTTTTTGGACTTAGTAATTTTTTCATAAAAAACGCATATGCGTTAACATATGGTACCTATATGTACCATGTGTTAACGCATGCGTTTCCCATAGGGCCCCATGATAAAAAAATACATGTGTTTTTAACTGCACCCAAAAACTTTTTTTGGATGCTGAACAAAAAGGCATAGCGTTTTTGAAAAACGCAGTGACACTTAAGTGTACCATTCATTAACGGAATCCGTTTTTGGACTTAGAAAAAAAAAAGTTAACAAACTGATGCCAAAAACGTTTCCAAGGCTTATGTGTGACCCTGGCCTTATATATTGGTAAATTGCTGGTCCCAGCTACCCCAACTTTCCTCTCTTGTTATCTTATCTTAGCCTTGCTATCTAGTATGCTGTTTAGCCCCTTTGAAATGATTGTCCACTACTGAATTACCCTTCCTAACTGCTACGTAACTAGTAATGAGCAAGTAGTAAGATATTTGCGTTCGGATAGCTCTAACCAAATACTTTGAACAAGTAGCAAGCAACAAATCTGACATGCCCACCAGGGCTGTGGGGTACTTGGAAAGGGCAGTTCTCTGGAAAAGTCACGGGGCTGTGACCCGGCTCCGTGGCCGTGGTTGTGCCATAAATGGGAGATATTTATACAAGGGTGCGAGAAATGACTGGAGGACATAAGGACTAAAGTTTCCTTTAGCTTTACTTGATGGTTGATGGTGCAGACCAGGGTACTGGTAACAGATAGTAATAGAGATCCGGGCAGCCGGGAAGCAATTGGGGATCCACCTAGCCAGGTGGGTTCAGAGGCCTTCCTTCTGCCTGGTGCTGATTGGTCCTCGCTGCCTAAAGTTATGCTGCGGCCCTCTTACTGTGTGTCTAGTCTTTGCCCGTATGGCAGGCAGCTCAAGCCTATTACAGGTGTCGCTCCTCGGTGACGGCTCCAGGCTCTGGTATGCTGCTGTACAGTTGGGTGTTTAGTGGGGCCAGGGGACTTGCAATCCTCTGCCCTCTGGAATTAGCTGTCAGAACTTCAGTGCCTGAACAACCACGGACTCCGGCGTTCAGTTTCTAGCGCTTCCCTCCAGGGAGAGCTCGGTCACAGCTCCATTCCCCAGGTTCTCCTCGACGTCTCTCTTCTTCCCTCTCACTAGCTTTCCACTGTCCTGGGACGAGCTCCAGCATGCTCCAGTCCCCAGGACATCTCTCTTCGACTCTCTCCTAAGGTGTTCTCTCTAACCTCTGCCCCGGGCTAGAATTTATAGGGAAGCTCCCCTAAAACTAGGTTCAAAGCTCCCCTTCTGGTCTGGAGTCAGGACAAGTGTTGGATGCTGGTGTTACCTGACAAGGGGACCCATTCTTGCTTCCAGGCATGACATCACCCCCTGTAAGGGAGGCAATGCCACTGTGGCAAACAGACCCCTGGGGTGCCACAAATCCATTGCAAGTAAATGAGGAACTCACTCGGATCTGAATACTGAAACAGTTCAAAGTATTCAGTTAGAGCTATCTGAACTCAATCATTGCTACATATAATATATTGAAACACAAACTCCCCTGCCACGCCTGGTATGTTGTGAAACCACTCACGATTCCATGAGACACAGCAGCTTCATTTGAAGTATGAAGGCTTAAGTAGATCAGAGACCATTAATTGACAGTAGCAATGTCTGCTTGGAATTGCAGCACTGACATTGCAGGAGTGGCACTGGTCCAGGATAAGTAATGTTTTTCATGTTATGTGGAGCACATAAGCAATTAAGAAGGAGTTATCCTGTAGTAGACAACCACTTTAACCACATTACTGGTCACATGGGAGACACCGGTCTCATATCCCTTGTGACAGTGATCAACCAGGAAATATATCTTTGTACTGTGTTAGCCAGTAGATTATTGAGCCCCCTAATCGCCTAGAGTGGCCCACCAATTATGTTGTCAGTTAACATATTGAGTTATCTGTTTCTTTCTAACATGTGTTTGCCATTATATGTGCCTTAGGCTGAAGGCACATCATCCGACATGATCCCAGTGCCTCGCACGAGTGCAATGCGAGATAATCTCGCATTGCACAAGGACAAGTGATTTTCTATGATGTCGGGCACACTGGTGCGCATTTTAAGCATTGAACTCGCAAAGCGAGTTTCAGTCGCGGCATGCTGCGACTGCATGCCAGTTGCACGCATGGGCTACCAATAGAAATCAATGTTGTGATCCCGGCTGTGATCTCTGTGACAGCCGGGACCTGTGTGCGGCTTCCCCCGCCGCGCTGCTGGCGTTGGGGACGGATGCCCTCCCCCTCCTTCAGGCCTTCCCCTTCTCAAGATGGCCCCCACCTGTCACTGCCCCCCACGCCCGATGCCGGGACCTGATTGCGGCTTAACCCCCGCGATGACCTCCCCCTCCTCTGGCCTCCCCCTCCTCTGGCCTCCCCCTCCTCTGGATGGCCCCCACGATGTCGGGTCTGTTTGCGGCTTCAGCCGCCGCGCTGCTGGGGACAGTGGCAGTGGCAGGGGCGGATGCCGATGACCTCCCACTCCTCCCCCCCCGATCCCCGTGTTCGGTCTCACCGCTCCTCGATCCTCGTGTCCGATCCCGCCGGTGTAGCCGCCGCTCTGCCTCCTCTCCTCGCTGGAACGCCCCTCCTCCAGTGCTGCTCCGTCCCGAGGTAAGTACCGTATGAATGAATGAATCAATCAATGATTGAATGAGTGAGTGGTTTGTGGTGGGTGTGTGAATGCGTGGGTGTGTGGGTTAGTGGATGTGTGGATGTGTGGATGTGTGGGTTAGTGGATGTGTGGGTGTGTGGATGCGTGGGTTAGTGGATGTGTGGGTTAGTGGATGTGTGGGTGCGTGGATGTGTGGGTATGTGGATGCGTGGGTTAGTGGATGTGTGGATGTGTGGATGTGTGTGGATGCGTGGGTGTGTGGATGCGTGGGTGTGTGGGTTAGTGGATGTGTGGGTGCATGGGTGCGAGGATGCGTGGGTGTGTGGGTGCGTGGGTTAGTGGATGTGTGGGTGCATGGGTGCGTGGATGCGTTGGTTAGTGGATGCGTGGGTTAGTGGATGCGTGGGTGTGTGGATGCGTGGGTATGTGGATGCGTGGGTTAGTGGATGTGTGGGTGCGGGGATGCGTGGGTGTGTGGATGTGTGTGGATGCGTGGGTGTGTGGGTTAGTGGATGTGTGGGTGCATGGGTGCGTGGGTTAGTGGATGTATGGGTGCGTGGATGCGTGGGTTAGTGGATGCGTGGGTTAGTGGATGCGTGGGTGTGTGGATGCGTGGGTTAGTGGATGTGTGGATGCGTGGGTGTGTGGATGTGTGTGGATGCGTGTGTGGGTGCATGGGTGCGTGGATACGTGGGTGTGTGGGTGCGTGGGTTAGTGGATGTGTGGATGCGTGGGTGTGTGGGTGCCTGGGTTAGTGGGTGCGTGGGTTAGTGGATGTGTGGATGCATGGGTGTGTGGATGCGTGGGTGTGTGGATGCGTGGGTGAGGATGTGTGTGGGTGTGTGGATGCGTGGGTGTGTGGATGCGTGGGTGTGTGGATGCGTGGGTGTGTGGATGCGTGGGTGTGTGGATGCGTGGGTGTGTGGGTGCGTGGGTGTGTGGATGCGTGGGTTAGTGGATGTGTGGGTGCGTGGATGCGTGGGTGTGTGGATGCGTGGGTTAGTGGATGCGTGGGTTAGTGGATGCGTGTGTTAGTGGATGCGTGGGTTAGTGTATGCGTGGGTGTGTGGATGCGTAGGTTAGTGGATGCATGGGTGTGTGGGTGTGTGGATGCGTGGGTGTGTGGATGCGTGGGTTAGTGGATGCGTGGGTGTGTGGGTGCGTGGGTTAGTGGGTGCATGGGTGTGAGGATGTGTGTGGATGCGTGGGTGTGTGGGTTAGTGGATGTGTGGGTTAGTGGATGCGTGTGTTAGTGGATGCGTGGGTTAGTGTATGCGTGGGTGTGTGGATGCGTAGGTTAGTGAATGCATGGGTGTGTGGGTGTGTGGATGCGTGGGTGTGTGGATGCGTGGGTTAGTGGGTGCGTGGATGTGTGCGTTAGTGGATGCGTGGGTTAGTGGATGTGTGGGTGTGTGGGTGCGTGGGTTAGTGGGTGTGTGGATGCGTGGGTTAGTGGATGCATGGGTGCGTGGGTTAGTGGATGTGTGGGTGTCGATGTGTGGGTGTATGGATGCGTGGATGTGTGGATGCATGGGTGTGTGGGTTAGTGGATGTGTGGGTGCATGGATTAGTGGGTTAGTGGATGTGTGGATGCGTGGGTTAGTGGATGTGTGGGTGCGTGCGTGGATGCGTGCATGGATGGATGTGTGACTGCATGTGTGGGTGTGTGCACGAATGGATGTGTACATGCGTGGATGATGGGTGGATGGATGGATGCAACAAGGTATCAAGTGTCCTCTTTTAGTCTCAGGGATCATAGTCATGGTGTACTGTATGACAGATCATTTTCATACAGTGCACCATAACTCTGACCCCAGAGGCTGTATGAAGAGGACACTTGATCCCTTGCTGCAATCTCTGGAGCAGAGGCGATCGAGCATCGTGGGACCTTCGTTGTGGACTACGTCGGATCTTTCTAATAAAGATGGAGTCTGAATTTTGTTTGATTTTTTTTCCAAATAAAAAGATTTTTCTCTGTGTGTATTTATTGACTACTTACAAGAGATTCCTAATGGCGGGTCTAACATTGGCCCAATATTATGAATCTCGGGCTTAGTGCCAGCTGCCAATAAAAAGCTGGCATTAACCCCTTTATTACCCAGTTTGCCACCGGCACCAGGGCAACTGGAAGAGCATGGGTACAGCGCCAGAAAATGGCGCTTCAATGAATGCGCCATTTTCTGGGGCGGCTGCGGGCTTCAATTCGCAGCATGGGGGGCCCAGAATGCTTGGGCCTCTCCATGCTGCGGATTCCAGCCCCCGGCTGTCTAGTTGTACCTGGCTGGACCAAAAATGTGGCGGAGCCCCACGTAATTTTTTTTCTAGAATTTGTTCTAGAAATAAAAAAATGGGCTTCGCTGTATTTTTGGTTGCCAGCCAGGTACAACGAGGCAGCTGGGGGTTGGTGGCAGTCCGTAGCTGCCAAGTTGTACCTGGCTGGACCAAAAATATGGCGAAGCCCCACGTCATTTTTTTTATTACTTCTACCAATAAACTGACATGGAGCTTTGCCATATTCTTGGTTGCCAGCCAGGTACAACTTGGCAGTTGGGGGGCTGCAATCCTCATCGTGGAGAGATCCACATGTTGTGGGCCCCCCCACGCTGCAAATTGCAACCCACAGCCACCCCAGAAAATAGCGCATTCATTGGAGGTGCCATTTTCTGGTGCTGTACCCCAACTCTTCCAGTTGCCCTTGCGCTGGTGGCAATGCTGGTGGCACACAGGGGCTCTCCATACGCAACATGGTGTCCGTTAACAATTGTTAGCGGACACCATGTTGCGTATGGAGAGCCCCTGTGTGCCTAAACATTGAAGCTCCCCCAGAAGTGACCCCATTGACAAATGAGTGGCAGCATCTGGATTTGTTCCTTGGGGGAGTCTAGTTTCCAAAATGGGGTCACTTGTGGGGGACCTCCAATGTTGAGGCACACAGGGGCTCTCCATACGCGACATGGTGTCCGCCAACAATTGGAATTGTTAGCGGACACCATGTCGCGTATGGAGAGCCACTGTGTGCCTCAGCATTGGAGCTCCCACAAGTGACCCCATTTTGGAAACTAGACCCCCAAGGAACAAATCTAGATGCATAATGAGCACTTTGAAGCCCCAGGTGCTTCACAATTTGATCCGTAAAAATAAAAAAATAAGATTTTTGTGGAAGAAAAATATTTTTTTCATTTTTACGGATCAATTTATGAAGCACCTGGGGCTTCAAAGTGCTCATTATGCATCTAGATTTGTTCCGTGGGGGGTCTAGTTTCCAAAATGGGGTCACTTGTGGGGGAGCTCCAATGCTGAGGTACACAGGGGCTCTCCAAACGTGACATGGTGTCCGCTAACAATTTGAATGGAAATCAGCTCAAATTGTTAGCTGACACCATGTCGCGTTTGGTGAGCCCCTGTGTGCCTCAACATTGGAGCTCCCCCACAAGTGACCCCATTGACAAATGAGTGGCAGCAAATCAGTGCAGTTTTGACACCAGGAGAAGGGTGCTAGTTTGTCGGATCGCAGTAGGAATGAAAAAATCTCCAACGCACCACACTAGCACCACACTAGCACCGCACTAGCACCGCACTAGCACCGCACTAGCACCCCACTAGCACTCCACTAGCACTCCACTAGCACCGCACTAGCACTATTACACGCATCAAACTCGCATCAATATCGCGCTTCAAAAACGCGCCGTTTTTGAGGGATCAGTGTGCCTTCAGCCTTAAAGATATTCATAAGGTATCCTCATGATGGATGGTAAAGGGTTAAGAGTCCGTGTTGTGAGGTAACAGAAGCAGTTGATCGTTGTGATTGGCTGTCCTGCATGTTCGCATCTGATTGGTTTGAAAAAGTGCGGGAGATTGGAGTACTTATGCCCTGCCCGCAGGAATTTTCTGTCAGTGCCTCTGAGGAGACAAAGAAAACCACACTATGGAGGACCTCCTGTTTAGCCACTTTAAAGTCCTCCTGAGCCTGTCGGTACCATACACTCTGCAAGAACAAAACTGCCAGAGATACCTCGAGGGCAGGAGGTTGAGATGGACCCAGGGGAGATGCCGGGTCATAGAAAAGTGCCTAGACAGTGGTGGTCCCGGATGGTATACACACAGGAGGTGTCTATGGTTCGAGGAGCCCATGGTTCTGGAAGGCAAAGACAGAAGAAAGACGGCCATGGAGGGACTGATAAATAGCAGGCCGGAGCTTTGCAGGATTCCTAAATATTGCAGGACCTCATCAGGTGAAAGCCGGTGGGCAGCGGAAGAAGTCGGGGATGACAGTGCGGCGGCGGAGCATGCCGCTTTCACTACAGATTGGGGTGACTGCGGGCACCAGCATGCTGCAGTAGCGGAACTGGGATGACTCCGGGGCTAAGATGGGGCACAGGCCAACAGAGGGTCACTAAAGGCCTGTCCATGGATGCCCCCAGCAACACAGCAACCAAGGCCTGGGCTTCACAGGACAATTTCCCAGACGAGGACGCCGGGGAGTCCATGACTGTGAATCCCAGGGCCCAACATGGGTCCACGGACAGCGAACTACCAATCCCAACTACAGAGGATGGAATGGGTAAGATTTTTACTATAGATAATGCTGGTAATGATGTTCTGTTTGCTCAGAGTTTAAATGAGACCACAGTGTGAGAAGCGCTGGCTGGTTGCCAGGCAACCACAAGCCTAAGACAGATCTTCCTGCTTCAGCTACGGTAGGTTTTCTGGAATATCAGAGGCCCTGCTGAAGGAAGGTATCTAGCTAAATATCCCCCCTTGGCTTTCATTTAACTAGTGCTATGACAACAAAATATGGCAACATGATTGAGGCTAGGGCCACACTTAACAGGTCACCCATGTTAGCCGGATGATGTTACTGCAGAGCCAAGCCTGCTGTAACGCTCACCGCTAACGTCGGGTGCTTCCTATGAACGCTGCTCCATAGTAACCTGCTGTTTACTATGGATACAGCTTTACTGGAAGCCCCAGGCAGTGCGCTTTTGCAAAGCGCACAGGGAAATGTTGCTGACAACGTTTTCCTGTGCATCCTGGATAAGCACACTGCCTGGGGCTTCCTGTGAAGCTGTATCCATACTAAACAGCGGTTTACTATGGAGCAGCCTTCATAGGAAGCACCCGACGTTAGCGGTGAGCGTTACAGCAGGCTGGACTCAGCAGTAACGTCATTCGGCTAACGTGGGTGTCCTGTTAAGTGTGGCCCTAGCCTAAATTCATATTTTTTTCAATGCTGCCCAATTTTAATCCTGTAATTACGGGTGTTAGGAAAGAAGAAAAATCAGATTTGAATGTCGATAGGAGAAAGACTTACAGGTTGTTCCACGTCTGGTTTCAAGCTTTCTCCATTTATATCGCTGTGCTGGCTTATTCCAGCACCTCGATATTATTCTCGATGTATGTAGAAGATTTGGGGACTCTGCATGGCTGAGCTATGATGAGGCATTTCAGCAGAAGGTAACAGTATGCCTTAGTGTATAATGCTTGCAGATATGCTGGTTTGGCTGCAATTTTTACAGGAGTTCAATGGGAACTGCTACTTTCACACCGCTATTATCTCCTCAGTGGTTCTGGGCATATTTATAAATTTGGTTACAGAAGTTGATTTTGATGTGCGGTTCGGAAGGCTTTGGGTTTTCACCCCTTCTCTGCCAGTCAAGGGGTAGTCAGCAATGTGGTGAATAAAGTGATGGCTGCATTAGATGCAATGGCAGTCTGGGGCCTGTAACTGCAACTGGCAACTAAAGGAATATTGTCACTGTCTGACAGCTGGTTCTTGTCAAATTACTATTTAAGTGTTTGGTATTAGCAACAATCTTGCGGCAGCTAGTTCTGCGAGGTCCCAAGACCCTGGCTTTGGAGTCATGTCTATTTTTCTCTTCCCAGAAAGGGGCAGAGTCAATACACGCCTTACTAGACATCTAGCAGAGCAACTGTGGAAATTTTTCCAGAGCCAAAGTACTGTTGTATCCGCAAGTCTTTGGCACCAGTAACATGGGCAGCGTAGTCAGCCACTTGGAGAGATTGGGTACATTTTTGTGCATTACAGCAAGTTTCCTGTCTGTCGGCTCATCCAAGGTTAGCCTTAAGTTTTTGCAAGGCTTATTGGCTAAGGGTTTCAGCCATGCCAGTTTATAAATCTGTAGCAAGTATTTTGTTCTTCCCGAAGTCACATGGTAAAGTCTCCTGGCTATCATTGTTTCCTGTTAGACAATTTCTGAAAGGAATGAGAATACAGCACTTCCGGCCAGACGGAAGGAGACCTATATCCCTTGATTTATTGGAATACAAATATGGCCAGTTTTGCATTGTTTGGTAATTCTTTTGTTCAAATCCTGTTTATCTTTAGCGTTCTTTGGAGCATTTATCACTTGCGAATTGAGTTGCTATGGAGTTGTTGTTTTCGTGGACATGTCTGTCTCCAGGAACTGAGTTGCTCTTTTGGTTCGCAGGTCCCAGACAGACCAGATTGGGAAGAGTGTGACAGTTAACCTTTGTACCTTCCCGGGATCTGTGGTGTTCCACTTTTTAATTTACACAATTGATTGACATTTCATCAGGCGTTCGATTGCTATTTTTCATGCATGGGAATCGTGATTCACTAACTAGGTTTCAATTTTATTTGGTATTACAGTGTTGTTTATCTAAATTGAGCTTGGGAGATTGCCCAATTTGTCTCATTCCTTCTGTATTGGGGCAGTGTCTGAGGCAGCTAGCTTGAGTTTCCGCGAGTATAAAATTAGGAGCATAGGGAGGTGGGCTCCTGAGAGAGCCAAGTTGTAAGTTTGACCAGATGCCCTTGTTTAATTTCTATGTCTCTTTCACAGGCAGAAGGACAGTATAGATCCTTTCATTTGTCTACTGGTAAGAGAAGAGGGCCCAGGGGCGGATTATACGGACAATCTCTCATTTTGACCATTCTAAAATTGGTCTTTGGTGGTTTGGCCTCAGGGGAAGGAAATGTGAGGCATTATGCCTTTCTTTTCAAAATCTTGCTCAACACTTTCCTCCTCTGGATCTTGTAGTTATCCATCTCGCCGGGAACGATCTTGGAAGGGTGTGTACATTGGATATATTGTGGCGATTTCGCCCCGACTTGGAGGTTATCAAGCTATGTTTCCTAACGTGACCTTAGCCTTTTCCAAGATAGTTCCATGATTAATTTGGTCTACTAAGAATCCATGTTTTTGGAAATGATCCGGCAAAGATTTAATAAGGCCCTGGGGATGTTTTCATTTCGACACATTGATATTGAGGTGTTTTTACCAGGCCTATAGCAGAAAGATGGGTTGCATCTGGATTCGGCAATATCGTATATATTTAACACGGGTATCTGGACGGCAAGAGAGAAATGGCTGATGGGTTTGGGGGGTGGCCACACTGTAACCAGTGTGGCTGTTTGGGGTAATTTCTATTTTCAAGTTGGTCTTTATAATGGTTTTAATGGACTTTACAAATTGGAGTTTAATGAGTTGAAAAAACATTATTTATGGAAAACATTTTAATTAGTATACAGTAAATGGACTATTTATTAAAGGTAACCCTATTAAAAGCCTCTCAGCCATTTTATGCCAACCAATGCCTGGTGTTATTCTTATATCGTCTGTTTTGCTTATAATATTAGGGGTGGGGCCTATGATCCCATGAAAAATATTAACATTTGAGAGTCAACAGTGGTTTATACCTTTTAATATCTAAGTCAAAAGTTGGTAATAAATAGCAAGCTTTCAGGACTACTCAGGTCTCTTCATCAGGCTCAGTATGAGCATAAAATCTAAAGACTCATATATTCATACTCAAAAAGAAAGAATAGTACAGTAAATAAGACAAGTGACGAGAAGCAGAACGATCAGTAAGGGAAAGGGACAAACAGTTCAATGATGAGCCAAAATGTTATAGAAGAGGGTGGAAGCTCTCTATGATGTGCATGTCTGCTAACTAAAATAATCAGTAAGTACTTTACTTTTACATAACAAGAGCAATAATTATAAATTTATAAATATGTGCCCAGTTTTAGGGCTCACTGTGATTAGCAAGCAGAGCTTAGTGTCAATGTATGTACATATATTGCTGCTTCTGCTGGTCCTCTCTCCTCAATTTGCATTGCTAATCAAGTCTGTTATTTTATTAATAATAAAAGATAGAGATGATAATACATAATACAGCAGTGACAACTTCATTAAATCCATGTAGCCAGTGCAGATATTTCTGAGTTATTTTAATTTTGAAAGCATATGTACAGTGTTGGCCAAAAGTATTGACACCCCTGCAATTCTGTTAGATAATACTCAGTTTCTTCCTGAAAATGATTGCAAACACAAATTCTTTGGTATTATTATCTTCATTTAATTTGTCTTCAATGAAAAAAACACATAAGAGAATGAAGCAAAAAGCAAAACATTGATAATTTCAAACAAAACTCCAAAAATGGGCCGGACAAAAGTATTGGCACCCTCAGCCTAATACTTGGTTGCACAACCTTTAGCCGAAATAACTGCGATCAACCGCTTCCAGTAACCATCAATGAGTTTCTTACAATGCTCTGCTGGAATTTTAGACCATTCTTCTTTGGCAAACTGCTCCAGGTCCCTGATATTTGAAGGGTGCCTTCCCCAAACTGCCATTTTTAGATCTCTCCACAGGTGTTCTATGGGATTCAGGTCTGGACTCATTGCTGGCCACCTTAGAAGTCTCCAGTGCTTTCTCTCAAACCATTTTCTAGTGCTTTTTGAAGTGTGTTTTGGGTCATTGTCCTGCTGGAAGACTCATGACCTCTGAGGGAGACCCAGCTTTCTCACACTGGGCCCTACATTATGCTGCAAAATTTGTTGGTAGTCTTCAGACTTCATAATGCCATGCACACGGTCAAGCAGTCCAGTGCCAGAGGCAGCAAAGCAACCCCAAAACATCAGGGAACCTCTGCCATGTTTGGCTGTAGGGACCATGTTCTTTTCTTTGAATGCCTCTTTTTTTCTCCTGTAAACTCTATGTTGATGTCTTTGCCGAAAAAGAAAGAACATTCTTCCAAAACGTTTTAGGCTTTCTCAGGTAAGTTTTGGCAATCTCCAGCCTGTTTTTTTTATGTCTCGGGGTAGGAAGTGGGGTCTTCCTGGGTCTCCTACCATACAGTCCCTTTTCATTCAGACGCCGACGGATAGTACGGGTTGACACTGTCGTACCATTGGACTGCAGGGCAGCTTGAACTTGTTTGGATGTTAGTCGAGGTTCTTTATCCACCATCCGCTCAATCTTGCGTTGAAATCTCTCGTCAATTTTTCTTTTACGTCCACATCTAGGGAAGTTAGCCACAGTGCCATGGGCTTTAAACTTCTTGATGACACTGCGCACGGTAGACACAGGAACATTCAGGTCTTTAGAGATGGACTTGTAGCCTTGAGATTGCTCATGCTTCCTCACAATTTGATTTCTCAAGTCCTCAGACAGTTCTTTGGTCTTCTTTCTTTTCTCCATGCTCAATGTGGTACACACAAGGACACAGGACAGAGGTTGAGTCAATTTTAATCCATGTCAACTGGCTGCAAGTGTGATTTAGTTATTGCCAACACCTGTTAGGTGGCACAGGTAAGTTGCAGGTGCTGCTGATTACACAAATTAGAGAAGCATCACATGATTTTTCTAAGGGTGCCAATACTTTTGTCCACCCCCTTTTTTATGTTTGGTGTGGATTTAAATCCAATTTGGCTTTAGGACAATTCTTTTTGTGTTTTTTTTCATTGAAGACAAATTAAATGAAGATAATAATATCAAAGAATTTGTGATTGCAATCATTTTCAGGAAGAAACTGAGTATTATCTAACAGAATTGCAGGGGTGTCAATACTTTTGGCCAACACTGTATATGAAAAATTTTAAAATTTGCTTAATGAAAAGGTATCCACTTCACCTATCAATATCATCAGATAGGCAAAAGCTAAATAAATGAATGAGCATGTCGATCTAGAATGAAAACGTTAGCAATGTAAACAGAGTATTTTTTCATATTGGCTTATGTTTTAAAAATTCCATGTACAGTGCTGCTCACCATTATTACAGAATCCTGGACAAAGTGCCTCAGTGTCCGCGCTGCTGCTCCTAGACCAAAGACACACAGACACAGGGATGTCTGGATCAGCGATAGCCTTTATTTCCGACGCGTTTCAGAGCCTCCTCCCGAGCTCCTTCCGAAGCCATGTTGTTTGTATTTGGACCAGATTTTAGACACAGCTGACTGTGAACAACCAACATCCTTTGCAACAATGCGTGTTGTTTTACCCTCTTTTAAGAGTTTGATAATCCCCTCCTTTGTTTCAATTGACATCTCTCGTGTTGGAGCCATGATTCATGTCAGTCCACTTGGTGCAACAGCTGTCCAAGGTGTGATCACTCCTTTTTAGATGCAGACTAACGAGCAGATCTTATTTTATGTAGGTGTTAGTTTTGGGAATGAAAATTTACAGGGTGTTTCCATAAGTTTTACCTCAGAATTGAGTGATTCCATAATTTTTCCCCCTGCTTGGTCTACAAAAGTAACCTTTACTGGCTAGCACATTTTTTTTCAAGATTTCTTTTAGTGTTTCTTCAAGGCAGAGAGTTGCCATTTGAAATTACTTTAGTTTTGTGCCATGTCTGTGATCTGCTTTTTTTCTACAACATTAAACAACTGAATAGACATCCTCCGAGCCAGGTGATTCCATAATTTTTGTCAGGGGTTGTATAAGATCCTTGCACTTCTCAGCTGGTATTTTCTACCACTCTTCCTTTGCAGTTAGTTCAAGCTCTTGAATGTTTGCAGGGTTCTTTTTCCCAATGGCAGATTTCAGCTCACCCCAAAGATTTTCAATGGGATTGAGGTCAGGACTCATTACTAGCCATTTTTAAACATGCAGTTTTTTGTCTTTCAACCATTCCTGTGTACTTTTGGATGTGTGCTTTGGGTCATTGTCTTGGCGGAGGATTCATGATCTTCGACTTAAAACAAGTTCTCTTACACTGTTTAGGACATTTTTCTGTAAAATCTCTTGATAAATTTCTAATTATTCCTGTGATACTGTCAAGACCTCCAGTACCAGATACAGCAAAACAACCCCACAGCATTATGGATCCTCCGCCATGCTTAACTGTTGGTAGGGTGTTCCTTTCCTTATAAGCTTCATTCAATGTAAAAAAAAAACTGTTGCTTTACATTGCCAAATAGGTCTATTTTTGTTTCATCTGTCCACAGAACATTTTACCAGAGGAATTGTGGTTTGCCAAGGTACTGTATGGCAAAGTTCGGTTGTTCCTTTTTATGTCTTTTTTTCAGCAATGTTTTTGTCCTTGCTCCTATGTGGGACCAAGTGATGATAGACGATCGGCGCTGCTGCACTTAAAAGATGAATCCTACAAGGTCTTCAGGGTAAAGGTGTTTATTGCTTCAACACATTTTGAGAACTTGCTGGTCTCTTCATCAGGAATACACCAAAAATGTAATCAAATTTTTCAAAGCGCAGATCATCTATCATGGCTTGTCTTGCCTTCCACGAGCATTGTCTTGCCTTCCACGAGGAATGGTGTATCCAGCAGCGGCTGTACGAGGCTAATATACTGGTTATGGGTCTCACAACCAAATGAGGTGAGCAGTTAATGCACTGATTATTTTTGTTTTAAAAAAGATAAAACCCTATTGCGCCCTTGTATCCCCTCTGTTTCCTTTTTCTTCCTTGGCCTTCGCCCATAAAGGTCTGCTTGGTTTAGTGTGTGACATATGGTACTTGATGAAACCATGACCCCAGAGTGTTCCAGGTTGGGCTTCAGGACTTTGGATGTTTGATGTTATGTTTCCTCTACCATTCGCACCAACCTTTGAAGAAATCTCTTTTCAATTTTCCTCTTTCCCTTACGCCCAGGGAGGCTCTTGATAGTTCCATACTTGGCAACCTTCTTGATAACATTGCATACTGTTGAGACTGTGATACCAAGGTCTTTAGAGATGGCCTCATACCCATTGGAAGTCTTGTATTTGCTAATAATAGCAATTCTGATGTCATCAGACAGCTCCTTTGACTTCAACATTGCGACAAACGAACAGGGCCTAATATGTGGCTTTTTAAAACACTGAAGTCATCATTCATTGGCTAATTCATGTCACCTGGGCACCAACAATTTATCACAGCTGATTCTCATTTGTGATTTACCACAGATGAGTGAAAATGTGTTTCCATACTAAATTAATGTACAAAATGCCAATACCAGTGTCACAGCATGCTTTAGGTTTTTCTATATTTCACTCCCACTGTTTGTTTTAAATTGTTGTTTATCATTTGATGTTTTGTATTTAACACGAGTCTCTATACAAAAAAGCTGTTTCACTTGTTTCATTTTTTTCAGGAGAAATTCCACATCATGTACTTAAACTCCATGGGTGCCAATAACAATGAGCAGTACTGTAGCTGTTTTTATGTTTTTCAGAATATTAAGAACTGAATATAATGGTGATAAAATATCTCACATGAGATGTCATTCAGCCTTCCAAGATTTCTAACGATAACTGCATTTCTGCAGGACAAACCCCCATGGCAACTGTTATGATCTCCATTCTTTGGGGTCACCCAACTTTTTCAGAAACAAATACAATTTTATAGATATTCAGATATGTTTTATCCTATTCCCTTTAGCAATAGCCTTCATGTCCTGGGTAGCAAAACCTGACACCAGAATAGTGGGCCTATCTGGATAATAGGCTGAAAAAAAACTTTTAATGAGTTGACTTATTGAATACTTTTAGCAAAAAACTTCTACTGCATGTAAAACCATAGAAACAATATGAATTTTTGTAATGCTCAAAACAAAACTTGAAAAAGTAATTGATATTCTGCATGCAGGATGAAGGGGACAAGGATGTCAGGAATTCAGTGTCCCTCCTTTCATCAGGACGCAGCTAAAATTAATAGACAGTGAGTGCTCATTAGCTGCTCATCTTTCCGGCACGTTGTGCATCTATGGTGACATTCAAGGGCATAGAAGTCACTGTTCATGAATTAAAAATCACCCTAAAGAGATGACGTTTCATAGATAAATCAACTGAACCAATGTCATTCTCAAGGTAACATTAAAGAAATCTCTGTGTTAAAAAAAGGAAAAATCTCTTTGTAACCATTAAACATAAACATTCAGTTTGTAATTTACAGAATAGAGTGACTAAAATGACTTGTTTCAATTCAAGCTGGTATTTTTTCATCTTAACTGCTTGGACTGTTATCTGTCTCTTGAGTCTATGCGTCTTCTAACACATGACAATATCCTGCTGACTTTAGTGGAAGCTGATTGACATTGCATGCTGTTATTCTGTTCATCTCCAAGAACACCTAGATCCTCCTCTATTAGTGAGTGTCCTAGTTTTACTCCAATGAAATATGATACACTCAAATTATAGTTTACATTTATCCAGATTATGTACCAAGTGTATTAATATGCACTAATTAAGGGTTATCAGCAAAGATCGGTACACAAGCTGAGTCGTACACCAATGGGAAAATTGTAATACAAAAGTTTAAGAAGCAGTGAAGATAAACAGTATCACATACAATACACGTGGAGTGGCGATCACCATCTGTAAATATCAAGTAGTTGATTGAAGTCTGCAAAATGAAACATGGTATGGGAGCTCATGGGGTGCGACCAGACATGTTCTAGTCAAATCCTGCAAACTCTCCTGCTGCCACTTTGCTTTTAATGGACCACTACTTGACTTTTGCACAGGTTGAAAGCTGTACCTCCTGTTAATGTGTTAATATACTCACCATCTTCTAGGTTTCCATTGCTGTTCTGTTCCTCCTCAGAGTCATGTGACAGCTCTTATGACTCACCTGTTAATAGTAGGCTGAATGTGTGAGCCGAAAGTCTATTTTAAAATGTAAGGATGTGGAGTGACAGAACAAGACTCCATAGGTTTTACATTGTAAAAGCGACTTGCGGCTTACACATAGAGTATAGTCTGAATTGTCATGTAACTCAGAAAAGGACTGGAGTGATGCTGGAAAGTGGAGAAGTTGGTAATTGGTGTGTATATTAACACATTTATACTACACTACACTAAATGGGCATTTACAGTACACCAGGGGATGGGGAGGGGACATAAGAGGGCAACAACTCGGCAGCAGGACTGCTACCTCTTTTGTGCAAGAAGGAACAGGAGGAGCAGTGTTCAGAATGTCAGGACTCTGGACTTTCTTATGACCTTTTGTATATTTTGCCCTTCTCTAACATGACATCCTCAGCTTTGTTTCTCTTCATATGGTTTTGTGTCCCTGCCTTTAAAAGGTTCAGTTCCTCTTACTGTCTCTGCTAGAGTATTTTGCCAAGATCCCTTTCTAGACTGTCATTCCAAGTGTGTGCTCCTTTACCAACTGTCCCGTTACGACTCCTCTCAGCTACTCTGCAGTTTGAAGTTCCTGCTAATCTTTGCCTGTGTCCTGTTGGTCTCTCTGCTTCAAGCTCCTCTTTCTGGAGAGTTGTTCCTGCTTCTGATTCAACCTATTTGCCCTGTTCATGTAAGCATGTTAATTCTGAAGCTTCTGTTACTGGTATTTCAGTCAAGTTTGTCTAAATGCAGTTGCAGAGCTTGGGACTGCTTGGGACTTGTGTTTGTTGCTCTGCACTGCATCCAGCTCTGAACTATGTACCCAAGGACTTACCGTTTCCAGGCCTCCCTACATTCTATAGACTGCTCTGTTCCAGGCCGCTATTGGTGTGTATTGTTACCTATAGACTTTCATTATCAGCCACTGCCAGTGCAAACATTTAATGTTATAACTTTCCTCCTAGGTTTTGTCTGGTTGAACTGTAATTGTGCTACATTTAGACTTTGCTCCTGTTTTGTTTCACGTGTACTTAATAGAGACTTTCACTTTAAATCCAGCCTCAGTATGTCATTGTCTCACGCAAGAAGATTCCTAAGTTATCCATTATAGTTAACTCACGGTTTTGAAGATTAGGATGGGGTCAGCACCACTTTGCAGGGTCTCCCATACAGCCTGGGGAGATTTCACCGCCGCCTGCAAGCTTTCAGCCCTTGGCTATGGAGGATGATGAGGAGGGTCCTCCCTGCTGCACCGCTCTGCACGCTCTGGTGCTCACTCCCAACAGTCTGATATGTCACATCCAGTTTTGTGTTATAGGAGAAGAAAAAGAAGTCGCACTCAGAGCTTCTATAAACAGCGGTTCTTTATTGTGCTTCAGTGCACACAGCAGGTGGTGGCATGCGGGTGGGAGGACGGGGGGCACGACGTTTCGCGCCGTATAAGGCACTTCAGCAGGTTAGTCCTCAGAGTGTATTGTTGCACTAGGCAACTTATACACCCCCACTGATGACGTCACAAACTTAATTAGTGAACATGTGTGAAGTTAAGATTATGGAGCTGAAACCAAAACAGCTCTTAAAGTGACAGTGCAATTAAGTGATCAAAGTGCATTACATACATACAGTACGTAACCCTACCCCGGTGGTCCCTTGAGGAGGAAGACTAGGAGGGGGAGGGGGAGGAGGAGGGGAGTGGGTAACCCAGGGCAACAAGAGAAAACAGGTGTCATGGAATTAACCCCCTCAGCGCCCTCTGATAATACGACTGTGATCAACCTGACTGATAAATCTCTGTCTGTGCATTTGATATCTGCCCTTAAAAAGGGTCTTAATTACTGCATTCCTGAGAGTTTTAATTTTGTTGATTTTAGGGTAGATCTGTATAAGTCAACCAGGAAATTACATCTGTATAAGCATTTTGAAAGCCAGAAAGAATTAGGTGGAAAAGAAAGAAAAACAGTAAATCTAATAAAATTGGACCTTTGGGGTTCAAACCCCTCAAGTCCAATCTGAACGAAATTGAAAATGACGCAAGGATGTTGGTGAGTATCACTAGTAAAAACACAGTGGAGGCTCCATAGTTTCAAAAACAAATGAGGGACCCTTCACGGGAGGTCTGAAGTCAACCTTCTTCCCCCTACTGTCCAGGGTAATGTGATTGATCTATTTCAGGATCAGGTGGCCAGGGAGGTTGAATCATTGATTTATTCTGAGACCCCAAAAAATCTATCTAAAAAGGAATGGGAAGCTCTCAAAGAATTGAGAACATGGGAGGACGTTATAGTCGGAAAAGCAGATAAAGGGGGTAATGTAGTCTTGTTGAAAAAAACTGAGTATGTAGCAGAAGCATATAGACAGTTGGCTGATGAGGTTACTTATCAACCCTCACGTTCGATCCTACACCAAGGACCAAAATAAAATTAAGATCTATGTTAAGCAGAGCAATTTGCTCGGGTGCGTTGACTGCAAAAGAAGCCGAGAAGGTATTCCCTGAGTTTCCGTGTAAAGCTCACTGGTACTACCTGCCAAAAATCCACAAATCATTGGACGCACCGCCAGGTCGACCGATCGTGTCAGGAGTAGGTTCAATTACTGAACCACTCTCACGATGGCTCGACTGGCAGTTGCGTCCTCTGATGAAGGAAATCCCCTCTTATTTAAGAGACACTAGCGCTTTTATAGAGCTACTGGGAGGTATGGATTGGCAGGTTGGATTTAAATTGGCGTCAATCGACGTGGATAATCTATATACCAGGATTCCACAGAAACTCGCCATTGATGCAGTGAGGGAAACTTTGAAGGCTACTGATAAACCCAAGAAATTGCAGGACTTCATTCTGGAAGCCCTGGAGTTTGTATTAACTAACAACTCTTTCAAGTTTGGGAACCAGTGGTTTACCCAGCGCGTTGGGACCGCGATGGGTACACCAGTGGCCTGCACCCTGGCAAATATTTTTCTGGGCTTTTTTGAAAATAAATATATCTATTCATCACAAAATCCGTACCTAAGATTTATTAAAACCTATTATCGGTACGTGGATGATGGTTTCTTGGTGTGGGATGGCGGAGAGGAGGTATTCTTGGAGTTTGTTAACTACTTGAACAGTGAAAATGAGATGAACATAAAATTCTCCTCAGTGCTAGGCGGAGATTTTCTGCAGTTTCTGGACGTGAAAGTTACGATCAGAGATGGAAGGATCATCACTGAAAATTTTCGAAAAAAAAACGGCTACTAACTCCGTACTCCATTATGAGAGTAATCACTCCTTTCACGTTAAAAAAGCTTTGCTATTCAATCAGGTAATGCGTTTGAGAAGAAATACGGTAATAACGAAGATGATAGATATAGAGAACAGGTCCAGGAGTTAAAGAAATGGCTTAGAGAGAGAGCGTACCCTGATGATTTGGTAGAGGAGGCCGTGGTAAAGGTTGATGATATCTGGAAGGAGGGTTGGAGAAAGACTTAAGGGAGTAAAAAAGAAAGAAAAAAGGAGAAGAGGTTCATATTCAACTTCAAATTTGGACCTATGGATATCTAGAAACTGGTACATGATAGAAAGCGATAAACATCTTAAGGAGGTCGCTTTGAGAAAACCCCTGGTTACGCATAGACGATGCAGAAATATTGATGATATGATAGTACGGAGACGGTTTACTGCAGAAAAAACTTGGTTAGAGAGAGGCTGTCCAGTAGGAAATTTTAAATGTGGGAATTGCTCCGTTTGCGACAAACACGTTACGACCAATCCGGTGCAGATAGGGCATATTATGCATAACGTGAAAGAATTTATTTCTTGCAAAACCAAATTTGTGGTGTATGCCGTGGTCTGTGATTGTGGTCGCTTCTATGTTGGAAAAACGATACGTTGCCTTTACATACGCTTTAAAGAGCACGTTAGGTCAATAACTACAGGATTTGGTTCCCCCCGGTGGATAGAGCATGTCAGGGCTGAGCATGGAGGGGATTCCTCTGTATTAAGATTCTTCGGCTTGGAAAGGGTAATGTTACCACCTGGGGGTAACCTACATAAAATGTTGTTGCAGAATGAGGCAGCGTGGACAATAAAATTGAGGGCGCAGAGCCAGGCTGGACTTAATGATAAGAACGATCTTGCTGTATTTTTGTAAGGTTCAGTTATGGGTAATTGGATTTGGGTAATGAGGTACTGTGGATTTAGGTTAGTGAATACTTGAATCTGCAAGGGGCACAACTCTGTATACTGGTCTGATAAGTAATTTCATGGTTCTCTATGCTTGGATGACTGTGAAGGTCTTGTGCTCAGTCCCCTATGTTTGATGAGAACTTAACAGGTTCACCCCTGGTTAGAAATGGGGAAATGTAAATATAAGAGGATCCCCTAAGCTAGCCCGAGGGTATCAGTATAGTGATCCCGATGAATAGGTATTAAACTTATTATCAGGAAAGAGAAGAGGGTAAGTCGAGTAGTGTACTGGCCTATGACTGGAAAAAATATTTTTAACCTGTGGTTGTGAGTAAAAAGGTTTTTATTGTATATATTGTAAGCACATAGTACTGTACTATATGTATGTAATGCACTTTGATCACTTAATTGCACTGTCACTTTAAGAGCTGTTTTGGTTTCAGCTCCATAATCTTAACTTCACACATGTTCACTAATTAAGTTTGTGACGTCATCAGTGGGGGTGTATAAGTTGCCTAGTGCAACAATACACTCTGAGGACTAACCTGCTGAAGCGCCTTATACGGCGCAAAACGTCGTGCCCCCCGTCCTCCCACCCGCATGCCACCACCTGCTGTGTGCACTGAAGCACAATAAAGAACCGCTGTTTATAGAAGCTCTGAGTGCGACTTCTTTTTCTTCTCCTATAACACAATCCATTATAGTTAACATTACACAGAAGGAACCCAGGGCCCACTGCACCTGCATATGGTCTCACAATGGGTCTGAGGATCTCATCCTGGTACCTAATGGCAGTCAGGGTACATCTGGCTAACACATGGAAGGCTGTGCAGCCCTTTAAAGAAATGCCTCCCCACATCATTACTAATCTACTGACAAACCACTCATGCTGGAGTATGTTGCAGGCAGCAGAACATTTTCTTTTAAATAAGCTCTGGAGGCATAGTTGCCTTCTAGACAACATGCTCCCCATAGCCTGGAACAGCTCATTTATATAAAGTGATAAAAGATTATTTCTCCATAACAAAGCATCTGATATGAGGCATGCAGGTATGATTATTTTCAGCAGTGTATAAGCTGCATACTCATATTAATAGTTTAGATAGGTCAAATATGGTGACAGAACTCCTGTTAAGAGATCTGAGATGGGTCCCCATTGACTCTGCTCTTACAATGGATAGCTTGTTTTTTTTGCTCCATAATGCCAGAGGTTTCAGTAAAAAGAAGTCAAATCATAAATCATTCCACAAGAAATGAGTCAGTTTGTTCCTACGGCAAGAGGCCCACTGGAGATCTTCTAATGTTCCTAAATATGTAAACCAGAGGGTTTGGTTGAGGGCGGTGAAATTTCTGAGTGAGTACCTAGCCAGGTAACCCTGATTTACAACTATGGTGGCACTGCCTAATAATGGCTATAGAAGAATCTCAGCAGATGACCACTCTGTTACTAATAAAAATCCCTATACAAAGAACAACACTGACATTACTACCATATGGTGACAATATAGTGGTAGATACCAGTTCTGCAGAAATTATAATAGTACAGTTATAGATGGTGACATACAGATATTCTTTCTGATGGGGTTGTTCACTTTTCTTGTCTTTTCCATCTGGAACAGAACAATATGATGACTTCTCTGACCTTAACTTGTTTGCAGAGATTACAACAAAGAAACATATGACTTTTCACATTTCCAGCAGCGTTACCACCTATCCTCAACCTGCACAAATTCCTCATCCTGCTGATACCCATACTGCAAATACCAATACAGTTAAAAGTAGTGAGCTCCGGGCGGGTCCCTCAGAGCATGGGGCCCAGGGTGACCGTACCCTCTGTCCTAGGTAAGCCACTGGTGTAAACAAATACTATGTGAAAAGAAAAAAAAATTGGTACCATGTTAGCCCGTTGAAAAAAGATTGATTGTTCTCAATGTGAGAAAATAAATAATAATCTTGTACGTCTGATACCTTTTAATGGCTATCAAAAATAAAATAAATTATGTTACAAAAGCAAGCTTTTTGAAATTACTCAAGTCTCTTCATCAGGCATGAATGGCATTACAAAATATCTGAAGAAACACAAAAATATATTCACAAAAAGAGCAGATACCTGACATAATAAATGGACATGTTATCATCATTATCTCAGTCACACGATTACACAAACAAAAACATTTATCTATGGCCAAACATTTCTGTAATCCAGAACACAACTTGAACAACATCAAAATTATGAAAGTTGTCATATTAACCCCTTCACGACCTTGGATGTAACTGTACATCCAAGCTCGCCTCCCTTCCTTTGGTATGAACCCACGTGCTGAGATTGCATCATACCCTGCAAATGGTGGGTCATCGATGTGTCACCATGACAGCTAGGGGTCAGATGAGGACCCCTGATGCTGTCATGACTCACTTCCTGTGGATACCCAGTGAGCGCCTGCATTCACAGAAAGTGATCATTTCTGCTGTTCACAACCGTGGATCATCTCAGCTGTGAACAGTGAGAGCAATCAGAATGTGCAGTGTTGAGTTGAGAAGGGGGGTGGGGCTCATAAGTCACTCTGTGGGGAGGGGAATATGGGGAGGGGAGAGGGGCTGAAGACCTTAGTAAACATTTGGACAGCCCCACCCCTTCAACCAGCATCACAGTGATGCTGTGTTTCAGGGAGGGGATGAGGAAGTGCCTACAGCCTGTCTGATGTGCCGTGTGAGGATCCCAGGATTGATTGGGGGGCACTCATTCGGTACGTCATCAAAAAGAGGTGATGATAGGGAATTAGTACCGGAAGAATATTAGAAAACTGCTTGGATTATAGGGATATATTAGATAGAAATATAGAAAATAAGTTGCTGGTCTTGGACTAGCCCTTTTAAGTGACAAGTGATAGATGTAATTTGTTTAAAATATAATGCTTTATGTTGAACTGTTTTATTAACCCCTTCCCGACCTATGACGTAAGAGGACGTCATGGGCCAGAAAAGGGTGTTTGATGTGAGCTCCGGCACGGAGCTCACATCAAAGCCCCGACATCTCAGCTGATCTCATCAGCTGAGATGTTGCGGTAACAGCGTCAATCGGATCCGGATCCGAACGGCGCTGTTAACCTCTTGGATCCCATCATCAATCTCTGACAGCGGGATCCAAGGCGACTGCGGCGGGGAACGCACTGTTCCACGCCTGCTCCGGAGATCCCGCGATACTATCGCGGGATCTCCGGCGCTCATGTGACAGCCGGGGTCCTGGCTAGACCCCAGATGGTGTCACTGAGCAGTTTCCTGTTGTGGTTGGCAGGCACTGCCAACCACAATAGGTCCGTGATTCTGGGAGATACAGATGAGCTGCAGCTCATCTGTATCTCCCAGAAGCGATCGGATTGTGCAGCAAGGTGCCTCTTAAAGAGGCAGTGTAAAAATAAGAATGAATGAAAACTAAAGTTTTTAAAAACCTGTAAAAAAGAAAAAAAAATGTAAAAGTTCAAATCACCCCCCTTTACTCCCAATCACAATAAAAGTATAAAAAAAAAATACACGTTTGGTATCGCCGCGTTCAGAATTGCCCGATCTATCATCTATTAAATCCGTTAAACTCTGTAATGGAAAAAATGGTCCAAACGCCAAAATTCATTTTTTTGGTCGCCGCGTTATTGCTAGAAAATGCAATAACGGGCAATCAAAACTGCGAATTCCCCCAAAAATGGTATCATTACAAAATGTTAGCTCAAGACGCAAAAAATAAGCCATCACCCAGCCCCAGATCCCGAAAAATGAGAACGCTACGGCTCGCAGAACATGGCGCTAAAAAGTCTGTTTAGTTTTTTTTTCTAATTTCTGAATTTTTTCACCACCTAGATACCAATAAAGGTATACATGTTGGGGGTCTACGAGCTCATACTGAAGCGAGCATCACCCCGTCACATCAGTTTTACCATATATGAACATGGCGACTAAAATACCCAAAAAACAAACGTGTCATTGCACTTTATTTGCAATTTCACTGCATTTAGAATTTTTTTGCAATTTCCCTGTACACTATATGGTAAAATAAATTATTGCATATGAAAGTACAACTCGTCCCCAAAAAAACAAGCCATCATATGTCTATATTGACGGAAAAATAAAAAAGTTATGGCTCTTGGAAGCAGGGGAGCAAAAAACGAAAATGAAAACCGAAAAATTCTCGGGTCATGAAGGGGTTAAAGAAATTAAAACAACTTACAAAAGTTGACAGTAACTTGAACATTATCCAGGATTGCCACGTACGAATCAAGCGAGTATTGTCACCTGCTGCTTTGGCAGTTTTTCCATGCGGAATATATCTGCGAATTCTGTCAACCACTCTGCCATAGTTGGGGCTCTGCTGAGCGCCAATGGCGAGGAATAACCATTCTAGCTGCAGTGATACAGAAGCGGAGGAGGCTCCGTTTCTGGGTGGATATAGGCAGTGGCGTAACTAGAGTCTGGTGGGCCCCGGTGCGAAATTCAGACCTAGGCCCCCCCCTCCACACACACAGTTGGTTGGATGTATGGGCCCCGTGTAACGTTCTAGCTATAAAGACTCAAAATTGACCTCTATGTATTAATGTCCTCATCCTGCTATATGGTCATCCCAGGGCGTACCTAGGGTGCAGCGACTTTTGCCGGGCACTCAGTGGGCGCGGCGGCACCCCCAACCCGCGCTGCAATATGAGCGCCGGCCGGCTCAATCGACAGTGCTCATCTAGACATGTAGGACCCTGTAAACGCCCTCTTGCCTCTGGTGCTGCGGCACCTGCACTGTCCTGCTCATCACTCCTGACATGAGAGAGATCCCGGAGCTGAGTGCACTGACCCAAAACCAAAGTGCTGCCGGAGACAGTGGTGTCACGTCTGCCCTCTATTCACATTCATGTCTGGGTCCTCACACCTTCCTATACTAACTAGTCAGCACATGCTTCACCTATAGTCCTTGTGCCCCTGAGCAGCTGAACATGCTGCTGCCACACTGTCGCTCACCGCTGCTGCACACATGTCTGCTGCCACTGACTGTGCACACACTGACTGCTGCCACCGCGGCGGGACTCAAGCGCTGCATATGAGCGCGCAGCTGATCCGACAGCACACCCTCCCCCCCGCTCTCAACTAGGCTGCAATAGGGTGCGGGCTGAAATCTGACGCACCCCGTCCTCACTACTGTGGCGGTGGGCACAAAACAGTCTCTCCCGCGCCGCAAACTAGTTACACCCTGGGTCATCCTACTGAATATGGAGCTTTCTTTTAAATATGTCTCCCATCCTGCTATATATGGTCTCCCTCCTGGAATATGGCCCTTATCGTGGTATATATGTCCCCTCCGTATATATGGTATTCCCTCCCGCCACGATAGTCCTCTAATTATTATAATGTATCCTCATATTCCTCCATATATTAAATATACACCCATAGTCCTCCATGTATATAATGCATCCCATAGTCCCATTCATAAGGTAGCCCCAATAGCCATCCAATTATTATAATGCACCTCTACTATCCTACATATAGTAGCCTCATAGTCCTCTGTACAGTATAATACAGCCTCACAGCCCTCCATATAGAATAATATAGCCTCATGGCCCTCCATATAGTATAATACAGCCTCACAGCCCTCTATATTGTATAATGCAGCCTCACAGCACTCTACCATAATGCAGGCTCAGTTCTCCATGTAGTGCAGCCTCTATAGTACATCCTTATATATGCAGCCTCATAGCTCTCTATATAGTACAGTCTCTATAGTGCAGTGTTATATATACAGCCTCATAGATCTCCTTGTAGTGCAGCCTCTATAGTACAGCCTTATATATGCAGCCTCATAGCTCTCCTTATAGTACAGCCTCATATAGTGGAACATTATATATACAGCCTCATAGCTCTCCATGTAGTGCAGCCTTATATCTCTCTATATAGTGTAGTATATATGCAGCCTCACAGCCTCTCTATATTGTGCAGCCTCATATATGCAGCCTCATAGCCTCTCTATATGATGCAGCCTCATATATGCAACCTCATAGCCTCTCTATATGGTGCAGCCTTATCATGCAGCCTCATAGCTCTCCAAATAGTGCAGCCTTATATATGCAGCCTCATAGCCTCCTCTTTGCCGTGCTCTCCTGTGCCCCTCTCTCTCCTCCTCCTCCTCTGTCCCCCGCTCTCCACCTTCCCTGTGCCCCTTTCTCCCCTACTCTTCTGTCCCCCGCTCTCATCTTCTTCCTGTGTCCCTCGCTTTCATCTTCCTCCTCTGTCCCCCGCTCTCATCCCCCTCCTCTGTCCCCCGCTCTCATCCTCTTCCTGTGTCCCCTGTTCCCTACTTTCTCTCCCCTGCTGTCATCTTCCTCTTCTGTACCCCGCTCTCAACCTCTCCTCTGTCCACCTGCTCCTTTTCTGTGCCCCTGCTGTCCTTTTCCTCTGTCCCCGCTCTCATACCTCTCCTGTGTCCCCGCCTCCTTTCCTCTGTCCCCTGCTTCCTTTCCTCTGTCCCCAGCTGTCATCCTCCTCCTTGTCCCCGCTCTCATCCTCCTCCTCTGTTCCCCGCTCTCATCTCTCCTCTGTCCCAAGCTCTCATCCTCTCCTCTGTCCCCGCTCTCATCCTCCTCCTCTGTCCACAGCGCTCATCTCTTCCTGTCCCCCGCTCTCATCCCCCCTCTGCCCTGCTTTCCTCCTCTCACCTGTGTCTTGTTCTCCGCTCTCTTCTTCTCTTCTCTGTTCGGCAGCAGCTGGGGAGCGTCTCCTCATTTCATGGATAATGAGCGGCCAGGACCTGACGCACGGCCGCCGGACACCTGGGGGAGACTCAGGAGGAGGTGGGTGGTGACAGCTCCCCAGGGCCAGAGGGCAAGGTAGCACTGTGATTTTCGGCTGCCTGACTGTGCGGCATGTGCTGTGCCTGGTGCTTGGATCAGCGGGCGCAGGGGGCCCCCTATAGGTCCGGGCCCCCTGCGACCGTGAATGTCCCAGGAGGATCTGTGGGGAAGGGGGAACAAAGTCCCGAAATTTTGTGAAAAGCCTTAAACACATTCCCCCAAAAAGTCCGTATAGCAGGACACTGCCACCAGATGTGGAATAATGTGCATTTCTCGTTTCCACAGCGCCAACACCTATCATCCATCGATGGGAAAATGGCTTTCAATCTGACAGGAGACAGGTACCATCTGGTCAATATCTTAAAGTTTTTTTCCTGTGCGCTCCCAGCCTTTGAATTTGTGTGTGAAAAGAAAAGCCCTATCAAGGTCTTCCGCAGAAAATTCATAACCCATCTCCTCCTCCCATGCCTGAATGTAACTCGGGGTCTCGTCTTTATCACCTGTGGTGAACTCTTTGTATAGAAGGGAGATCAGATGAGAAGGAGGGGTCTGCTGCAGTAGTAGGTGTTCTAGTCTAGTCATGGAGGGGCGAGAAGTGCGACCAGTCGATTTTCCCCTGGCGAACGACCTCAGTTGTTCGTATTCTAGCCAGGAGATTGCCCTGTTTGGCAACTTCTCCTGCAGTGTTTCCAAAGATGGGAATTTTCCCTTTGTTTTGATCTGCTCCAGACGTATATCAGAACTGACATGCCAACCCATGAATCTGTCCCTATGTCTGCCTGGGGGAAAGTCTGGGTTCCCAAACATTGGTGCCAGTGGATTTAATGAGCTGATCAATTAATTTTTGACTTTCAGGCGTCCCATAGCCGCAATACTTCTCTTGCCAAGAAGCCAATGGAACCTCCATCCGTCTCTGCAGTGGTCTCCGTGTGTCTTACCCAAGGAAGATGTTGTAAAGGGACGTCAAAGTCCGTCTTTTCCAATTGAACCCACTGTTTAGAACAGTGGCGAAATTGCCAGTCGAACAATCGCATCAGTAAAGAGGCCTGGTGGTACAACTGCAGATCAGGGAGGCCTGCGCCACCCCTGGATTTTAGTGCAGTCAGCAGTGTATATTTTAGACGGGGTTTAGAGGTCTTCCAAATGAAGCAGATCAAAGCCGATCTGATAGTTTGGAAGAATGTTTTCGGTGGGTTGATCTGAACTGCTTGAAACAGTATAAAAACCTTGGAAGTACTGTATGTCCATCTTGAACGTATTCATTCTTCCAAACCATGAGACATTCCTCCATCCATATTCATGCAGGTGTTTCAGAGTTTTGTCTAAGAGGGGTATATAATTCAGTTTGTAAAGGTCTGTCGTGTCGGCCGGGACTTGGATGTCCAAGTATTGAATAGCTCCGTATTGCCATCGGAAAGGAAAGTTCCCTATGGTTCTGTCTAATTCCTCTTTACTCAGGAATATGTTGAGAGCTTCAGTTTTGCGGTAATTAATTTTAAAGTTACTGACCTCTCTGTATTTTGCAAACTCCGACAATAATGATGGGAGGGTAATATGTGGTTGGGATATGTACAAGAGGAGATCATTAGCGTATAGAGAGGCTTTGAAATGAGTGCGGTCCACCGTCAGACCACGCACACTGGGGTTCTTCCTAATTGCCACGGCTAAATGCTCCATAACCACTGTGTATAGTAGAGGTGCTAAAGGGCAGCCCTGTCTCGTGCCATTACCTATGGCTATAGAGTCTGATACTGCTCCATTGATTCTAACTCTTGTAGAAGGGCCCGAATATAAGGCCTTGATCCTATGAAGGAAGCGGTGCCCGCAGCTTATCTGTCTAACTGACTAAAACATGAAGCCCCAATGTACACGGTAGAAGGCTTTCTCCGCATCAATTGATAATAACGCCAATGGTGTGCGCTTTAATTTTGCATGTGCCGCCATTATTAAAGTTTTACTTATACCATCTCTCGCCTCTCTCCCCTGTACAAATCCCACTTGGTCGGAATGGTATAACCAAGGGTAGAAGGGGTGCTAATCTGTTGGCCAGAATCTTTGCGTAAAGCTTTACATCAATGTTGATAAGGGATATCGGGCGATAATTAGTTACCACTGAAGGATCTTTGCCGGGTTTTGGCAGAACTGTGATGAAAGCTTCTAGGGATGGCGGAACAAATGGGGAATAATCCATGATCAAATTAAAGACCTCCACCAATATGGGCCCGTGTTGTTCTCGGAACAGTTTATAGAAATGAGGGGAAAAAGCATCCGTGCCGGGCCTTTTACCCGCTGGGGTATTCTGTATCACCTCGTCGATTTCTGTAGCTGTAAAGTCGTCCTCCGATTGCATCGTCATATCTGTGTCTAATGTTGGAAAAAGCGATGTCAGATATATACGTCTCTATATGGAGTTGAGGATCTAATGGTGAGTGGGTTGTGCTGTCTCAGTTAATGTCATATAGTTTATGATAGTAGCGTCTCATCAAGTCAAGAATTTCCGTTGGGTTCGACGTCTTGTTGCCAGTCTGCCTTTGGAGAGAAGTAATATAAGTAGATTGCGACACTGGTGCAAAAGTCGGGCAAACAGGCGTCCACATTTATTGGCCTGTCCGTATAGTACACTTTTAAAGCGGTTCCAGGTGATGGAGATATTTCTCATTCAGTAGGGATTTCAAGTAATCTCTACATTTGATAAATTTCCCGTTTGCACCCCGCCGACAAATCCACCTTAAGTGTCACCTCTATGGTCTGTATTCTGTCGAGCAGTTCTAAAATTTTCTCTATTTTTCATTTGTTTTAGATGGAAGCCATGTTTAATGAGTACCCCTCTAAGGACACATTTAAGGGTTTTCCATTTAATAGGCATAGCTGTGGTGTCTAATGCGTGGTCTTTTATGAACATATCTATGGTCGTTTTAATGTCAGTTATGCATATTGGGTCCTTTAACAGATTATCTTTCAATCTCCACGACCACGGGCATGCCACTGAGTCGATATCCAGAAAGATTGGAGCATGATCCGACCAAAGGAAACTGCCTATGGACAGTTTTGGGTCCCAGGCCAGGGCACAATGGCTAAGGAGAAAGAAAATCAATCCTGCCGTAAGAATTGCGTGGTGTGGAGAAGAACGTGTAATCCTTCACTGCAGGGTTAATGAGTCTCCAAACGTCAGTTAAGTGTAGATCGTGGAGGTCCCTCTTCAGGGAGGATAGCTGACGGCGAGAGAGATAGGACCTTGCAGCCGTGAAGTCTATTGTCGGGTTAGAAGTCAGGTTAAGTCTCCCTCCAGTATAACCACTCCCTCTGAAAAATCAGCCACTGTCCTTAAAAAGGATCTAGCAGCTTTTATTTGGTCCGGCTGGGAGCATACCACCCTGCAATGGTGTAAACTGTAGATTTGAATTCTCAATAACACAAATCTTCCCTCTGTATCAATCATTGTGTCCAGTATGGAATGCTGGAGGGACTTATGAATCGATATGGACACTCCCCGAGATCGAGACTCCATGTTAGCGCTATGGAACCATTTTTGTGTAGTACCGATCATGTATAGTAGGGACATGTCCCGCTTTAAAATGTGTCTCCTGTGCGATCAAAATGTTCACTTTTTTCTTGAGCATGCCATACAGAATTTGTGATCTTTTCTGTGACACATTAAAGCCTCTAACGTTCAAGGAACCCAGTACAATCTTTTGTTTGTCTGTCTTACCAGGCATTGTCATTGCAGTTCGGGTATGAGGTATGTAGGCTTTGTTTAGAAAGATGTACCAGTGTCGGGTCCCAGCAACCGCTGTGAAAAGTAAAACTAAGAACCAGGGGAAGGGGAAAAAGGAGAGGTTAGTGGGGAAAAGAGTACTGAAGAAGAGAAGGGACAAAAGAGTTTAGAGAAGAAGACAAGAAAAGCAAACCTAAACATATAAACAATAAGCGCAAAAAAAAATCACGTTTCCACTGGTGACGTGGAGCTTATAAGAGGGGTGTATTAGCTGCTACCTCAGCACAGCACCTCCGGGGGGGGGTTGTATACGCGACAAGGGGGAAGATGAGGCCATCTCCTCCGGTCTTCGACATTGTAAGGTTATAATCACCAATAACCCCGAGTCAAATATTTCTATGCATATGGGATGTGCATTTATCCAATTAACTCGCATCCATATGAACATATGAACAGCAAATTGGTTTAAAGACTGTATAACACTGAAGAATACAAAACGCCTATAAGCAATATGAACATCTTATGATTTCCTTGTGTAGGTAATATTCAAAGTCAAGATGTCAAGGATTATTATGGAGGAGGGAGGGTGAGATGGGAGGAGGGGGGAGAAGGGGGTGTTCAACAATAGGACTATCCTGCTTCTGATCTGAAGAGAATATTCACAGTCCTGCAACTCCAGATGGCAGGATCCCATGCTGAAGAGAAAAAGTAAAAAAAAAAAAAAACTCTTTCCGAAACCCCGTTCCCCACCCAAAGATGGTAAGGCTAACCCAATTTCAATAAGTCAAGTACTCTAATCGGCTCCCAGCTCTTCTGGATTCTCTTGCCTGCGTCCGTTAGGTTGTCTGCTGGGTCTCCGTTGTCTCGAGGGATTGGTCCCCTAGAGGGGCATGGCTCTATAGAAGGTTGGTGAAGGTGGCCAGTCAGGGATGTCTACCTCCGGAATGCCAAGGTCGGCCGAGAATGCCAGGACGCCACTAGGGTGGCTCAAGAGGTGTACTTTGTCTCCTTTTTGAACTCGCAGGCAGAATGGGAACCCCCAAGTGTAGGGGAGATGTGTTGACGTAGTATATCCAATAGGGGTCTGAGGGCTCGTCTTCTCTGTAAGGTCCATCGTGACAAGTCTGGCAAAAGTTGTATATCTGAGTCCATATTGTTGATAGGCCTCACTCGCCTGGTCGCTGCCCATAACTGCATCCTTAAGTTGATACCGATGGATGCGGTAAATGACATCGCTTGGTTGGTCTTGGTCACGGGGTCGTGGGCCCAATGTCCTATGAGCATAGTCCAGCTCCAGTGGGGTGTCACGGGGTCTTTCTAGCACTGTCTTAAAGATGTCACGTAGGGCTGCGTCCTGGGGAGGCACAGTTTCGGGTAGCCCCCTAACCCTTAAATTGTTCCTGCGTCCCTGTTTTCGGAGTCATCTAACATCACTGCTAGGGTCTGCATCTGCCGTGCCTGAGTAGCCATAGCTGCCTCTTGGACCTCCATTCTATTAGTCAGGGAAGCCATAAGTTGGTCATGGGATTCCACTTTCTCTCCACATTGCTGGATGTCATCTCTAAGTATGGAAAGTTCCGTTTTATAAGAAGATTCTAGGTGCACGATATATTGTTCCAAGTCCTGTTTTGTCGGGATATCCTTTATTTTGTTATAAAGTAGGGTTAAATCAAAGCCCATAGAGGTGGTGGGATTCCCCATGAGGAAGGAGGCTGGTTGCATATAATGGGGCAGCGGAGGATTGGAAGGCTGCTGAGCAGGCAAGGAAAGCCATGGTATTATATAGTGTGACCAGTTATTATATGAGGTGCCTTGTTCTGATTGTCCTCTCATCGGAGGCTCCACTTCTCCCTGTGATATTGCATTCATTGGGGAGGTAAAATCTACTCCTGAGGAGATGGCAGTGTTCCACACAGAATAGTGTACTGAGAGCCCAGAGGTTTCCCCTCCACTGCGGCTCTCTTCATGCCCCAGTCTGTATTATCTGTTGATCTGCGGAGGTCTCCCTGTGATGTGCAGGTCCTGAGAGATTTCTGGGGGACCATCTTGAGAGGAATGATCTGCTCCCATCATCTCTCCTGGGGACACCGGGTGCGCCACCTGGAGATTTCCTGCTCTCTCCTGCCCCTCCTTTCTGTTCTCCCGCTGCCCATACCTGTTTAAAATTAATGCTTTATAAACAAAAATACACATAAGTTGCCAAATTTTACTCTCAGGAATATATTCAGGTAGCACTCTAAGATAGAGAAGTGGCTGGATGAACAGAACAATTATAGACCCTCAACTTTACATGCAGTGTATGAGTATCCTCTTATGAGAAACTCTTCGAACTTTAGGCACAACTCCAAATTCTGATAAACATACCTTGAATTGCCTAGGAAGAAACATGATTTCTCACCATATAGTTCATAAACACAGTAAAATCACAGCACTGACGCTGATGATTTTTTTTTATAATAAAATTGTTGAGATTATTGAAGTTATTGTCCAAGATAACAGAAATATGCTTACTTAGTTTACTTTTAGGAACAATACCACAACATGTTCAAAGTTGGGTCTTTTGGCTGGATTCACATCTGCGCACGATGCGCAGCTTCCCTGAGCACAGCAGTTTATCATGGGAACGCATAGTTCCTGTGTGTGGCTGCGTTCAGCTGCGTCTGTGTTCGGGTGCGCATAATTTATGCGCATGCTGAATGCAAAATGTTGGATTTTTTGTGGGTAGGTGTGTGCTTGCTTTATACGCAAGCAGGCAGACGTGCACAAACAATGAATGGGATTCAATCTGTGCGCATTGCCATCTGCTGGCAAGCGCACAGACGCTGCTGAACATGACCTCCTCTGAGGTATCTGCAGGTGAATCCTGACCTACAGTTCTCTTCCTCTTCTTTCTTCCTCTTTTTCTTTCTTTTTCTTTCTTCTTTCTTCCTCTTCTTTCTTCTTCTTCTGTCTTCTTCTTTCTTCTTTCTCCCTGCCGCCGCTGGTTCATTTAAATAGCGCGGGAAAGGTTGAAGTGCTTCCGCCTGCTATTTCAATGAACAGCTGATTCATTTATTTGAAATAGCAGGGCGGGAATGCCGACTTCACCGCCGGCTTTTTTAAACAATCCAGCGGCGAAGAAGGAGATCAGTGGCAGTGGCCGGGATGAAGAGATCAGCGGCGGCTGCCTGGATCTTCGCTGCTGATCTCAGCATCCCGGACGCCGACACTGATTGGGTGGCTGGGCAGCCTCACTGACATTTTCATGGGAACGCATGCGGACAATCTTTGCTGTGTTCACATGAAAATGTTTGCGTTCGGCACTGCGTATGCTATGTGCTCGTACGTTGCAATGCCGAAACGCAAGTCTGAAACCAGCCTTATTGCAGCTAAAGCTCCATTGAATTTAACATTGATAAGCTGCACACACAACCAGTGGACAGGTGAAGTCCTCTTTGGGGAAAAAAAATGCAGGCATGTTTTTACCTCTCAGGCTAAGTGCAAACTGGGCATATTTGTTTTGCCTGCTTTTTTCCAGCTACAAAAAACGCGGCTGTTTTAAAAACGCATGCAATATTTTTGCAATATGCCCACTGTGCTTTTCTGTTGCGTTTTTGTGCGGCGTTTTCTGCACCAAAAACAAATGACCCACAGTTTTGTAATGAAAGTCAATGTTATTTTCAAAAAGCTATGCACACTATGTGCGTTTTCGGTGGTGCCAAAAAAGCATGAAAGCATGTGTTTTTTAAAGTCCCTGTCAATTATCTTGTGCTATTTTTTGGCTGCATTTTCCAGTTGCCAGCCATTCTAATGAGGTGAAAAAGCAGCTCTTACAAAAACGCAGCCGAAAAGCACAGTGGGCACGTAGAAGAAATGCTTTAATGTTTTTTTGAAACAGCTGCGTTTTTAAGGCTGCAAAAAGCAGCACAAACAAATATTCACAGTGTGCACTTAGCCTTAGGGTACATGAACAGGAGCAAGAGATTCCTCTTGCGAAGACCCTAGTATTCTCTGGGGAGAACATAGCGTACGTGCCAACAATCAGGATTCTGGGCGCAGCTTATTTTTGCTGTGTTCTCCTGTTCAGAACACTAGCGTTTCTGCAAGAATACATTGACATGCTGTGGCCCAGGAGGCCACATCCCTTATCAGTTTATGCAGTGTAATAAAGAAGCGTAATGGGATTTCTATAAATCCATCCACTGTGCAGATACTGTACAACACAACGTTTTGAAAGCAGCGAAAATACACTGTGTCCAAAGCATTGCTAATCCTGATCGTGGGCACTGACCCTTATGGCCACTTTACAGGTCCCAGCGTCGGTCCGATATTGGATACAACGCCGCGGGAGCGCGCTTTTTCTGGGCAGAATTCCAAGATCGCATAGGAGATGTTACACAGCGCGATATCGGCAGGCAACGTCACTACGATGTGTACGCCCCCTTGTACGGCCGACCCAGGAACGACCATTTAACATGGAGAGGATAGGGGAAGTTGTACTCCACATCGTAGTTGGGCTTTTACACAGTACAATCCAGCCACAACGCCCATCCAATATTGGCCCGTTGGAGAGCAGGCTCATTTGATCCCCGATATTGTTTTGGCATCGTTCGTGCATCGTATTGGACATTTACACCATACAACGCACGCAGGGCTGCCACTAGAAATTTTGGGGCCTCTTACTAGCAAAATTCACCCATTGAGGGGGTGAAGTGAGCTCTGGAGCCAGGGGTCACAAGCTTCCAGAAAATGGCAGCGGATCTCGATTACTTATTATTATCAGAGACTCTGGAGAAGAATGCGACCGGCAAAGGCAGCTGGGACTATAGGAGTGGGAGCGGCATCCGCGGGGGGCTACCACTGGTACACACACCTTGTACGCACGTGGCTCCACTCCGTACATCTCGTACGCACGCGGCTCAGCTCCGTACACCTCATACGCACGCGGCTCATCTCCGTTCACCTCATACGCACGCGGCTCAGCTCGTACACCTCGTACGCACGTGGCTCAGCTCCGTACACCTCGTACGCACGCGGCTCAGCTCCGTACACCTCGTACGCATGCGGCTCAGCTCCGTACACCTCGCACGCACGCGGTTCAGCTCCGTACACCTCGTACGCATGCAACTCAGCTCCGTACACCTCGTACGCATGCAACTCAGCTCCGTACACCTCGTACGCATGCAACTCAGCTCCGTACACTCGTACGCATGCACTCAGTCGTACACTCGTACGCACGCGGCTCACCTCCGTACACCTCGTACGCACGCGGCTCACCTCTGTACACCTCGTACGCATGCAACTCAGCTCCATACACCTCGTACGCACGCAACTCAGCTCCATACACCTCGTACGCAGCTCACCTCCATACACCTCGTACGCACGCGGCTCAGCTCCATACACCTCGTACACACGTGGCTCAGCTCCGTACACCTCGTACGCATGCAACTCAGCTCCGTACACCTCGTACGCACGCGGCTCACCTCCGTACACCTCGTACGCACGCGGCTCACCTCTGTACACCTCGTACGCATGCAACTCAGCTCCATACACCTCGTACGCACGCAACTCAGCTCCATACACCTCGTACGCAGCTCACCTCCATACACCTCGTACGCACGCGGCTCAGCTCCATACACCTCGTACACACGTGGCTCAGCTCCGTACACCTCGTACACACGCAGCTCAGCTCCGTACACCTCATACGCACGCGGCTCATCTCCGTACACCTCGTACGCATGCAACTCAGCTCCATACACCTCATATGCATGCAACTCAGCTCCGTACACCTTGTACACACTCGGCTCTGCTCTGTACACCTCGTACATAAGTGGCTCTGCTCCGTACACCTCGTACACATTGTTCCACTCCGTACACCTTGTACACATGTGGCTCCGCTCCGTACACCTCATACGCACGCGGCTCAGCTCCGTACATCTTGTACACACTCGGCTCTGCTCCATACACCTCGTACATAAGTGGCTCTGCTCCGTACACCTCGTACACGTTGCTCCACTCCGTACACCTTGTACACATGTGGCTCCGCTCCGTACACCTCATACGCACACGGCTCCACTCCGTACACCTCATACATACATGGCTCCGCTTCGTACACCTCGTATACATTCGGCTCTGCTACATCCACACTGTAAATCCATCCTGACCACAGATACACTTTACCTCATCCAGCACCATGACAACTGAGGAGCTGATCATGTGACCCCTAACTCCTCCCCTCCAAGTGACGTCATCACAGGTCCTGTAAGAACAGAGCAGCTATGTAGCGTGCTGCTCTGCAGGTGGAGAACAATGGGGGGGATCCCGGGCCCCCACAGGCTAAAAGAGGCTGGGCGGGCCCTCTGTGCTTTAAGGCATGGTGTGGGCGGGCCAGGCCCCCACAGGCTAATAGTGGCTGGGCGGCGGCTGGGCGGGCCCGGGTGGCGGCTGGGTGGTTCTCTGGGCCCTGTGCATTGAGGCCCCTGGGGTGAGTGTGGATGGGCGGGCCGCCGGGCCCCCACAGGATAATAGATGGTGGGCGTGCCTGGGCGGTGGCTGGGCAGTTCCCTGTACCTGCTGGCCTGCCAAGCCCCAGCCTGTGTGTGTGTGTGACGTGACGGACGGCCCCGCCCCTGGCTGGTGACGACGACGAGACTTGTCAGGTCAGGCAGCGTATGAAGAACTACTGTGCTACTGCTGCTGGCCAAAGGGGGTGGGTCTCATTGCTCCAAATGGCCCCGCCCACAGCCAGCGCGCCCAGGCCCCCCCCTGCTGTTTGTATGGCCACGCCCCCTCCACTTATCTTCGGGCCCCATACAGCTGTATGGCCTATAAGACCCTATTGGCGGCTCTGAACGCACGAACGATATCGGGGCCAACGCATCAACCACATGACTTTTGGTCGGAGTTGGACGCCGATATCAGGACGTGTAAAGTGGCCATTAAAGTATGAGTTTTTTTAACTTGTGCAAGACAATATAAAACTCAGAGGCCTCCATTCTGATTTGATTCAGGATGAACAACTAATTTTACTAATAACATAGATAAATAGGTGCAATCACAGAGAACAATACACTCCACTGAAACACAGTATAAAGAATTAATTTAATATTCATCCAAACTGTGCATATTTTCACAAATTCTTGATTATACTAGATAGAGTGCACATGTTTTCTTTTTAATTTTTTTTTCTCACTGCTTCCAATTCTGTATTTTATTGATAATGGACGGCCTCAAGACACCAGCCTCCTCTCTCATGCCGACATTAGCATTTTCTTGAATAACACAACACTCTAAACCCACGCTTATGCAATCTGAATACTGTCCCATGGAACACAGTGTCTTTTTTCTTTAATGCTTTTAGCATTAGTGAATTTACAGAAGGTTGGAAATCTTGCCTCTGTTATTCTTAAATGTGGAAAATGGAAAGTGCTGTTGAAAAAATCTCCTGTTTTTTAGCATAGTTTTCTAACAGTAATGCTAAGGCACATTGTAATAATATCCTGTCAGAAATGTCCTATCTTTAATGGTTCCCTTGCTGCACCCTCTACTTATTTTCGAGATATAACCTGTTTAAGATTACAGCAAAGAATTAGAATAGAGAAGACACAATATACATTGGTTAGGCATCAGGAGAACAATCATACTCGGAGAACTCATGTCAAAAAATGTCCTTGAATGCAGACTGTAAGCCAAATCTGTTTTGCAACCATAGTTAAAGATAATTTAGCTAAAGCTGACAGCAAACAGCAATTAAAGTAACATAAAGTCCTTATGAGTTTTAGTTTCTCTTGTTTTGGATAAGATAGAAAAAAGATATTCTATGAGCAAATGAGGCATAGGGAGTTTTTCATGTAAAATAAGTACAAAAATTTAGATACAGTACTCATAAATAAGACTATCAATAGTTTCAATTTACAGCCATAAAGTTGTCAATAGATACAATGATCTTATAATAATACAACTGGATGGAGCGATCGGGGCAGGATGGTGGCCTGCCCATGCTCCCTCCCCCCGGCTCCTCCTTCCCTGCCCTGCCCGTGCTCCCCGAGGCCCCCCGGCTACTCCCCGCTACCTAGGTTACTTCCTTAGTGATATCACAGAGGGGAGGAAGAATCCTGTTCCTCTTTCCCTGTGTGACATCTGGCACAGCCCCATTGTGTCATTCTGACATCATGCAAGGTCCTTGCAGGACACTACCTGCTACTGCTCCCGGTTACCGAGCACTAGGAGGAGGGTAAGTATAACAATCTTTATTATTTCTAATACATTTGTCTTTATTTTACATTTGATTTCGCAGTGTATAATGCACTGTGAAATCAAATCACTAAAGAAGTAGCCTTAAGGAGCAGGGGGACGCGGGGGGACGCGGGGAGCGCGAGCAGGGCAGGAGAGGTGGAAGGGGGGGAGCGCGGGCAGGGCAGGAGGAGTGGGAAGGGAGCATGGGCAGGGCAGGAGGAGAGCGTGCCGCACGGCTCTTTTGCATACGCTGCGCTCATTGGCCGCCGCGTCTGCTGGCGACCAATGAGCGCTGGTGCGCGATTTCCGTGACAATCAGAGAATATTAGGAGATTATATAGTAGATTGAGGCTATGCAGGGCTGTATTTAATATCTGGAGGCTACTGCTGGGCTGCATATATTATTTGCAGGCCAGTTGCAGCATTCAAATAATATATACAGCCAAGCACAGCCTCCAAATAACATATAGCCCAGAACACCCTCCAAATAAAATATAGCCCAGCACAGCCTCCAAATGACATATACAGCCCAGGACAACCTCCAGGTAATATATACAGCCCAGCATAGCTTCCAGGTAATATATACAGCCCAGAACAGCTTCCAGGTAATATATACAGCCCAGCACAGCCTCCAGATAATATATACAGCCCAGCACAGCCTCTAGGTAATATATACAGCCCAGCATAGCTTACAGGCAATATATACAGCCCAGCATACCTTCCAAGTAATATATATGTGCACAAGGGGCGACAGGCACAGATGAATGCGGTAACAGAACCACCATCAGTAGAAGAATGCAGCGACAGAATCTCAGTAATTAAATGAATGCAGCAACAGAACCACCATTAGTAGATGAATGCAAGGTTATAAATATCATCAGTAGATAAATGTAGGGACAAAACCACCATCAGTAGATGAATGAAGCGACAGAGCAACCATCAGGACATGAATGCAGCGACAAAACCACCTTCAGTAGATGAATGTGGTAACAGAACCACCATCAGTAGATGAATGCAGCTACAGAACCACCATCAGTAGATGAATGCAGCACAAGAACAACGTTCGGTACATGGCAGTGACAAGCTTACTACAGTAATCAATTTCAGTGTCAGATAAGCCCCATGATACACTTATGTCATAGAGGAATGCAGCTTCAGAACAATGAAGTAGATAAATGCAGAGCTAGAACAACCGTCAGTAGATGAACCACCATAAGCAGATGAATGCAGCACCAAAACAACCATCAGGACATGAATGCAGCGACAGGACCACCATGAGTAGATTAATGCGATACAGAACCACCATCAGTAGATGAATGCAGCGTCATAAATATCATCAGTAGATGAATGCAGGGAGAGAATCACCATCAGTAGTTGCATGCAGTGACAGAACAACCATCAGGACATGAATGCAGCAACAGAACCATCATCAGTAGATGAATATAGCACTAGAACAACCTTCAGGACATGAATGCGGTAACAGAACCACCATCAGTAGATGAATGCAGCAACAATACAAACCATCAGTAGAGGAAAGCAGCGCCAGAACAATGAAGTAGATGAATGCAGAGTCAGAACCACCATTGGTAGAATGCAGCAAGAGAACCACTATCAGTAGATGAATGCAGCACCAGAACAACCCTCAGGACTAAAATGCAGCGACAGAACCACCATCAGTGGATGAATGCAGCGACAGAACCACCATCAGTAGATTAATGCAGCGTCAGAACAACCCTCAGGACTAAAATGCAGCGACAGAACCACCATCAGTAGATGAATGTTGTAACAGAACCACCATCAGTAGATGAATGCAGTGTCAGAATCTCCGTCATTAGATTAATGCAGCAATAAAACCACCATTAGTAGATGAATGCAGGGTCATAAATATCATTAGTAGATGAATGGAACAACAGAACCATCATCAGTAAATGAATGCGGTAACAGAACGACCATCAGTAGATGAATGCAGCAACAGAATCTCAGTCATTAGATGAATGCAACAACAGAACCACTATTAGTAGATGAATTCAGGGTCATAAATATCTTCAGTAGATGAATGCAGGGACAGAACCACCATCAGTAGATGAATGCAGCTACAGAACCACCATCAGTAGATGAATGCAGCTACAGAAACCACCATCAGTAGATGAATGCAGCACAAGAACAACGTTCGGTACATGAATGCAGTGACAAGCTTACTACAGTAATCAATTTCAGTGTCAGATAAGCCCCATGATACACTTATGTCATATGAACCTAAACCTCCCAGCATGTCTTTAAAAATGATAAGCAAATCCTAAGAGTTGTTACCAGTCATCAAGCTGCGGACCATACAGGAACCTCAGTACTCTGATGAAATGCAGGCAGGATCACAAACAATTACATCATTTTACCTTATACTGTAGATGACATCTTCTCTGATTGGAGTTGTTCACATTCCTTTTCTTTCATTGTAGCACAGGGGTCATGATGAGATATGACTTCAGCAGCACTTTTCAACACGATATCCTTAAAATGAAAGTATCATTATACTGCTCCAGAAGTATACATATCCAACCACATATAGCCCCACTGTATAATACACACACACAGCGCCACTGTATAACACACAAAGCGTCACTGTATAACACACACATATACACACACACATAGCACTACTGTATAATACACACACACAGCGCCACTGAATATCACACACCACTACTGTATAACACACACAGCACCACTGTATAACACACATAGCGCCACTGTATAACATGCACATAGCACCACTGTTTAACAAACACACACAAAGGTAAGGCTCCAGGTTTTTGTAGGCCTGGGTGAAAGCATCTCAGTGGGCCCCATGCAGGCTGTATATATATATTTAATATAGAGGCTGTGGGTTGTGTAAATATAATATAGAAGCTGCAAATATATAATATAGAGGCTGGGGCTGGATAAACATGTAATATAGGCTACTGGCCTTTTATGTGTGTGTATATATATATACTAGCTGTGAGCCCGATGCAAATGCATCGGGTGTCTAGAATATGTTTATTGTTTTTTTAAAGATTTTTAAATAATAATCGCATCATCAATAGCAATAATATTAGCAATAGCATTATTATTAGCAGTAATAGCAGTATTAATAGCATTATTAGCAGTATTATGAGCATTAATAACAGTATTAAGAGCATTAATAGCAGTATTAATAGCATTAAGAGCAGTATTAATAGGAGTAATAGCATTACGAATAGCATTAATAGCATTAGTATGTGCATTAATAGCATTAATAATAGCATTAATAGCATAAATGATAGCATTAAAAGCATAAATATAGTATAGATTTATAGCATTAATAGCATTATATAGCATTAATAGCAATATTATTTGCATTAATAGCATATTATTTTCCATTAATAGCATTATATTACATATAGCATTAACTACAGCATTATTATTAGCATTAATAGCATTATTAATAGCAATAATAGTACTAATAATAGTATTGTTATTAGTATTAATAGCATTATTACCATAAATAGCATTAATAATAGCGTTAATAGCATTATTATGAGGAGTAATAGCATTATTAGCATTAATAAAATTATTAATAGCATTAATAGAATTAAAAATAGCATTAATAGCATTATTAATAGGATTAATAGCATTATTATTAGCCTTAATAGCATTAATAGCATTAATATTAGCATGAATAGCATTAATAGCATTATTGATAACATTAATAGCATTATTAATAGCATTAATAGCATAAATCATAGAATTAATAGCATAAATAATCGCATTAATAGCATGAGTATTAGCATAAAGAGAATTAATAGCAATATTATTAGCATTAATAGAATTTTGAATAGCATAAATAGCATGATTATTAGGCTTAATAGCATTATTAATAGCGTTAATATGATTATTATTAGCATTAATATTAGCATTAATAGCATAATTATTAGCATTAATAGCATTATTATTAGCAGTAATAGCATTAATAATACAATTAATAGCATTAATATTAGCATTAATAGCATTAATAGTATTATTAATAGCATTAATAGCATTATTATTAGCATTAATAGCATTATTAATAGCATTAATAGCATTAATAATACAATTAATAGCATTAATAGCATTATTAATAGCATTAATAGCATTAATAGTATTATTAATAGCATTAATAGCATTATTAATAGCATTAATAGCATTATTAATAGCATTAATAGCATTATTAATAACATTAATAGCATTATTAATAGCATTAATAGCATTAATAGTATTAATAATAGCATTAATAGCATTATTAATAGCATTAATAGCATTATTAATAGCATTAATAGCAATATTATTAGCATTAATAGCATTTTGAATAGCATAAATAGCATGATTATTAGCCTTAATAGCATTATTAATAGCGTTAATATGATTATTATTAGCATTATTAGCATTAATATTAGCATTAATAGCATAATTATTAGCATTAATAGCATTATTATTAGCAGTAATAGCATTATTATTAGCATTAATAGCATTATTAATAGCATTAATAGCATTAATAATAGAATTAATAGCATTAATAGTATTATTAATAGCATTAATAGCATTAATAATACAATTAATAGCATTATTAATAGCATTAATAGCATTAATAGTATTATTAATAGCATTATTAATAGCATTAATAGCATTAATAGTATTATTAATAGCATTAATAGCATTAATAGTATTATTAATAGCATTAATAGCATTATTAATAGCATTAATAGAATTATTAATAGCATTAATAGCAATATTATTAGCATTAGGCGGCCGTCACACGCACAGATATCTTGCCCGATATCGCTTAAGCGATCTCCTTTTTGATCGCTTAAGCGATATCGGGCTTAAAATCGATGCATGTAATCAAGCGATTCACGATGTGAAATCGCTTGATCGTGACATCGCTGATCTGAGGTCCGGTTCTCAGATCTAGCGATGATCGATTTCACGATCTCCTTCATCGTGGTGTATGACACCACGATGAACGAGATCGATTTCACGATCTCCTTCATCGTGGTGTATGACACCACGATGAACGATCTCCCAGCGGCAGAGCCTATGCTGGGAGATGGTAACTATGGTACACGTCGGGTAACTAAGCGACGCGCGGCGCCTAGTTACCCGATGTGTACCATAGTTATCAGCGAGATCGCTGCTCCACATCGCTGGTGAGTCTGTCTGTGTGACATCTCACCAGCGATGTGAGCGATATTGTAAGCGATTGCGCGTGCACGTGATCGCTTACAATATCGCTATAGATATCTGTGCGTGTGACGGCCGCCTTAATAGCATTTTGAATAGCATAAATAGCATGATTATTAGCCTTATTAGCATTATTAATAGCGTTAATATGATTATTATTAGCATTATTAGCATTAATATTAGCATTAATAGCATAATTATTAGCATTAATAGCATTATTATTAGCAGTAATAGCATTATTATTAGCATTTAATAGCATTATTAATAGCATTAATAGCATTAATAATACAATTAATAGCATTAATAGTATTATTAATAGCATTAATAGCATTATTAATAGCATTATTAGCATTAATAATACAATTAATAGCATTAATAGCATTATTAATAGCATTAATAGCATTAATAGCATTATTAATAGCATTAATAGCATTATTAATAGAATTAATAGCATTAATAGTATTATTAATAGCATTAATAGCATTATTAATAGCATTAATAGCAATATTATTAGCATTAATAGCATTTTGAATAGCATAAATAGCATGATTATTAGCCTTAATAGCATTATTAATAGCGTTAATATGATTATTATTAGCATTATTAACATTAATATTAGCATTAATAGCATAATTCTTAGCATTAATAGCATAATTATTAGCATTAATAGCATTATTATTAGCAGTAATTGTTATTTTTTAATTTTTTTTTTTTTTTTATTTGTTATTTTTAATTTTTTTAAAGATTTTCGAAACCGCACTTGCCGCACCTGCCGCAAGTCCCCCTATACTTTCTATGGAGATTACCGCAACCGCGCCGCAAGTGTAACCGCATCTGCCGCGTATGCGGTAAACGTGGCAGATGCGGTTACACTTGCGGCGCGGTTGCGGTAATCCCCATAGAAAGTATAGGGGGACTTGCGAACAAAACCGCGGCTGACTGCGTTTTTTTTTCGCGACCGCACTTGCCGCAAGTGCAAAACCGCACTTGCCGCACCTGCCGCAAGTCCCCCTATACGTTCTATGGGGATTACCGCAACCGCGCCGCAAGTGTAACCGCATCTGCCGCGTTCGCCGCATAACCGTTACACTTGCGGCGCGGTTGCGGTAATCCCCATAGAAAGTATAGGGGGACTTGCGGCAGGTGCGGCGACTGAGGTAGCGACTCACAATGGCCTCGCGGCCATTGCTCGCGCTACACAGCGACTCGCAATGGATCCCCATAAAAAGTATAGGGGGACTTGCGGCAGGTGCGGCGGCTGAGGTAGCGTCTTGCAATGGCCTCGCGGCCATTGCTCGCGCTACCTCAGCGGTAAATCGCTAAGTTTGTGGCCGGGCCTCTGGTTCTATTTTCGCCCAGCGACTCGCAATGGCCGCTTCGCGGCCATTGCTCGCGCGTGGTGACGTCACATAGTGACAAAGCCACGGCATTTTCGGGGTCCGACACGATTTTGCCTACGGCAATTATAGAGTAGATATATATAATAACAAACGACTGCAGCACTCCTCAATTTTAGTAACCTCTTGCCTTTTTTGTCCCGAAACGTTGCCCTGTACACCTGAAGGCCCAATAAAGGCAAGAGGTTACTAAAATTGAGGAGTGCTGCAGTCGTTTGTTATTATACTGGAGGCAGTAAGTGGATGAGGCTGGACTGCTTGCACCCTAAAGGAGCTGTGCTGCTTTCTTTCATCTTTATATATATATATATATATATATATATATATATATAGGCTGCGGGCTGTGCCTCGCCCCCTGTGCACAAAGCCTCTCTCTCACTGTCCTCCCCCCTCCTTGCGCTGTGACACTACCCCTGTGCACTGTGCCTCTCCCCCCTTCCGCTGTCCCTCTCTCCCACTGTCCTCTTCCCCATGCACTGTGCTTCTCCCCGTGCGCTGCGCTTCTCCCCGTGCGCTGTGCCTCTACCCCTTGCACTGTGCCTCTCCCCACTGTGCCTCTCACCCCATGTGCTGTGCCTCTCTCCACTGTACCTCTCTCCCCTGGGCATTGTGTCTTCTCGCTGTGGCTCTCTCCCCTGTACACTGTGCCGGTCTCCCCATGCGCTTTGCCTTTCTCCCTCTGTGTGCTGTGCCTCTCTCTGTGCGCTATGCCTCCCTCCCTTGCGCTGTGCCTCTCCCCACTGTGTCTCTCCCCCTATGTGCTGTGCCTCTCTCCACTGTGCACTGTACCTCTCTTCCCTGGGCGATGTGTCTTCCCGCTATCGCTCTCTCCCCTGTACACTGTGCCGGTCTCCCCTGGGCACTGTCTCCCCCATGCGCTTTGCCTTTCTCCCTCTGTGTGCTGGGCCTCTCCCCATGCGCTGTGTCTCTCCCCCCTTGCGATGTGTCTCTCCCCCTGTGTGCTGTGCCTCTCTCCACTGTGCACTGTACATCTCTTCCTTGGGCATTGTGTCTTCCCGCTGTGGCTCTCTCCCCTGTACACTGTGCCTGTCTTCCCTGTGCACTGTCTCCCCCATGCGCTTGCCTTTCTCCCTCTGTGTGTTGTGCCTCTCCCCATTGTGTACTGTGCCTCTGTCCCCCTCCTCTAACAGGGGCCCTGTGTCTCCACTCTCCACCCCCCCTGACCTGTCTATTGTCCCCCTCTCAGGGGGGAGCCTGTGTCTCCTCTTCCCCTCTCCCTTACAGATGGACCCTGTGTCTCCTTTCCCCTGTGACCTGTCTCCTGTCCCCCTCTCCCTCACAGGGGGGCCCTGTGTCTTGTCTCCCCCCCCAACCTGTCTCCTGTCCCCCTTTCCCTCATAGGGGGGCCCTGTGTCTCCTCTCCCCCCTGACCTGTCTCCTGTCCCCCTTTCCCTCACAGGGGGGCCCTGTGTCTCCTCTCCCCCCTAGCCTGTCTCCTGTCCCCCTCTCCCTCACAAGACAAAAGAAGAGGGGGGGGGGGACAAGAGGCGCAATAGTGCCCTTATCACTAGACACTAGCTTGTGTTAAGGTGAGAAAAGTGAAACACTCACCTGTTCCAGTTGTGAGACCCACAACTGGTTTGTAGACCTGTTTGGATAAATATCCTGATGGCTGCTGCTGGACTTCCACCGGTCTCACAAACGTGAAGACGAAACCAGAAGCTTAGGGAAGAGAGGTGTACCACAGTCCGCGCTGCCAAGTTCACTCACATCAAAGAAAACGAGTGGACGATGTCCAGTTCAATCCTTCTTTATTCTCCTACACGTTTCGGCGCCTAGCCTGGCACCTTAATATCCCTGATGAAGGTGCCAGGCTAGGCGCCAAAATGCGTAGGAGAATAAAGTAGGATTGAACTGGACATCATCCACTCGTTTTTTTTTGATGTGAGTGAACTTGGCAGCGCGGACTGTGGTACACCTCTCTTCCCTAAGCTTCTTCCTCACAAGGGGACCCTGTGTCTCTCCTATCTCCCCGACCTGTCTCCTGTCCCCATCTCTCTCACAGGGGGCCCTGTGTTTCCTCTCCCCCCACCTGTCTCCTGTCCCCCTGTGCCTCACAGGGGGACCTGTGACAAAGGTCTCCTGTCCCCACTGACCCTGGGGTCTCTAAGCACTGGATTTCTCACCACAAAACTTATCCCCACCCAGCGGTGTCTTTTATCTCCCTTCTGTGGTGTGTGCAGCAGGGGCGGACACAGACTCTAATGAGCCCCTGTGCAAGAAATCTTTTGGCCCCCCCCTACTTCATAGTGAAACAAACTTATGTAAATATATAGATTGTAATATTTATAAATGCTGCGTATTATAGTGCGGGAAAATCTGCAGCATATCAATACTTGCTCTGGGTTTTCCTACACTAAATGGGCTGTATATACAGTGCCTACAAGTAGTATTCAACCCCTGCAGATTTAGGTGATTTGATAAGATGCAAATAAGTTAGAGCCTTCAAACTGCAAACGAGAGTAGGATTTATTAACAGAAGCATAAATCTTACAAACCAAAAAGTTATGTTGCTCAGTTGAATTTTAATAAATTTTAAACATAAAAGTGTGGGTCAATTATTATTCAACCCCTCAAACCACCAGCATTCTGTTTGGTCCCCCTAAAGTATTAAGAAATAGTTCAGGCACAAAGAACAATGAGCTTCACATGTGTGGATTAATTATCTCTTTTGCCAGCCTTTTCTGACTATTTAAGACCCTCCCCAAACTTGTGAACAGCACTCATACATGGTCAACATGGGAAAGACAAAGGAGCATTCCAAGGTCATCAGAGACAAGATCGTGGAGGGTCACAAGGCTGGCAAGGGGTACAAAACCCTTTCCAAGGAGTTGGGCCTACCTGTTTCCACTGTTGGGAGCATCATCCGGAAGTGGAAGGCTTATAGAACTATTGTTAGCCTTCCACGGCCTGGACAGTCTTTGAAAGTTTCCTCCTGTGCCGAGGCCAGGCTTGTCCGAAGAGTCAAGGCTAACCCAAGGACAACAAGGAAGGAGCTCCGGAAAGATCTCATGGCAGTGGGGACATTGGTTTCAGTCAATACCATAAGTAACGTACTCCACCGCAATGGTCTCCATTCCAGACGAGCCCGTAAGGTACCTTTACTTTCAAAGCGTCATGTCAAGGCTCGTCTACAGTTTGCTCATGATCACTTGGAGGACTCTGAGACAGACTGGTTCAAGGTTCTATGGTCTGATGAGACCAAGATCGAGATCTTTGGTGCCAACCACACACGTGACGTTTGGAGACTGGATGGCACTGCATACGACCCCAAGAATACCATCCCTAAAGTCAAGCATGGTGGTGGCAGCATCATGCTGTGGGGCTGTTTCTCAGCCAAGGGGCCTGGCCATCTGGTCCGCATCCATGGGAAGATGGATAGCACGGCCTACCTGGAGATTTTGGCCAAGAACCTCCGATCCTCCATCAAGGATCTTAAGATGGGTCGTAATTTCATCTTCCAACAAGACAACGACCCAAAGCACACAGCCAAGAAAACCAAGGCCTGGTTCAAGAGGGAAAAAATCAAGGTGATGGAGTGGCCTAGTCAGTCTCCTGACCTTAACCCAATTGAAAACTTGTGGATGGAGCTCAAGACTAAAGTCCACATGAGACACCCAAAGAACCTAGATAACGTGGAGAAGATCTGCATTGAGGAGTGGGCCAAGATAACCCCAGAGACCTGTGCCGGCCTGATCAGGTCTTATAAAAGACGATTATTAGCTGTAATTGCAAACAAGGGTTATTCCACAAAATATTAAACCTAGGGGTTGAATAATAACTGACCCACACTTTTATGTTTAAAATTTATTAAAATTCAACTGAGCAACATAACTTTTTGGTTTGTAAGATTTATGCTTCTGTTAAAAATCCTACTCTCGTTTGCAGTTTGAAAGCTCTAACTTATTTGCATCTTATCAAACCCCCTAAATCTGCAGGGGGTTGAATACTACTTGTAGGCACTGTATAATATTGAGGCTATGCAGGGCTGTATTTATTATCTAGGCTACTGCTGGGCTGTATATGTTATTTATAGGCTAGTTGTAGCAATCAAATAATATATACAGCCCAACACAGCTTCCAAATAATATATATAGCCCAGCACAGCCTCCAGGTACTATATACAACCCAGCACAGCCTCCAGGCAATATATACAGCCCAGCACACCTTCCAGGCAATATATACAGCCAAGCACAGCTTCCAGGCAATATCTACAGGCCAGCATAGCTTCCAGGTAATATATAATATACAGCTCAGCATAGTTTCCAGGCAATATATACAGCCCAGCATAGCTTCCAGGTAATATCTACAGCCCAGCACAGCTTCAAGGCAAAATATACAGCCCAGCATACCTTCCAGGTAATATCTACAGCCCAGCATAGCTTCCAGGTAATATATACAGCTCAGCATAGCTTCCAGGCAATATATATAGACCAGCATAGCTTCCAGGTAATATATAATTTACAGCTCAGCATAGCTTCCAGGTAATATATACAGCCTGGCATAGCCTCCAGGTAATATAAAGATATAGAAAAACAGAACAGCACAGGTATACTTAACAAGATGATGCAATCAGTCCTGAAAACCACAGTGTCCAACTGTAAGATAAATCCAAAAAGCAGAAATCCAGGCAGCACACAAATTGAATGCAAAAAACAGGCTTTAATGAGCCCAACCAGTGGCACAACGTTTCAGTGGCACAGTCACCTTTTTCAAGTACATATTCAGGTAATATATACAGGGCCATCCCCGTTCTATAACATATTAAAACGTGCATGATAGAGATTTGTAGGTGCAAAAGACTAGTGTATAGAAAGACAACTAACAAACAGTTGTGGCCAAAAGTATTGACACCCCTTCAATTCTGTCAGATAATACTCAGTTTCTTCTTGAAAATGATTGCAATCACAAATTCTTTGGTATTATTATCTTCATTTAATTTGTCTTAAATGAAAAAACACAAAAGTGAATGAAGCAAAAAGCAAAACATTGATCATTTCACACAAAACTCCAAAAATGGGCTAGACAAAAATATTGGCACCCTCAGCCTAATACTTGGTTGCACAACCTTTAGTCAAAATAACTGCGATCAACCGCTTCCGGTAACCATCAATGAGTTTCTTACAATTCTCTGCTGGAATTTTAGACCATTCTTCTTTGGCAAACTGCTCCAGGTCCCTGATATTTGAAAGGTGCCTGCTCCAAACTGCCATTTTTAGATCTCTCCACAGGTGTTCTATGGGATTCAGGTCTGGACTCATTGCTGGCCACCTTAGAAGTCTCCAGTGCTTTCTCTCAAACCATTTTCTAGTGCTTTTTGAAGTGTGTTATGGGTCATTGTCCTGCTAGAAGACCCATGACCTCTGAGGGAGACCCAGGTTTCTCACACTGGGCCCTACATTATGCTGCAAAATTTGTTGGTAGTCTTCAGACTTCATAATGCCGGTCAAGCAGTCCAGTGCCAGAAGCAGCAAAGCAACCCCAAAACCTCAGGGAACCTCCACCATGTTTGACTGTAGGGACCGTGTTCTTTTCTTTGAATGCCTCTTTTTTTCTCCTGCAAACTCTATGTTGATGCCTTTGCCCAAAAAGCTCTATTTTTGTCTCATCTGACCAGAGAACATTCTTCCAAAACGTTGTAGGCTTTCTCAGTTAGGTTTTGGCAAACTCCAGCCTGGCTTTTTTATTTCTCGGGGTAAGAAGTGGGGTCTTCCTGGGTATCCTACCATACAATCCCTTTTCATATAGATGCCGACGGAGAGTACGGGCCTACCCTCAGACTGCAGGGCAGCTTGAACTTGTTTGGATGCTAGTCGAGGTTCTTTATCCACCATCCGCACAATCTTGCGTTGAAATCTCTCGTCAATTTGTCTTTTCCGTCTAGGGAGGTTAGCCACAGTGCTATGGGCTTTAAACTTCTTGATGACACTGCGCACGGTAGACACAGGAACATTCAGGTCTTTGGAGATGGACTTGTAGCCTTGAGATTGCTCATGCTTCCTCACAATTTGGTTTCTCAAGTCCTCAGACAGTTCTTTGGTCTTCTTTCTTTTCTCCATGCTCAATGTGGTACACACAAGGACACAGGACAGAGGTTGAGTCAACTTTAATCCATGTCAACTGGCTGCAAGTGTGATTTAGTTATTGCCAACACCTGTTAGGTTCCCAGGACACAGTACCTCGAGGTCCGCGCTGCCACTTCAGAAAGGAACAAAAGAAGCCAGTACAAGAGAATGTCTGGATCAACGATTCTTCTTTATTGTCCTACGCGTTTCAGAGTCATCTCCCAACTCCTTCATCAGGGAATGACATTTTGTTCCTTTCTGAAGTGGCAGCGCGGACCTCGAGGTACTGTGTCCTGGGAGCTGATTATACCACAGGGATCTGTGGAGAGTACGGTCCTGCAGCAGCTACTTGTATCTGAGCGATCATTACCAGTTGTGGGTCATCACAACTGTATCAGGTGAGCAGCCTCTTTATATAACCTTTTATCCTTCTTCAAAGAAGATATCACCCTATGTGCGCATTCTTGGATTTTTTATAAACACCTGTTAGGTGCCACAGGTAAGTTACAGGTGCTGTTAATTACACAAATTAGAGAAGCATCACATGATTTTTCTAACAGTGACAATACTTTTGTCCACCCCCTTTTTTATGTTTGTTGTGGATTTATATCCAATTTGGCTTTAGGACAATTCTTTTTGTGTTTTTTCATTGAAGACAAATTAAAAGAAGATAATAATACCAAAGAATTTGTGACTGCAATCATTTTCAGGAAGAAACTGAGTATTATCTGACAGAATTGCAGGGGTGTCAATACTTTTGGCCACAACTGTATATATCTGTTCTCAGTACTAGTTGTAATGTAGACCAGGCACTAACATTGTATTCTTTAGATGTGAGCTATACCATTCCATAGAATTTCATAGGCACTAATATCTTACATTTACCTATTATTGTAACGTTATTGCTGATTTGAATATACATTTACAGTTTTTGTATTAAATCTGTAACATTCTATTCAATCTCATAAGCACTACAATCTAATCAACTTTCTATTAAGAATGCAGACAGGCGCGCACACACGTACATGAATGCAGACAGACACACACATGCACACGAACGTAGACAGGCACACACATATGTATACAAACTCACATGAACGCAGACAGACACACCACGCACAAGAACGCAGACAGACACACACGCACACGTACATGAATGCAGACAGACAGACACATGCACAAGAACATGAACGCAGACAGGCACACGCACAAGAATGCAGACAGGCACACACACGTACATGAACGCAGACAGGCAGACACACGCATGCGAACGCAGACAGGCACACACACATACATGAACACAGACAGGCACACATACACGTACATGAATGCAGACAGGCACACACACATGTGAACGCAGACAGGCACACACACATGTGAATGCAGACAGGCACACACGTACATGAACGCAAACAGGCACACACACAAGTGAATGCAGACAGGCACACACACGTGAATGCAGACAGGCACACACAAATATAAATGCAGACAGGCACACACACCCACAAAAATGCAGACAGGCACACACGTACATGAACGCAGACAGGTACATGCACGCACGCGAACGAAGACAGGGCACGCACATACATGAATGTTGACAGGCACACGCACGGCTGCGGCAGTGTCTGCTAGCTGTGATGAGGCCAGGACGGCACATGCACAATTGTATGTGAAGTGAAGCCTGGCTAATTTAGTAGCCAGCAGCTCCTGCTGCCCAGAGATTTGCACTGGTGGAACAGGAGCAAGGCATCTGGTGCACATTATAATAATTGCCTGTTGTGAATTCATTGGAGCTCCCTCCGGTGGTTGTTGCTGGTGATGCAGCTGAGAGTGTGGGTTTCACAGGTGATGGGAATTGGCAATCTGGTTTTTGGAGCATATAATGGTTGGAAGTGGATCATTCCTTGCCAGTTGTCTTTTGTTCCTGGAGGAGCTCACGTCTCTCTGGTTTCTTCTGCTCTGTGGAGATCTTTGAAAGATAAGTGAATGCTTTTTTGATATTTTGGGGCACACTTTTGTGTGCTTAAGGTTCTGCTTATGTTTTGTCTTATTCTGAGCTGTGGGTTTGTTATCTAGTTTGTATATTTGTTTATCTGCTCTCAGATAGGAGGTTTTCTTCCTAGGAATTTTGACCATTCACTATTATCTGTTATTTCCAGTTCTGCTGGCATTTGATTCATAGAAATCTGCTGATATAGAGTTCGCCAAGTCTTAGTAACTCAGGGTAATTTTTGTATTATCTGCTGTTGGTGGTTTTTGATAGTGTTTTATACTGACTGCAATAGTATTCTATCCTGTCTCTCCTATATACGGTAGCTAGTGTGGCCTCTTTTGCTAAACCTTATACTCTGCCTGTTTTTTTTTTCCGTCTCATTTTTGCCAGTTAATATCTGTGGAGGCCTTGCTAATCTTTTGGGGGTCTGCTCTGAGGCAAGATAGCTTTTTTTAGTTCTGAACATTAGTGTTAGAAATACAAACTGAAAAACTAGACACAGAGAAAAATCTCTTATTTTCCAATTTATTATTACTTGACACATATCCCTCCGATGATGATCCACAACGATGGTCCCACGAAGCTCACTCACCTCTGCTACATCCAAAGTGTGCAGCGAGGGAACAAACGTGTCCTCTCCCTACAGACTCTGTGATCACACTGACTGCTCCAAGGAGTGGTGATATCCTTCACTGAGGCACCGTGGCATCCAAGTCATCTGAGTTCACTGCCTCAGTGAGCCCTGATCGATTCAGTGAATGATGTCACCACTCACCCACAGCAGTCAGTCTGATAACAGATTCTGCATGGAGAGGACACTTTTGTTCCCTCGCTGCAGACTCTGGATGTAGCAGAGGTGAGTGAGCTTTGTGAGACCATTGTTGTGGATTTTCGTCATATGGGTATATATGGGGCAATAATAAACTGGAAAATGAGGGTTGACTGTCTAATTAATTTCAAATAAAGGATTTTCTCAGTGATTTATTTGAAATAAAGGATTTTTTTCTGTGTTTTTAACTATTTCCGCACAGGATTGATAATGGGCAGGTCTCATGGAGACCTGAAGATTATCAATCTCAGTTTAATAACAAGCTGTCAATAGTCAGCTGTTATTAACCCCTTCTATTACTGCAATTCCTCCACACCAGAGCATTGGGAAGGGCCAGGTAAAGCATCAGGAATTTGCCCTTCTAATGAATGCTCTAATTTCTGGGGGGCGGGCAGCTATTCTATAGTGTTGGGGGGGGGGGGCCCAATAACTATGGGCCTCACCATGCTGAGAATACCAGCCCCGAGCTGCCTGGATTTTACTTTGGCTGGCAATGAAAAATAGTGCAAAGTCCACACATTTTTTTAACTATTTATTTAAATAATTAAAAAAAATAATGGACTTCCCTGTATTTTGATTGCCAGCCTAGGTAAAGCCAGGCAGCTTGGGTGGCAGCCCAAAGCTGTCCACTTTATCTGCACTGAGAATGAAAAATACAGCAAAGCTCTACTACTTTTTTAAAAATTATTTATTTATTTTTACACTACTATGATGTCAATCAATGGGTGAGGGATGCAACAGCCAATCAGAGATGCTGTCACAGAGAGTGGGCATCTGTGATTGGCTGTTGGAGTAACCTAGAAGCAACCTATACATTTTAGCATGTACCATACAGGGTATATGGTAGAATGTATGGTCTGTTTCCAGGTTACTGCACCAGCTCCAACAGCCAATCACAAACACCCACTCCCTGTGACAGCATCTGTGGTTGGCTCTTGCGCCCTTCACAGTGAATAATCAGGAAGTTAATGATCGGCCCCAGAAGTACAAGTGAATGAACCCCAGTAAGTATGAACTGATGTTTAATCAATGTTTTTTTTTTTCATTTTTACAGCCCCCTAGCCACCAATTCATAGGTTCGGGATTCAGACTTAAGTTCAGGTCAAGTCTGATCCTAAAACTGGACTTTAAATAAAAACTGTCCGGGTCCGCATCGGCAGATTTGCACATCACTAATGAGCAGCATTTTGCTTTTTCGTTGGACGATTGCTGAAATGTTTACAACTATGAACTCTTGTCTGTGCTGCCAATAATTATAAATATGAATACTACATACACATGCAGTAAGTGACACACAATGCATGTTAAGGTTTGCTCACATCTGTGTTTAAAATTGGTGAGTGCAAGCCATTAAAAATACTTTTATTCAATGAGGTAGTGTTCATCTGCAAGTTTTTCCTCAGCATGATTCAGGAAAAAAAAATCACAGCATGCACTACACAGGAGAAATCTTGTATGCGATTGTGAGAAGAAGAGAAAAAGGGGAGTAGAATAGGAGATCTTGAGAGGATTGCTCATTGCATGTAAGTAGGTACTGGGAGACCATGTCATAGATGTACAGAGAAGATAGATTGTGGATGGCTTTGTATGCCATAGTTAGGGTTTTGAACTGGAGACACTGAGCAGAGGGGAGTGAGTGAAAGGCCTGGCAGAGAGGAGTGGTTGATGATATCACATGGATATGTGTATTCCGTCTGTATGCAATCCGTTTTTTACATTATCTTTTCCAGATTGTAATAACTCCATGTAATTTTAAGTTAGTTGTAATATTAATAAAGCAATCTTGCATAAAGAGATAGGTATCCTGTAGCTATATAATGTCACATTTCTTCTATTTATATAAACTTGCACCCTTTAGTGCCTTTCATATGGCACTAAAGGATCTTTAGCATTAAATAACTTAATAAATAATGAAAAAAAAAATAATATGGGGTCGCCTCTATTGTTGATAACCAGCAAAGGTAAAGCAGGTGAGTCACCGTAGCCGGGGGTACACGGAGCGGGCGTTGATTCTCCTCCAGTCACGGAACCCCGCCTGCGGTGGTGTAAGCCCGGTGGTCCAGATCAAAAGGGGAAATGGCGGAACAGTAGGGGTGATTTGTCTTCGTGATGCCACCTGCGGGTGGTCTGGTAACTTTACCAGCGCTGTTCGGGTCTCCGGGGGATGTTATACAGCGAGATGGAACGCTCCCCACAGGATGAGCGGGAGTCCCCGGAGCCGGGAGCTGCACAAGATGTTGTGAGGCAGCTGCGGGATGCTGCGCGCCAAATCCAGGAGTAACGCACAACCACACAAAGTCTCTTTTAGGTACCTTTACTGTGTGTTAATCAGGTACACTCGGACCGGGATAGTGAAGTCGGCACTTCTGGAGGTTCACAGCAAGCAGTGTTAGGCTTCCTTTCTCTAGTTCTCTGATTATGGTCAGGTGGATGTGGAATCCAGCCGGACCGGGCAGTGTGTTCAATGGAACTTGCTTCACCTGGTTAACAGCACTGAGGGCACTGTAAAAGGGTCTGAGCAGGATCAGTACTCTTCCCTGGGCTCTCGGAGGTGGGTGCATCAGGTGGAACAGGTGGCTAAACCTCCTGTTAGACGTGCTGGTTCTCTGTGATGGCTGGGTAGCTCTCACAGCTTCGGTTCCAGTAACCGGAGGATGAGGGAAGAGTTGGTGTAACTCTGGTATTCCTTGAGAGGTGCTTCTCCTTTCCTAGTATCCCAATAGCAGGGATTTCCTCACTGGTAGCTAGGCTGACTAGGCCTGGTGTGTGTCTCATAAGCTTGAGATCTTCCACAACCTGCAGCTCTTGTAGCGTCTGCACACTCTGGAGTTTCTTCCTCCAAGACTCTATTTATAGGGGGAACTGGCTCAAAGTGACCAGTGGAGCTCCCCCTAGAGGCTCGGGGTGAAACCAGGTGTTCTAAGGTGTTGTTGTGTTGTTTGGTGTTTTGTGAGTTTGCTTTGCTGTTACTTACTCCATTCGTGTCCTAAGGATTTCTGTGGTGCCCAACAGGTGCCAGGGTGCCACACAGGCAGCTGAGGGGTGATACTATCAGGCTGGTAAGGTTCATGAGACCATCCCAGCCTAAAATACCAGCCTGCAGCCTTCCTAAAAGTGGTGCATAACATTAGATGTGCCAATTCTGGGGCTTTGCCAGCTCTTCCAGATGCTCTGGAGTGGTGGCAATCAGTTAATGGCTGTTGGACTTGATGTCAGCTTTGTAGTGTCAACTGTCATCAAGCCCTTGTATTAGTAACACAAACTTTAATTAAAGAAAACACTGTCTGAAACTAACCCCGATACGACATTAGTCATGAAGGGGATAGAATTGCTTTATTATTTATGACAATTAGCTTTAATGTAGACAGAGGATTAGATCATGTAAAAAATTATGTTAAAATGCATGACATATGCATGTCATACGGATGCTAGGTGAAAAAAAAATTGCACTGTCTCATGTTATATGGGATACTAAGGCAGAAAAAAAAGCACAATAGGGTCTTAAATGGATAAAATAGGGGCAAGGATGGCACCCTCTCCTCACCTGGGTAGGGTGTGTGTGACACAATCACTGATGCACATGCAGTAGGCTGCTCTATATCCACGGGTGATAAACCCAGAAAATGGGAGTATAGGATAAAATGTGGTCCTTGTGTGCTGCCTCATATGGATGAAAAAGGACTCCAAATGGCTGAGTGAAAGTATGGTTTATTGGTCTATGCGTTTCAAGGCAATACAGTCTCTTCCTCTGGCCAAACTATGGTTTTGTTCTGAGGAAGTGGCTGTATTGCCTTGAAATGCATAGACCAATAAACCATACTTTCACTAAGCCATTTGGAGTCCTTTTTCGTCCTTGTGAGGAAGCATAGAAGGACCACATTTTATCTTTATTATGTCATATGGAGTGACATCCGCATGACTCTGGCAACTTTTCTGGCTGAGAATCTGAGTGATTTTCTATACACAAGTGTGTGCGAAACCTTACACACACACTCATGCAAAAACACAAAATGCATGGTAAACACAATTCATGACACATACACTGCATGATACACATGTACACACAAAGCCATACACACACAATGAATTACTGACATACAGACACACTCACACAATGTACATGACTTACTAGTCTGCCTCCTCTTTTTCAGATCTTCTAGAATCTTGCATAGTTCAGGACCTGTGGTGACATCACAGTCACATAAACAAGGTGTCACCATAGATCCTGAAGCAGACTCAACAACAGAAACTACAGCGATAATGCAAAACTGCTAATATCGATATGATTTCCGCTGTAAATGCTAGGGGTTCCTGGGGGAGAAGGGACACTGGTCAATTGCCCAGCTCCTCACTCCTATGACTAACTCTGGCCCTTGGTAGGTGGTAAAAAAGCAGAGAACCAGAAGTTATGTTATACTCAGAAAAGGTTTTCACGCTAGTCTGGATCAACTGGAAAAGACAAGGAATTAACAACTACAGAGAAGATACCGGCTGAGTCATTGGATTTACTTCTAATTTTTGTCAGACTGACTGTGTGTGATCATCACTATATTTTCCTGTCTCTTGTATTGTGGTAATAATATATCATTTTATCCTGGTACTTTTTATATTTAGAGGTGTGCAGCACATGGTAGATTAGGTTGGTACCTATCAATCAAAAAATTCAAAGACAGACTTATACCTTATAACTTCTAAGATACCTGTTCTTTATTACATTTGAACAATAGCATTAAAGCAATATATGAATAATACAGCAAACACACTTTGATGATCTGTACATTTCTTACTGAGAACAAGCACAAGTCATTGAAAGTTGTGGACACACATACCACACACTTTACTACTACATTGTATACTCCTGTGATATGGCCTTAACCCCTTAATGCCTCATGATGAGTATAGCACGCCGTGAGTAGGTGTCAATTCCTGCATCATGATGTGCTATACCTTGTTATATACTTTAACTTTCACCGACAGCTGACAGCTAGAGATACGGGAACCAATTATAGCGCATCCTCTCTATTTGATCACTGTGATTGCAAAGTCAATCTGACTGACTGATCATAGTATGTGATTGATGGGAGGTGCTGAAATATCGGCACTTCACCTCACAATCACCGCCGGAGCTCTGCTTAGCTGCTTGCCAAGCTACTGCAGTACCAGCTAGGGTTGGGACCAGCATGGCTCCTGGCTAATTAATCTTCCAGATACTGTGATCGGTTGTGCTCATGGCAGTTAGAACTCATTCTGTCAGGTCTCATGCAAAATATTTTTTATTATATTATATATGTTTATTATATTATTTATTACAATGTAGAAGACTAGTTCTTAGAGTACTAAAAGTTAAAATCTCATAAAGGGACTAAGGGTACCATTACAAGTCGCAACATAGCATGCAATTTCACTTGCAACTTGCTGGTTGCAGTGAAATCATGGACACATTGTTCTATTTTGTTGCTGTGTACAAATGTAACAATGTGTCCATGATTTCACTGCAACCAATAAGTTGCAAGTGAAATTGCATGCAATGTTGCGACGTGTAATGGTACCCTAAAAGTACTTTCACATCAGTGTTTTATTTCAGTTCCAGCAGTTCGAGCAAAACCTGAGCTTTTGAACTTCAGTTTTCTCTTTTTAGGGTATGGACACACATCCGAGTGAAAAAACTGTCCAGTTCACAGATCCGAGAGTCGGATGACTTTTGTCAGAGTTTTGGTCAGTTTTGCATCCAACATTGATGCTACTGTCCAACATTATCTGAGAACACATCCGAGAGCTGTCCAACAGTAATCAGAGTGTGGTCCGAGTGCAATCCGAGAGTTGCATGCGATTTTTGAATGAAATCAGCTTGACAATTGATTCAGCTGTGAAAACTCTGATCAGAGTTGGATGGTCCGAGTGTGGTCCAACAGTGATCCAACTGTGGTCCGTGATTTTTGTCGGACCCCTAGACTTGCATTGGCGAGTCTCGTCCGTGACTCGCATAGAATCGCAGCATGTTGCGATTGACTTGCAATCTGAGAATCGGATGCGAAAAATGCGTACGAGACTCGGAAATGTGCTGTAGGACATTAGTTAACATTGGTCCGAGAGCAATGCGATTTTCCCGCACAGTAAACTCAGACGAGTTTCACTGATGTGTGTCCGAGCCCTTACTTTCACATCAGTGTTTTTCCAAATCTGGCAGAATTCCACCATTTTTGAAAAAACGGATGCTGCTGCAAAACGCATTTCCAGTGTGCTCATCAAAACCACATATCCGGAGCATGTAAGTGGAGCCGGCAACTGCGCAATGACTTCGGCTGCCATAGGGATTCTACGAGTATATACAGGCGGCCCATAGCGTTACATGCCGGTAACACTATGCGTTGAGCCTGAAAATGTCTAAGTTTTCAGCGCATCCAGCAGGCTAGGGGCAGACGCAAGTCTATTCTGAAAAGGAAAAGTACAAAATCTAACCCTGATTTGTCCTGATTTGTATTCACATTATAAAAAGAATACAGCAGGGTATACATACATTACACATGGTATCCATCAGTTACAGTATACAGTGGGTACGGAAAGTATTCAGACCCCTTTACATTTTTCACCCTTTCTTTCATTGCAGCCATACGGTAAATTTAAAAAAGTTCATTTTTTTTCACAAATATACACTCTGTACCCCATTTTGACTGAAAAAAAACAGACATGTAGAAACTTTTGCAAATTTATTAAAAAAGAAAAACTGAGGGGCGTGGCCTGGACATGGCGTTGGACGGCTGCTTCTGAGGTAGAGCTCCAGTGTCTGACCCCTTTTTGCAGCCATAATCAGTTTTTATCCACCTATCAAGAGACTCAGACTGAGCCCACCGCAGCAACGTGTCAGTGTTTTCTTCCTTGAACTACTATTTACCTGCCTTGCTCCACAGTGACTGTGCTGCCGTATTCCACCATTTATTACTACTTCCAACACCCCGGGGATCCTGCTCCTCCTGTAGGGAGCCACTCCATCTTGCTGCCGCCCATCACCCCGGAGGTTCCAGCAGCGCCGGTGCCATCACCGGAATCTACAGGTTAGCGTCATGAACAAACATTATTTCTTTTATTTTTCTTTCATTTTCCCTTTTTCATTGACCACCAGGGCCACAGCCTCAGGCACCGCCACCCGTGACCTCCAGACCACTCCTGAGATCCCAGTCCCTTGGCCTGGGTGAGTTAAGGATGCAAAGCCCGGCACTTTGCCAGTGATATGGACGAGAGGTCGGTTAACATTTGGATGGGGGTCCCATTGAAGTCATAGACTCCGATTCCCTTGCTTTCCGCATAATATCGTCCTTAAGTTGAAAAAAATGTATCCTGCATATGATATCTCTAGGACGGGATGTGTCATCACTCCTAGGGCCCAAGGATCTGTGTGCTCTGTCTAGCTCAATATATTCATCCAGGGGTCTGTCTAGGAGGGAGTTGAATATGCGTAGAAGGACTGGAGTAATGTCACGCGGTATTACGGACTCAGGTATTTCCCGGAGACGGACTTTATTCTTCCTATTCTTATTCTCCGAGTCCTCCATCATGTCGAGCACAATTGAAAATTCTGCGTGTGTTGATCTAATCGCTGTTGGTGCAGTTTTACTTTGGAAGAAAGCTCAGCTACTTCCTTTTCAACTGTCATTACAGATGTCTTGAGTTTAGTTGTGTCATCTTTAAGGGACCTGATTTCTGATTTACAGACTGCTTCTAGTCTTTGGATATAACCCTCCATATCATCTTTGGTAGGAATGGAGTGTAATCTCGCTTTAATGTCGTGTAGGTCATCAGCCTGAGAGGGGAAAGAGTTATCTCGCACTTGCTGATGTGGGAACCTCAAGTTGGAGCTTATGTTAAATCGTGGCTCGCTGGGGGTAACTGAGGAGTCATGTCCCCCATTTACAGTGGAGGCAGGAGATGTGTACATTAGCTCCCAAGGAGTAAGCTGCGCCACCAGCTCTCCCTTCTTATCTGCGTTCATTATTTGTGCAGTGTCTCTCTCCTCATGCACAGGGGAGGGGGAGGGAGTTGAATGGCCGTCCTGTTTCCCGCATCTTGCAATGGCAGTGTTTGCGCCTTTTCATATACCCCGCTCCTCCGTCTCCGCGGTTACCTTTGAGACCGTGTGGCATCTCCGGCTGTACTCCTGGTATTCTGCCGAGAGGAGGATCCCTGCGATGTCTCTGGGCGGGATGTGGAAGCCCCGATGCGCCAGTCTCCCGCTGTCTCTCTGGCAGCCATTGCTGCAGGGCGCGTGGATCGTCTGTTGGGAACCGGCGGGACGGTGAAATACCTGGAGATGTCAGATTTACCAGGCATTCGAAACGGTAATTGTATCTCCCGGATGGGCTGGAGATTTATTAGGCTGCCTTTAGCAATCAATCACAGCTCAGCTTCTATTTTCTTACAGGTCATTAATATGACATATTCAAATTCTATTTTGTTATAGTAACATCAGTTATTTATTAACCCGGGCGTAGCCGGGTACTACAGCTAGTAACATATATAGCCCAAGACAGCCTCCAGGTAATATATATAGGCACCCCCATTTCCCTTTGTTTCATAATGCTCTCCCCCATATGTGGTCCACTTTCGGCATGTTGCTTCTCGCCCTATGTGGTCACCCCAGTTTATGCTGCTTCTCCCCTTATGTTTCTTCTCCCCTCATGAGCTGCCCCATTCATGAGCAGCCAAGCTTCTCCCCCAGGGCCCTCCCCCATTCATGAGCAGCCATGCTTCTCCCCAGGGGCCCCCGCATTCATGAGCAGCAAAGGCCATGCTTCTCACCAGGCCAGGGCCCCCCCATTTATGAGCAGCCAGGCCATACTTCTCCCAGGCCAGGGCCCCCCCCCATTCATGAGCAGCCAGACCATGCTTCAGTTCTCCCCCAGGCCAGGGGCCCCCAAATCATGCCTGCCATGCTTCAGTTCTCCCCCAGGAGCCCCCAAAAATCATGCCTGCCGGTCCCAGTCCCTCAGTCCTGCTCAGCTCTGTTACTCTTACCTGGAGCAGGCAGGGCAGGGAAGACCAAGAGAATCATCCATCCATCCACTGTCCGCACATGAGATGCAGCGTTATGGGGCACAGTCAGTGTGTCACTTCACAGACACACACACACTGACACTGGCGCTGCGACTACAGCCACCATCTGGCCGGCTCCACACGCACAGTGAGTGACAATATTATCACTCAGTCTGTCTTCTCCTCCCCTCCCCCACAGCAGCAGGCCGGCAGCACAGCACAGCACTGACACTGAGGCTGAGCTCACCTCAGGGCTGTCTCCTCGGCACCGGCGCTTGCGCAGTCGCACCCGTCTCTCTCAGGACCCGCTCCCGCCGCCTTCACGCAGCGCTGCCCTCCTCTTTGCGCCTCGGCACTTCACATGGCTAATTTAAATAGGTAAATAATTTGCCATGTGGTGCTGGAGGCTGGAGGGGCCCTCTCTCCCTCAGGGCCCCCGTTCAATGAACGGGCTGCACGGGTGGTAGGTCCGTGAGATATCACTGTGTTACCTGTGGTGTTACATGGGACTGCATATGGCAACTAATACATTATCTGTACTGTTATCACAGTGTTATCTGTGATGTTACATGGGACTGCAGGTGACATCTACTATATTATCTGTATTCAGAGATATCACAGTGTTATCTGTGGTGTTACATAGAACTGCAGGTGACATCTACTACATTATATGTACTCGGAGATATGACTGTGTTATCTGTGGTGTTACATAGGACTGCAGGTGACATTTACTACATTATTTGTACTCGGAGATATCACTGTGTTATCTGTGGTTTTATAAAGGACTGCAGGTGACATCTACTCTATTTTGTGGACTATAAGATGCACTTTTTTACCATAAAGTTTGGGGGAAAGAGTGGGTGCATCTTGTAGTCCGAATATACTGACCTGTGTGACTGTGAGGTGGCACGGCTCTGGAGCAGCTAGAGGAGGCTGGCGTAGGCTGCAGATGCAGTGGGAGGTCACTCATTAGTGTAATGTATGTTGCACTGCACTCTCAGCGCCGAGGTGGGTAGAGGAGCATATTATAAATATACACCCCCTACATCACTGTATGTGGCCCTCCATGCTGCCGCGCACCAGAAAATGATAACCAATGTAACCTCTCCAGCACTCCCCTCCATCTCTCCCTGCTTGCCGCACTTTGTGTACTGAGTCCTCCTGCGTCCCCGGCATCTGATCACGTTACCAGCACAGCACAGTGATGTCATCACTGCGCGCTCCGATCACATGATCGGATGCTGGCACACATGAAGACTCAGGACGCAAGCAGGGAGAGATGGAGGGGAGTGTTGGAGAGGTTACATTGTTTATTATTTTCTGCTGCTCGGCAGCATGGGGGGGCCACATACAGTGATGGGGGCCATATCTAACATGGAGGGGGGCTAGATCCAGAATAAGAGGGTGATGTACCTTGATGAGGGGTTGCTATATCCCAGTATGGGGAGGCCATATCCAGGATGAGGGGCCCGTGTACTTCAATAGGGGCCATATACAGGATAAGAGAGTAATGTACCTGGACGGGGGGGGGGGGCACTATATCCCATGCTGGGGATTATATACCAGGATGGAGGGCCCTATCCAGGATTGTGGACATATATTACATGGAAGGGGCCCAGGATGGGGACATTACCCCCATAAGTGTCAGCAGCAAACCCCATCTCCATAGCACTGCACTATAATCATATTTTTTGCTTAATTTGTTATTTTCCTTATTTTCCTCCTCTAAAACCCTGGTGCGTCTTATAGTCCAAAAAAATTACAGTATTATATTATCTGTTCTCAGAGAGTTATGTTATGGTGTTACATTTTAATTTGGCGGGGTTGGTTAGCTGCAAAACATTTGCCTTGGGGCTTAGGCCCCGAATCTTTTCTGACCCTAGTAACGCCCCTGTCACCATGACTACTGGACGCTCCATCTTTTCTCGGGATGAAGGGAGGCTGTCAAGATGGAAGGAGGCTGTCGGGATGGAGGAAGGCTGTCGGGATGGAGGAAGGCTGTCGGGATGGAGGGAGGGTGTCAGGAAGGAGGGAGGCAGTTGGAATAGAGGATGAATGGAGGCAGGCTGTTGGGATGGAGGAAGCATAGAGGGAGGCTGTCGGGAGAGGAATATTTGTGTGCAAATTGGATCTTGTGGTGATAACCTTATACAAAAATAAAACCACCTGGCAGCCCTGGCTTCGACCTTCCTCTGTGTCAGCCGCAGCAATCTGTATGGGCTCCTTCCTTCATACACATATGGCGGCTGCATGAAACAATGCCATCTCTTCATGCCTTGAGAAATCAGAACATGCCTCTATCACGTGATGGAAATGACATAGTACCTGGAAGGAGCCAATACTTTCTAGTATCTACCCTTCATCTGTATGCAGCCTCACCATCATGTGACTGCTCCCTGTCCGTTCCCCTCCTCCTCGGAATTCGCCATAGTCACGTGATAGTTTTCTAGTATGCTACTAATGAGAAGGCCCCTCCTATTCCTTTGCCCATCCAATCAGAACAGTCAAAATATGTTGGAGTGAGGTTTAAAAACGATGGTTCTTTGGCGCCTCAGATGTGCTGTATATCTTCTCCGCCAAGAGCACTGCTTCAGTTCATTAGTGGGAGTCAATGCTGGAACCAGAGGATGTCACGTTTTAGGAGACAAATGTGAAGGCAGTGTGAGCTTGATACCAGACTATGTGCCCAGCATCAAAAATGGCCGCATGTATGGTACAATGTGAGGAATGTGGTGCCTTGCCCGATATAGCTAGTATTATCATCGTATTTTCCTGCTGGCCCCAGTGTGGAGCTTGTATCGTGTCCTGTTGTGGTGCACAGCCGTGCGCCATCAGGCAGTGCTATACAAAGTACTGTGGACTCAGAGTCGGTGTCCATTTTGTTGGAGTTGGATTCAGGGAAACTGAGGACTTGTAGTCGGAGGTTTGGCTACTGACTGCACTATTCTCAGCCGTCATGCCGCGTTCTATGATGAAGCAGCCCACAGTCTGTGCTGTCAGTACTAAACCACACTAAAACGCATCAAATGATTTGGAAAAGGCAATAAAATGCAGCAAAAATGCAATAATCAGACGTTTAATATTAATAAGGGCATCTGTTGAATGTTCATCACTTGTCAATGGGTGTGGCTTGGGCATGGTTAGGGGTGTGGCTAAAATGTGCACATCTTTTGCCCCTCTATCTGTTCTTCAAAAGTTGGGAGGTATGCTAAACATATGCACGTGGCTTTATAGATACTGAGGTAAAAACTCCCCAAATACTAAACATGTGCACGAGGCCTTATAGATACTGAGGTAAAAAACTTACTAAATACTAAACATGTGCTCGAGGCCTTATAGATACTGAGATAAAAACTCCCCAAATACTAAACATGTGCACGAGCCTTATAGATACTGAGATAAACTCCCAAATACTAAACATGTGCAGTGCCTTAAGCCAGTCTGATATGGATTGTCAAAGTACGTACCCACTTCCATCAGGTTTAAGAGATCTATTTAATAATGTCTGCAGTTAATATTTTGAAATTTACTGACAAATCTGCTGCATGCAGACATACAGATAATCATCATCTTTCCTCATTTCTGCTCCTTTTTTCATCCTGGGCATTGCCACAAACAAGCAACACCTTGAATCCATTACCATAAACCAGATTTACATTATTTTACAGAAGATTGCCCCTTTTACCAGGGGTCCCCCACAGTGGCGTAACTTCAGGCCCAGGGGCCCCGATACAAAAGCTACAATGGGGCCCCCAATTATTGTAAATCTTTAATAGAATTAGTTTTTTTCTATAGGCCAAAGGGACTTTCGGGGCCCAACTAGGCTGCAGGGCCCGGGTGCGATCGCAACCCCTGCACCTATTGTAGTTACGCCCATTGTTCCACAGATATTGTGGCCAGCATGTATTATACTATTATTATGCTATTAACCACCCCTGTACCTCATAAAATAACACTGTAAGGTTTCTGCTTACAGATACTAGAGAATTATTCCAGGTCATAGCACCGTCAACATTCAGATTAAATGGTTCTCACAATGAAAAGTATGCCTGTGCACATCCCTCTCAGAGCACGCTTTGCATCTGTGGACTGTTTACTCAGCCTCCAAGACGCCACGATGGAACTTAAGCAGTGACACAGTGCTAACCAGAAGTCTCAACTGCTGCAATAAAACTCTCTTGATTTCCCTTGGTCTCTTTCCAAATATTTCCAAAGGAAAGATATTTTTCTGTGCTCTGTGCACCATGACAGCGTCCTTATGTGAGTTCATAAATTGTAGCTGACCTGGTATCATATCTTGCATGGCTTTAAATCTGTTTGCCGACTGCTCAACACATTAATGTGATTCTATTGCCTCTCTCAGTCATGGAAAAGCATTGAAAGAACAGCATTATTTTATGTTTACATCTCTACGCAGGAGAAATTGAGTGATGTCAACATATATATTGCTCACAGTGGCCATTGTAATTATCTAGAGGTATCTAGATTTGCTACTGTAGCTACAATATTTCGACTATGGGAATAATAATTTGGAAAAAGCATACTCTACTACACAAAATAAATCATCATTGTACAAGAGACGAGCACATGCTGTACATTGTGTAGAAACATCTAACATTATGGCGGCTGAGAACAAACACTAAATAAACTATGAATTGGAGCATAAAGGGCCGTGCATTTTGGATATAATTGTTGTGACAATAAAATCTTTTATATCCTATTAAATTACATAGATCCATTTTATCCTCTGACAGAAGTTGTTGCTGTCTTTAAAAGTTATGAGAAAAATTGCTACAGGGAACATTGAAGGAAACCACCACAAGTGACCATTAGGGAATGAAGGTGTATTGCCAAAATGCATCAGTGATCTGAGTTTTCAACATCCTATTTCATTCTGTATTTTTAAAAGGATGAAATAAAAGTAGATTTATATGGGTCTATGTGCTGCTGGATTCCTGCTATCATTTCTTGGAGTTGCTTCCAATCCCAATAATCGTAAACCTGTGATGACTCTGCAGTACTTAATGTAGGTACAGTAAGCTGATCTGCTACATTTTTACTACACAGAATATATATACATTCAGCTTTTACAGCATCAGGCTGTAACAATGGCTTAAGGGTTACTACAAAGGGTATTCCCATCTCCAAAAAGCTATCCCAGTATGCAATATGTAATATATTATTAGAATTATATTAACAAATACCTTCATTTAGAAATGTAGTATAGCTCTCATGATCAACCACATCACCTACCTCATTTGCAGGGCGTTACAGCTTAGGAATCCATGGTTATGACTAGTGATGAGCGATTAGCGAAATATTCACACTCACTATACTCGTAACAAGTAGTTAGTCAATTAGTAATAGGGTCCGCCCACACACATCCGACCATAAAACGAGTCTTTGGTGGTGGTTATTTTTGCATTTGTACTGCATAAAATATCTTGCTGTGTCCCCAGAGAGAGCCTAACATTCAATCTGCTCTCACTGGGGTGCCGACTGCCTTTATGTACTGAAGGGAGGCAGCAATTTATGTCACATCGATAACGATCGACACATCACTCACGAGCCCCTGCGATACTCGCCGAGCAACTCGTATCGTGAATACTGTACTGTCCGTGCGAGTAGCAAATAGTAACGATTACACTTGCTCAACACTAGATATGACCACACATATAGTGACAGCAAAGCTAAGTTCACATGTCCAGTAATCATCTGTTAGAACAGATGCTGCAACAATCTGTTTACAAAAATGTTGTGGAAATACAACTTTCTAGTCTGTATTCAAAAAAATTCATTTCTGCAGGACCTATTTTTTTAACATTGAAGTCTATGGAAAATGGAACCATTAACTGATTGCTATTTGGTCATCTATTTTTCTTTTCTTTGTAAAGGTTCTGTTTTTTGCTTATTGGGTCAGTTTCTAATGGAAGATAAATAGCAATCAGTTAACAAATGTGTTTTACATAGACTAGAATGTTAACAAAACGTTTCCTGCAGAAATACATTTTTTCAAAATGGACAAAAAAGTTGTATTTGCATAACCTTTTTGCAAACAAATTGTTGCAGGATCAATTCAAACTTATTGCTGTACATGTGAACTCAGGCTTAGTTAGTTGCTAGTGGTCATAACCATAGATACTAAGCTACTGCTTGTGTCCGACACCAGCCCGGGAGCCGAGACTTCTAGGGCAGGCAAGCTTCAAACCTCCTGTCACGGAACCGCGCCTGCTGAAGTGGGGCCCGGTGGTGCGGATTCAAAGTGAATATTGGCTGAACAGATTAAGGGGTTAATTTGTTTCGTGACGCCACCTGTGAGTGTTCCGGTGAAGTCCACCGGCACTGCTTGGGCCTCCGGGGGGTGGAATGCAGCAAGATGGAACGCTCCCCCCAGGCTGTCCCCGGAGCAAGGAGCTGCGCAAGATGTTGTGAGGCAGCTGCGGTTACCTTTCAGTATGCGGAGATAGACAGTTCATAAGAAGGCACGGACACTGTTAGTCTCTGTAACGGGTAGTTTACTGTAACCAACAGGTGATACATGGCATACAGTTCTTGGGTAACGGACCGGGTGGACTCAGCAATGACCAGTGTTTCTCAGAGCTCCGCGGTGTTCCTCCATTCTAACTAGCTTGTGTTGCCATGGTCGCCCTGAAGTGCCAGATCGGGTACAAGGAGGCTGCTTCAATTGCCCTACTGGGGAATTCTGGCCGGATTTGTGGGGAGCCTTGGGTCCTTTTGGTGGGTACTCCACTGGCTAGACGACTCTGTTTGTGCGGCGGTGGTGGGGTGCTCCTGTAAAGCGGTCCCTCCACTCCTGGTTCGCTTAGCAGTGATGAACAACTACTAGCTTCGGTACCAGTAGACCGGGATGTAGATGGGCGCGGGATGTTTTTGGACCCGCATATAGATGCCCAGAGACCGGTTGTTGAGACACCGGAGCATTGGTGCCCAACCGGTGATGGTGGCCCGAGGGCTGCACGGAACTGTGCAGGCCTCCTCCCCTACGTTCCTCCTGGCCACGTCTGCTCCTTCTTCATTCTCCTACATTCTTGCAGGCTTGTTCTGCACCTTTTGCAGACTCCTCTCTCTGCCCTAACTTCTCCACTACACACTACCTCTACACTCCACCCACCAGGACCTTATTGGCCCTCTATGCTGGTGATGCATGTAGGGTATGGAGCTCTGAGTTTTAACTGTGTCATTGCTTAGTCAGAGAATATTGCTGCTGCTGTCTTGGCTGCAATACCCTCCTGTGACGCACTCGTTGCGGGGCGCCACACTTGCTACTGTATGTCCTATACATGACGTAAAAGACAAAGCTAATCAATACAACTAAACGAAATTTATAATTGGAGATATTTGCTATTAATATTATTATTATTATTATTATTATGCCTACTACATATTGAAATAGGATCTTGGAGATGGGTATACCCCTTTAATTGAAACCCTGAATAAAACTTACCTTTGGAACTGTGAATGTATGGCTATAAATGTTTATAGAATGTAAACATTTGGATAGAATAGAATTTATAGAATGTAAACATTAATAAACAAACGTTTATAGAATGTAAACATTTGGAACTGAGAATATATGGCTATAAATGTTTATAGATATTACAACTCCTTCTCATTCACGTGACCCTAAATTTAGACTGATCAAAAATATACAAAAGTACACAAAACTAATAACATCAACACATATATTTTTAATAGCCTTTGAACTTCTCTACTGTACTAGGCAGCCTTCTTTTGTAAGGCCTTTGCCATGTGCCCATACACCCATGGTATATGGAGGCACCCACAGTTCCTGAATGTGATGCACGGACAAGAAAAAGTAGAATAATCAATTATTCAGGTCTGGTACCAGAAGAACATGTCAAGACAGAGGGATAAAACAGAGGCATAGTGTGTGAAAGTCCGAAGTCAGTTAACTGGAGAGGAGTGGATTAGAGCAGAGGAATAAGACAAAAGAATGGTCCAACACAGGCAAGGTCAGTCAGCAAAAGATCAATTTCCAGAGCACAGATACAAGAGACCAACTTAGCACCTCAGAGCTTAAACTAAAACTGGCAGTGCTCTGGGAAAAAATGCAGAGCTGAAAGGTTGAGCCATTATAGGAGACAAGAAACACCCGCAGAATTTCAGCACAACCAAGAAAGAGATTGGGCGACTGAGCTGTCAATCAGAACACAAACAACATAGCATATCCCTGCTCCAGATAGGATGCCTAAACTGTCAATAACCCAGCCAGGACACCTTGAATGCAATGCAGAGCAGAGAAATCATGACACTGAAGCACTGTGCTCATTAAACTAATCATATACTGCCAAAGGATGCTCTGCACAGTGTTCCCGTCAGACATTCTATCCTGGAAGGAAAGAATAAATATGAAATCTGCTTTTTATTGCTGTCAGAATGCTACAAATTCCAACAGAGAACATGTGAATGGCCATGACAATAGTTCATGTCCTGCAAACTCCAGAAAGCACAGTGCTATTTGATCCGCACAAGCCATAATTGGAAAAGAACCACAATGGATCAGTGGGTAAAGGTGCCTTTATTCAACGTATTTTCGAGTGTGTCCTCACTCCTTCATCAGTAAGCAACCATTTTTCTTAGTTATGTCCTGCAAAGTAACTAATACTTGCTGGCATGCCTGATTAATTTTTTTTGTTAGCAACACCGATGCAACAACATGCATGATGTCATGATACAATGATGATGTTGCACCGGGCCTATTAATCAGAAAAGACAAGTGTGGCAGGTAGTAGGAGTTTTGCATCGCACCTGTCTGCCATCCATGAAACACTGATGTGGCTACTAGAGCAGGATTCTGCAAATCGATTTGCTCATCTCCTACTGATCATCTTTGGTTTTTACTCTCATCTAGATTTTCTTTTAAGGCCCCGTTACATGTTTCAACATCGTTCAAAAGTGACGTCAGGAACGATGTTGAAACGACATCGTTGTTGCGCCGTTGCATGTAAACACACAATTCAACGATAGTTGTTTAAGTCAGAGTTGACAGGTTTTCCTGCATGCAGGAAAACCTGTCAACTTCAACTTAAGCAACCTGCGGCATTGTTCAGTGTGACACCGCAATAGCGATGTCACGGCCGACTTCGCCCATTCACAGCAGTGAGCAGGTATCGTTCGCGGTGTTTGCGAATGATCCCTGCTCACAACATCGTTGGTGAGCTGTCCACGATATCTGGACATGTGACAGCTCACCAGCGATGTTGCACAGTTGTCCAAAAAATCAGCGCGCTCCCGAGATCGCAAACAACATCGCTGATAAGTTGTACCGTGTAACGGTACCTTTACGTATCGAAATTTATTCTTAAAGATACTTTTTAACAAAGACACAAACATGAGCTCACTTTTTGAAAGCAGATGGTTCTGCAATATTTCATGTACTAACCCATCTGTTGTTAATTCTTAAAAATGCCTTGCTCCTTAAGGTATTTTCCTCATATTCACAGGCTAATCTTTAGTAACTCTCTGCATGCAGATCAGATAGAGAGACATGAACACAGTGAAAGAAAATAAAATCCTTAATTACCGGCATTAAGTTTTATTTTGTATGTGTGTATCTGGATTTATTTTTTTCAGTATTCAGTTATATCATACACATCCTCACTACCAAGTGAGCAACATGAAAACTTCAGAATTAGATTTTACACTATGGTGATTGTATCATGTTTCATTATATTCCCCATAACTCTAATACAGGGAAAGACAACTCCAGCTGTTGGTAAATTACATTGTTCCCATGACATTGGTAAGCATCATGGGGGATACAGTTCAGCAACAGCTGGAGAGCTGAAGGTTGCCCACACTTCCCCTAATTAGAACCTAATCAAGTTAAATATATTGTACTCCTATTGCGTGTTCTGAATTTTATTGCTTATTTAATTGACTGAGTTGTTGAGTTTTTACCGATCAAAGCAAAACTATTAAGCATGTTTCTGTCTTAAATGTTGCTAATTGTATGCTAATTGCTGCTAATGATCAACTATGAAGTTATAATTAGAGGCTATTTACTGTAACTCAGAAAAAAAAGCAAGATACCATTAGAGTAATGTCTTGTGTTTACTTTGCCAACTGAGAAAGTGAAATGCTGGCACTGGACAAGGATTGTTGGAGGTGCTGGCATGCTTGCTGGTATATTCATTTCACTGCCTCCTTGTGTAATGCTGACGTTACTTAATCTACTTAATGAGTAGGGATATTTAGCACTTGTTACAGCTCTACTTGATGAAGAAAAACATTTGGTGAAAGATGTGAGATGTCACACAACCACTAGACTGTTGCTGTTATAATGAGAAGTTTCTCCATGGCTGGCAACATTTTGTGTAGAAAGTAGTTATTACAGTATCAGAACTGGTTGTTTTTTGTTCATTAAAACATCAAAAATTGTGTTCAATGGAGTGAAACATATTAATTTTTCAGGAATGTATTTAGGCTTGAGATAAGTGTTGTAGAAGGCCAAAAATATAATTGTTGGTTTCCAGAAACAACAACTTGGGGCCTTTTGTTATGAAGGATGGATTAAGTGTCCATATCAATTTTGTTCTGCCATGTTAAAGAATTGCAAAAATTAAATAGTTGGTTGCATTATTTCTTACAGTCCAGAACTGCAGGTTTAAGAAAAAGGATTCTTCCGTACGTTTTAGAAAAAAGCTGTTGAGCAAAAAGTGCAATAGGGTCTTATTCGATAATATAGAATAATTTGGTGTAGGGAATTGCTCACGGAGTAAAGATATGTATCACACAACCCACCTTCTCTTTCTCTTCTGATACTTGCATACATTGACACACAACAGTCTTGTGAAAAGATGCAATGATGCAATATTTCCAGTTTGATTTGTGACTTTGTCACTTTGAATGTCATATATCAATCAAATGGGAATTCAATAATGTCACTCACTGGCAATCTTGACCCCATTTTGAACCACAGTGTATGATAGATGTAAGTGCTATAGGATGTCTGAAAAGAGTTGAACTTACCAGAATATTGGGTCTAAATGTGCTGGTCTATTTCTTATGAGATGATTTTCAAATAAACTATCAACCTGTAATCAGCATATATCTTCTTTCACAATCAACTGCTCATAGCCCATATATCCAATGATTATAGGGACCTTTATTGGAGTATATGTCTGGCAGCAGCTTATCTCTTATGGTACCTTTACACGCCGCTACAGAAGGTAGAAAACAACCGGGTTACGGAGACAAATGTATCTTGCACCGTCAAATCAACCCGAGGTAGCCGCATGTAAAGTAGCTTGTTGCCAGCCGTCACTTTCGGCACCTGTTTCAGAGCAGTGCTCTAAAACAGGTTGATTTCAACCCGATGGTAACGGCGTCTAAATACGGTAGGGTAAGGTTTTATCGCCACCTAGATAACTCCCCGGGGCGTGACACAGCCTCCGGGAAAACGCCCCCCTTCGGCGATCATTGGTGCAAGCTCCTGCGTCGCGATTGGTTGTCGCTGCATAGGGCGGCATATTTAAGGAGCTGACCAGTCACACTACACATTTGCTATAGCGTCATGTATTAGCCAGCCTTCCTGTGCTGGCTAGCCAATCATGATGCTATTGCTTTGTCCTATCAGTGTACGAAAGTCTCGTAATCCACAACTCTGGCACGCCTACGTGTTGTCTCTGCTGCACCAGGTCCTCCCATATTACCTTCTGTCACGGCGTGTAAATGAGGTAAGGTGCTCTACAGAAGGTAACTTGAGGCACCCGGCGGTGCATCCAGAGGTAAATTAAACCTTCTGTAGAGCACCTTGTAGTGGCGTGTAAAGGCGGTATCGGGTACCGTTTGCAACCGTTGGTGCGTGCTCGTGCACGTGAAGCACCCAGTTGTTCCTAACCTTCTGTAGCGGCGTGTAAAGGTACCTTTACAGAACAAAGGGATCAGCAGTATGAAATAGAATGTGCCAGATCCTTATGTCTTCCGACATCTTCTTTCATTGCCCGCATGCACATTATATATCAACCATACACATTTTATGTCAATATCAGCGGGTTTGTCTGATGTTTGTCTGATGTGTATGTATAACAGAGTAGTAGGAGATCACCGAGGGACTGGGGACTCCTACGCTGACCCTCACGCTAGGGGGCCCTAGCTGTCACATATCCCAGAGATACTTATGATGGTAAGATGTCTGGCCCTATAACTTTGCCCTGCTCCTGGCTAGCCCTCATCTAATACCCCCTTGCCCTAACCCAGAGAAGCGGGGGACAGAAGTGGTTAAACTCCACCCACAAAGACAAACATGGATACGTAAGTTTCCACTTACAACAATCACACACAGAGGTAAGGCTGTCTTCACACTGCATATTTTTCACATCCGTGTGGTTCCTTGAATTTCATGGACCACACGGACAGGCACGGATCTGTGCCAATGGATGCCAACTGAGGCCCACGGACCTCTTTTTTTAAACGGATCCGTCATCAGTTAACAGAGATTGGGGTGGGAGGAGCTGTACCTTACTTCTGAGCATGCTCACTACAGCAAAATGAATCCTTTCACAGATCAGTGTTTTTGACTGATCTGTACGGATCCATCCTCCATTGATCTCCATATTATTTGATGTGGACAACTATGTCTGTCCGTTGGTGTCAGTGTTTTTCAAGGCAGCCCAAAATCAGAGCAGTCTCCGATTCTGGGTACATGAAAAAAACTGACACAAATGGATCAGTGACAAAACTGACACACATGAATAGCCATATAAGGCCAATTCGTGCCCATAGGGATACATGGGAGGCCAAAACTGATCCTAATACTGGATAGACACAGATCAAAAATTATTCAGTGTAAAGGCAACCTAACATTTTGGCCTCACACAGGCCTTGATCACAACGTCACTATGGACAATCAAAGGATTTACATAAAAAATTTATGAAATATGTACAGATATATACAATATTTACAAGCGAAACCTGTCAATTAAGCATCTGTATTGTCATGTGAATCAAAGAAGCTGGTAATCATAGATAGTTGTGTGGGAAGGGACACAAAACAAGAAATGGGGGTTGGCAGAAAGATATGAAGTAGGGTTGAGACAGAGAATGATCAAACCTTTACCTGCTAGTGCTTACAGCAGAGAAGGTTACACCTTTGTGGGGTATAAAGAGTTGAAAAGTACATACAGCAATTCCTGTAATGAAAATGGGATATGAATTCCCCTGGCTTTCAGCCTGATTTGAATAGTTCTTACTCTTTCATTTGGATCTGAAGCAGCAAGAACTCAGTGAAAGCACTGTATTCACTAGAATTGCAGTCTGGCCTTCTTTGCTGCTCTTTTCTTCCTGACACTGCTACCCCTTGTCCTTCTAGTGTCCTGTGATTGCCAATCCCAGCAGGCAGATGACTGCAGGTCCTGCGAGCGACTGCCCTGCTAGTCCTCTTGACCCTACATAGTTCAATCAGCCTGGGAAGGGTCCACAATGGTGGTCACTGTACTTGCAGCCCAGTGACCTCCAGTTTCTCGGCTGGTCCTAAAGATATCCAGACCAAATTGGGGCTGTTATCCCTGCTGCAGCTAATTCCTCTGCCCGGCTTGAACAGCTGGTTGCAGATTCGGGTCCTCAGGGCCTAGGACTAGCACTTCCTGACTTCTCTAGAACACTCTCCTTTCTCTTTGCCTCCCACCCCTACCCTAACTCCTCCCTCCAGCCAGTAGATGGGGACAGCTCTGAATGTGTTTATTCCACCCAGCATCTCCCTGGACTGGAGTTCAGATTGTGTTGGGTATATTTTGGGGGTCTCAGCAAAGTTTTTCCCTTCTTACCTATAAGCAGGGCCGCACCGTCCATTGGACAGTGTGAGCCCTTAAGCTCAGGCAGCAAGTAGGCAGGTAGAGCGGCTGTGCAGAAGGGGGCGGCGCCAGCACCACATAGCGGCCTTCCGTGTGATGGGCACCGCTGGCTGCGGTAAGAGACAGCCTCCCCCCCTGATGCCACTAGGGATAGCCCTGCGGCGGGAGCTGATAGCACCTCCCCCCCGCTCTTCACCTGCGGTGGGAGCTGATAGCACCCTCCACCCGCCCTCCCCGCTCCTCAATTAGGGCTCAGGCAGCAGGGGGCTTGATGCACCCCTGCCTATAAGCATGATACCACACCTATTAGATAGGTGTAGTACCATAGTGGTGGCCAAATTGCAGGGGCACCACATATGCTTTGTAATAGTGATATCACAGAAGTCCATGCAAGCAATGTGCGACGCACATTACACAGGTTTGCAAAAAGGTGAAGACACCTCAACTATAATAATGTCATAAAAAGCATAAGTTCGAGTTTGAAAAAAGTACCAAAAGTGGACAATTAAGATTATAAACAGATGATTTGGAGTGATGATACAAAACTCCAAATTCTTTGATGGGTGCAAATGGATCTGGAAGAAACAAGACAAAAATGGGCTAATTGGTGAGAAAATGAAAGAACTGTCAAGTTCGGTGGTGGAAGCCTGATGATATGGGGTTGTTTCATATCCAAAGGCATTTTTGGCAAAGGATATTTGACCAGGATGAAATCATATTCTTAATACACGCGAGTGCTATGGGTATGAAAAGGACAGCGACCTGAAGAATACACTTGTTCAAAATAATAGCAGTGTGTTCAAAATTATGAGTTAAACCCAAAATCTTAATAATAATTTTTATTTCCATGCATTGGAAACATTGCACACTGTTTTTTTTAAATCAAAACATGAAGATAAATATATATAATTTTTAGATACTTTACAAAGTTAAAAAAAAAAATAACATCAGGCTGTTAAAAAAATAGAAGTGTCTCCATTTGTCTTTACAAACTTAAAATTGTCCTCTTTTTTTTTTTTTTTTTTTTTTTTTTTTTTTTTAGGATTTAGCATCTCTTTCAATCACTAACCTAATATTTAGATGTGTAACCACAGTTTTCCTCACATCTATTTTGCATAGAGTAAACCAACTTCACCTGTCAACTGTTATTCCAGCCCAGGATGCTTTAACTACATCCCACAATTTATTTTCATTTGTTGGCTTTGCCTCAGAAACGGCATTTTTTATGTCACCCTACAAGTGTTCTATCAGATCTGTGAATAAAAGGCAACGGAGGCCCTCACACCTGCAGCCTACACCACAAATGTTTGGGCTATTTCCCAGTTAATCCTCTGAGAATGCCTTGTCACAGCAGGGTGGCTCAAAAGATTATTTAATCTTTTGCGAAATGTCTCATTATTGTGCAGTATGGAAACAATAGGTGTATTTATACAATTTATTTTTCCAGTATTTTTCTGACTGTGCTTGCTCCCCCTCTGTTTTCACTTTGAATTGTTTAGTGGCTGACCACCACTTTGCCGTGCACGCCAGATTCTGTTCGTTTCCATCTGCATTGACGGTAGTAATTTTAGTAATTGTTCACATACACAGTTATCACACTCTGCCCTCAGGCCAAGTTCAATTCAGCTTCATTCACCTGAGCCTAACTTTGCTTCTATCCATGAGTGCTGGTATGGTTCAGTGAGGGTTAACTGTGAAATAGCCCAAACATTTGTGGTGTAGGCTGCAGGTGTGAGGGCCTCAGCTGCCTTTTATTCACTGACCTGACCTGGCACCTTGGAAGCATGGTCTGATATGTATAAGGTGAGAGATTGCTTTATATGGTCCACTTTATATGTATTTTGCTGTTTTAGTACACAACAAAAATTAAAAATGTATAGAGTAGACCCACCCTATCTGAGAACGCCTTGTCGCAGCAGGGTGGCTCAAAAGATTATCTAATCTTTTGCAAAATGTCTCATTATTGTGCAGTATGGAAACAATAGGTGTATTTCCACACATTATTTTTCCAGTATTTTTCTGACTGTGCTGGCTCCCCCTCTGTTTTCACCCATTTCAATGACATTTCCTCTTCAGCGTAAGGCAACATGACCTCTTCAAGTATTTTGATATATGCAAACTAGTCAATGATCCCTGGTATGTGGTAAATAGGCTTGGCACCATAGTAAGAGAAACATGCTCATATCATGATGCTTGCACCACCATGATTCACTATCTTCAGAGTGTACTGTGGCTTGATTTCAGAGTTTGGGGGTCGTCTGACAAACTGTCTACAGCTCTTTGACCCAAAAAGAACTATTTTACTTTCATCAGTTCACAAAATGTTTCTCCATTTCTCTTTAGGCCAGTTGATGTGTTCTTTACAAAATTGTATTCGCTTCAGTTCATGTCCTTTTTTTTTAACAGTGGGACTTTGTGGGGACTACTTGAAAATAGATTACTGTCACACAGGTATCTTCTGTCATAGTACTCATGGGTATCTTGAGACTGTCTTTAATCATCCTGAAGCCAATCATTGGCTGAGCCTTTGCCATTCTGGCTATTCTTTGATCCATTCAAATGGTAGTCTTCTGTTTTCTTCCACAACTCTCTAGCTTTGCGTTCCATTTTAAATATTTGGAGATCATTTTAGCTAAACAGCCTATCATTCTCTGGAATTCTAAGTATTACCCTCTCCAATCAACTTTTTAATTAAGGTACCGTATATACTCGTGTATAAGCCGACCCGTGTATAAGCCGACCCCCCTACTTTTGCCCCCAAAACCTGGGAAAATCTATTGACTCGTGTATAAGCCGAGGGTGGACCCTAGCACAAGTATACAGCCCCAGCAGTGTGGTATACACCAGTCCCAGAGGTAGATACAGCAGCCCCAGTGGTAGTATACACGCAGCCCCAGTAGTATATACAGCCCCAGTGGTAGTATATACAGCCCCAGTGGTAGTATACAGGGCCCCAGAGGTATATAGCAGCCCCAGTGGTAGTATACAGGGCCCCAGAGGTATATAGCAGCCCCAGCGGTAGTATACAGGGCCCCAGAGGTATATAGCAGCCCCAGTGGTAGTATACAGTGCCCCAGAGGTATATAGCAGCCCCAGTGGTAGTATACAGGGCCCCAGAGGTATATAGCAGCCCCAGTGGTAGTATACAGTGCCCCAGAGGTATATAGCAGCCCCAGTGGTAGTATACAGGGCCCCAGAGGTATATAGCAGCCCCAGTGGTAGTATACAGTGCCCCAGAGGTATATAGCAGCCCCAGCGGTAGTATACAGGCAGCCCCAGTAATGCAGGCCCCCCCCAGCGTCTCTCCGGTCACCTGTAAAGCAAGCTATACTTATCAGTGTCCCGCTCGCACCCGCCGCTGCCGACATCCACGATCCTCCATCTTCATGCGACTCCTCTTCCTGTTTCCTGTGCGCGTCGCCGGGAATGACGTCATTGCCGGCGACGCGCACAGAAACAGGAAGAGGAGTCGCATGAAGATGGAGGATCGTGGATGTCGGCAGCGGTGGGTGCGAGCGGGACACTGATAAGTATAGCTTGCTTTACAGGTGACCGGAGAGACCCTGGGGGGGCCCTGCATTACTGGGGATGCGGGGGCTGCTGTATACCGATGTATACATCGGTATGTACCGATGTATACATCGGTATACAGCACTGACTCGCGTATAAGCCGAGGGGGGTACTTTTCAGCCCAATTTTTGGGCTGAAAAACTCGGCTTATACGCGAGTATATACGGTACGCTGTTCTTCTGAACAATGTCTCGAACGCCCCATACTTCTCAGGCTTGCAAGGTGAAATGCATGTACAACATGTGTTGGCTTCACCCTTACATAAGGACCACTTAATTCACCCCAATTTCTTCATAGAATGATTGGCCTCACTAACTGAACTCCACACTGCTATTATTTTGAACACACGGCTTTCAATTAATTATTCAAATACACAGACTCAAAAACATGCAGATGATAAATTCTAACACTGTTGATTTTCTAATAATTTATTGCACCAGATGGTAAATTTTTTGATTTATGGTAATATAATTTATAGAAAAAACAGTGACTAATTTGATTAGTCATATTGGGCTGTTATTATTTTAAACACTACTGTATGTGGAGATTAGCAAAGAAATGGTTTAATGAAGAAAGTATGCTGGATTGGCCCCCACAGTCTCCAGACCTCAAACCAATCAAACTCTTGTAGGTAGAGTTGAAGTAAAAGCTGTATATGTGGCGCCCCACTGGTCAGTGCGCCACTAAGGGGGTACTGCACCCAGACCAGCGTGTACGGTATCCCTGTGTCCAGTGAAAGGGGAGGTTAATATGTGGCTTTTTACTCTGCATCCACATACACTTAGCTTCAGGGGACCAGTTAGTTCAACCTGTTACCTAGTCCCGGGGGAGAGGTTATAAGAGTAGTAGTGGAAGGCAGGAAGTCAGAACGGGAGAGTAGTCAAGAGTCAACAGAGTACCAGAACGTCAGAGGAGGACCCTTCAGGGGAAAGCACAGAAAGGGCTCCCAGAAGGAGTGGTGACCCAGGCAGAAGAAGGAGATACTGTGCCAGATTGTACGGTAACAGGTCTGGGGGAATCCTAGTTTACAGCGGAGAACCGGTTCCCGGAGCAGTACGGGCAAGTTCAACTCCGAGCTGCAAACACTGGTCGGACCCAGTAGAGTTTAGCCTCTTGGCCACCTGCAACAAAAATCACTAATGCTAAGAGCCAGGACCCGCGTAAAGCCACAGGGGTAGCAGTAATCCGGAGAGGGTCCTTACCCACGTTAAGACAAGCAGGAAAGGAACAAGGAGGCCAGGCCAGGTTTCAAGCCAGCCAGGCTTCATCACAACAGGACAGAGAAAGAGAAGTTTTGAGGGACATGCTCATAAGCCACATAGAGACACCCCATTCATTGGTCACTACCCAGGCCAGCTACCCGTGACTGTGTGACTGTTAACCTGTTGTTGAACTGCGTTTACCAAGTGATTAGTAAACACCCGAGCAGAGCAAAGAAAGCCTCTCTTGTCTCATTACTGTTAAACTACAGTGCTGCCAACCAGCACAGCAGCAACTCTGCCTCGAGGATTCTGATCCACCTGCAGGGAGCAAGACCAACTAGCTGCAATACTATAATCTCTGGAGGTCTGACAGTGGCGCTGGTGTTATCACCAGAAACTGAAGGTGGCATCACGAACAATTCAATCCATTTTATTATTTTATTTCCACACTTTTTCAGTGACCACCAGGGCCACAAACTCTAGCATCCAACACCTGTGACAACACCCCAAATCAATGTCCGAGATCTGAGTACCCCTGCCTGGATGAGTCAAATACATACCCAAGTGAGTTGACCAGTAGGCTCCAACACTGTGAATGTGTAAAAGAGACCTGGGATCAGATTTTGACTGAAATATGATTGAATCTGATTAAGAGCATGCACAGAAGGAATCAGACAGTGTTGAAAGACAAATTTGGATTTACAAAATAATAAGTTTAATTTAGATTGTCAGGAGCAAAACAGTAACAATGCAGTGACAGGACCAGAATCTGCATAACTAATCATATGCTAAATAATTATCTCCTCTTCACTCTTTCCCCCCACCTCAACTCATCTGCAGACCTGCTCCTTAACCTCAGATCTCTCATATTAAAACAAAAACTCCAATGACCTGACTGTTGAATTGACAAATTGCAGGACATTGTGGTACAGCAGTCCAGCAATCCGGCAGCATCTGAACTGATTTCACAGCTGTAGGTTCCCACGGGGCGAACTCCCTTGAACCTGCTGCAGGATTGATGGAGTGCTGTGCCGCCATGTCCTGCAATCCATCAATTCAGCAGCAGGTTCAACTGAGTTTAATAATGGTAGCAGGAAAGCCCTCGGCTATGGACTCGGTGAGCTCAGTGAAGTCACCGATTCTCACAGTCGAGCGTTCCCTCATGGCTGTCAGTGTGTCCCAGAAACTGCAGTAAAGTGATCGCGTTTTCCATCACTGCAGCTTCTGGATGTAGCAGAGCTGGATTTGTTATGGGACATTGATGGATTAGTTTGGACCTGCAGGGGTGTTTCTGGGGATAATAAAGGGGTGAAAGAGAGTGTATGTTTTTTTTTTCCAAATAAAGGATTTTTCGGTGTTTGTGTTTATTACTTTTGACTTACAGGTTAGTAATGGAAGCATATAATAGATCCCTACCTATGACTAACCTAAGGCTTGGTGGCAGCTGTGATTTTTGACAAATCTCACATTTAATTTATCCCTTATATTACTCCAATTGCCATAGCAACAGGGAAATTGGGAAGAGCCAGGTGAGCACCAGGACTGGTTCATCTAATGAATGCATCAATTCTGAGTAGATTGTGAGCTGTTATTTTTAATTTGGGGAGTGCCCAACAAGCATAGGCCTGCCCAGGATGAATATACTAGCCCCCACTAGTGTGCTTTATCTTGGCTGGGTATCAAAATTGGGGGGACCACAAGTCATTTTTATAAATTATTTATTTGAATAATAAAAAAACATTGTGGGGTCCCCTGCATTTTGATACGCAGCCAAGATAAAGCACATGGCTGGGGGCTGCAGCTCACAGCTTTCTGCTTTATATTCACTGGGTATAAAATACAGTGGACCCCATGACATTTTTCCAATTATTGTAGGGGCGCAGTGTGATTGCAATCAATCACAAACACTGTCACAGAGAGTGGGCGGGGGAACAAGTGAATATGCATAAGGTTTAATGAGTAGACCTGGAAACAGTGTGAAAGCAGTGTAGAAGCTTAGTAAGTATCATTGTATTGCATTAATTCCCATTTTGCTACCTTTTGCAGTCCCTTAGCCCGCTAACCAGGTGGCTGGACCAGAACAGTAACACGGACTTCCCTGAGAAGTCCATGTTCAAGGTACATGTACAGACACTAGGTATTAAATATGGATCACGAACTTTACAGTTTGCCCATAGAAAATGTTCCCCTTTTGCTAGTAAGTGTATCAGTGTATATACTAGATCTCTCCTTCTGTACCTGTGTACCTCATTTTGTCTGTTTTTTGTTCATGTCTTTGTCTACCCTTCCACATGTAAATCGCCATGGAATTAATGGTGCTATAATAATATATAATCTAATATATAATTGCCCTATAATGACTGGACATCCAGTTTGTCCAGATGTGCCCTAATCCCACAATGCACTGCACCAGAAGTACGCCGACCGCCATATCGGGAAACCCAAGTCGTGGGTATCGCAATATGGAGATCACCGCACTCCTGCTATTGGACCCTGATACCCCTCCACCTCCAAACACCATCCGCTGCATCTACCGCCTCTGCCCGACACTACTCCACCTTCCCCTGCACCAACCACCGCCACCCCCCACACACCTCCATCTCACCTGTGTGCTTCTTTGCATAGAGGACCTGTGGTGATGTCAGTCATGTGATCAGGTGCATGTGTCTGATCACATGACTACGACCTCATCACAGGTCCTGCAATTCAATACACAGACTACAGCCTAGGTACTATAACTAACAGGTACTACACCTGCGCTATCTCTGCCCCCTCTTCTGTGCTGCCTATGCCCCCTCTTCTGTGCTGTCTCTGCCCCCTCTTCTATGCTGTCTCTGCCCCCTCTTCTGTGCAGTCTCTGCCCCCTCTTCTTCTGTGCTGTCTCTGCCCCCTCTCCTGTGCTGTCTCTGCCCCCTCTCCTGTGCTGTCTCTGCCCCCTCTTCTAGCTGTCTCTGCCCCCTCTTCTGCGCGGTCTCTGCCCCAATTTCTGTGCTTTCTCTGCCCCTTCTCCTGTGCTGTCTCTGTCTGGGAGACAGCACAGGGTTGGTAGTACTTAGGCTGTGGTCTGTACAGCACAGAAGAGTGGTCAGAGACAGCACAGGAGAGGGGGCATAGACAGCACAGGATAGGGGGCAGAGACAGAATGGGGCCAGAGACAGCACAGTGGGGGCCAGAGAGACGGCACAGGATGGAGCTGAGACACAGCACAGTGGGGCCAGAGAGATGGCACAGTGGTGGCCAGAGAGATGGCACAGTGGGGGCCAAAGAGATGGCACTGGAAAGGGGCAGAGAGACAGCATGGGGGACAGAGAGATGGCACAGTAGGGGGGTAGAGTGACAGCACAGTAGGAGAGCAAAGACATGACACAGTAGGAGGGCAGAGAAACTGCACAGTAGGAGGGCAGAGAGACATCCCAGTAAGATGACAGAGAAACAGCCCAGTAAGAGGACAGAGACAGCACAGGAGAGGGCAGAGAAACATGCATCCACACATACAGTGGTGGCCCCTGCAATTCTGTCAGATAATACTCAGTTTCTTCCTGAAAATGATTGCAATCACAAATTATTTGGTATTATTATCTTCATTTAATTTGACTTCAATGAAAAAACACAAAAGAGAATGAAACAAAAGGTAAAACATTGATCATACAGTCCCTTTTCATTCAGACGCCGACGGATAGTACGGGTTGACACTGTTGTACCCTCGGACTGCAACTGCAGGGCAGCTTGAACTTGTTTGGATGTTAGTCGAGGTTCTGTATCCACCATCCACACAATCTTGCGTTGAAATCTCTCGTCAATTTTTCTTTTCCGTCCACATCTAGGGAGGTTAGCCACAGTGCCATAGGCTTTAAACTTCTTAATGACACTGCGCACGGTAGACACAGGAACATTCAGGTCTTTGGAGATGGACTTGTAGCCTTGAGATTGCTCATGCTTCCTCACAAATTGGTTTATCAAGTCCTCAGACAGTTCTTTGGTCTTCTTTCTTTTCTCCATACTCAATGTGGTACACACAAGGACACAGGACAGAGGTTGAGTCAACTTGAATCCATGTCAACTGGCTGCAAGTGTGATTTAGTTATTGCCAACACCTTTTAGGTGCCACAGGTAAGTTACAGGTGCTGTTAATTACACAAATTAGAGAAGCATCACATGATTTTTCTAACAGTGCCAATACTTTTGTCCACCCCCTTTTTTATGTTTGGTGTGGAATTATATCCAATTTGGCTTTAGGACAATTCTTTTTGTGTTTTTTCATTGAAGACAAATTAAATGAAGATAATAATACCAAAGAATTTGTGATTGCAATCATTTTCAGGAAGAAACTGAGTATTATCTGAAAGAATTACAGGGGTGTCAATACTTTTGGCCACATCTGTACATGCACACACACAAACATGCATGCACACATACATACACACATACATGCACATTCACACTGACATACCTACCGTGTTTCCCCGAAAGTAAGGCCCTGTCTTACATTCTTTTGGGGGCCAAAAGTGGCCCCCGGCCTTACTTTCGGGGGGGGGGCCTTACATTGGGTGCCCCAGCAGTGTGGCCTACAGGCCCCCTCCTGCTGGGACACTGCAGGAGCGGGTCGCACGTCACGTGCGCCCGCTCATTACATATGCACTGCATCCCCCTGTCAATCAGCGACAGGGGGAGCAGTGCATTATACTGTATATATGGGCCCCCTATTGCTGGCACACTCCCCCCTGTTATGAGGCCCCCACCGCTGCTGCTGCTGAAGACATCTTACCCTCCAGGGTCTTCTTGCAGCAGCCAGCGCGCGCGTCCGTCCGTCCTCTGTACTCGGCGGTCTCCCGGATCATGTGACCGGCCCGTCGCAGTCGCGATGACGTCATGCGCTGCGACGGGTCACATGATCCGGGAGACCGCCGAGTACAGAGGACGGACGGACGCGCGCGCTGGCTGCTGCAAGAAGACCCTGGAGGGTAAGATGTCTTCAGCAGCAGCAGCGGTGGGGGCCTCATAACAGGGGGGAGTGTGCCAGCAATAGGGGGCTCATATATACAGTATAATGCACTGCTCCCCCTGTCGCTGATTGACAGGGGGATGCAGTGCATATGTAATGAGCGGGCGCACGTGACGTGCGACCCGCTCCCGCTCCCCCCCCCTCCGCTAGCGGCCTTACATTGGCCCCCCCGGTTGTAAGGCCTTATAATCGGGGGAGGCCTTACATTGGCAGGCCCCCCCTTTACCCCCAGGCGGCCTTACAATCGGGGGGGCCTTACTTTCGGGGAAACACGGTACACACATACATGCACACGCACACATGATACACACATATATGCACATGCACATACATGTACATACATATGCACACAAGCCCATGCATGCACATACATGTACAAATACATGCTTGGGTAGAGTCCGCACAGGAGGGACAGATGGCTGCTACACCCATTGCCACACATCTCGCCCCCATCATCATGTCACCACCCTCCCGATGCGATAGCATCGGGCCCACATCTAGTAATAAATAAATAGATGTCAGCTAAAAGATGTTTTGCCCGATCCTTTGGCTAACAGCTATCTCTTTTGACTTTTCGTCACCTTTTCACCACCAGAGGAAGACTCAGCTTAACTGTGTACTCCTGTGTTTCCTATGAGAGAGTCGGAACCAGACTCTTCTGGTGGTGGTTTATTTCCGAAAGAACAAAGGAATCGGCAGTTAAAAATAAGGCTATCTTTCTTTCCCCGACACTATTTCTTGGGAATAGCCTGTTAGCTGATCCCATGAACATTGGCACGTTTGACCCACCATAGTCTAATGAGTATTGGGAAATTAACACTAGAGCAATTCACAATTATGTGCTTACAGTGAGTATCTGGTGCTGAACGCAGAAAATATTGTAATAACTCCATATTTAATTCCGAACAAGTTAACACTGGAAAAATAGAAATAAAATGAAGGAGGAATGTGTTTTCTTGTGGTGAAATGGTTTGTGCCAGAAGGTGCGTCCTATGTGCCACAGGGTCTAAGGTCAAAATGTTTCAGCATCAAAAAGTTGCCATAAAATATTTACTTTCATTGTGAAAGTGACACAAGTATGATGAATTGACAGGATAAAAGTCCAGTGTACAGAAAAGTTTATATTACAGCCTATTTACAGCAGTGTATGGGAAAGTTCATTCATGAGAGACTTGGGATTTGAGTCATTAAACCAATTTACAATTTAATCGAAGCTGCTTTACTGCAAATCAGTGGACTGAGGCGTGAATGAGAAACATATTTAAAGCACAGAAAAATAGCTCTGTTAATATACTAAATATGATTTACCTCAGGTGCAATAAGAGGATTTTCACTGGACTGATGTGTTAATAGTCTTTACTGCAAATGAAGCAGTCCTACCCGCAGAAGGCAAGAAAACAAAATATATTGCAATAACATATATTAATATCAAAATTAGCACTATGGTTTTATATAAGTTCTGTGGTGCAGAGCAGTGAATGAAGCAATGAAATCTCTTTTATCTACAGTCTTCAGGTAAAGTTAAAAGAAAAAAGCCACAGGCAGTGACATAACTGGAAATTTGGACCTGGGCATGACCTGCATCTTGGTCAGACGTAAGATTCATTGTAGCATTCTGGATCCAGAAAGGCATTTGTTTTCACTCCCTTTTATAATAATGTTCCCGATCCTGACACCATCCTTTAATAATGTCCCCCAATCCTTTCCCCTTCTAGTAAAAATGTCCCTATGTAATGGATGCCCTCCACACCTTTCGGGTGGGCTGTCCTCTTAATTGTCTGCCGCCAAATTGATGCTTTGTCTAAGTGTATGCACGCCACCGTAAGAACCACGCTGACAACCATGTCAAAGTAGAGCTTAATGACAAAGACCTTTACTAAGGGAGGGGTTAACAGTTTTATACAGCTCCTTAAAGGGATATTAAAAGGGGTGTTCCTAGAGATGATTGCATCATATTATGCTGAATCTACATTGTATTCTGAAAAACATTCAATTCATTTCTGTGTGTTAGTTAGTTTCAATTTAGCCTTGGATTCGTACATTCAGTCCATGCTGATAAGGAACTTCTGTGCAGCTAATTCTGATACAGTGGAATTCGAAGGGAGGGGGAGGATGAGGGATGCTGCAGTCTGCACACTGGAAGATTTCTGAATGACTTCTATAAGAGTTATATAAGTTATTAACTATTTATTGCCATAACACCTATTTTCTAATAATGTCCCCATACTGGGCTCTTCCTGTACTATTATCCCCTTCCTGTCATAATATCCTACATTCTGGCGCCTTCCTGGTATAATGTCTCCCATCCTAGGCCCCTTCCAGTAATTATGTCTTCTATTCTGATATAATATCTTTCATCCTGAGCCCCTTACTGGTATAATGTCCTCCTTTCTGGCTCCTTCCTGGTATAATGTCCCCCATCCCAGGCCCTTCTTGTTCTAATGTCCCCCATCCTAGGCCCCTTCTGATAATAATGTCCTCTGTTCTGATATAATATCCAACATCCCAGGCCCCTTCCTTGTATAATGTTCCCCATCCCAGATCCTTTCATGCTATAATGTTCCCCATCCTAGGCCCCTTACAGTAATAATGTCCTATATTCTGGTATAATATCCTCATCTTAGGCCCCTTCCAGTAATAATGTCCTCTGTTCTGGTATATATCCCCCATCCTTGGCCCCTTCCTGTAATAATGTCCTACACAATATAGTTAATACATAACATTTGACTTTTTTTGCCATAATCGTGACATCAATAATTACACAAAGAATGCAATCTGTGAACAAAGCCTTATAGGCCTCCTGTACATTCTGATATCTGATTATGCTGTCACATGAACTTATGCTCGGTAAACTTGCTTGTGAGCTGCAGACTCAGCTAAGAGAGTTTCTATACTGCATATAACATGTTTGATTTCTAATAGGCTTAAAGAGGACCTGTCACCAAACCATGCAAAGGAAAAAACAAAGGTTGCGCCACGCTGCATTGGGGAATCTAGATTAGCGATATTCAGGATTTTCACTCACCTTTACTAGTTGTGCCGTATCCGCACAACTAGATTGTAGATATGTGGTGAGTGAAGGTTTATATTCACTTATCTTCCGATCTTTGGTGTATATCCGATCTAGTCTTCCCCTTCACCGTTTTTAATATAAGATTCCTGCCTTCTCCTTAGCTGGCTCGCGTGAAGGATCATGTGCCGATTTTGGGGATGGATTAATGACGTGTAGCCAAGTCCTGCTCCGGAGCAGCTCACAACACCACACTCCCCGAAGGGAGATTGTGGATCAGCCGATTAATTTTTATACCACATTTATTCATCGGCTGTCACCAAACCAGGCATGGTGATCTAGTTACAGCACTGGATGCAGCATGTCTGCAGCATGCAGACAAGGGGTCCCACAGCACGTGAGCAGCCCTGTACCCCGAGATAATACACTTAGAAAACTTACATGCTACAGCCACTAAGGAGGTGGCTAGGGACTGCAGCCAAGGGCAGATTCACTTCCCCTGCATGTGTAATCTGCCCACCGCTGCCAATCATTCTCTCCCTGTCTGCAATATTTAAACAGAGTTTTTTTTCTCTCCCGTTTAGCCCGCCCCTTAAGGGGCGGGGCTAACGGACTTTCTGAGAGAGAGAAAAAAAACCTCAGTTTAAATGCTGCAGACAGGGAGAGAATGATTGGCAGCGGTGGGCAGATTACACATGCAGGGGGTGTGAATCTGCCCTTGGCTGCAGCCCCTAGCCACCTCCTTAGTGGCTGTAGCATGTAAGTTTTCTAAGTGTATTATCTCGGGGTACTGGGCTGCTCAAGTGCTGGGGGACCCCTTGTCTGCATGCTGCAGACAGGGCCGGCTCCAGGTTTTTGTGGGTCCTGGGCGAAAAATCTCAGTGGGCCCCTTTGACACTATGATTCATGACACACTGTTATGGGATAGCACACAGATGACACATGATGGACACACGGGGTCAAAAACGGCCCCTCAAACACCTACGTTTTTTTTCACGGATGTGTGAAAGAGGCCTTTGGAAGGGTTTTATCACCTGCACTTAGTTAGGCCCATTTCACACATCCATGTCTCCGATACATGTGGCACTAGTTTGCCACATAACGGAGACACGGATACCAAGGCTAATCATAGATATTTTCACATGTCCGCCTTCTCCTGCACATGTGTGGAAATTTCTGCAACCAAACTTGCAGCATGTGCACATCGCATACATGTATACACACACATACACACACGCATAATATATATATACATATATATAATGCTGATACTGACAGTTACACCATGTGCACAGGACATGAGAAGTATGCATAACTAAAACATATGCTGTTATTACCATTTATACACAGCTCCACACTATATACTGTGTGAAAGAATATACAGTGGAGCTGTGTATATACTCCATAGTGTAGAGATGTGTATGTAGTGTTTATTCCACACTATATGGTATATATACAGCACTATACTATAAAAACATCTCTATACTATGCATACACAACTCTATATATACAATATAATCACAGCACTGTAATATATTGTGCTGCATACATCACATACAATTCTCAAAGGATGGTGTTCATACATTCCATAAGGGTCATTAACTGCATGCATATAGGCTGGTGTATATACAGACATATATAGGCAGGGTGCTATATAGAAGCAGATTTATGTATAAATACATATAAGCCAGCTTATATACAGCCAGATATATAGGCAGCCTTATATACATATAAATATATCCATTCACGCACAGACAGGCATCATACATACTTACAAACACAGACACACATACACAGGGAGACTCAAGCACAAACACACAGACTCTATGTGTATATTTATCTTTTTTAAGCAAGTGGAGCCTGAATAACAGAGCTCGGCCTCAGCTGAGAGAGGAGCAGGGAGTGAGAGGAGAATGAGGGCCTGCAGTGAAGCTCCAAGAAAGTGAACCCCACTGTACAGGCCTCCCCCAAGTCTCTGGGTAATATAGAGCTCTGTGTGTGCTGCTGGCAGCCTCCTGTCACTGCATGTGCTGCATATGGGTTCCACTGTGGAACGCTAAGGAGGAAGTGTCTACTGCTCCTAGTACTCATGTAGAGGCAGCCAGTGTCAGTTTGCGTTCTACAGTTACAGTAGAACGCAGCATTAAGACACAGTGATTGTGGATTTCTCTGCTTTACGACTGGCGAGGGTGGAGCGGCAGCACAGGCACAGCACAGTACTGGTGCAGCTGCACCATCATGGTCGGGGGACTCGGGTCGGGTGAGTACAGTGCATTTTGGCACTGTGTGTGTATGTACAATCTGCTCCATGTTGCTCTGCCTCCACTCACTCAGAGGCGGTGCAAAGCAGCTTGCGTTGTGTTCCAAGGTGGAACAGTGTTCGTCCTCCTATAGGCGTTCCACAGGAGAATGTAAATGGGAGGATCTTGGTGAAAGGAAGTGAAGGGGTGGGACAGGGCGGCCTCAAAAATGTTTATTGAGAAATACGGTAAATGTGGGGGAAAATAGTTAATCCAGCTTCACGATGCGATGTGCGGGGGCGGCGTGGGCCCCTCTGTCAGGCCAAGGCCCCGGCACTTGCCCAGGTGCGCCGGGTGCTGACGCGGGCCCTGGCTGCAGACATGCTGCATCCAGTGCTGTAATTAGATCACCATGTCTGGTTTGGTGACAGGTCCTCTTTAAAGGAAATCTGTAACCAGACTTTTGCTATACCATCTGAGAGCAGCATAATATAGGGACAGAGACAGTAATGTATCATTTATCGGCTGCTACAGTTTTGATAAAATCACTATTTAACTGCTGCAGGTCTAGCAAATACTGAGCTTTTAATAACCCCACCAAGACCACTAATTGACAGCTTTCTGGTTACACTGAGAATAGACAAAAAGCTGCCAATCAGTAGTGGGGGTGAGGATGTACAGAGCAGATAAATATGGAGGGCTACATCGTAGCAGGTTTACTAGTCCTCTTGTGATAATTTCCTGCTGATAAAACAGAGATTTTCTCTAAACTACAGAAACAGCCCAGTAAGAAACATATCACTGGCTTGAATCAGGATGTCTCTACATAATGCTCCTCTCAAATTAGGTGGCAAACTCTTGGTGAGCACTACCCCAGCATTTTTTTTTGTTTTCAGTGCTGGAGTTGTGCTTTAAATCTAAGCCCCTTGTCTTTGGTAGTATACTTGCTCTCCGGTGTTTTCATGCTCTTTCAGCGCTGCTCCAGTCCCACGCTGCCATCTCGCGACTAACTTCTGACTGGTCGGACGCCAGAAATTATGTCACAAGCTTCCATTACATTTCTATAAGGGCCAGGACGAGGCCAGAACAAGGCTCCCATAGAGATGTACAGAGTTGTGACCTCTAGCGCTCTCCTCGAAACACTGGAGATGCTGCCAGATCACAAATCACAGGAGCAATGATAATAACAGATAAAGGCGCCAGAAGGTGAGTATAAGATCAGGGGAAGGGAACTTAGATTTAAAGCACCACTCCAGTAAAAATTCAAAACCTTTTATGACAAGTGTTAATTAAAAATAAATACCTCATCTGTATGTTTAATATTAATTGCTGTTAGAACTCAAATTTATTCCTTTAGTTTTTTACTGTCATTTCAAAAATGAATATTATGTTATGGTTGTTTATATACAAGCACCTTTCATTCAGTCTTTACACTTTTACAAAGCAGCAGGTGAGCATATATTAAATTGAAATGCACTTGAACCAATTTTATTAAATATAAATCCCTTGCATTCATTTGTAACTGTCTCTTTGTCCGCCTCTGTACGTTTTGCCTTAGGCTGGAGCACACTTGGCTGCCTTGCCAGTTTTAGCTCCACTCCACTTTCTGACTTCACTGACACAAGTTTCTCTCGGGAGAGGTCTCTGTACTCTACAGTACTTCATACTTATGAATTTTTTTTTCCTAAAAGACAGATGAACAAGCTCTATTATTGAATATAAACTAGGATATAAGGCTACCTTCACATTACGATTTGAAGGGAGCCGATGCTGTCCGATATAAATCGGACAGCATCGGCTCCCTTCTGATGCCTGGAATCGGGTGCCAAATAGGCACCCGATTCCGGCATAAAATCGGCGCCGGGCTGCAAAAAAAAAAAAAAAAATAAAGGTTATTCTCACCTCCCCCCGAGCCCCCGCCGTCTTCCGCCATCTTCTGCCATCTTCTTCTAGGCTCCCGGTGGATCCCGCAGGCTGCCGGTGTCAGCAGAGGTGTACCTCTGCTGTACACAGGACCTGCGGTGATGTCACAGTCACGTGACCGCGGGTTTACCATGGTGAACCCGCGGTCACATGACTGTGACATCACCGCAGGTCCTGAACAGCAGAGGGAGCGCTCTGCTGACACCGGCAGCCTGCGGGATCCACCGGGAGCCTAGAAGAAGATGGCAGAAGATGGCGGAAGACGGCGGGGGCTCGGGGGGAGGTGAGAATAACCTTTATTTTATTTTTTTTAACCCTTATGCTCCTAGTTAGGAGCAGTTTTACTGTACTGAGCATGCTCAGTACAGTAAAACGGGGTCCGAGGAGACATAGATGTTTCCTCGGACCCTTCTCCATAGGGCCCCATGTTATAGGGATCGGACCTAATCGGATGTGCACTAAATGCCATCCGATTTGGTCCGATCCGAATCTGTCAGATTTTATTTTCGGTGCTAAAATCGGAGCAGGCTCCGATTTTAGCACCGATAATAAAATCGGACAGAATCGGATCGGACCAAATCGGATGGCATTTAGTGCACATCCGATTCGGTCCGATCCCCATAGGGATACATGGGGTCCGAAAATCGGTCCGATGCTGTCCGATTTTTTTCGGACAGCATCGGAAATACAAAAATCGTTATGTGAAAGCAGCCTAAGCCATGTAAATCAAGATACTTTACAATTACTACATGATGAGCTTTATTCCAGATATGTCCCATTACTATATTCTCATCGAAAACACCATCAAAGCTGTACAAATGCAGAATATATGGAATAATCAATATCAATGACAAACATTACACCAAAAAAGACAACATACAAGGAAATAAGAAAATGAAGTCAATTAAAACTGTACTTATTAGTGATGAGTGAGCACTACCATGCTCAGGTGCTCGGTACTCGTAACAAGCAGTTGGATGCTCGGATATGCACGATTTGAGTACCCAAGAATAATGGAAGTCAATATAGAATTCAAGCATTTTTCAATGCTAACAAGCCAAAAAACAACTTATCTGTACTCATATAATTATCTGTCAATGTGACATCCCAGTAAAGCCTCCAGTTACAATATTTTTTTTTAATTCTTTATTTTGAAAATGTTTTAACAGAGAACAAACAGTTAAATAACGCCATCATACATAATATATAATAAAGAGAACTTGCATATTCCAGAAAGTGGAGTCCTTTACAAGATTTGTGGCAAAATTCACAAAAAAATCAACAAAAATGTGTGTGTCATTCAGGATAGAATTACAGCAAGATCAGTAAAGAGCGAACAGACATATTGCGAAATTGAAAAATGTTGGCATCAATTAAAAATGAGGTGTGGGCCTTGTAGTGCCAGAATAAGGGAACCAGGAACCATCCCCACTCCACACCCACAAAGAGGGGGTTACTCAAAGGGCTGGGGAACTCAAGCACCGCGGCATCAATGTAGACCACTTGAGGGGTCAAATGGTAGGATCCAAAACTGTTGGTAGAAACCGGAAACAAAGAAACCACAATAAGCTGCTATTTGTCTTATATTTTTCTCTTCAGGGTTTCCATGTTTTAAGGAAGCTGTCATGTGTAAAAGTCTCCCAACTGGATAATTCCTCCAGTCTATAGAGGTCTCGGATTTTGTCCATCCATTCGAACCTTGTCGGTGGGGATGTCTGTTTCCATTTTGTGGATATCAGGTGTTTGGCCGCTCCCACCATCAACGGAGCTAATCCGTGTTTCTTGGATTTAAAGTTTATAGATGGGAGAGACAATAAAATCTCTGTTGCTGTGAGATGTTTTCTAATCAGTCACAGAGGTCAAAATAGTAGTTTTTCAGGGGTTCTATAATATCTCGAAAGCAATTTGTATGCGTGTTTAGGGAGTAAAACACATTTTGAAAATCCGTGTGCGTTTGATAAAATATTTTTCTTTTGTTGGGCCAACAAAAGAGATTTTTAGTTCCAATTTCCAAGAGTATACGAATAGTGAGCAGCTACTTAAATTGGAATCGAGAAGCTTTGTGTACACGTTGAAGACCACTTTAGGGAGAGGGGGGTGAACTTTTGTTAACACCTCCAACCATAACCATTTGGGAGATGGCTTGAATTGTTTTTGAAATTGGAGCATAATTCATATTTCATGCTGCTTCTGGAGGTCATTAACCGGTCATTTTTTGGCTACTAACAGCCAAATGTCCACACAAGGGATTTTCTTATTTATTGATTGGGATACCTGGCAGGGATGACAGCAGATCATAGGCGTCTCCAAATCTGGGTTAAGAAGGAAGGGGAGCAGGCCTATCGGCACTTTATCTATGAAATAACAGTCAGGGATGCAATTCGGATCAGCGTGCGTCCAGGGTAGTGGAAATAATATCGTCATAGGCATTAGTCTTAGGAGTACTCGCCATCCACAGAACCTTTTTGACCTCTTTGCCTAACAACTGTAAGTCAATATTAGATTGCCCCTCTTGCGAAGATATATAGGTTAATTTCACCCATCTAGCCAAATGTATAGCTTGGCAATAAGAGAAAAAATCCGGTAGTCCCAACTCCCCTGCGGGTTTCGGAAGAACAACAATATGATTAAGTTGTAGGGAAAAAAATGGTGTATCACAATCCGCGCTGCCAGAATCATCCGCTCCAAAAGTAATGCACATGAAGATGGAACTTCAACATAACTCCTTTATTTCCTCCTACGCGTTTCGGTGCCCTCCTGGCACCTTCCTCAGGGATCACTGAGGAAGGTGCCAGGAGGGCACCGAAACGCGTAGGAGGAAATAAAGGAGTTATGTTGACGTTCCATCTTCATGTGCATTACTTTTGGAGCGGATGATTCTGGCAGCGCGGATTGTGATACACCATTTTTTCCCTTCAACTTGATGTGTTTCCACACTTGAGTGGACGGTGGAAATCCTGCAGCAGCCATCTGGTAATAAGCATTGAATACGCCTTCAAGCCAGTTGTGGGTGACACCAGTGCCGGGACAAGGCATTTTGGTGCCCTAGGCAGGTAAGGCAAACGGCGCTTTCCCCCCCCGAAATATGTCTGGGAATAAAAATATCAGATTATCAGTCGATTGACTTGTTATATTAGGAGGTACCAATTATTATATTTTTCAAACTAGGAAATACCAACTTTAAATGTTAAAAAATCTCTTTATTTGTATCAAAGATTAAAATGTGATAGACATGTCTATCACATTTTAATCTTTGATACAAATAAAGAGATTTTTTAACATTTATAAGTTGGTATTTCCTAGTTTGAAGAATAAAAATATCAGCATACTTTGAAAGTAAATTTAATTTAACGGGGACCTATAAAAGGTTCGTCCAACCACACTACAGAGACATACTGATAGGTTGTTTACATTGTGAGCCCCAATAGGGACAGTGTTCATGCTGTATGTAAAGTGCTGTGGAGTTCATAGTGTAATATAAATGCAAAAAGTATTATTCTTAATATTATGTCACAATACCAGGATCTGAGGATCTTCTATTTCGAGGTCAGGGACTCTCTGATGCCATGTTGCTGCTTGTCTCGCTGTTGTCCTCTTTTGAAACTGCAGTGCGGTGGACAAGAGAGCATTAACTGGTTAATAACAAGAAGTATGGAGTGTGTACTGAGCCATAAACCCTCCCCTTACCATGAAGTATGGAGTGTACTAACTGAGCCATAAACCTCCTCATACCATGTCCAGCAGACATTGTAGGATTACTACCCGTATATACTCGTGTATAAGCCGACCTGTGTATAAGCCGACCCCCCTACTTTTGCCCCCAAAACCTGGGAAAACCTATTGACTCGTGTATAAGCCGAGGGTGGACCCCAACACAGGTATACAGCCCCCAGCAGTGTGGTATACAGCAGCCTCCCCAGTGGTATATACAGACCGCAGGGGTAATACAGCAGCCCCAGGGGTAATACAGCAGCCCCAGTGGTAATACAGCAGCCCCAGGGGTAATACAGCAGCCCCAGGGGTTATACAGCAGCCTCAGTGGTAATACAGCAGCCCCAGGGGTAATACAGCAGCCCCAGGGGTTATACAGCAGCCCCAGGGGTTATACAGCAGCCCCAGGGGTAATACAGCAGCCCCAGGGGTAATACAGCAGCCCCAGGGGTTATACAGCAGCCCCAGGGGTTATACAGCAGCCCCAGGGGTTATACAGCAGCCCCAGGGGTAATACAGCAGCCCCAGGGGTAATACAGCAGCCCCAGGGGTTATACAGCAGCCCCAGGGGTTATGCAGCAGCCCCAGAGGTAATACAGCAGCCCCAGGGGTTATACAGCAGCCCCAGGGGTAATACAGCAGCCCCAGGGGTAATACAGCAGCCCCTGGGTAATACAGCAGCCCCAGGGGTTATACAGCAGCCCCAGGGGTAATACAGCAGCCCCAGGGGTAATACAGCAGCCCCAGGGGTTATACAGCAGCCCCAGGGGTTATACAGCAGCCCCAGGGGTAATACAGCAGCCCCAGGGGTAATACAGCAGCCCCAGGGGTTATACAGCAGCCCCAGGGGTAATACAGCAGCCCCAGGGGTAATACAGCAGCCCCAGTGGTAATACAGCAGCCCCAGGGGTAATACAGCAGCCCCAAGGGTTATACAGCAGCCCCAGGGGTAATACAGCAGCCCCAGGGGTAATACAGCAGCCCCAGGGGTTATAGAGCAGCCCCAGGGGTAATACAGCAGCCCCAGTGGTGCTGTATACAGGGCCTAGTATGCGGGGGCCGGGGGGGAGGCGCGCGCCTTTGCACACTCACCGCGGCCTCCGTGCGTGCGTCTGATGTAAGGAGAGGAGGGGCGGGCAGAGCTGCAGGACAGGAAGTCCTGCCCTCCCTCCTCTCTGGCCGGCGCGGGCGCCGTCGGCCGGAACGGGGCCCCCCAGGGGGCGCGGGGCCCTCCAGGGGGCGGACAATGGGCCCCTCATGTGGAGAAAATGCGCCCTCCACAAGATGGCGCCCTAGGCGATCGTCTAGGGTCGCCTAGCTATAGTCCCGGCCCTGAGTGACACAACTGCCTCAGGTGAGTGAACCCCCTTTTTTCACCACTTTGTACTCAGTGCCATAGTGATAGGGCACTATTTCGCCTCTTGTTCCCCCTCCTTCTTTTATTTAACAATATGATTAGGGATTCTAGCTTTTTTGTATTTCCAAACAAAATTAGCTATAATTTGATTCAAGGCAAAGAAAAAGGATTTAGGGACAGAGATCAGGACCACACTCATTACATAGAAAATTTTGGGTGGGATGTAAGACTTCACTACATTGACCCATCCTATCCAGGAAAGCAACGGGAGAGCAAAAGATTTTAAGAATTGCCTGATTTTGTCTATTAACAGTGAGAAATTTTGTTGGAATAGAGAGTGGGGGTCATCTGTGATTAATATTCCTATATATTTAATCTTTCCTAAAGGCCATTTAAAGGGGGTGTTTGATTTGAGATCTTTTACATTTCTCCCAGCCGCTGAAATATAAGACTTTGGATTTCTCAAAATTTATCTTGAAATTGGATAAGTCACCGAATTGAGAGAAAAGGTCCATCAATTTAGGGAAGGTGATCCTAGGATTAGAGACCAAAAGCAACAGATCATCAGCAAGAGCCACTGTCTTTAACTCAATTTGGTTGATTTTAATTCCTGAAATGTATCGGTCCTGTCTAATTGCTTGAATTAAGGTTTCCATGGTTAGTATGAACAAAGACGGTGAAAGCAGGCAGCCCTGTCTTGTTTTGTTACAATCTGGAAAGACTCATGGCGGGTTTACACGCCGCGATATCGGCGTCCAACTCCGACCCAACTCCGACAAAAAGTCACGTGGGTCGCGAGTTGGACCCGATATCGTTTGCGCGTTGTACGGTTTGAGCGTACAACGCGATGCTGGAACGATGCCAAAACGATATCGGGGTTGAATAGCCGAGCTATTCAACTCCCCGATATCGCATGGCCATTGTAGCAGCATCGCAGCGTGTGACAGCCCAACTCCGATCTGTACGCTGATGCTACCCATTAACTCCCATGTTAAATGGTCGTTACTGGGTTGGTGGGCGTACACATCGGAGGGACGTTGTTTCCCGATATCGCAGCGTGTAAACCGCCAATGCGATATTGGGAAAAGGGCTGAAAAAATGCACATGTATAGCAGCACTATAGTATATGGCGGTACATTACAGTACATGTATAGCACCGCTAAAGTATATTGATGGTACATTACAGCACATGTATAGCAGCACTATAGTATATGGTAGTACATTACAGTACATGTATAGCAGCATTATGGTATATGGTGGTACATTATAGTACATGTAAATGCAGCACTATAGTATATGGCGGTACATATTAGTACATGTATAGCAGCGCTATGGTATATGGTGGTAAATTACAGCACATGTATAGCAGCACTATAGTATATAGCGGTACATTACAGTACATGTATAGCAGCGCTATGGTATACGGCGGTATATTACAGCACATATATAGCAGAACTATAGTATATGGCAGTACATTACAGTACATGTATAGCAGCACTATAGTATATGGCGGTACATTACAGTACATGTATAGCAGCACTATAGTATATGGCGGTACATTACAGTACATGTATAGCAGCGCTATAGTATATGGTGGTACATTACAGTACATGTATAGCAGCGCTATGGTATATGGTGGCACATTACAGTACATGTATAGCAGCGCTATAGTATATGGCAGTACAGTACAGTACATGTATAGAAGCACTATGGTATATGGCGATACTCCGCTCCCCGCGGCCCCCCCGCTCCTCCACAGTAAAAGTAAAAATAAAAAATTCCTCAGTGAGGATACTTACCTGTCCGCCGACTCGCTCCATCTCCGTCTTCTAGGTCCTACAGGCCTTTAGGACCTGTCGTTGCCTGGGAACATGACCGCTAACTGCCGGGGGGAACAGGATGGAGCAGGGGGCCAGGACTGAGCAGGGGGCAGGATGGTGATGGGGGGAGGCAGGATGGTGGCAGGGGAGGCAGGATGGAGGCAGGGGTTAGGATGGAGGCGGGGGCAGGATGGAGCGAGCGGGTGAGGACGTATCAAGCAGGGCTGGATGGAGAGAGCGGGCAGGATGGAGCCGGGGGCAGGATGGAACCGGGGGGCAGGATGGAGCCGGGAGGATGCAGGATAAATGCGGGGGGGCAGGATGGAGCCTGGGGCGGGGCAGGATGGAGTCGGGGGGACAGGATGGAGCCAAGGGGGGCAGGATGGAGCCAGGGGAACAGGATGGAGCCGGGGGGGCAGGATGGATCCATCCGGGGGGCAGGATGGATCCCGGGGAGCAGGATGGAGCCGGGGGGGAATGGAGCCCGGGGGCAGGATGGAGCCGGGGGGGCAGGATGGATGTGGGAGGGCAGGATGGATATGGGTGGCAGGATCCCCCTCGCCCCCTCTGTTCTCACCCATCTTCTGCAGCTTGCACTGTGTACAGCGGTCATCTGACAGGGCGGGCTGTGTGATGTCACATCAGCCCACCCTGTCACATGACCGCTGTACAGACGGAGAAGACGGGTGAGAACAGCGGGAGGCAAGGGGGGAGGTGAGGGGAGGCAGGTGGGGGCGGCGGGTACTGGTGCCGGGGGTCGCCGCATCCGTACGCATGTAGCCTGGCGATAGCGACGGCTATGCGTCGCTGTCACCAGGTTACAGCTACTATATAATCGTCTAATTTTGAATGTGCGCAGCTTTTTGCATATGCAGCGCTCATTGGTTGCCGCAGCTGGTGGCAGCCAATGAGCGCTGGCGCGCAATTTTGGCGTCAGACAGACACGATTAGGAGATTATATAGTAGATATGATTGGGAAGCCATCAGGGTGGATACCCATCAAAGTCTCTTTCATTTCCTGAGCAATTATTTTAGCCATGAGCAGTGTACCACTACATGGGCAATTCGAAGGGTAGGGTTAATGGGGAAAGGAAACTCTGGATTATTTCTATGGCAGTCGAAATGTCTCTCATGTGACTAGGGGTATCCAGGTTGTAAAGGATCCTAATAGAATTGGCGAAACACCTCAGCTATGTCTCACAACTCCGCCACCCTAACATTTCCACTTGTATAGAGCTGCCTGATAAAGTGTTTATCTCTAAGCTTCTTAAGCATCTGTGAGGTTAATTTGCTATCTTTGTCACCATGCATATAAAATCTTTGTTTACAGTGGGCATATAATTTAGCGAAATTAGTGTTAAACAGGTTAGAGTAAACAGAGGGAGATCTTGAAGGCTTATATACCCTTTCCAGAGTGCTTATTTGATGTAGAATAGAAGATATTTCCCTCTCCCTTTCCTTTTTAATGTGAGAACCCATGGCTATCAGCTCCCCTTGAGCTCCTCCCTATGGGTTTCCCAAATAATAGGAGTGACCTGACCTCCTGTTATATTTTCTGTGAAAAATCTAGAAATGAAGAATCTTAATTGCTTAAGCCGGTCAGGGTTACCCAATAAAGATTCATTCAGCTGCCATGTCAGTGAAGATCGCAGGAGAGATGCGATTTGGCTCTCCAGAAAGATCGGTGCATGATCAGATAATGTGATAGGACCTATCTATGTGGACTTAATTAAACATATAGCTTGGGAATTGACAAACAGGTAATCCAGTCTCTGATGAGTATTATGGGGTGCAGAGAAAAAACAGTAATCTCTGGTCATGGGATGAAATATTCTCCATGGCTCTATTAAATTGAGAGAACTCACTTTAGCCATAAGTCTATTCCTTAATGTTTGTGAGATACACAGACTCAATTATGTTGAGATCAGGGTTTTGTTGGAGCCATATCATCACTTCCAGGACTCCTTGTTCTTCTTCATGCCAAAGATAGTATATTTTTATATATATATTTTACATCTTGCCCCCTGCAAGGCACCACTCTAAGCACTAGACATCCATTTCCTTTTAGAAAATATGGTCCTCATATTTTCTTCATTTGGTTATGAGATTTAGATCATACGGTATTGTTTTCATAAGAGTCATTACTTTGAAATATATATAATTAATAAATAATTCAGGTATTTAAATTGCAATCTCGGTGAATATGTTGCACTTGTCAAAAATTAGCACATTTTAGTCTCAACAATCTGTTAAATTCTATACTGATCAGGCAAGAAGGTTGTGAGAGTATTTGACTGATCCATGACAGATTCATTGGTATAAAGGGAAAAATCAAAGGTAACTGTTTGAAGTACTAATATAGCATTTTTATGCTCAAGAAAACTGGATTTTCACATTGTTACACTTTTTATAGGCAGACTATAAAAAAACCTATAAAGATGTTATTGTATATGAGCCTTTGAGAACACACTGGTCCTTTCCTCTGATCATGAAAAAATGTGAAAATAGGGATAATTTTACAGCTAAAGGTTAGGCCTAGAAAATGTAACTTATTATATTTTGCTGTTTGGTGTCAACTCGGTGGATTGGAAAATATTGTCAATTTTTGCTATTGAAATTAAAGTGTATCTCCATATATTATAATGAGTCACTTTCTAAAATTCTGTTTTTTCAGATGTGATATAGCTAGCTGCACATTTTGTGTACTACGTCTGTGATGGATTTGCCACTGAACCTGGCAGCTGTCTTGTGCCCTCCTTATACTGAGGACAATCAGGGAACTAACTAAGGATAAAAGAGGGACTGCATCTGCCCTGTCAGTGCTAGTTTATTAAGGTGCCCCCCCAGTGAGAGTGGTATATGCCTTTCAGTCCCAGGCCAGAAGAACATATGATAGCCGCCACCCCATCACTTATAAAGATTCTGAATAACACAAACAGCAAATGCTGCCGTTAGTTTTTCGGTTGATATAAGCCCACTCTGTGAACAGGCTTATAGCAGGTCAGAAACCAACCTAGATAGCATAAAATGTTAAACGAGCACAGGGACATGGGAATTTCATGATCGAGATAATAGAACAACCCAAGATTAAATTATATTTAATCACCATAGGGACACAGTATTTATAAAACACATATAATAAGTATTACCATCGGTAATGCAAACAAAAGATAAATGGGGTACACATGGATATGCAGATAAATGTAGTTGAGTGAGCCTTGTGATTTCCTTGCTGCTGGTGGCCACACAGAGACAGTGTCAAGCCAGCGGGTTCTCTTAGGTATACCAGAGTATAGTGTCAGAACACGTGATGTAATGGGGTCCTCCTCCAAGTAATAGATTAACAAGATGTGGCAGGGGGCATTTGTCAACCACAGCCCTACCCACCGATCTCCCCCTGATGATCTCATGTGGGCTGGTTTTTTTCATATCTAGAGAAGTTCATGAAAATGCAACGTTTCCCATAACTCTGTCTGGGAGCGCATAGGTAGAAGATAATACTCTCATGTTTTTGGTTAAAATGATTTTAGCTTTCCAATGGTAGTACACACAACATATCTGCGTTCATCCCACTGGACAATATTAATTTTGGGGTAGTTAGAAATGTTGCACAGTTAAGCAGAAATAAGCATTTCAATTCTATACCTCTCCGGGTGTCATATTTATGATTGTCATATTTAAGGAAGTTATGAGTAGTGAACTATTAATACTTCTTTTCCTGGCTCCTGTGTGTCTGCCAGAATTCTATGAAGTCCCCTGACAGAGGAAGTGACTTTTCATCTTTCTCTGCAAATTCGGGGGGGCTTGTCTTCCTTTTCAGTAATTACCTTTTGGTTCCTATCTATCAGCTAGTTATATTTTCTATGGAGCTTCTTTTGTGACTTAATCAACAAATGACACCTAGTCATTTGTTGATTTTCCTCTACTCTGTAGGATTCTTGAGGGGAGGGCCATGAGCTGGTCACTAGCTCACAGAAACAGATGGATGAATTGGCTTATAACTGATTATGGATTATTGGGATATCTCGATTGAATAGCCAGAATATATCCCTCTTTCCTCACAATTTTTCAATTACAAAACCAGCGGTCTAGTATGGAGCGCTAAGTATTACAAAACACAGGAATATTAAGAAATCACAGACCTTTATTGAACTTCCATTGCCCACAACGCGTTTGAACGGTGCCAAACCATCTTTTCCCTGTTCTTCTTCACTTCCTTTCCTGAGGCAGAAAAGGATGTGGAGAAGAAGGGGGAAAAGACGGTTTGACACCGTTGAAACACGTAGTGGGCAGTGGAGATTCAATAAAGGTCTGTGATTTCTTAATATTCCTGTGTTTTGTAATACTTAGTGCTCCATACTAGACCGCTGGTTTTGTACTTCAAATATTTTCTCCTTGGAGCAGCAGCGGCAGGGCATCTTGTATTACTGGCACAATAGGACCTGGCGTCACTGGGGCAACGAGCAGAGAGCTGAAGGACCTTGCGTGATACACTTCTGGTTCCTCTGATCACGTGACCAGAGGGGGACGTGCGGGGAGAAGCAGGAGGAGCAGGGTTACACAGCCCGGAGGTGGTGTGGAGGAAACCTCCCGGCGGCAAAGCCACCCGTGGGGGACCAGAGATTGGCTCAAGCTCGACTACCAGAAGTTGTCACCAGGGTTGTGCAGGTGTTGCACAACCTGCGAAGGTGAGTGCACCAGCACTTTGATTAAGCACCACTTTTGAGAAGGTTTCACACATTGCGCCTCCATTATTTTTCTTATTTTACATCTTTCCTCACAATGTCCAGATTGTATCCTACAATTCAGATTTTTAAAGCCCAGGGACCCCGTTGCCACTTAGTTCACTGGTATTGTATCAACGTTGGCCAATACTGTAGGCATTTCAGTGTTAAAGTGTTGACTTAATGGTAGGTAAAATATGTCTTCTTTATAATGGCATCTTAGAATGGGCTTCATTACAGAATGTGTTTCACAGGGAAACTGTCAGATGTGATTAAATGTATGTTCAGAGAACACATGTTTTGCTATTGGCTCTGTTCAATGCATTGAAAAAAAGTTAATTAGGTGGCAAAAGCAGCAAGTACTCAACATGCAGCAAATTCTGTCATTCACAGTATGCCTTTAAATCATAGCTAATATTTTTCCTGGTAGCAATGACATTTTTCATGATCCCAAACACTTTCATATATGGTACTATGTTGTGAATTTTATTTGTGAAATCCTAATTCCTACAATCTGGGTATATTATAGTATACTGATGTCATAATATGAATATGTCCTTACATTGTGTCCTGCTGCAGTGTTGCAATGCCTACCTTCCTCCTTATCAGTAAGACCACATATACACATCAGCTTCAGTATTTTACCTCTATTTTGTTCAGTATTTTACCTCTAGGCAAAACCAGGAGTGGAACAATCAGTGGGAAAGTATAACAAACACCTACACTGCTTTTGCATTTTTTGCCCACTCCTGGTTTTGGCTTACAAATACCGAGGTTAAAAACACCAAATACTCGATGTGTGCATGAGGCTTAGTACTTAGCCAAGTAGGTTTGCAGTTTATGGCTCTCAGCTGTTCCCATGAAGCTTCTCAATGATGCAGCTGTGTGCATCGTCTTCGAACACTTTACTGATATTAAACGCCCCGTTACACATAGCGATATCGCTAATGACATCGCCGCAAGGTCACAGACCTCGCCAGTGATATCGCTGTGTGTGACACTTAGCAGCGATCGGCCCCCGCTGGGAGATCGCTGATCGTTAATGAATGGCCTGAACCAATTTTTGATCGGCAATCTTCCGCTGGGCATGCTGGATCGATGTGTGTGACATGCTTCGCCTGAGAACAAAATGGATGCCAATGACCGTCGGGTGTCACGGCATCACTGGGTAATCGCTGGTAAGTCTGCCTGTATGGCATTTCACCAGCATCCACGTAGCGACGCACCAGCGATTCCGGCCAGGTCGGATCCTTGTTGGGATCACTGGTGCGTCGCTACATGTAATGGGGCCTTTAGACCCAAGAGGGGATGCCTGGCCATGTGAGAAAGGGTATGGCACAATCTCTGTGTCACGTTTCCTTGGCTGATCTCTTCTGCTCTTTGTACATCCAGACCTTCTGCAGAGATGTTGTACAAAGACAAAAGGGAGATGCAATAAAAGCCAGTATAGTGTTGTTTCTTTTCATCGATTTTCCGATTTTGCTGTGGATCAGGGTTTGTGACATATTTTACCTTCCACATTTACTATTAGGCTAAGCTCCCACAATTTACTATATTTATGGAGTGTTTTTTGATGCTGCAAATTTTCTGCAGCATTTCTGGGCAACTTAGCTAATTTAGGCTATTTGTGATTTTATTCTTTTTTTGTGAGTCTTTTTTAGCCTGTTTTTTTTTTCTTTCAGCTTTTGTCATGTTTTAATTTAAATTACTTTGCTTTGGTAACCACCTATTGGTAACTACTTGTTACTTGGATTTGCTAAAACTTTATTGAAAAAGATTTGTATGGAACACACACATTTTTTTCTGTGTTTCGGCTACAGAAATGCACTAAAAATGCAAATGACTATCCATATCTCATTCAAGTCTATGGAAAGAATCCACAAGTAAAACGCATTTTACTACAAGAGAAATTTCCACAATGTTAAAAACAGCACAGTGAGCAGGAGATTTACATAAATAAAGTTTATTTTCTCTCAACTGCTGCTCATTCCTAATGCAGCTAACCTGCAGAATAACCCTATAACTACAGGTTAACAGCATTATCTGGTGTGATGGGTTGTAGAATAACTACTCAGTGGGACCCAACCAGAAGGACTACCATTCTTAATTGTATTGGTATTTACAGCTCGCCGATACAGGTTAACTCTATGGTACATGGAGACATGGGACTCTCTGTTCTGAAGGCTAGAGGTCATTTTAGGTCTGCTTGTCTACAAAATGTTATGATGACAGTATGAATGATAATAGAAAAAACTGGAGTCCGCCTCAACAGGACTCAATTTTCCTTTTCTTTTTTAAAAGAAAATAAAGTACATACAAAAGAAAAAATTTACTTGGTCGACCTCACCTCATTCGACGTGTTTCGACTGTGCTAAGCAGTCTTACTCTTGAAAAATAAAAATAAACGGAAAATCTAGTCCTGTTGACCCGGACTCCAATTTTTTCTATTATACTTGATGTGAGGCCGGTGTCTGAGCCCCAGGTGGATGAGCAAAGAGTAACTGGGTGTGCTGAAATCAAGTTGGCCCTGCGTTCTCATTGGTGCAGGGCTGACCTGGGCGGGGATGGGCAGGAGGAAGCAGGAAGCTTCCCCATTGCCCGGAGCCCGCACCGATAATCATATTACCGGCCTGGGGCACAGCATGGAGACCATGACAGGAGGACACCAGCGGGCACAGCACTGGAGAGAGCAGCGGGGAGACAGTACTGGACAGGAGTGCAGGGACGGCACCGGACCAGGTTGTACATATTGCGCAGCGCTCCACCCCCCCCCCCACCCCCTGGCAGCTAGATAATGCCCAGTCGGCAAGATTTTTAAAAGTTTATAAAGCTATGTCTTAGCTTTTACAAATCCCTTTTTTTAGCAAAAACGATTGCCCCATATGTGTCTGCAGGGTGTAGGGACACATATTAACAGTCTGGGGGGGTCATTTGGGGTGGTTGGTTCCCTTTAAGAGCTATAGCATTTATTTAGCAGATAATAAGATATATGTATAGCAAATTAATAGAGGTCTACAAGCCACTCTTTTATCCTCTATTGGCATATTGGTGGCCTGTAGTTAGGTTTGATATGTTTGAATATGGGTAAAGCATGGAGTCTATTGAACCAGGGACCAGGGCTCATAGCTTAAATAATTAGAATGGGTAACAAAGACTAATAAGCAAGTCTGAATGTAAAGTCAGGGGGCTGATTTTTGACACTGCTTGAGTGTAACTATCCATCAAATCAACACTCACACAAGGCAGCCATACTACATCCAGAAATAAACTTTGGGTACTATTAGACCTGTAAACGTATTCTAGTCACATCACAACTCCTCTCATTCATCTTATTGATGAGATGGCTAATTAAGCTAACTAGAAAGTAAAGAAAATTAGCAAAAGTCATTCTCTGCTGCTCTCACACTACCGCTGCCAAGTATCACAGCTTCTAAAGAAAAGACAAAGATTTCCAGATGTTTGTGTCAAAGCAGCATGGACATGTTCCGTTTTAATGTAACATAACCTTAATTGTTAAATTTAAAAAGGATATGTCACCATACCAAAACTGATCAGACATATTTCATGTAACATTGTAATAACTCTTGGATCCTTCTTCCAATCCTAGTAATTCTGCGATTGTTTTTCAGTGACACATTGAACATTTTTAGGAAAAATTTTCAAACTTTGACTACTTATGCCCTTGAGGCCACGTTCACACGTAGCATATTTGGTCAGTATTTACTTCAGTTCTTGTAAGTCAAAACCAGAAGTGGGTAAGAAATGCAGTAGTGGTGACGAGTTTCTATTTTACTTTTCATCTCACTGTTCCACTCCTGGTTTTGGCTACAAATCCTGAGAGAAAAAGCTCACCAAATACTGAACATGCACACATGACCTTACAAATACTGAGGTAAAAACTCACGAAATACTAAACATGTGCACGTGACCCTACAGATACTAATGTAAAAACCTCACCAAATACTAAACATGTGCACATGGCCTTACAAATACTGAGGTAAAAATCTCACCAAATACTAAACATGTGCACATGGCCTTACAAATACTGAGGTAAAAAACCTCCCAAATACTAAACATGTGCACATGGCCTTACAAATACTGAGGTAAAAACCTCACCAAATACTAAACATGTGCACATGGCCTTACAAATACTGAGGTAAAAATCTCACCAAATACTAAACATGTGCACGTGGCCTTACAAATACTGAGGTAAAAAACTCACCAAACACTAAACCTGTGCAGTACCTTGTTAAATAATTTGGCCCCCTTGAACTTTTCAACCTTTTGCCACATTTCAGGCTTGAAACATAAAGATATACAATTCTAATTTTTTTGTAAAGAATCAACAAGTGTGACACAATCATGAAGTGGAACAAAATTTATTGGATATTTTATGCAAATTTGCACTTCACTAAGGAAGTTGAGAAACTCCCGTGCCACATTTAAGCAGCTTCCTCAAAGTCATAATCGCTTTCCTACAAGCTTTTAATATAACTAAGGGATTTGTGCCAGATCAGAACCCCAAACTACAGACGCTGCGTTTCGGGGTACCTGCCCCTCATCAGTGTAGTGTGTGGGATATTCTGATCTGGCAGAGTGAGTGGGCTAAGACAAGGTCTGGGAACTTGCTCTCAACCTTATGGAGAGCGCGAAGTAGGTGAGGAGATTGTAAGCCACTTCCCTCCTCTCAGATATATGCATATATGCAAATTTGCACTTCACTAAGGAAGTTGAGAAACGCCCGTGCCACATTTAAGCAGCTTCCTCAAAGTCATAATCGCTTTCCTACAAGCTTTTAATATAACTAAGGGATTTGTGCCAGATCAGAACCCCAAACTACAGACGCTGCGTTTCGGGGTACCTGCCCCTCATCAGTGTAGTGTGTGGGATATTCTGATCTGGCAGAGTGAGTGGGCTAAGACAAGGTCTGGGAACTTTGAGGAAGCTGCTTAAATGTGGCACGGGAGTTTCTCAACTTCCTTAGTGAAGTGCAAATTTGCATATATGCATATATCTGAGAGGAGGGAAGTGGCCTACAATCTCCTCACCTACTTCGCGCTCTCCATAAGGTTGAGAGCAAGTTCCCAGACCTTGTCTTAGCCCACTCACTCTGCCAGATCAGAATATCCCACACACTACACTGATGAGGGGCAGGTACCCCGAAACGCAGCGTCTGTAGTTTGGGGTTCTGATCTGGCACAAATCCCTTAGTTATATTAAAAGCTTGTAGGAAAGCGATTATGACTTTGAGGAAGCTGCTTAAATGTGGCACGGGAGTTTCTCAACTTCCTTAGTGAAGTGCAAATTTGCATATATGCATATATCTGAGAGGAGGGAAGTGGCTTACAATCTCCTCACCTACTTCGCGCTCTCCATAAGGTTGAGAGCAAGTTCCCAGACCTTGTCTTAGCCCACTCACTCTGCCAGATCAGAATATCCCACACACTACACTGATGAGGGGCAGGTACCCCAAAACGCAGCGTCTGTAGTTTGGGGTTCTGATCCGGCACAAATCCCTTAGTTATATTAAAAGCTTGTAGGAAAGCGATTATGACTTTGAGGAAGCTGCTTAAATGTGGCACGGGAGTTTCTCAACTTCCTTAGTGAAGTGCAAATTTGCATATATGCATATATCTGAGAGGAGGGAAGTGGCTTACAATCTCCTCACCTACTTCGCGCTCTCCATAAGGTTGAGAGCAAGTTCCCAGACCTTGTCTTAGCCCACTCACTCTGCCAGATCAGAATATCCCACACACTACACTGATGAGGGGCAGGTACCCCGAAACGCAGCGTCTGTAGTTTGGGGTTCTGATCTGGCACAAATCCCTTAGTTATATTAAAAGCTTGTAGGAAAGCGATTATGACTTTGAGGAAGCTGCTTAAATGTGGCACGGGAGTTTCTCAACTTCCTTAGTGAAGTGCAAATTTGCATATATGCATATATCTGAGAGGAGGGAAGTGGCTTACAATCTCCTCACCTACTTCGCGCTCTCCATAAGGTTGAGAGCAAGTTCCCAGACCTTGTCTTAGCCCACTCACTCTGCCAGATCAGAATATCCCACACACTACACTGATGAGGGGCAGGTACCCCGAAACGCAGCGTCTGTAGTTTGGGGTTCTGATCTGGCACAAATCCCTTAGTTATATTAAAAGCTTGTAGGAAAGCGATTATGACTTTGAGGAAGCTGCTTAAATGTGGCACGGGAGTTTCTCAACTTCCTTAGTGAAGTGCAAATTTGCATATATGCATATATCTGAGAGGAGGGAAGTGGCTTACAATCTCCTCACCTACTTCGCGCTCTCCATAAGGTTGAGAGCAAGTTCCCAGACCTTGGATATTTTAAACATTTAAAAAAAATAAAAAACTGAAAAGTGGGGCGTGCAATATTATTCGGCCCCCTCCAGTTAATACTTTGTAGTGCCATCTTTTGCTGCGATTACAGCTGCAAGTCACTTGGGGTATGTCTCTATTAGTTTTACACATCGACAGACTGAAATTCTTGCCCATTCTACCTTGCAAAACAGCTGGAGCTCAGTGAGGTTGGATGGAGAGTGTTTGTGAATGGTGGGTTTACACACACCAATCATTGTATCCAATCTCTGAACCAATCTCTGGTTGCAGTGAAATCATGGACACATAGTTCCATTTTGTGGCTGTGTACAACATGGAGCAATCTGTCCATGATTTCACTGCAACCAGAGATTGGTTCAGAGATTGGATACAATGATTGGTGTGTGTAAACCCACCAGAACAGCAGTTTTCCGCTCTTTCCACAGATTCTTGATTGGATTTAGGTCTGGACTGTGACTTGGCCATTCTAACACCTGGATACGTTTATTTTTGAACATTCCATTGTAGATTTTGCTTTATGTTTGGGATCATTGTCTTGTTGGAAGATAAATCTCCGTCCCAGTCTCAGGTCTTTTGAAGACTCCAATAGGTTTTCCTCCAGAATGATCCTGTATTTGGCTCCGTCCATCTTCCCATCAATTTTAACCATCTTCCCTGTCCCTGCTGAAGAAAAGCAGGCTCAAACCATGATGCTGCCACGACCATATTTGACAGTGGGGATGGTGTTTTGAGGGTGATGAGCTGTGTTGCTTTTATGCCAAACATATTTTGCATTGTGACCAAAAAGTTCGATTTTGGTTTCATCTGACCAGAGCACCTTATTCCACATGTTTGGTGTCTCTCCCAGGCGGCTTGTGGCAAACTTCAGACAAAACATTTTATGGATATCTTTGAGAAATGGCTTTCTTCTTGCCACTCTTTCATAAAGGCCAGATTTGTGCAGTTTATGACTGATTGTTGTCCTATGAACAGACTCTCCCATCTCAGCTGTAGATCTCTGCAGTTCATCCAAAGGGATCATGGACCTTTTGGCTGCATCTCTGATCAGTCTTCTCCTTGTTCGAGATGAAAGTTTACAGGGACGGCCAGGTCTTGGTAGGTTTGCAGTGGTCTGATACTCCTTACATTTCAATATGATCGCTTGCACAGTGCTCCTTGAGATGTTTAAAACTTGGGAAATCTTTTTGTATCCAAATCCAGCTTTAAATTTCACCACAACAGTATCTCAGACCTGTCTGGTGTGTTCCTTGGTCTTCATGATGCTCTCTGCACTTGAAACAGAACCCTGAGACTATCACAGAGCAGGTGCATTTATACGGGAGACTTGATTACACACAGGTGGATTCTATTTATCATTACCAGTCATTTAGGACAACGTTGGATCATTCAGAGATCCACACTGAACTTCTGAAGTGAGTTTGCTGCACTGAAAGTAAAGGGACAGAATATTATTGCATGCCCCACTTTTCAGCTTTTTATTTTTTAAAAAAGTTTAAAATATCCAATAAATTTCGTTCCACTTCACAATTGTGTCCCACTTGTTATTGATTCTTTACAAAAAAATGAGAATTTTATATCTTTATGTTTGAAGCCTGAAAATGTAGCAAAAGGTTGAAAAGTTCAAGGGGGCCAAATACTTTCACAAGGCAGTGCATATATGGCCTTTCAGATACTGAGATTAAAAACTTCACCAAACAGTAAACATGTTAATGTGGCCTTACAGATACTGAGGTAAAAACTACCCAAATATTAAACATGTGCACATGGCCCTTACAGATACTGAGTAAAATCTACCAATATTAAAATGTGCACATGCCTTACAGATATGAGATTAAAACCTCACCAAATACTAAACATGTGCACGTGGCCTTAAGGTACCTTTACACGCCGCCACAGGAAGGGAGAAACTGGCACTGGGGACAATTGTGCCTGTTGCCATGAAATCACTACGAAATGGTGGCGTGTAAATCGGGAAATTCCTTCCTGTGTCTCACAGTTCCTTCGGATACCTGTGTCTGAGCCGTGCTCAAAAACAGGAAGGCACAATTCCTATGGTGGTGGCGTGTAATCGGGGCACAGGCAAGGTATTTGCATCGCCTAGTGAATTCCAAGGGGCGTGCCACAGCGTCTTGGTTACCACGCCCCATCAGCTATCATTGGTGGGGGCTATTGTGTAACCACTGGTTGTCCCTGCACAGGGCGCCATATTTAAATAGCTGACCAGTCACACTACACATTTGCAATGGCGTCATGTATTAGCCAGCCTTCCTGCGCAGGCTGGCCAATCATGATGCAATTGCGTTGTCCAATCAGCGTATGAGCGTCACGTAATACACAACTCTGTTACGCCTATGTACTTGTGGCGCGAAATATGTACGCCCATATTCCATTGTGGTAGTGGCGTGTAAACCAGGGAAGGTATTCAACAGGAAGTAAGCCGCAGGAGCTGTCGCACTTCCAGGGAACGCAAATACCTTCAGTGGAGCACGCAGTGTATATGCGGCATCAGCGATCGGTATCCACCGTTAAAAACGCGCACGTGCGATGGATACCTGTTGCTACCCGCAGTGGCGGCTTGTAAAGGTACCCTTATACATACTGAGGTAAAAACCTCACCAAACACTAAAATTGTGCACGTGACCTTACAGATACTGAATACAAAAAAAGGATTCAGCACAAACTTCAAATCAAAATTGGGTGCAATACTTCCTGCATACAGTGTTCAACGTAATATATAAGTCCAAAAAAACAGGCAGCACATCCAGAAAATCAAAAAAAGTGGACAAAATTTATTTGGCCCTCAGTGGTGCAACGTTTCGGCCTCACCAGAAGCCTTTGTCAAGCACAGTGCATTAAGGTAGTGAAGGGCTTTTTATCACACAAGTGTACATTAGTGATGGGCGAGTCCTAAATTACTCGGAATCGCTTGACTCTAGCGAGTCCGAGCCCGGGATTCGCTACTCGTTGCGAGTCTAGCGAGTCCAATGTTAATGAATGGGGACACTCCATGGCTTTCTTGATTTGAGGGCTAATGAAAATGCCAGCTTTAACATTTGCTTCTGAAAGCATTAGGAAGAGATCTTGTAGATGCTTGAATGCCACTGATTCCTAGTCCAAAACTGTGGTAATCTGTTTAATGAGGCCTAGCTTGATGTGCAAAGGTGGTAGCAGTGCCTTTCAAAGGTCTACAAGTGGCTCCCATTGAATGTTGTTATTCCCCACAGAAAACTCAGCACATTTAGGCCAATATTGTCTATGGTAGTGTGCTTTAGTGTCCCTGCTATCTCAAAGACAAAGAAAGCATGGACACTTCGTATATGCTCTGAGATCCAGCAATAATGCAACCATTTTGAAATCCCTAATTACTTTCCAACCATATTCCTCATTTTCAATTCATTTAGCAATCTCTTCACATTTTCATAGTCTTTAAGCTTTGCTAAATGGACAAGGGGAAGAGAAGGATACCTGTTACCGTTATGGAGTAATACTTTTTAAGACTGATAAACTGTCTATGAAGGTGTGCCACACACAAGGTCCAAAGGAATTCAAATATTCTGAAATAGATCAGTTAGGGCCCTTTCACATCAGCGGTAATTTGAAATCGCGGCAGATGCGGTGAAAAAAAACGCATCTGCCGCATAGCCGCCGCATAACCGCTGCACTTGCGGCGCGGTTGCGGTAATCGCCATAGTAAGTATTGGGGGACTTGCGGCAGGTGCCGCAAGTGCGGTTTTGCACTTGCGGCAGGTGTGGCCACGAAAAAAACAGCGGTCAGCCGCGTTTTTTTTTCGCGGCCGCACCTGCCGCAAGTGCAAAACCGCACTTGCCGCACCTGCCGCAAGTCCCCCTATACTTACTATGGCGATTACCGCAACCGCGCCGCAAGTGCAGCGGTTATGCGGCGGCTATGCGGCAATAGCGGCAGATGCGGTTTTTTCACCGCATCTGCTGCGATTTCAAATTACCGCTGATGTGAAAGGGCCCTTGACAGTAGCAGAGTTTATCTTCACAAATTCAAAAGCTTAAAAAAGTGTGATGTTGAACCCTCTGCTCCGACATTTGCAGTTTCATTTAACAAGCTCCATTGCATGAGGCTGGATGTTAGGAGCTCAGCATTAGTCTTTGTAAGACCAAGAGCCCTGATCAAGTTATTAAGGTCATTTTGGTTAGGATAGTATTGTTTTCTTTCATTGGTTTTATCCGTATCACTGTAATTCTGAAGTTCAAAATCATCTCCAATTTCTGAGCTGCTACTTTCATCATTAGGTTCTTCTTTCTGAAGAATAGGAACTGGAAGTTAAGGGTATAGTATGTTTGGATAAATGACTGCAGGTGTATTCTTGCCAGCACGTCATTTAGAAGGGTCCACTATACAGAAATAACCATTGATAGAATGATCAGTAGGTTCTCATCACATTCTTTGATCACCAAACTTTATAGCTCTCTTTTCCCCTCTTCACCATCCTTCCAGAGTTTTCTTACATGTCTCACAAGTCAAAATGTGAAGCCCAGGATTTGTCCTGGTCTTGAACAGACATCCCAAAATATGCCTTGTACACTTGACACATCTTACCTGATAAGGAAATGGAGAAATGTTTTCCTGTTGTTTTGGTAAATACTCCACAGATATAACATAATGCATCTGCTGGATGCTTGCGACCTCTTGGAGCCTTATCTGAGTTAAATCAACAGTGAGACAGTTGTGGGAGACTAAAGGCCCTGTCACACATAACGGGATCACTAACGAGATCGCTGTTGCGTCACAGATTTTGTGATGCAACAGCGATCCCGTTAGCAATCTCGTTATGTTTGACACGCACCAACAATCTGGCCCCTGCTGTGAGATCGTTGATCGTTACATACTGCTCTGGATCATTTCTATGTTGTTGTTCTCCCGCTGGGAGCGCTACATTGTTGTGTTTGACATGGACAATGACCAACGATCTCAATGCTACGCTATGGAGTGACAATTCCCAACGACCTCGGTATAATTCTGGATCGCTAGTGCGTCGTTTTCACATCGCTGGTGAGCTACCTGTTTGACATCTTACCAGTGATGTGAAAAACGACGCACTAGTGATCTCTGCACATCGTTATTGTTATCTGGATTGCTGGTGCGTCGTTATGTGTGACTGGGCCTTTAATTGAACAACAATGAACTTATGTGTTGCTATATCTTTGAATGATAGAAAGTTCTGAATCTGGAAGCATGGAACACCTTGCACACTGTGGTTATTATGAAAAGAGAAAAGAAATCTTAGGCGGCCGTCACACGCTGAGATATCTCTAGCGATATTGTAAGCGATCACGTGCACGCGCGATCGCTTACAATATCGCTCACATCGCTGGTGAGCTGTCACACAGACAGACTCACCAGCGATGTGGAGCCGCGATCTCGCTGGTTACTATGGTACACATTGGGTTACTAGGCGCCGCGCGTCGCTTAGTTACCCGACGTGTATCATAGTTACCATCTCCCAGCATAGGCTCTGCCGCTGGGAGATCGTTCATCGTGGTGTTATACACCACGATGAAGCAGATCGTGACATCGTTCATCGCTAGATCTGAGCTCCGGAGCTCAGATCTGCGATGTCAGGATCAAGCGATTTCACATCGTAAATCGCTTGATTACATGCAACGATTTCTTGCCCGATATCGCTTAAGCGATCAAAAAGGAGATCGCTTAAACGATATCGGGCAAGAAATCGTTGCGTGTGACGGCCGCCTTACGTGTAGTTCACATAATGCAATTGGAATATAGTGGTTTACTATTGAACTCCATAAGTATCATAATATCATTGTGACAGCCTCAAAAGCGAAGTTTCAGGGTACATCAACTTTTTCCAGAATAAGTAATGCACAATTAAACAGAGAATAATGCTTTAGTGTAGGAACAGAATTTTTATTTTTGTTGTATAGTGTAATGACTTACAAGGCCATCCATATCATGCCCACCTTATAAATCTCTGACCTCATTTGATAATTACACAACCATGTCAAAGATCTCTTTTCTGCTTCTCCATTAAGGTACCGTCACACAGGGACATATCGCCGGCGATATTGCCGGGGATCGCGGGAGCGCGCATCCCTGACAACATCGCCGGTGAGATGTCACACTGAGCAACTTACCGGCGATGTCGCCGGCTAGTTGCCGCGGCTATCGCTCGCTGAGTTGCCCAGCAACCCAGCGAGCGATAACCCGCAATGTAGTAGATAGGCGGAATCGCCCGATCGCCGCGTTACACAGGGCGACCAGGCAGAATCGCCTGAGCAACATCGCCAGATTTCCCAACATGGTTGGGAAACCTGGCGATGTTACTCAGGCGATTCATCGCCTGATTATCGCCCTGTCACACGCGGCAATTCGCCGGCGATGTCGCCGCAACCTGGCCACGCCCCTCGGTTGCCGGCAACATCGCCGGTGATATGTCCCGTCTGACGGTACCTTTAGGCTGGAAACACACTGGCGTTTACAAAAATCGGTCCAATTGTCATACAAGAGAGTCAGACGATTGACATCCATTTTTTGATCCGTGTGGCATGCAACTGCTAGATGAGTGATTTTTTTCTCAGATAACATCCGTGTGCTGTCCGTGTGCAATGCGTTTTGTTTCTCAGCAGCTATTGGTGTACAATCATTTATAGGAACATTTTACAGTGTTCTGAGCTACAGAATGATAATATATCAGTAAAAACATGGATGCCACTCGGATGGTCCGTGTGCTGTCCGACATTTTGTCGCACCCATCGACTTGCATTGGCGACACGATAATTGCATACTGTCGCAGCATGTTGCTACTTTTTTCTCATACAGATTCTGGATGAGAAAAAAGCGGACGACACACGTTAATCTGTTCTGACTCATTCTCTAACATTGGTCCAAAGACAATGCAATATTTTCTCGCATTGCACTCATCCGATTTTCACGCCAGTGTGTCCGAACCCTTACTCTAGAACTCATTAGCCCAACCAGTCCATTTTCAACAACTTCAAAAGTGACATGAAAAACTTACTAGTTAGGCGGCCGTCACACACACAGATATCGTGAGCGATATCGTTAGCGATCACGTGCACGCGCGATCGCTAATGATATCGCTCACATCGCTGGTGAGCTGTCACACAGACAGACTCACCAACGATGTTGAGCAGCGAGATCGTTGGTAACTATGGTACACGTCGGGTTACTAAGCGCCGCGCGGCGCCTAGTAACCCGATGTGTACCATAGATATCATCTCCCAGCATAGGCTCTGCCGCTGGGAGATCGTTCATCGTGGTGTCACACACCACGATGAAGCAAATTGAACAAGCGATGATTGCTAGATATGAGGTTCTGCTCTCATATCTGCGATGTCACGATCAAGCGATTTTACATTGTAAAATCACTTGATCGCACGTAACGATGCACAAACGATATCGCTTAAGCGATCAAAAAGCAGATCGCTTAAACGATATCGTTCAAGATATTGTAGCGTGTGACGGCCGCCTTAAGCCGACAACCTGCTAATTCCCTGTTGCTGCTACTACTATTACTACTGCTACTTCTCTGCCCAAACTACATTGATATTGACACAAAGTGAAGTTTTAGAAGTGAGATTTTAATATTTCATTAGTTATTTTTTACAGAATGTTATGTGCTTATTATATTCTATCTTCGGTTTTGTCTTTTAAATGTCAACTGTGTGAACAAGCTTCTCTGCAGCTCATGTATACCAACGTATGTTCCAAACTTTTTTTTTTTTAAATAATAATTAATAATTTAACTAATTTGCAAAGTTGTTGCATTTTTGTAATATTAGCTGGGGACAGTGATGACAATGCCTGTAAAGTGCTGCAGAATATGACGTTGTTATATAAATACTGGTAATCAGCAAATCGCTGCAAAGCTTATAGCCATTATTAAACAAAAGTAGAGAAAACCCTACATGTCAGAGGTTTTAATGGACGTTATTCTCTGGATATTGTGAGGCTGTTATCTTCTTGTCTATCTTGTATACAGGAATAAGTAATTAATTTCAGTAATTAAATATAATAGTCGATATACCTCCTGTCCGATATCTTTGTAGTACAATTACATGAGCTATGGCTCAAAGTTACAAAGCCCTTTAAACCAGTTTAGTTTAACTTTTGATGCTGTTGGTCTTTGTAGTTTGTACAGTTGTACTCATGCTGTCACAAAGAGGAATGACTTTCCTGAGCCAGAAGCATCTAAAACATTGGCATCAAAGCCTCCTATTAATCTCTTACACCAAAGCTCACTGAAATAACTAATGGTATAATTACAACTAAATGCATTCTTGCTTTACAGTATATTTAAGAGACTATGAAGGAACAGTATTAATGAATCTCTTCCAGCTGTAGTAAGTGATGCCGAGATGGATCTAGGTTTGCTGGCACCACGGACAAGAATTCAATTTTGCACCCCTCCTTCTTCCCACCCGCTTTTCAATAGTATTGGTAAAATCTGGCACTCATATGGATCCTTTGCAAAACTGTGAATTTATTTACAACCAAGAATAGTCAGTGAAAAACAGTTTATTGACGTTTCGGTCGAATATACTCCTTTATCTGAAATACATTGTGTTGTTGATTATAGGGAGTATATCTAACTCACACTACTGTCAATGGAGGTAGGGTGGACTGTGCAAGCTGTGTGGATCTAGGTAATCTGTGCTGGGGTATGTGGCATAGAGTGACAATATCACCATACCCCATTCAGATGACCTAGATCTACACAGCTTGCACAGTCCGTCTACCTAAATTGACACAAATTTTGGTTAGATATACTCTCTACAATCCGTAGCAACAGAGCGCTACAGTGGGGAAAAAAGTATTTATTCAGCCACTAATTGTGCAAGTTTCCCACTTAAAAAGATGGGAGAGGTCTGTAATTGAGATCATATGTAGCCCTCAACTATAAGAGACAAAATGAGAAAACAAATCCATTGTCTGATTTGTAAAGAATTTTTTTTTAAATTTTGGTGGAAAATAAGTATTTGGTCAATAACAAAAGTTCTTCTCAATACTTGTTATATATCCTTTGTTGGCAATGACAGAGGTCAAACGTTTTCTGCAAGGCTGCTTTCACACTGCGTTTTTCTGGGATCCGTGGCTGTCCATTGTAAAATGGACAGCCACGGATCTGATTTGGCCCCCATGTATCCCTATGTCACTAGAACCACCATCAGAACATAAAGTCCACACCAGATTCGCCACCAAAACATGAAAAAAATCACCAAAACCACAATCAGTACAAGAATACATCACCTAAACCACCATCAGTACATTAATTCAGCACCAAAACCACCATCAGTACATGCATACATCACCAGAGCCACGATCAGTTCATGGTACATCAATTCAAAAGGTAAGTTAGCCTAATATACATTTCTATCACATGAACCTACAACTCCCATAAATCCTTAATAAAGGTAAGCAGATATTTGGAGTTGTTATCAGTCCTCATCAGATTGTCAATGATACAGAGACCACAGTACTGATGAGAAGCAGGCACAATCACACAAATATTTACAGCAAGATTGCTTATACATGACATTTTCTCTGAAGTTGTTCTTTTTCTTATCTTCTTCATTTTGGCAAGACACCATGATTACTTTTCACAGCCACAGCTCAACTCTGCAAATTCCATCTTTTGAGATGACTTCTAAAGCATATCCCAACACAGTGCCCTTAAAAAAGCAGCTTAATTATAATTCTCCTAAATTAAAATGTCTACCCTTTGCTTTGCTCCTTATTAAATCAATTACTACTCACTGTGCTCTCTGCACAAAATGTGACCCAAATACTGTGTTTCTTATGGTACATGGCCTTTACACTGCCCTATGCTTTCAATATTGGACCCTTTTCTTCACACTATCCTCTCACAGTTTCCCCCTACACTTTCTAGTATTTATACTGTGTCTCCTTATCAAATTCCCCCTCCTTGGCACACTGTTCCCAATTCTGCTTCCTTTTTAAACCACCCCCACACCACTCAGTCTCCATTCTGGGTCTCTTGCACTTTTCTCCACCATGCTATCTGATCACACTATTCCCCTCAAAAGTCTCCTCACACATTCCCCTCTCCTTCACATTGTCTTCTCACACATTCTCCCACTCTACATAATAATAATAATAATAATATTATTATTCATTTATATAGCGCTATTAATTCCATAGCACTTTACATACATCAGTACTATTATCTCCTCACATATGTATACCTCACTCTCCATAATGGCTCTGCACACTTACCCCCACTCTCAACACCACTTATCCCAGCCTCGCCCCCACTCTTCATATTATTTCCTCACCATTCCCTCCCCATACACTTTTTCCAAACCCTTGTTCAAAATACTGTATCCTGTATGTTCATACATTCTCCCTCCCCATACTGTTTCCACAACCCATAGCCATCCACCCTGCTCCCCATTGTTTCCACAGCAATCTGCCCATCGTGTTTTATTTCCCAATGCTTCCCATCATGTTTTCATGGCCATCTCCCTATATTGTTTTATTGTTTCCACAGCCATTCCTGCTTCTCCCAATATTATTTCTACAGCCATTTCCCCTTCCCAGTTAATGATATTGTTGTCACAGTCAATATTCCGCCTTGCTCCCCATATTGGTTCCACAGCAATTATTCCCTCTCCTCACCATATGAGTTTCCCCAGCCATTGTCCCCTCCCCCTTGTCTTCATATTGTTTACGCAAACAGAATTACAATAAATCTTCGGTTCCTTCAGTTCTTTAAAGTGCTTCCACACCAATGTTCTTCGCGCCTCTGAGACGCCAGAGAGTAAAATCAGCAGCATGATACTGGTGATTTCACCCTGACCCTGAAAGTCCTCACGGCTTCACAAGTTTTTTAGACTACTTGTGACCTCACACGATATGCTTGCATTCACAGTGCAGGAAACAGTCTAGTCAGATTCTGGCAGGGAGTATGCATATTGCATACTTGCAGTCATTGCAGTCACGTGACTACTGACTGACTGTTATGTCGATATCGAAGAATCCTCACAGCACATAGTGCACAATGGAAGTTTCACCAGTTTGCAGGAACTTAGAGTGACTGCAGTCTCGGCATTTTAGACCGGCAACTTATTTAAATACATATATGCATAAAGTATAAAATAATGATTATTATAGTCTTGACAAGCATGTAGTTTTTGGTAGAATGGTATCAATTGTTGACATACCGTATTTTTCGCATTATAAGACGCACTTTTATTCCCCCAAATTTTGGGGGAAAGTGAGGGGTGCAGTCATTGCAATTATGTGACTACTGTTGCCCTGACTGTTATGCCGATACCGAAGAATCCTCACAGCACTTATTGCGCAATGTGAAGTTTCACCAGTCTGCAGTCACATACTGTATAGTGACTGCAGTTTCGTCATTTTAGGTCGGACAACTTCTTGAAATACATATGTGGTGCCCCTGCGGACCAGTGACCACAGAGTAGTAGAGCAGCTGGGATGGTTAGCCATCCACCCTAAACCAAACACTCCAACATGCCCCAAATCCCTAGACCTAGGACTTTTTGCCAGGCAGGGGAGAGGTGGGGGAAGGCTGAGTGGTGGGTGGAGCTTAGCAGAGACTCCCGTGAAAGAGAGAGGAGCAACAGTAGTTACCTCAGGGGAGAGTGACAGTTAGTCAGTCGGTGAGGAGATTGCCAGGCGAGTAGGGAGGAGGAGGAACGGGACTCCGAGCTAAAAGACTGTAACAACCTGAGAGTATGGGGACCCGGCGGCTGGTGTCATCTTATGGCTGACCAGGTCCGAGGCTACTGACCAGGTGTAGAGGAGAAGGAGTCCAAGGTGGAAGACCGGATTTACGGAGACACTTAGGGTCTGGGTTGACTGACAGGGAACAGGCCCTGTAATAGTGGTTGACTGTTATATGCCCCGGCCACAGATTAATCAGTGAGATGAAGGGTCTCTATACCCGGAACCTAAAGATCGTCACACCAAAGCAAAGGCTTCAGATAGGACTAGGGATCCAAGGAGAGGATACCCAGGAAAGTCCGCAACTGCTAGCCCGGAGGTTGTGAGCGGTCCTGAAGAGAAACGAAAGGCATTGAGAAAGGGTGTGCTTTTGGTTATCCATCTAAGCTGCTGGCTGGCTACCGGTACCGCTCACTGCAGAACCAAGACTTGTAAAAATAAGAGCAACAGCAGTGAGTAAAGTACCCGGTTGAATTTGAGACTTGTGTGAGAGTTTTAGTGAGGATCCTTGGTTACAGACTCTGGCAGCTGAGAAGTTGCGAGGCTGATAGATCAGAAACACAGCTGTCAGTAGTAAGTTGCACCCCCACGGTTACCTCACAGTCCAGGGGATAAACCAGTCCTGCCCGTGGAGGACTCATCACCTTGCTGCATCACATCATCATCCCCCGGAGATGAGACAAGCAGCAGCGGTCACATTTGGCTGCATACCATGGGTGGCGTCACAGTGATAAACTTTTTTTTTTTCTCTCCTTTTTACCCTTTTTATATTTTTCCCTTTTTAAATGTGTTGCGAACCCTCCAGGGCCACAGAAACGGTCAGTCCACAGCCACCACCGTGACTTTCCCCTGTGACCAGACAGCAGGGACTGGTCCCAAGTAACCCACGGCTCTGGTGGGCGATGTACATATATACATAAAGAATAAAAGAATACTTCGTATACTCTCAACACACATGCAGTTTTTGGTAGAATGACATCAACCTTTGACATACCTACCACAATTTTATCTTTTTCCAGATAGAAGTAAAGCTAATAAACCAAGTGGATTGCAGAAATTAAATTAAAAAATTGGAGATTTTTGAGTTTTTTGAAAAAAATGTAAGTTTTTAAATTTTTCCTCAAATATATATAGCTAGTAGCTTATGTACATCATTGGTAGTAGCTGTGTGCTGCAAGGATCTTTTTCATATTATATAACCCTGCAGCTTTGCTAGCACCAGTTCACATTTGTCTTTGAGTGCTGTGCAGTTTTTTTTCTCTTGTTATTTATCATATGGAATTGCAGGTTCCATGCTGCAATTTGCACCCTCATTACCTACAGGTGATGGAGGGTCTAGATGGTGTCTGCCCCACTGAAAAGTGGGGGGGTGGACAAGGAGGGCAGGGATGTCAGATAGGACTCATCAGACCTGAAGTCACTTTGTGCAGTTGATGAGCAAACAGACATTGGCCAATGTATGTACCAAGAACTTCAGAATTAAATAAAAAATTGGAGATTTTTGAGTTTTTTGAAAAAAACGTAAGTTTTTAAACTTTTTCCTCAAATATATATAGCTAGTAGCTTATGTACATCATTGGTAGTAGCTGTGTGCTGCAAGGATCTTTTTCATAATTATATATATATATATATAATATATATATATATATATATATTATATTTATATATATATATATATATATATATATATATATATATATATATATATGTATGTATATATATATATTATATATATATACAGTTGTGGCCAAAAGTATTGACACCCCTGCATTCTGTGAGATAATACTCAGTTTCTTCCTGAAAATGATTGCAGTCACAAATTCTTTGGTATTATTATCTTAATTTATTTTGTCTTCAATGAAAAAACACAAAAGAGAATGAAGCAAAAAGCAAAACATTGATTCATTTCACACAAAACTCCAAAAATGGGCCAGACAAAAGTATTGGCACCCTCAGACTAATACTTGGTTGCACAACCTTTAGTCAAAATAACTGCGATCAACAGCTCCTGGTAACCATCAATGAGTTTCTTACAATGCTCTGCTGGAATTTTAGACCATTCTTCTTTGGCAAACTGCTCCAGGTCCCTGATATTTGAAGGGTGCCTTCTCCAAACTGCCATTTTTAGATCTCTCCACAGGTGTTCTATGGGATTCAGGTCTGGACTCATTGCTGGCCACCTTAGAAGTCACCAGTGCTTTCTCTCAAACCATTTTCTAGTGCTTTTTGAAGTGTGTTTTGGGTCATTATCCTGCTGGAAGACCCATGACCTCTAAGGGAGACCCAGCTTTCTCACACTGGGCCCTACATTATGCTGCAAAATTTGTTGGTAGTCTTCAGACTTCATAATGCCATGCACACGGTCAAGCAGTCCAGTGCCAGAGGCAGGAAAGCAACCCCAAAACATCAGGGAACTTCTGCCATGTTTGACTGTAGGGACCGTGTTCTTTTCTTTGAATGTCTTTTTTTTTCTCCTGTAAACTCTATGTTGATGCCTTTGCCCAAAAAGCTCTACTTTTGTCTCATCTGACCAGAGAACATTCTTTCAAAACGTTTTGGGCTTTCTCAGGTAAGTTTTGGCAAACTCCAGCCTGGCTTTTTTGTGTCTCGGGGTAAGAAGTGGGGTCTTCCTGGGTATCCTATCATACAGTCCCTTTTCATTCAGACGCCGACGGATAGTACGGGTTGACACTGTTGTACCCTCGGACTGCAGGGCAGCTTGAACTTGTTTGGATGTTAATCCAGGTTCTTTATCCACCATCCGCAATCTTGCGTTGAAATCTCTAGTCAATTTTTCCTTTCTGTCCACATCTAGGGAGGTTAGCCACAATGCCATGGGTTTTAAACTTCTTGATGACACTGCGCACGGTAGACACAGGAACATTCAGGTCTTTGGAGATGGACTTGTAGCCTTGAGATTGCTCATGCTTCCTCACAATTTGGTTTCTCAAGTCCTCAGACAGTTCTTTGGTCTCCTTTCTTTTCTCCATGCTCAATATGGTACACACAAGGACACAGGACAGAGGTTTAGTCAACTTTAATCCATGTAAACTGGCTGCAAGTGTGATTTAGTTATTGCCAACACCTGTTAGGTGCCACAGGTAAGTTACGGGTGCTGTTAATTACACAAATTAGAGACACATCACATGATTTTTCTAACAGTGCCAATACTTTTGTCCACCCCCTTTATTATGTTTGGTGTTGAATTATATCAATTTGGCTTTAGGACAATTATTTTTGTGTTTTTTCATTGAAGACAAATTAAATGAAGATAATAATACCAAAGAATTTGTGATTGCAATAATTTTAAGGAAGAAACTGAGCATTATCTGACAGAATTGCAGGGGTGTCAATACTTTTGGCCACAACTGTATACCGTATATATATCATATATATAATGACCCAAGTTATTACAAAAAGAATCCATTACACATTACAATGAGTTTTTTATTAAATTTTTTCTTATATAAAATGCTATAGTAATAATTGTATATAATTTCCAGAACGTGTTTTCATATATATACACATGTGAATTACATTAACAGTTGTGATTTGTATGTGGAAGGGTAGCATCGGTGACTTCTAGAGTAATTGGCACAGCTATGGAGCTCAGAATAAAAGAGGACACATTACCACAGAGGTGAGGTACACTTAGTGATAACTGTGGATTATATACCTGAAGAGAGCTGGGGCCATAGTCCCAAAGATTACCATTAGTACCACAACTACGTCATCATGAATTGAAATCTGCAAGGCGTGAAAAGTTTCCCTGCTGATGCCAGCACATGTCCAGGCATGTTTGAAGCCAATGACCATCTGGATGATCCAGAGGAGGCATGGGAGAAGGTGATGTGGGCAGATGAGACCAAAATAGAACTTTTGATATCAACTCCTCTTGTGTGTTTGGAGGAAGAAGAAGGATGAGTACAAACCCAAGAACACCATCCCAACTGTGAAGCATAGGGTTGGAAACATCAAACTTGGGGGGTGTTTTTTCTGCAAATAGGACAGGACAACTGACCTGTATTCAAGGGAAAATTGATGGGGTCCTGTATCACAAGATTTTGGCCAACAACCTCCTTCATTCAACAAGAGCACTGAAGATGGGTAGTGGCTGGGTCTTCCAGCATGATAATGCGCCAAAAAACACAGTCAGGGCAACTAGGGAGTGACTTTGTAATAAGCATTTCAAGGTCCTGGAGTGGTCTAGCCAGTCTCCAGATCTGAACCCAATAGAAAACCTTTGGAAAAACTCAATCTCAATGTTGCCCAGTGACAGCCCCAAAACCTGAAAGATCTAGAGAAGATCTGTATGGAGGAGTGGGCCAAAATCCCTGATGCAGTGTTGGCAAAATTGGTCAAGATATACAGGAAATTTCTGACCTCAGCAATTGCAAACAAAGTTTTCTGTACCACATAGGTATTTCAATAGAAAATAGAATTTCATATTTCATGCAATACAATGCAAATTCATTGTGGATTTTTTTTTTCTAAGATTCTGTCCTTCACAGTTGAAGTGTACTTATGATTAAAATTACAGACCTCTCCATTCTTTATAGATGGGGATACTTGAAAAATCAGCAATGTATCAAATACATATTTCCCCATTATATGACCAGAGTAGAAATAAATGTTAATCCTAAGGAACTCCTATATTGAGAGACTCAGCGGGCCCTTTCTATCTTATTGGACTTGTAACATCCATATTAATAAGTGTGCTATGTACCAATTAGAAAAGGAGGTGAGGCCCACGTAGATTTAAAGTCTTCAGTTAGTCACGGCTTGTTGTTGGAGGCCCAGGAGAAAGCTGGACGTGTATTTGAATGAGTTACGGCATACTTTCCTGCATTAATTACTTAGTGTGCTATCTACCATAAGATCTAAAAATCTATGGTCACTATGATCAAGAACATTCACATGAAAATATCCCTTCTAACGAATTGGTTAAGCTTCATATTAATTAATAATTATATAAAATGAAGCATAATGCCATGCATTCTTGATGGGATTAAATGTTATTAACAAGCATGTATGTTTTGTTGACATGTGCAAATAATACTGCATAAAATACTGCAACATTCACATACAAGACTTAAAGCACCACTCCAGCATTTTGTGTTCACCACTAGAATTGTGCTTCTAATCTAAGATTCCTGACCCTAGTATTATACTTACCTGTCAGCATCTTAAATTATATTGATGCCACTCCAATCTCACAGTGACATCTTCAAACCACAATTTCTGACTGCTGGAGATCAGAGGTAACAGTCACAATCTCACAATGAAAGTCTATGAGGATCTCAGAGATCTGGTAGATCATAAATTAAACAACGGTAACAGTATAAAGTGACGATGTCGGTGACTAAGTATAAGACTAATTACAGGTAGCTTAGATTAGAAGCACCATGCAAGTAGTAAAATAAAAAAAAACATACTGGAGTGGTTCTTTAACCCCTTCAGGAGCCAGCCTATTTTGACCTTAAAGACCTTGGCATTTTTGTCAATTCTGGCCAGTGTCCCTTTATGACAGTGGTGGGGAACGTCCGGCCCCCGGGCCGGATCCGGCCCGCCACGTTATCTCATCCGGCCCGCCAGGGCCGGGACGACAGCTAGGCGATCGACCGCCGCCCGGCCCTGGCGAGGAGAAGCTGCGGCAGCTAGCGGTGGGCGCCGCCATGTTCTTTGTGGCTGGCGCCCACTAACAGTACAGCCGGTCAATAGAGGTTGAGACCTCTACACAATGGCCGCGGTCTCCAATTAGCCGCGGCCATTTTGTTGAAGTCTCAGCTTCCACCGACCGGCTGTACTGTTAGTGGGCGCCGGCCACAAAGAACATGGCGGCGCCCACCGCTAGCTGCCGCAGGCCCGCAGCTACTCCTCGCAGGCAGCGTCCTGCAGATGTGCCCTCCGGGCTCCGGCACCCCTGCTACACATCCACAGCTCAATGGTAAGTTTTGCTGGAGGCTGTGAAGGAGGCTGTGGGGGAGGCTGTGAGGGAGGCTGTAAAGGAGGCTGTGAGGGAGGCTGTGATGGAGGCTGTGATGGAGGCTGTGATGGAGGCTGTGGGGGAGGCTGTGAGGGAGGCTGTGAGGGAGGCTGTGAGGGAGGCTGTGAGGGAGGCTGTGAGGGAGGCTGTGGGGGAGGCTGTGGGGGAGGCTGTGAGGGAGGCTGTGAGGGAGGCTGTGGGGGAGGCTGTGAGGGAGGCTGTGAGGGAGGCTGTGAGGGAGGCTGTGAGGGAGGCTGTGAAGGAGGCTGTGAGGGAGGCTGTGAGGGAGGCTGTGGGGGAGGCTGTGAAGGAGGCTGTGGGGGAGGCTGTGAGGGAGGCTGTGGGGGAGGCTGTGAGGGAGACAGGGAGGCTGTGGGGGAGACAGGGAGGCTGTGGGGGAGGCTGTGGGGGAGACAGGGAGGCTGTGGGGAGGCTGTGAGGGAGGCTGTGGGGGAGACAGTGAGGCTGTGGGGGAGACAGTGAGGCTGTGGGGGAGACAGTGAGGCTGTGGGGGAGACAGGAAGGCTGTGGGGGAGGCTGTGGGGAGACAGGGAGGCTGTGAGGGAGGCTGTGGGGGAGACAGGAAGGCTGTGGGGGAGGCTGTGGGGGAGACAGGGAGGCTGTGAGGGAGGCTGTGAAGGAGGCTGTGAGGGAGGCTGTGGGGGAGGCTGTGAAGGAGGCTGTGGGGGAGGCTGTGAGGGAGGCTGTGAAGGAGGCTGTGAGGGAGGCTGTGAGGGAGGCTGTGGGGGAGGCTGTGAGGGAGGCTGTGGGGGAGACAGGGAGGCTGTGAGGGAGGCTGTGGGGGAGACAGGGAGGCTGTGGGGGAGACAGGGAGGCTGTGAGGGAGGCTGTGGGGGAGACAGGGAGGCTGTGGGGGAGACAGGAAGGCTGTGGGGGAGGCTGTGGGGGAGACAGGGAGGCTGTGGGGGAGACAGGGAGGCTGGCCCCCCGTGTACACGTGTGTCGTGTGCCTCAGGCCCCCGTGTACCCGTGTGTCATGCGCCTCTGGCCCCCATGTACCCGTGCGCCTCTGGCCACCTTGTACCGGTGCGCGAATTTATACGGCCCGCGAATGATATTCTAAATTTCCAAATGGCCCTTTGCAGAGAAAAGGTTCCCCACCCCTGCTTTATGAGGTAATATCTCTGGAACGCTTCAATAGATCCTAGCAATTCTGAGATTGTTTTTTCGTGACATATTGGGCTTCATGGTAGTATTAAATTTAGGTCGATAATTTTTGCGTTATTTATGAAAAAATAAAGAATTTGGCAAAAATTTTGAAAATTTCGCAATTTTCTAATTTTGAATTTTTATTCTGCTAAACCAGAGAGTTCTGTGACAGAAAATAGTTAATAAACAACATTTCCCACATGTCTACTTTACATCAGCACAATTTTGGAAAAAAAATGTTTTTGGTAGGAAGTTATAAGGGGTCAAAGTTCATCAGCAATTTTTCATTTTTCCAGCAAAATTTACAAAACCATTTTTTTTTAGTGACCACATCACATTTGAAGTCCGCTTGAGGGCGTACATGACAGAAAACACCCAAAAGTGACACCATTCCAAAAACTGCACCCCTCAAGCTACTCAAAACTACATTCAAGAAGATTATTAACCCTTCAGGTGCTTCACAGGAACTAAAGCAACCTGGAAGGAAAAAAATGGACATTTTCATTTTTCCAACAAACATGTTCTTTAGGCCTCAATTCTTTCATTTTCACATGGGCAACAGGATAAAATGGATCCTAAAATTTATTGGGCAATTTCTCCTGAGTATACCGATACCTCATATGTGGTCATAAACCACTGTTTGGGCGCACGGCAGGGCTCAGAAGGGAAGGAGCGCAATTTGACTTTTGGAGCTAATTTTCCATTCAAAAAAGTGAAATGGCGCGCCTTCCCTTCTGAGCCCTGCCATGCGCCCAAACAGTGGTTTATGACCACATATGAGGTATCAATGTACTCAGGAGAAATTGCCCAACAAATTTTAGGATGCATTTTATCCTGTTGCCCATGTGAAAATCAAAAAAGGTAGGCTAAAAGAAGATTTTTGTGGAAAAAAAAGGACTTTTTCATGCTTACGGATCAATTTGTGAAACATCTGGGGGTTCAAAGTGCTCACCACCCATCTAGATAAGTTCTCTGGGGGTCTAGTTTCCAAAATGGGGTCACTTGTAAGGGAGCTCCAATATTTAGGGTATGTGCACATGGTCCGGAGGAGCTGCATGTTGGGATGCGGCTCCTCCGGACCTGAGGGAAGCCGCGGGTGGCCGCATGGAGCCCGCAGCCGCCCTGTACTCACCATGTGCGGCGGGTGCGGGGCGGCTTCTCCCTGCAGTCACCCGATGGGAGCCGCTTCCGACTCCGCAGCATGAAATAAACATGCGGCGGAGGAACGGACTTCCGGCAACCCGCACCGCAGCTCCAAACACGCTGCGGGCGGGCTACGCATAGTGAGGATGGGATTTCTTGAAATCCCATCCACTATGCCTGTACTGTACTACGCAGCGTTTTGGACGCAGGCAAAGACACTGCGTCCAAAACACTGTGTTTCCTGATCGTGTGCACGCACCCTTAGACACAAAGGGGCTCTCCAAACGCGACATGGTGTCCGCTAACATTTTGAGTTAATTTTTCCATTCAAATTGTTAGCGAACACCATGTCGCGTTTGGAGAGCCCCTATGTGTCTAAACATTGGCGCTCCCCCACAAGTGACCCCATTTTGGAAACTAGACCCCCCCAAGGAACCTATCTAGATGCATAGTGAAAATTTTGAACCCCCAGGTGCTTCACAAATTGATCCGTAAAAATGAAAAATTACTTTTTTTCACACAAATTTTATTTTTTCATTTTTACAGATCAATTTGTGAAGCACCTGGGGGTTCAAAGTACTCAATATGTATCTAGATACATTCCATTGGGGGTCTAGTTTCCAAAATGGGGTCACTTGTGGGGGAGCTCCAATGTTTAGGCACACAGAGGCTATCCATATGCGACATGGTGTCTGCTAAGAATTGGAGCTAATTTTTCCATTGAAATTGTTAGCAGACACCATGTCGCGTATGGAGAACTCATGTGCCACCAGAACAAGGGCAACTGGTAGAGTTGAGGTACAGCACCAGAAAATGGCACCTCTAATGAATGCACTATTTTCCGGGGTGGCTGAGGGTTGTAATTTGCAGCATGGGGGCCCACGTTTGTGTCTCTCCACACTGAGGATTCCTGCCCCCCCAGCTGCCAAGTTGTACCTGGCTGGCAACCAAAAATACAGAGAAGCCCATTTTTTTTTATTTCTAAAACTAATTCTAGAAAGCGGGGCTCCACCATATTTTTGGCCCAGCCAGGTACAACTAGGCAGCTGGGAGGCTGGAATCCACAGCATGGAGAGGCCCAAGCGTCCTGGGCCCCCCCATGCTGCGAATTGCAGCCGCCCCAGAAAATGGCGCATTAATTGAAGCGCCATTTTCTGGCGCTGTACCCAGGCTCTTCCAGTTGCCCTGGTGCTGGTGGCAAACAGGGTAATAAAAGGGTTAATGCCAGCCTTTTATTGGCAGCTGGCACTAAGCCCGAGATTCATAATGACGGGCCAATGTTTGACCCGGCCATTAGGAATCTCTAGTAAATAGTCCAAAAAAAATACACCACACAGAGAAAAATCTTTTTATTTGAAAAAAAAAAATACAAACAAAATTCGGACTCCATCTTTATTATAAAGATCCGATGTAGTCAACAACAAAGGTCTCACGACGCTCGATCGCCTCTGCTCAATCCAGAGACTGCAGCAAGGGATCAAGTGTCCTCTTCCTACAGTTTCTGGGGTCAGAGTTATGGTGCACTGTATGGCAATGATCTGTCATACAGTGCACCATGACTATGATCCCAGAAACTACAACAAGAGGACACTTGGTCCCTTGTTGCACCATCCATCCATCCATGCATCCATCCATCCACCCATGCACACACACACACAATCTATCCATGCACACATCCATCCATGCACCATCCATCCATGCACACATCCACACATCCACGCACGCATCCACGTGCGCACACATCCATCAATGCGCACATCCATCCATGCACACATCGATCCATGCATCCATGCATGCACACGTCCATCCATGCACGCATGCACACATCCACGCACACACACATCCGCGCATGCACACACACATCTATCCATGCACACATCCATCCATTGTAACCATTCCCCTAGGGGAAGAAACTAAAAAACGATTCTAGAGTCCAAAATTATAATAATGCATATTTATTTATGAAACAAGTTCAATACAAGGAATCAGTGACATGTGATATTCCCGTTACATATTATAAGAGCAGTTCATATGAGGAGGGTATCTTTAAAATATATCACTTATATGTGTCAAGCTAATAATTAAGGTGACTGTGCTATTAGATAGATTATTGCAACTGGCCCGTATTTGATGCCAATTAATTCACAGTATTAGCAATGTGTCCCATGTTTCTACAGAAAAATCAGTAGTTGTATAAACTTAGATTATTATACTGGCCCTTTAATAAATACTGCACCAAGGCCTATAGATCAATTTATCACATACAATAAGGAATCTACATATTTGGTATAATCACATATATGTGATCCAGTGGCGGACCTTGTGCCAAGAGGGCCCTGGTGCAGCAGCTGATGGCGAGGAGGGGGGGTGCTGACAGTTGACAGCGTTGGGGTGCTATAGGTGCTTCGGCTCCTACCTGTGCCAGGCCACGCAGTCCAGGGAGCCGGGGCGGCAGAGGAGCAGAGGAGGGGTGGGATCAGACAAGGGAAGCAGGAAGCTTCCCTCAGTTAACCCCCTCTCCTCTGACACAGGGTCATGGGGGTAGGCTGGGGGCCCCCTGCAGGCTTGAGGGGCCCCCTAGCCGGTCAGGGCCCTGGTGCAGCTGAACCAGCTGCACCACGGTAGGTCCGCCCCTGATGTGATCCATAAATATATGGATGCTGCTTCACTCATATGGATGCTACTTCCTTATATGCATGTGTGTAGAGGGGCACATCTCCCTCACACATACCAAGGCTTCTCAGAGTAGTAACCACCTGTATACACTTCCTAGCTATTTCAGCATAAGGTACTACACCTATATGGACATGGGGCACATTCCACATTAGTATTTAGCCACTTATATAGTGGCACCGATGGCACACATCACCCACTAATTAGCGCAATATGGTTAAATAGAGCTTAGTAGATCATACCTGCTTCCTCAATCCTGCCTTATCAGCGCATACACCCAATGCGCATTTTGGAAATCCTTCATCAGGGGGCGTGTCATTGAGGGGGAAGGGAAGGGTTAAAATAGTTGCGTGAGCCAAACAGGTAACGGCTGTCTGTTGTTATGGTAGCGGACGCTAATCCCTTCTGCCATATCTGGCACCGCATCATCAGCCGCGCCATGGAGAGGAGTTACTTCAGGTCACATGACCCGAAGCCTCCTTCCCATAAAGACGCTGCACAGATGAGTGCACCCATGGCAACAGGGGAGCGCCCGCTGGACACAGACGGCACATACACACTGTGACATTCACTAAGCAGAGGAGACCGGCTCACAGATAATGGCCTTCTCTCCCTCTCTTCTCTCCTGCTCTGTACTGATCTGTACACAACAGGAGAGAAAGCTTACCAGGAGCTGAATGGAGGCTGAAGGACCTTCCAGTTCCAGTCATGTGACTGATCACATGACTGAAATCAAGGTCCTAGAAGAAACTGCTTCTGCTTAACTTCTGCAGCCTCCATGCAGCTCCCAGTGCCTCCTCTCCTGCTCTGCATGGATCAAGATCATCTTAATGTGCTAATATATGTGTGTATCTGTGATGTGTGTGTCTGATTATGTATGTATGTGTGTGTCTGTATGTGTGTGTGTTTCTGTGTGTATCTATATCTGTATGTGTGTGTGTCTGCATGTGTGTGTGTGTCTCTGTGTGTATCTATGTGTGTGTATTTGTATGTGTATATCTGTATTTGTGCATCTGTATGTGCATATAGCAGAGCTGTATGTGAATCTGTATGTACATGTAGCAGATCTAGGTGTGTAGTGTGCATGTAGTATCCATTGTCACGTCCTACTGACGGACCCCACACGTGGACCCACTGGACCGCGTAAAGCAGATGCCGATACCTGGTAGATAGAGAGGCGGACTAGAACAGTAGAGTCAAAAGGTTTATTGTGTACAACAACAAAACAAGAACACACGCCCCAGGGGAGGGCCACAAGGTCGCAGCACCGGAACACCACCGAAGGAGGCCCCGGAGCGCTTAACCCCTATACAGGGATACCACCGGTACCAACCTCGGGGGACCAATGAAGCAAGCACGAGTGTTAAACCGACCCCTGGTGACGTGGTAAAAAGCCACAGCACAAGAACCCCCGGGAACCAGAGCAGGACTGGAGCCAGCACTTCAGCAGAGAAGAAGTCCGGGGAGCAGGTCAGGAACACCGGAGTCAGCAAGGAGCCGGCAGGGAAGAGATCTGCTGGAAGTAACAAACAGGTATCAGTAACTAAGCAAAACAAGGAACAACCTGACCAGACCAGGAATAGCAACTTCACAAGATAGAAATTGCCCTGGCAAAGACTGACAGGAAACAGGAAGCTTATATATCAGCAGGGCAGTCCTGATTGGCAAGACACAGAGGCTTGGTGATTGGCTGAGGGGAGGAGCATGATCCCTGCAGCCTCTCCAGCATACACTGATTTGGGGATGGAGTTTCATGTGCTCAAGCAGTAGCCTCAGAAGTGAGGAGCTGAGCGGCGCTATTCCAGCAGAGGGCGCTGGAACCCTGCGGCAGATCCCGAGGGGTTACAGTACCCCCCTCTACGCGCCCCCCCAGACGGAAACCGGCCAGGAACCTGCGCAAAAGGCTCGGGGCCTGGACGTCCGCCTCCATGATCCCGAGGGCACCGGCAAGGGCAGAAGGGGCCTGAGGGCAGTTGCTTGGGCGTCTTGCGTGGAGCACAGGAGGAACAGGTGGAGACATAGTCGGAGACGTCCCGACGCATCCGCGGCCACCAGTAGTACCGACCAATCAAGCGTATAGTCTTCGCCACCCCCGCATGGCCTGCGAGCCCGGATGAATGGCCCCAGCGAAGGACGTACCTCCGATCAGCCTCGGGTACCAGCGTCTTACCTGGTAGGGACTGACGGAGGGGTGCCGCCATGCAGGTGGTGGACGAGACGATGATGGAGCGTGGCTCCTCCTCTTGACATTCGGATGTTGCTTGGGTTTTGGCAGGGTTCAATGGGTAGACACGGCCCTTTGGGAGTGGAGCCCCCGGCACCAGATCAACGGGATGGACATGGGTCCGTGCGGAGGTAACGTCTTGGCCTCCTTCTGGGCGAGGACGTCAGTATATGACCGATAGGCCGAGGGCTGCCCGGGCAGCGCTGACAGGGAAGGTGGCAGCCAGAGGGGAGAAACGGGAAGAAGGCAGCGGCTATGCACGCCTGCCCCCACCGCAGGACCTCACCTGTTCGCCATTCCAGTACTGGTTCATGAATGCGGAGCCATGGAAGACCGAGCAGAAACGGAGGAGACAGGACCGGCAGGACATAGAAGGTAAGACGCTCAGTGTGACGAGGACCAACTCGTATTTCCACCTCTCCAGTGACACCCGTCACAGCGTCTTGTAAGGGCCTCCCATCGACCGAGGTGATGACGCGGGGATGCTGCAGGGGGTATATGGGAATACCGTAGAGTTGCGCCGTCTCCAGCTGCACAAAGTTACCTGCGGACCCGGAATCCAGGCAAGCCAGCTCCGAATGGCGTTCGTCTCCAACCGTAACCTGGATGGCAATAGTGAGAGGTGGAGAGAGCTTGCTCTCTGTTAGGTGGGCCTCTCTTACCTGCCCTAGATGGAGGTTCTCTGGCCGCTTGGGACATTGGCGGCGAAAGTGGCCAGACTCCCCACAATAAAGGCACAGGCCCCGGTTGATCCTCTCCTCCCTCCTCTGGGACCGGAGCTGAACACGATCCACCTCCATGGCCTCGTGTCCTGCCCGAGGTGCCGCAGGTTCCAGAAGGAAGGGTCCACTCCCCTGCATCCTCTCCTGCGTTCTCTCCTGGACCCGCTCCTGAAGACGGTCAATTCGGACAGCGAGGGTAATGTACTCCTCCAGGGAGCTGGGCAGGTTCTGGACTGTCAGCTCGTCCTTGATACGGCTTGACAACCCCCGGCGGAAGACACCTACCAAGGGCTCATCCGCCCAGTGGAGTTCAGCAGCTAGGGTACGGAATTGGATGGCATACTGCCCAACAGACTGGTTACCTTGTTGCAGGGTCAAGAGCGCCTCGGTGGCGGAGGCCACCCGTCCTGGCTCATCGAAGGTCCTACGAAAGGTGTCCAGGAACGCCCGCAGGTTGGACACGATGGGATCCTCTCTCTCCAACAACGGGTTGAACCACGTCAGTGCCTCTCCCTCGAGGTGCGAAGCCAGAAACGCCACTTTCGCCTCATCCGTCGGGTATTGGTGTGGTAATAACCGGAAGTGGAGCTGGCACTGGTTAACAAACCCCCGACATGCTTTAGAATCCCCGGTGTACCTGGTATGCTGGCAGAGCCGTGGAGACACAGCTCCAGCCGGAGCTCCAGTTGGCTGCACGGAGACGGAACCTGGGCTTCCTATTGTCGCCTGTAGACTGGTAAGCCGATCATCCAAGGAGGACATATGGGATAAATTTGAGTCTGTATCTCACTCAGACGGTCCAACTCCTGATGGAGACTCCGCACCTGAGAAGAGAGAGTGGGATCGGTGGTAGATGGCGCCCCCAAGCGGGCCTCTAGAGACTGAATAAACGCCACAACCTGGTCGTGACTCTGGCGGAGTGCGGCCAGCTCTCTTTGGGCATCAAACCTGGTATCAGCGGGGTCCATGGCCAGGGCAAGATCTGTCACGTCCTACTGACGGACCCCACACGTGGACCCACTGGACCGCGTAAAGCGGATGCCGATACCTGGTAGATAGAGAGGCGGACTAGAACAGTAGAGTCCAAAGGTTTATTGTGTACAACAACAAAACAAGAACCCACGCCCCAGGGGAGGGCCACAAGGTCGCAGCACCGGAACACCACCGAAGGAGGCCCCGGAGCGCTTAACCCCTATACCGGGATACCGCCGGTACCAACCTCGGGGGGACCAATGAAGCAAGCACGAGTGTTAAACCGACCCCTGGCAACGTGGTAAAAAGCCACAGCACAAGAACCCCCAGGAACCGGAGCAGGACTGGAGCCAGCACTTCAGCAGAGAAGAAGTCCGGGGAGCAGGTCAGGAATACCGGAGTCAGCGAGGAGCCGGCAGGGAAGAGATCTGCTGGAAGTAACAAACAGGTATCAGTAATTAAGCAAAACAAGGAACAACCTGACCAGACCAGGAATAGCAACTTCACAAGATAGAAATTGCCCTGGCAAAGACTGACAGGAAACAGGAAGCTTATATATCAGCAGGGCAGTCCTGATTGGCAAGACACAGAGGCTTGGTGATTGGCTGAAGGGAGGAGCATGATCCCTGCAGCCTCTCCAGCATACACTGATTTGGAGATGGAGTTTCATGCGCTCAAGCAGTAGCCTCGGAAGTGAGGAGCTGAGCGGCGCTATTCCAGCAGAGGGCGCTGGAACCCTGCGGCAGATCCCCGAGGGGCTACATCCATGTGGCAGAGCTGGGTGTGTATCTGTATGTGCATGAATTGTGCATGTAGCAGTAGCTACGTGTGTCTATATGTGCATGAATTAGGCATGTACCAGTGCTGTGTGTGTATCTGTATATTCATGTAGTAGAGCTGTGTGTGTATTATGTGTAGTGTGCATGTAGCAGAGCTGTGTGTTTACATGTGCGTATAGCAGAGCCTTCTATGTCTATGGGCATGTATGTCTACATTTAGTGTGCATGTAGTAGAGCTGTGTAACTACATGTGCGTGTAGCAGAGCCATCTATGTCTATGGACATGTATGTGTATGTGTAGTGTACATTTAGCAGAGCTGCGTGCATTTGTATGTGCACGAATTGGGTATGTACCAGTGTTGTGTGTGTTGTATCTGTATGTTCATGTAGTAGAGCTGTGTGCGTGTACTATGTGTAGTGTGCATGTAGCAGACCTGTGTGTCTACATGTGCATGTAGCAAACCATTTATGTATATGGGCATGTAACAGAGCTGTGTGTGTACTATGTGTAGTGTGCATGTAGCAGAGTTGTGTGTCTACATGTGTGTGTAGCAGAGCCATCTATGGGCATGTAGCAGAACTGTGTGTGTCATATATACTTTGGAGGGGAGGAGGCAGAGTGTAAAAGGGGCCCATTAAGACTCTTTTGCCTGGGGCCCACAAAAATCTGGAGTCGGTTCTGCCCCATTTTGTGTAATGGGACCATTCCCACCAATCCAGAGCATTGTTTTTTTCTGTTTTTTTTGTAGGGTGAGTTGACATTTTCATTGGTACTATTTTGAATAAAACAATTTATTCTGGGAAAAATTGTGGTCATCCTAGCCTCTCCCTGAGCGCATTGCTTGGCCTATACGTCTCCCTTTGCAAGCTCGGCCCTATTCACAAGAAGAAACTTTACCCTCTGGATTTAGTTTTAAAAATGTTGATTTAACTTGACCTAATTGGCAGTAGCCCAGTTGTGTAATTGACTCTCTAAAAAGCTCCTACATTCAATTTTTAAATGCTTGTAAAAAAAACTTTATGGATTTGAAGTGTTTCATGAAGAACTTTTATAAGTGCTTTTTATTGTTTTGTTTTGTACATTACAGTTATTTTATAGAGAAGCCTAAGGGAGCAGAACCAGGGAAACGGTCATGCACATGATGCTTATACAGAAACACAACAAACAAAAATGTATGTACACTTTTAAACAATGTATGATAGACTTGAAAGTTTATAGGAGGGTATGTGGTGGCTCCTGCTGTATATAGAAGACTTTGTGGGGCTCAGGCATAGAGGCTACGTGTAGGCTCATGTTGTATATAGGGACTGTGTGTGGGCTCATACCATATATAGGGAGTGCTGTGTATGAGCTCATACTGTATATATGGGGTTATATGGGGTTTCATGCTGTATATAGGGGCTATGTGGGTGCTCACACTGTATACAGGGAGGCTATATGGGGGCTCATACTATTTAGGGGTCTATGTGAGAGTCATATTTATCTATAGGGAGCTATGTGGGATCATACAGTAATTAGGGATTGTGTGTGGGCTCATACTGTATAAAGGGGTGCGGTGTATGGGCTCATAATGCATATAGGGAGGGTGTCAGGATACTTAATTTTGCTCAATATTAAGTGATACAATTAATATTATTACAAAAGAAACAATTGGAATTAATATCTTAATATTAATATTGAGAATAATTAATTTCAGCCTATTGGTAGCCTGGTGCCATCTTGGCAGTGCAGTACAACTCAGCTGCACTGTGTCAAACTTCGCTACCATGTGCCTGCAGTACGCAGCCAGTGAGTGATATTAATGATGGATCCACCGCAAGATATGCCAGTTCTGGAGGATGTTATCTTCAACACCACTCCAGGGGCAGAGAGTGCTTCAGCACCAAAAGCAGAGCATCCTGCACAGGACACATATCACCTGGAGCTCCACCATGCTTCCTGCATTGGGCCTCATATGCAGCGAGGTCAGGATCCAGCACTGGACTCAGATGCCAGAGGAGGACCTGTGGAGGTCAGGAGGTAAGCCATTCCCAATACCAGCCAGGAGCAGCAGATGTCAGACTCAGGAAGATCTTGCAGCAAGTCTGGTTTTATTACACCTGCAGCTGGTGCAACAGCTGCTGAATTGGCAAATCCAGAAACCGGAGCATGATAAGGCGGACGAGGGGGATAGGGAGGCTGAGCAGGATGAGGAAGAGGTAGTAGAGGCAGATGGCACTGTTTCTTAGCCTTGTGTAGCACCCCGCCAGAAGCCTTCGACTGGAAGAATGTCATGTGGGGACCCCTACCCCCTTCAAGAAACTATCTGATACGGCCATCGCTTGAGAGTGGTTGTATGGGCCTAAGGACAATGACTGATGACCAACGTACCCAAGGCAAGCATTTCTGAACTCTCATAGACTTTGCTGCCTTCAGAATACATAGGCAGATTTTGATGGAGATTTTCAAAATCTGCTTAAAAAGAAGCATAAAATCACATATCATGGGCACGTGATCATACAAAAATTATGTGGTATCACATTCACAGAAAGCATCCCCCATATGCTGTGAGAGCAGGCATGCAGGCACGTTTGAGAGTATGACAAGCGGTGCCAACACAAACATTACTGCAGTTCAAACTCAAGAGGTCACACAGGGGGCTATCTTAAAACTTTGAACTATGCTGTACTCCCTGATGTCACTGTTCCTCACATGCGCTCAGGAAGCTAGCCTCTCCTGCTGCCTGAGGCGAACTTTAAAACAGCGCCCACCCGAAACACAATGACTTCAGCACCATCACACGCACATGCAAGAATCACATAGAAGAATCCAGAATAAGGATCATTAATGGCAATGGCAGCTTGGCACAAGCTACAGTCACACAATGGTGGCTGCAGTCTTATAGCACTGGAGGCAGCACTGATTGTCACCTATTGTCTATGGCACACACCTACAAAACTCTGGGCAGCTCCAATGTGATCACTGCCTGGCACTCACTAGTCAGACATGTCACCATGCGGCACCGTCCACACATACAACGACCTGCAGTCTGAGCATCAACAAGCCACCACTGCACTAAGCAGGTAAAATGGTGCATCTTCCTTAACACACCATGCCTCCTCCCGAAACGCTTAGCCAATCACAAGCGCCACACATGGGGCTGTCCGGAGCTAATACCCTGTTTCCCTGAAAATAAGACACCATCTTATATCAATTTTTGCCCCAAAAGAAGCGCTATGTCTGATTTTCAGGGGACGTCTTATCTCCATGAAGAATTCACATTTATTGATGAATAAAAAAAATTAACATTTATTATATACCGTACAGTAATTGCCATCAGACCAGCATAACCAAACTGTGTCATCCATCATCCATCTGCAGCCCTCATCATCCCCAATGTCCCCTTGCAGCCGCCATCGTCCATCTGCAGCCCCCATCATCCCCCAATATCCCCCTGCAGCCTCCATCATCCATCTGCAGCCTACATCATCCCCCAATGTCCCCCTGCAGCCTCCATCATTCATCTGCAGCCCCCATCATCCCCCAATGTCCCCATCATTCTTCTGCAGCTTACATCATCCCCAATGTCCTCCTGCAGCCTCCATCATCCTTATGCAGCCCCCATCATCCCCCAATGTCACCCTGCAGCCTCCATCATCCTTCTGCAGCCTCCATCATCACTCAATGTCCCCCTGCAGCCCACATCATCCTTCTGCAGCCTCCATCATCACCCAATGTCCCCCTGCAGCCTCCATCATCACCCAATGTCCACCTGCAGCCCACATCATCCTTCTGCAGCCCCCATCATCTCCCAATATCCCGTCATCCATCTGCAGCCCCCATCATCCCCTAATAGCCCCCTGCAGCCTCCATCATCCTTCTGCAGCCTCCATCATCCCCCAATGACCCCCTGCAGCCCCATCATCCATCTGCAGCCCCCATCATCCCCCAATGTCCCCATCATTCTTCTGCAGCCTCCATCATCCCCCAATGTCCCCATCATCCTTCTGCAACCTTGATCATCTCCCAATATCCCCAACATCCATCTGCAGCCCCCATCATACCCCAATATCAGCCTACAGCTCCCATCATCCTTCTGCAGCCCTCATCATCTCCCAATATTTCCATCATCCTTCTGCAATCTCCATCATCCCCCAATGTCTCCATCATCATTCTGCAGCCCCCATCATCCCACAATGTCCCCCTGCAGCCCCCATCATCCATCTGCAGCCCCCATTATCCCCCAATGTCCCCATCATTCGTCTGCAGCCCCCATCATCCATCTACAGCACCCAACATCCCCCAATGTCCCCCTGAAGCCCACATCATCCATCTGCAGCACCCATCATCCCCCAATGTGGGAGCAGGAAGGAGGACAAGTGCCGACCAACCGGCGGGAGAATTGATCTTTCCTTGCCCCCATAAAGTATGATGCCACCAAAAGTGTCCCCCAAACACTATGATTTCCCCCACAGTGAATTCCTCCACAGGACCCCCCCCAACTACTCTGGCACAGTATGATCCCCAACTGTGATACCCTCACAGCCCTCCATATAGTATAATGGTCCCTAAACTTCTTTACACTGTATAATAGACCCCAACACAGCCCTCAAATAGCCCCCCATAAAGTATAAAGGCTCCATCATAGCCCTGCAAGTATTATCCTGTCCCCACAGAGCCCTCCAAATATTGTAATGACTTCCATATAATATAATTGACTCCATATATTATAATACACGCAGCCCCACAGGCCTCCATATAAAATAATGCACCCCCATAGACAATGCACCCCATAATTTTCCATATATTATAATGCACCCCCATAGTCCTCCATATATTACAATGCACCCTATAAACCTACAAATATTATAAAGCACTGCCATAGCCCTCCATATAATATAATGCACCATGCATAGTCCTCCAAATACTATAATGCATACCCCATAGTCCTCCATATAGTATAATGCACTCCATAGCCCTCCATATACCATCCCATCAAGGACACCAAGGACAACATCTGCAAGGAGTTTATATGTTCTCCCCGTGTTTGCGTGGGTTTCCTCCGGGCACTCCAGTTTCCTCCCACATTGTAAAGACATACTGATAGGATGTTTAGATTGTGAGCTTCAATAGGGACAGCATTACTGATGCATGTAAAGTGCTATGGAATTAATGGTGCTATATAAATGAATAAATACTATACTATACTATACATCACCCCCATGTATAATATAGCACTCCATATATAGCACCGCCCATATCCAGCACAGGAGCCCCAAATACATCACCCCATAAACAGCACAGTACCCCATATACAGCACCCCAAAATACAGCATCGCTGCCCCATAAACAGAACAGAACCCCCATAAACTGCACAGAAGCCCAATATACAGTACAGCACCCCCATAAACAGCATAGTACCCCCATATATATAGCACCACCATATACAGCACAGAACCCCCATATATAGCACAGCACCCCCATATATGGCACAGCACCCTGATATACAGCACCCCAGCCCCATATACAGCACTCCCACATACAGCAGAGCCCCCCATATACAGCACCCTCATATACAGCAGAGCTCCCCCATATACAGCACCCCAGCCCCATATACAGACCCCCACATACAGCAGAGCCACCCATATACAGCACCCCCATATACAGCACCCCAGTCCCATATAGAGCAGAGCCCCCCATATTCAGCCCCCCTCCCCATATACAGCACCCCCACATACAGCAGGGCCCCATATACAGCAGAGTCTCCAATATACAGAGCTCCCCATATACAGCTCCCCCGTATACAGCAAAGCCTCCCCATATACAGCAGAGTCCCCCATATACAGAGCTCCCCCATATACAGCTCCCCTGTATACAGCAAAGCCTCCCCATATACAACAGAGCCCCCCATATATAGCACCCCCATATACAGCAGAGCTCCCCCATATACAGCACCCCAACCCTATATGTGGCACCCCTGCAGGGGATTGCCACAGGATCCACCGGTGCAAGGAGGGATTTACATCTTGGTACACACAGTACACAACACTTTACACTCCAGACCTGAAGGGGAGCTCTACTGGCTGCCTTAAGCTAGATCCCCTATGCAAGATCCAGGCCTGAGGGGAGAAGTCAGTTAGTCCAGTTAGTTTCAGTTAGTTCCAGTCAGGCAGTGAAGAGAGCAGGAGTGAGGAGCTGGTCGCTGGGAAAGATCTGGGCCCAGGACCAGGGAACACTGACCCAGCTGTGCTGCACCCTTGGGAGAGGGTCGGAGGCCAGTGGAGAATAGGAGAATTAAAGAAGGGAACAAAACTGGTTTCCCTGTAGTACACCCAGACACCGGAGTCCGTCACTGCAAGGCATCCAGTGCAGCAGTAAAAGCCCGGAAGGACCAGGAGGACCAAATCCCCTCTGAGTAAATAGAAAGACACTCAAATTGACCAAACACAGGACCAGGGGCCAAAGGAGGAATAGGGACCCCACAGAAGGACCTCATTGTCAGTGATAGAGAAAAGCCCTGAGGGAGGAGCGGTGAGTTCAGTTACAGGCAGGACTTACCCCAAACCACCGTACACAGAGACAGAGGAGTCCTCACAACTCTCCAAGGTGAAAGTCCCAAATTGCATCGGGGACCTGGTTACTTCTCTGGACTGTACCTATTACCCTGTCACCAGTAAAAGGTACCGAAACAAAGACTACTGTATGTGCGTGTGCCTGTTTAAACCGCCCATCCACAGCATTGACTGCAGAGACGCTACTACAACTCCCCTCATCCATCCCCGCTGCCCTGAGGTAAAGCTACACCTGTGGGGAGCTGTACTAGACTGAGCTGCACCTCTATCACCTCAGCAGCTGGTTGAAGCGCTTGTATACACTTTACCAGGTACCACACGTGGCGTCACGTCACATACAGCAGAGCCCCCCATATACAGCACCCCCATGTACAGCAGAGCTCCCCCATATACAGCACCCCAACCCCATATACAGCAGAGCCCCCCATATACAGTACCCCAGCCCTATATACAGCACCCCCACATACAGCAGAGCCCCCCATATACAGCACCCCCATATACAGCAGAGCTCCCCCATATACAGCACCCCAGCCCCATATACAGCAGAGATACCCTCACATACAGCAGAGCCCCCCATATACAGCAGAGCCCCCCATATACATCTCCCCACATACAGCAGATACCCCCATATACAGCAAAGCCCCCATATACAGAGCTCTCCCATATACAGCTCCCCCACATACAGCAGAGCTCCCCACATACAGCAGAGTCCCCCACATACAGCAGAGCCCCCCATATACAGTACCCCAGCCCCATATACAGCACCCCCACATACAGCACCCCCATATACAGCAGAGCCCCCATATACAGCACTCTCACATACAGCAGAGCCTCACCCACATACAGCAGAGCCCCTCATATACAGCACCCCCATATACAGCAGAGATCCCCATATACAGCACCCCCATATACAGCAGAGCCCCCCATATACAGTACCTCAGCCCCATATACAGCATCCCCACATACAGCAGAGCCCCCCATATACAGCACCTGGAGTCCCGATGAACACAGGGTCACTTGATGCAGAGGTAGAATGACTGCTTGATTGACCAATCATCACAGTCCCTGCCTGGAGGGTGTGGAGGCTGAGGAGGCAGAGCCAAATGCTGCTGTATTGAAAGTAAAAGCAACCAGGAGCTCCTCCCTCTCCAGTCCCGACCGCAGCTGTTCCACACAGTCACTGACAACACACACAGGATTGCAGGAGCACGGAGCATGTCATCTGACTGCTCTGCCGCCCCCTGTCTTCAGGGACTCATCGGCGCCTGAGCACAGTGCAAATATTGGCTCACTGATGATGTGACCCTGCATGCGCTGTCTCACGATGCCGGCAAAATATATCTGCTACATCTTGCGCTATATCGCAGCTCTCACGAGACAGCTAGTGTTATGAGTGATTACACCACTGAGATTATCTCAGGTCACACTGCGGGATTCCCTACTGCATGATACCCACTGTGTAACCTGAGACAACCTCAGGGAAGTCATGAGGATGTCTGAGGTTCATGAGTGTGGCTGGAATCATGGAGACAGCAGAGCTGAAGCTGGCTAAGTAATAGTGTAAGAAGATAATGTCTTTGCTAATACAGCGGGGCTCCACTGTAAAACAGATTGAGCTGTGTTTGGCAGCTTTTGGGCTCCTTTGAAGGTGTTTTCTAAGCTCTTGATTTTGGCTCCCATTGATTTGAATAGGGTTCAGAAATTCGGCGAACTGTTTGCCGATCTATTCAGCGACCATATGCCCGTTCAGCAATTCCGAAGTAACCCGAACCTCAAAAGGTTCCCTCATCTCTACACATGATACATCAGGGCTGGGGGGTTTCATGCCTTCTAAACAGTTTGGGGTCCTGGCTACTCTCAGTTCCAACCCTGATGTACAGCAGTGGCTGGCTGGCAAATTTCAGCCTGGGGGCAAGCACACAGCAGTGACCCAAAAGCAGTGAGCTTCAGGGGCAGAGTGGCTTCCCAAACAAAACATGACAGATGGCCGGGCAGCCCCAAAATTGCTGCTTGACTACTGGCCTGGGGGGCATCTGCCCCCTGCACCCTGGGCCACCAGTCCCTGTCAAAAGCATCTTCTCATGTATGATAGAATGCCAAATGTTTAGTTGGGCAAGTACAGTCCTAAATAAGAAGGTATCTTAAGGCTGAATTGTTAAAGAAGGAAATTGCTTGGAAAACTAATATAATTAATCCCGTTTCTCGTTTATTTAGAGTTTGATGATAAAGTAAAACACATGGCAAACAAATAAAAGTTTTCTTTTTTTAACAAAAAGTTACAAGAAATAGGAGGAAGGAATATATATAATCATGTAAGAATTACATAAAGTAGTAAATGAGCTAAGATTATTTTTGAGATGCTGTGTGATGTGTCAGAAGTAATTCTGATATATAATATGGGTGACAGGGAAGGATGACACGTAACTCGAATGCTCTTGCATGGATATGAGAACCCTGGTGGGACTTATTCTTCAGTACTATAGAAATATTGTAACACGATCGCATAAGATGGGAGTTTATGTAGAGGTTGCCAAGCAACAGCACTTAAGAGAATGTGAAATCAGATCTCTAAAATAGGGAAGAGGATACAGTATAACTCAATTCTGCAAGGCATGCCTGCACCAGATATATCTTACCTTCAGGCTCATGTCTACCATATAAACTTTTAGATGATAATCCTGCTGAATCCACCAGTTAACTGCTGATAAAATACTTCCAGAAATAGATGCACAGAGTCAATTTTGCTTGACATTCAATTGAATATCCACCCTTGGATTCCCTTTTTTGCCACTACCTTGTTTGACCTGAAAAGATCTTCCTATATTTATAAAGATTAATCTACTAGTATGCTTGTATGCTTGTAATGTTTTATAAGGCCCCTTTCACACTAGAGTTTTTGTGAAATTGTGGCAGATTTACCGCATCTGCTGCCTAACGGCCACACTTGCGGCAAGCCCCATGGATTGTCTATGGGGCTTGCGGCAGGTGCGGCAAGAGCAGTATAGCCGCGGTTCTGGCACTTGCGGCTGTGGTGGCCTTAAAAAAAACGCGGTCAGCAGCGTTGTTTTTCGTGGGCACAAGTGCAGAAACCGCGGCTGTACTGCTCTTGCCGCACCTGCCGCAAGCCCCATAGACAATCCATGGGGCTTGCCGCAAGTGTGCCGCAAGTGCGGCCGCTATGTGGCAGATGTGGTAAATCTGCCGCAATTTCACAAAAACACTAGTGTGAAAGGGGCCTAACACGTCTGCTCTGAATGCAAATGATTACTCAAATGTTTTAGGGACATATCCAGATAAATAAAGTGTGACCATGATTTATTTTATAAATAGTACACGCGAAAATAAGTAACTTTGTAAAATACCTTATCAAACAACACTTCTTTGGAGAACGCCGGGCACCGCCGCCACGTTCACTATTCAGTGGCTTCTGCACCACCAGCACCGTCAGCTGCACGCCGACCTAGGATCCTCTGGTGCACGTCCTCTTAGCAGCAATACTGCCGGTACAGCGTTATAAGAATAAGGCAGCACTCGCCGATCCTTTGGAACCATTTGTGCTTTATTTCTTTAGGCGGTGAACAGGAACAGTAATTCGGGGGTGCAGGGGAGAGGAGGGGGGTCATTAACAACGGACGTTTCACGCTACAGTAGTATTTCTACGAGTCACAACAAAGTGGGCGTTACTATTTAAGCCCATCCAACAAAATTAACCCTTCATGTGAAAAACAATACTTGACATTAATAAAAAGTAATATGTGACATAAATAGGAAAGCATTTAAGCATTATTATACAAATGAACACTGTGAGCGATCAAATATGACCAATATGAGGGTCATAAGGTGACATGTGTAAAAAAAATTGTATAAATCTAAAACTACTCTGAACCATACAATCTTCTCTAATATAAAAATGTATGCACATCACTATACCTATGAAAACACCGACAGGACCTTGGGGTCCTGAGCTTCATAATCCACTTTGCTTCCTGTTGGAGTAGCAATTTATGCAGATTACCCCCCTTAGGGGGCATTTTGATTCTTTCCAACCCCACAAACTTCATGGCATTCGGGTCACCATTATATGCTCTCCTCATATGTTCTATAAGTCTCGGGGATCCCATCTCTGTTTCAATTAATCTATAATGCTCTCTGAATCTGATAAAAAAGATTCCTGATCGTCTTACCCACATAGAATCTTCCACAAGGGCAAAGTATTGCGTAAACCACATACTTAGTTTTGCACGAGATAAACTGTCTTACATCGTGAATAATATGGCAAATTTTCACAGGATTACTTACCACATGTTGGGCGCAAAAATTACAACTTCCACATTTAAAGTGACCCTTCAGACTCTGTCTTTCCAGCTAAGTTTTCTGCGGTACCATCCTTTTTCTAATTATCATATCCCCGTTGTTCTTACACCTTCTATATGTTACCAACGGTTTTCTTAATGCCACCTCCTTTAAATGCTTGCCACTCTCTATCAAATACCAGTTCTTATTTATGGCCTGTCGAATCACTTTATCCATCGGGCCATATCTAAAATTAAAGATAAATCTTTTTTCTTTTAGTATAGACATGTAGGTAGGTACGGCACAAGAAGGATCACCAAATCCCACGCTTATATAATCAATGCAAAGGGAAGGAAAAGATAGCGTGTAGAATGGACCGGGATCAAGCCAATTATTATATCTCAATAATTTTATTATCCATAGAAAAAACAAGTACACACATGTGCAATGACAAACATTTAAAAACAATTAAAATAGCAGACAGGCTGCTAACATCAAGACTGGCTGCAATGAACAGGATGCACTAAATGAAATATTGATCAGTGGAATCACAAAAAAAAAAAAAATTTAAAATCTATTTCCAGAGCAGACATATAAATAATCAATAGCACTGATAGACAGGCCTGGGTGAGGGTCCTTTGGTCCTGACTGACTGCAAACATATACCCCTCAGTGGGCAATGATGGTAATTTTACAGGGCACCTTTGACAACAATGCATATTAGTTGCTTTTTTGCTCTTTTCTTGGCTTCACATGTATTTTCCAGTTGATTTTGATACATTATCTGATGTATGATGACTAGCCTGCCTGTCTTCTAAGATGTATACGAATTTGTAGGGGGTTTACCTACCTGTTTAATTCAGATACAGGCCTGTCTATCAGTGCTATTGATTATTTATATGTCTGCTCTGGAAATAGATTTTTAAATTTTTTTATTTTTTTTTTGTGATTCCACTGATCAATATGTCATTTAGTGCATCCTGTTCATTGCAGCCAGTCTTGATGTTAGCAGCCTGTCTGCTATTTTAATTGTTTTTAAATGTTTGTCATTGCACATGTGTGTACTTGTTTTTTCTATGGATAATAAAATTATTGAGATATAATAATTGGCTTGATCCCGGTCCATTCTACACGCTATCTTTTCCTTCCCTTTGCCTCTTTTTTCTTTTAGATTACCCACTGATTTTTTCCACCTTTCCTTCCATCTGACATCAACTCTCCTTTCAGCCTCATTCAATAGCTCCATTGGATAACCCCTGATGATGAACCATCCTCTCAGATCCTACAACTGAACCCTATATTTTCCTTCAGGTTAATTCTTCTAAGACGTAGCATCTGACTAAACGGAAGAGATTTTTTTATGTGGTATGGATGATTACTGTTAAAATGCAATAACAAATTTGTAGCTGTTGGTTTCCTAAAATTCTCCGTACATAGTTCCCCCTCTCTTACGTCCACTTTGACATCCAAGAATACCAAACTGCTGCCTCCCCCACACATATGTGAACCTCATGTTCATATAATTTATGGTGTTCAGATATTCCACAAAGGCCTCAAAATCCATACATGAGCCGTCCCACACCACAAATACATCGTCCACATAACGATAAACAATGCTTAATGTTCCTCAGGAACAGATTACTTGCCCCGTACACAAATCTATTTTCCAAAACACCCAGATATAAATTTGCTAACGCACACACTACTGGAGTACCCACTGCGGTACCATTACATTGGAGGTACCACTGTTCTACAAATTTAAATGCATTATGGCCAAACACAAATTTAAGAGTTTCAACAAAAAACCGATCTTAGGATCCGATATATTAGTTGATCCTGAGGGATCCTGGTATATAAACTCTCTACGTCAATCGACGCTAGTTGAAACCCCTCCTGCCATTCAACACCCTTCAAAATTCTTAAAAAGTCATTTGTATCCCTTAAGGTACTTTTATACGCTGCCACTATCCCTGGCAACCGGTATCAACCATATGTGCACGCTCACGTTTTTAACGGTTGCCAACGATCGCCGATGCCACATGTACACGCCGCCATTGCGTCGTCAACCCAAGGTATCGTGGTGCCCCGGAAGTTCCGACAGATCCTGCGGATAACTTGCTGTTGAATACCGTCGCCGCTTCACACGCCGCTATCCACAAAGGAATATGGGCGTACATCTTTCGCGCCGCAAGTACATAGGCGTGACAGAGTTGTGTATTTCGTGACGCTAACACGCTGATTGGACAACGCAATTGCGTCATCATTGGCCAGCCTGCGCAGGAAGGCTGGCTAATACATGACGCCATTGCAATTGTGTAGTGTGAATAGACAGCTCTTTAAATATGGCGCCCTGTGAAGGGACAGCCAATCGTAACACAGTAGCCCCCACCAATGATCGCTGATGGGGCGTGGTATCCATGAGGTTGTGGCACGCTCCTGGGAATTCACTAGGTGACGCTGATTCCATCCCTGTCCCCCGTTTACACGCCACTACCATGGCAATTGTCCCTTTGTGTTGCCTTGGATTTTAGAACACAGCTCGGAAACAGCTACCCGAAGCAACTGCGAGAAACCCGATCACTTTCCCAAATTACACGCCGCCACTTCGTAGCAATTTCAAGGCAACAGTCACAAAAATCCTGATTGCCAGGCAGTTAATACCATGCAGTGGCGGCGTGTAAAGAAAGGTACCCTTACATATGCAGGGATCCCCTCCATCAATGGGAGCAGCTGCCAATCCAAGAATCGTGACAGGGGTTCTGTCAAAGACCCAACCCCTGACACTAACCTTATCAAACAAATTTGCTTCTTTCTGCTGGACTGATCTTTCATTATTTTCAGTGAATACAGATTTTTATATTACTGATAGCAAATGGCAGTTGCTACTAATAAGGTTCTATGCAAAAAGGAGGGGAAATGGGACAGAGAAGCTCTTCCTCTAGCTCCTCCCACCTACTTTAGCTCCTCCTTCTGCTTTTAGCTCCTTTCCTCCCTTCTACAATATAATCTTGTCAGTGGCAACTGCCATCTCCTATTTCAGTAGTATAAAAATCTGTATTCAATGAAGAAAGTGGTATGTTCAAAATAATAGCAGTGTGGAGTTCAGTTAATGATTCAGTCAATCATTCTGTGAAGAAACAGGTGTAAATCAGGTGGCCCTTATTTAAGGGTGAAACCAGCACATGTTGTACATGAATTTCTTCTTGAAAGCCCAAGAAATATGCGTTGTTCGAGACATTGTTCAAAGAACAGAGTATATGGATTAAAAAGTTGATTGGAAAGGGTAATACGTATGAAGCAGTCCAGACAATGATAGCCTGCTCATTTAAAATATAACCTTTAATGTAAATTCATAAAAAGGACAAGACAATTGTACATCTAGGGAATAAGAATATTCACAAAACATCAACAATAATAATACAGTAATGATGATCAGACAATAGAGCAAGGAAATAGAAAAAAGTAACCTTCCCTGTACAGAGGAGTTACAGTACTAGAAAATACTCATGATGATAACTGCCTGGGTGAGCAATGTGTCCCCTTTAAGTTGTCAAGTAAAGTGTAGGCATACAAGTTTAAAGACAGAAGGCATTCCTGTATGGAAAACCATATACATATATATAACACTCATCAGTTCTATGTATGCATTATACTGGTGATTCAGCTAAGAGACCCCAAAAGAATTAATCATGAATCTGAAAAAAGGTTCAAGGTACTGTAATATGTTGCTATGCTCACTCTAGTCAAAATCCCAGGCAAATGTCTTGATAATCACAAATACAGGTGTTATAAGTAGCCGGACCTATTAAGTAGATAGTGTCCGTAATGTCTCACTTATAAACATAACGGCTACTTATAAGGTAATGAACTCACCGATAATGCTCTACTGTCTGCGTTTGAACTCAGGGGATCCGCGGCAGGTTTTGCTATGCAGCTTCCTTGGGGGGCTTCACCAACATAATAAATTAATGTAGATAATATGAACCTATACAAATAATGTTTAGATAAACTGAATTGGTCTATGTATATTAATATAGAGCAGCTTGATACCTCGTGCCCAACGCATTTCCTCCCTTTTTTTAATCATCAAGGGGATCATGAGGTGCTTCTCATGATGGGCGATTATGGTGGAGAGTAGCAGCAGAGTTGGTGAATGAGGTCCCTTAGGTGAAAATGGATAAATGCAGGCATCACCAGTTCCTCCACCACCCAGCACCAAACTATTTATAGCCTTTTAGGCTGGCTTCATACTTGCGTTTGTGTCTGCATGCGCAGGGCATGCAGACGCAAACGCAGTGCAACGCAGCACATACTTATGTGAACGCAGCAGAGAATCTCCGCATGGGTTCACATTAGTATGGTGCCCGGGCAGCCAATCAACTGTCTCGGGGGCGGCTGGGAGGAGGAGATCAGCGGCAGAGATCTCCTCCTCCCGGCCACAGCTGATCTCCCGCCGGTGTCAGCGCGGGAGATTTGAAGATACAGCTGATCTGACAGTTGTTTAAATCTCCCACGCTGACACCGAATAGGGTGATATCGGTGCAGGAGATATGAAACAGCTGGTCGCGGCTTCAAATCTCCCGCACCGACTTCACCTATTCGGTGTCAGCACGGGAGATTTAAACAGCTATCAGATCAGCTGTTTCTCCCTGCTTTCCCTGCTGACACCGGCGGGAGAGCAGCGGCAGCTGTAGCTGATCTCCCGGTGGCCACCGGGAGAGATTTCAATGAGATCCGCAGCGTTCTCATGCGGAGGACACTGCGGATTCATTGAGATCCATGCATTTTTTGTGCGTTTGCGGGCGCTTGTGCATAGAACAAGCGCCCGTGAACGCACAAAAAATGCAACATGCTGCGTTTGGAGTGCGCTCAGAGGGCGCATAAATTATGCGCATCTGAACGCAAATGCGGCCAAACGCAGCCATACGCAGGCACATGCAATCCCATGTTAAACATAGGAACGCAGGTGCGCAAGCGTATTGCTGCGTTCGGTGTGCTGCGTTCAAAACGCAAATGTGAAGGCACCCTTACATTTGTCAATTTGGTGCTTCAAAAATTAATTTTGGTGCATGGATCAACACATGTAGGCATTGTTTAATCCATACAACACTATGAGAATTGCAGAATAGCGTTCCTCGTAATGTGAACTGGAAGTGCGTCACTTGTAAAAGAACATGTATTTCAAGCTCAGGATGGGGCAAGCCAACAGGGAGTGGGGCACTAAATCACAATATTTTAGGGTGCCAACCTCCATGGCTTGGACATTGTTTGTCTATTACATGGTTTTAATTGTATTAATAAAGTAATGTTTTTAAAGGATTTTTGATTAGTCACAGTTATACAAGGGCCCCCAAAATTATCATAAATGGTTGTTCATCTTGACAGTGTGCAGTGCGTGTGCAGTGAGGATTAAATTGTTAGCAATCACATAGAGCAACTACAGATCTTTATCCCAAACCTGGACAGCCCCTTCAATGCAGTCTGTGGCCATAAATCAGTTGATATTAAAGATTTACACACCTTACTATTGGACTTTCAGAGAAATATCAGTGACAGATTCTATATACCGTAGATCACTTTTGGGCAAAAGTGATTTATAATTTAAATATTAGTAACGATTTATGACAATCAAGGACTTTTCCATGATAGGACCCATGACAGCCCCGAAACTAGCAGGACCACTGTTATTCTTAAATTTCACCAATATTCACTTGTGTATGTTATTGTGCTGTTCAAGTAAAGACACGCAGCTAAAAATACTGCAAAGGGGCAGAATCAGTAGTAAAATGAAGCTGACAGTGCAAATTCACTTTGATTCCGCAGTATTATTATGATTAATTTCCAACTAGTTCTTTTTAGTTTTTCATCACACTGATTACCTACCATTTGTTGTAATCCTACATGTTCCAGTATGCCATTACCACAATTTGCATTGTCAAAAAGTAGGAGGCTATGCTGCTGACTGGGTGACTTAAACAGGCAGCTAATGAAACAATCTAGTAGGTAATAAATTAATTTGAATTTTAATCATTCTGTTTCAGAGCTATGCAGGCAATTTCACATCTAACGAGGCAATCTTGTTAGCCTTTTAAAGATTAAATGTATATTGGAAGTAATTCTGTTGGATTTTAAATTCAGCACTATTGAGTATAATGTAAGTAACAAAATTTAGCAAAGTTGACACATCTTTGCTCATGTTTTGGAATGTGAAATCTAATTACGCATACTGAAAAATGTATCTTTTCCTCAGTATTGGGATGTAGGGAATTCACAAACCATCTTCATGATGAAACAGCTGTATCTCGGCAAGAATGAACAGACTGCAGTGTTACCCAAAGAAAAGATCATTAAGAAACATTCCCTATGTGCTGTGCAATGTGAAATTTAGCAGTAGGAAAAGTTGAAAAACACTGATGTCATTTTGTGTTTTATAATATTGTTGGTCTTCAGTGTATTAGAAACACAACTCAAGACATTAGCTGCTAAGGGAAAAACACTTGTCATGATGTTCTATTCCAAAATAATAACAGTTAGTTGAACATGTTTCAAGATGGAAAATCCAGCTGAAGTTGTGTTGTCTGCATAGCCTGCCATACAGCCCACGATACAAGATAATATTCTAGTTGATATGTAAACTCAAGTACCCTAATAACCAGAGCCGCACTGTCCATTGGACAGTGTGAGTCATGAGTATCAGGGAGCCAGGGGAGCGGCAGTGGAGAAGGGGGCGGCGCCTGCATCACACATCAGTCTCCTGTGTGATGGGTGCCGCCGCAAGCATCACCGGTAAGATTCCTCCTCACCTCTCTGCGCCGCCCACACTCACGGCAGTAAAGGGTGGCGGTGCTCCATGCTGACAGCACCTCCCCCCACTCCTCACTTTCAGCTGCAGAGGGCGGCGGTGAACCGTGATGACAGCACACCAACCCCCCCCCGCTCCACACTGTGAGGCTGAGGCGGCGGGGGGTCATGATGCAATCCTGCTAATAACATACCGTATCTCACAACTGTCCCAGATCCAACGGCATTGCCCAGAATTTGGGGACCTATTCGGTATGTTTGGGGGCTTGTCCTGACTTTAAAGAGGACCTGTCGCCCCCCTGGTGCATGGCAAACTAAATGCAGCACTGAATGCAGCATGTCAGCTGCATTCAGGGAAGGGGTCCCCCATATCTCTAGCCCCCTGTAAGCTTTAAAAAGACTTTAGAAACCTTACAGGTAAGAGGTCGCCTGGGTGGGATCTTATTAAGAGGTTTTCATTGCTGGCACAATCCTCCCTACCTCCTCCTCGTGTATTCCACCCCCTCTATGTGTCTGCCATCGCTTCCTCTTCTGCTGGGTCTGCCCTCCTCTTCTGCTCCTTGCTAGCCCCCCTGGGCGTCCTCTCTGTGTCCCTTAGCCGCCTCCTGTATAGTTTATCACGCCCCAATGAGCGTAATATTAACATCCCAATGTGTGCCCCCTAGCCTGGCTCGCTCCACTCTGCAGAGTGCCGGGTATGACGTCATCACAGATGAGCTGACGTAATGTGCTCCATAGAGCATGCGTATTGCGCATTGTGAAGTCCGGCTGTGGAGTACCGGAAATGACGTGTTCGGCATCATACCCAGCACTCTGCAGAGCGGAGCGAGCCAGGCTGGGGGGCACGCATTGGGATGTTAATATTACGCCCATCGAGGCTTGATAAACTATACAGAAGGCGGTGAAGGTACACAGAAAGGACGCCCAGGGGGACTAGCAACAGTAGCCCCTTGGATCATTAACATACTAATGAGTGAGTGATACTGTTTTATTACACAGTCACAGGGCACATTTAGGACAGAAAGGGATAGTTAGAGTAGTAATAGGAAGGTCCAGGGACAGGGAGTGATAGCCTGGGGGGCTTTATGGAGGTGACAGGTTCACTTTAATAAGATCCCACCCAGGCGACCTTATAAGTGTAAGGTTTCTAAAGTCTTTTTTAAGGCTTACCGGGGGACTAGGAGCCATGGGGGACCGCTTCCTTGAATGCAGCAGACATACTGCATTTAGTTTGCCATGCACCAGGTGGTGACAGTTCCACTTTAACTACATTTGTGTCCTTCGGGCATAAAACCAGCTGAATAATATAATGGTGGAACAGTGAGCTGGCAGGTCAATCCTACACCAGGTTATGAAAAGACTGAATGTGCTGCCAGAACATTTGGGTAACATGACAACATTCTAAGGTCATGGGACAGGCATAGAAGAGAAAAAGATACACAGGCAGTGTGTGTGTTATATACTAATGTCCATGTCCCAGCAGATGCCCCTCCGCTATCACTACCTGTCCCTGCATCTTCCTAGCTGATCCGTAACCATCCTGCCTGCTCTAAAAGGGCCCTATAAAAGAGTGAGAAAACTGATTTATAAAGTCACATATCGTCTCCATTCAGAGACTAGAAGGGCGGCCTCCAGAGCTACATTCTCCCTTCCTCGCTGGCTTTCAGGACGCCCTGCTGGGTGTCATCATTCTGTCTTGTTCCTCCTCCTGCTTGAAATTCCCGCCTCGTCTGATCATGTGATGCCCAGCCGGAAGGTCATATCCAGTCCGGTGCATTGTGGGGGCTGATCATGTGGGACGCCCGCAGTGCGCATATTGAAGCCGTCCCAGAGGGGCGTCCTGATTGCCAGCGAGGAGGGGAGAATGCAGCCCTGGAGCCCGCCCTTCCAGTATCACAGGTAGTGATAGCAGAGGGGCATTGAGTGACCTGACAGGTTCCCTTTAGGTCACCTGGTCACCTTCTGTTTTAGCAACTTCTGGCCAACACTGTAAGTTTTGACATAAACACATCACAATGTATACTCTGACCGATTGTGTACTTTGATTGCTTCAGGGTGTTAAAATGGTCACGGTGTCTGAGAGCTTGGTGGTTTGTCTGCGAGCGACTGAGAACTTTGTGGATTTGGGCCATAGCATGCTGTGGTTATTATGAGAGGCGCAGTGTAGTTTCTCCCATGAAGCCTCCCACACTCCAAAGACATACTGATAGCAAATTTACATTGTGACCATGATGATGTCTGTAAAGTGCTATGGAATTAATGACATTATATAAGTAAGATAATACTAATAATAATGAAGCCGAGGTCGACTCTATTAAAAGGGTTGGTTGTGCCAAGTTTGTAATTAACCAATATGTCACGTGTTGACTGTTCTGCAGTCTATGTGAAAATCGCTCTGCAGTTAAAATGGAAGTAAATTTCCTTTTTCACATTCAGAGTTAATGTGTAGATGCTGCTGTGTTGCTGTCTATGTGTAGGCGGCTCTGCAGGTGGGGAGTTGTGGGTTTGTCAGGTGACCATGCCCCTGACCTTTAAATAGTTCCCTCTTCCACCAATATGTGTTGATAGAGTTTAGTCTCTGCAAGACCTTGAGCTGGGAAGACGTGTGTGCTTTTTGCTGAAGCATTGGTGTTTTCTTTCTGTTAGGGAGTTGCTATGCTTCCCAGTCAGTGGGTGGAGGTGAGGGGATCTTAGGGTACCGTTAAACGTCGCAACATTGCATGCAATTTCACTTGCAATTTGCTGGTTGCAGTGAAATCTTGGACACATTGTTCTATTTTGTTGCCGTGTACAAATGGAACAACGTGTCCATGATTTCACTGCAACCAGCAAATTGCAAGTGAAATTGCATGCAATGTTGCGACGTGTAATGGTACCCTTAGTCTGATCAGGATCAAAGGGTAATGGTAGCAGCCCAGTCATCCTCATCATTATAGGTGATTCCGGGTACAGGGTTAGGGAACCCGTCTAAGGGTCAGATTAGCTCACCTAGTTGCCTTTTGTCCATCTTACCATCTTGGTTAAAGATCCCCTTTAACATTAAATCACCCTGCGTGACATTAAGCATGACCTACCATATTTCCTGAATTCCATATGGCTTCAACACGAGCTTTTGCACCCCTGGTGCAGGAATTCTCTGAGGTGTCTATCTTGCATAACCAGGTGGTCAGCTGTAAGGGTACCTACACACGCAGCAATATTGCTAGGCAATTTTACTGGCAATTTGCTGGTTGCAGTGAAATCATGGACACATTGTTCCATTTGTACACCGCAACAAAATAGAACATGTCCATGATTTCACTGCAACCAGCATATTGAAGGTACCCTAAGAAGTTGTTGGGTATCTGGCCGTGGCTCATGCCCTGGTCATACCAGAACCCAACATACCCCTCCCTGACAAATTTTCAGGAGGGAGAGATAAGTTTATTGTGTTTAGAGAAGCCTGTAAATTGTACTTCAAGCTCCACCCACATTCATCAGGGAGTGAAGAACAGCGTATGGCAGTGATGGCGAACCTTTCTGAGGCCGAGTGCCCAAACTGCAACCTAAAACAAAATTATTTATGGTGAAGTGCCAATACGATAATATAACCTAAATTACAGCAGGAGTGGTAATCACAAGGGCTGCACAGGGGGGAGAGCCAGCAGATGCTAACTCTCTTCCCTGTGCAGGGCTTGTAGTCCTGAAACACTGATGATCAATTCAATTATTTTAACAATTAATTGATTTTAAACTTACCTTTGCAGTCTTCTCTTCTCTTCGGCAGTGGTCAGACAGCTCATGTGTACTGCACATTGAAGCTGAGCCGCTGCCACTGCCCTTTCTAGAAACAGCAGGTGGACTGATCTGTATGGAAAAAATGCAGAATATTAGACAGATAGGAGATAGATTCTATCATGGAATACAAGCAGATTTCATACTGAAATCATGGTCCTCATCTTGTAGTAATATCTCCATCCTGACCCTCTCCTTGTAGTTATGTGCTCCATCCTGACCACCTCCTTCTAGCTATGTTCTCCATCCTGATCCTCTCCTTCTAGCTTTTTGCTCCATTCTGATCCTCTCCTAGCTATATGTTCCATCCTGACCCTCTCCTTGCAGTTGTGCTCCATCCTGACCCTCTCCTGGCAGTAATGTTCCTATCCTGACCCCCCCTTCTTGTAGTAATGTCTTCATCCTTATCCCCTTGTAGTATGCCCCATCCTTGTCCCCTTCGGTAATGTCCCATCCTTGTCCCCTTGTGGTAATGTCCCCATCCTGCCCCATCATGTAGTAATGCCCCATCCTGTTGTAATGCCCTATCCTTGTCCTCTTGCAGCAATATTCCCCATCCTGCAGTAATGCCCTATCCTTCTCCCCTTGTAGTAATATGCCCCATCCGTGTCCCCTTGAAGTAATATGCCCCATCCTGCAGTAATGTGTCTCATCCTTGTCCCTTGGTATTATTGCACCACCATTGTCCCCATCACATAGTAATATGCCCCAACTTGCCCCCTGGTAGTATTGCCCTATTCTTGCCTCCATTACATAGTAATCTGCCCCATCCTTGTCCCCATGACATAACAATATGCCCCATCCTGCCCCATGACATAATAATATGCCCCATCCTGCCCCCTATTAGTATTGCCCCATCCATCCATAATCCTCTTAATATTGCCCCATCCATCCTGCCTCCTCTTCGTATTGCCCCATCCATCCATCCTCCTCCTAGTATTGCCCCATCCATCCATCTATCCTCCTCTTAGTATTGCCCCATCCATCCATCCTCCTCTTAGTATTGCCCCATCCATCCATCCTTCCTCCTCTTAGTATTGCCCCATCATCCATCCTCCTCCTCCAGGTATTGCCCCATCCTCCTCCTCCTTGTATTGCCCCATCATCCTCCTCCTAGTATTGCCCCATCATCCTCCTTGTATTGCCACATAATCCTCCTCCTGCTAGTATTGCCCCATCATCCTCCTCCTTGTATTGCCCCATCCTCCTCCTCCTCCTCCAGGTATTGCCCCATCATCCTCCTCCTCCAGGTATTGCCCCATCATCCTCCTCTTTGTATGGCCCCATCCTCCTCCTCCTCCTAGTATTGCCCCATCATCCTCCTCCTCCTCATAGTATTGCCCCATCCTCCTCCTCATAGTATTGCCCCATCATCCTCCTCCTCCTCCTAGTATTGCCCCATCCTCCTCCTCCTCATAGTATTGCCCCATCCTCCTCCTCCTCCTCCTAGTATTGCCCCATCCTCCTCATAGTATTGCCCCATCATCCTCCTCCTCCTCCTAGTATTGCCCCATCCTCCTCCTCCTCATAGTATTGCCCCATCATCCTCCTCCTCCTCCTAGTATTGCCCCATCCTCCTCCTCATAGTATTGCCCCATCATCATCCTCCTCCTCATAGTATTGCCCCATCCTCCTCCTCCTTATATGGCCCCATCCTGGCTGCTGGTGAAAAAAAAAAAAAACTTTCATACTCACCTTTCTTCACCGCTGCTGCAGCTTGCATCCTGTGTGCCTCCAGCACCGAGGGCGGTCACGTGATGCCGGGCACGTCACGTGACCGCTGTCACATGACACTGGCCGGGAGGGCGGGCCTAGAAGTGTCTGAGAGAGGAGAAAAGTCTCCTCTGCTCAGATACAGCTTAGATCTGCCAGCGGCGCGGCGCGCGCTGGCAGATCAAAGCTGCAGTGTGGTGGCGAGGCTGCGTGCCAGCGGAGGCGGCTCTGCGTGCCACCGCGGGCACGCGTGCCATAGGTTCGCCATCACTGGCGTATGGTGATTATTTTCTCCCTCCTTAAGGGGAATTCCCAGGCCTGGACCTTCTCTTTGCTGACAGATTTCCCATCTACGCAGTCCGTAAATGGGTTTTCTTGCAGCTATGGCCCTGATGTATGGTGACCTTTATGGCGTCTCCTTGACTGAGTCTAAACTTCAGAAGCTTAGTGAGGTAGCATGGCCGGATGAGAAGTATTGCTGCTTTCAGGAGATGGGCCACTGACAGTGGAATGACCTTGTGCTTAGCAGTCAGTTGTCTGGGTTTAGGTACCGTCACACGGTATAACGTTGCAGCGATGTCGGAAGCGATACCGCGGGTGCACGCTCGCTTCCGACATCGCTGCCTTAGGTGTCTCACGGGGATATGTTGCCAGCGACACCGCAATGTTGCAGCAGCTATCGCTCGCTGGGTTGTGCACAACCGAGTGAGCGATACGCATCAATGTTGTTAATAGGCAAAATCACTGGGAACATCGGTATCACCGATTCACACAGAGCAATGTTTGCAGATCGCTGGTGCAACATCGCCTGGTTTACCAACATGTTGGTAAACCTGTCAACTGCGATCCAGCGATTTATCGCAGTTGCATTGTGCTGTTAGACGGCACAATGCACCTGCAATGTTGCTGGAACGTCGCTGAACCCGGGACCTTTCAGTGATGTTGCAGGCAACATCGCCCCGTGTGACGGTACCTTTTGTCAGATAGGCAACAAGAGTCTATGACTTAGTACGCTGCTCCAGAGTTGTTTGAGGCTGCTATGCCTCTTGCTATCAGGTTGGACAGATGCCTGAGAGAAAGACTTGAACCTACCTTGCCCCTGGTGGCCATCCCTGATGGGGAGGTTACACATGTGGGTACAGATGTACCTAAGCAGTTGTGAATGTAACTTTTCGTACTAGCCCATCTGCAATTCATGAGGTTGAGACATCATGATTCTAATGTGGTCAAGCTGATCCTTTTATTAGATTCTGACAACATTGCTCTAAATCCGTTTTTCAGCTGCTAACATCCTTTGAGGATAAGTGCCTGAGTACTACAGTCTCTGACGTGTTGGTCAGGCCTGCGTTTATGTCTCTGGCGGAGGTGGTTAAGCACCTACCAGAGAATAAGGGTAAAACTTAACCTACACCCCAGATTGATGCTAGGTCCAGGTGTTATCCTGAGAAGAGTGATAGGGGGAGGGTGGTGACTTTCACTAAGTCTTCTGTGGGTAAGATTTCTACACTCTCTGACAAGTTATGTCGCTTATCCATGTTATATAAATAAAAGCTTATAACCTGACGTTAAATTCATCCATTGGTTGTATAAATTACTCTTTTGAAAGTTGAAACCCTCCGAAATGTGGTTTAGGTTAAGAAAATAAATTGTCATCAGTGCTGAAATATTGATCATTTAATGAATACAGAATTGTCAGATTTTGGCAAGATAAAAGTTTTGTCGCCTGGTCATATAATGCACCCAATCCTAGTTTACATCCTCTCCTGTGCTCAGTAAATGATCGGTTAATTAGTGGGTGTGTATAAAAAGAAACCCAGCACGCCAGACCTTCACTTGAACTGCAACTTAGCTCTGACAACATGCCAAAAATCCGCCCTGCATCCAAAGCCTTGATTATCAAGAGGCTGAAGACCAGATCCACTGCAGAGGTGGCTGGCACCTTTAATGTGTCTCGCGTAAAGTACAATAAATTAAAAAAAGATTTGAAGAGACTGGAGATGTGCTTGACAAGCCCAGGCCTGGCACACCCCGCAAGACAATTGCTCAGGAGGAATGTTTGTTGGTTAGAAAATCCAAAGCAAGCCCCTCTTCCATTGTAGCAGAGCTCAAACAGGCCGGGTCACCTCAAGTCTCTGTGTCAAGTAGAACGGTTTGTAGGATTCTGTCTCGAAATGGCCTCCATGGTCAAATCAGTGCCCAGAAGTCAGCACTAAACAAAAAGCAAATAAAAAAACCGTGTGGCATTTGCAAAGTCTCACAGCCTGCTAAACAGATGGACACTGGAAAAGTGGCAGAAGGTGGATTTCTCTGATGAATCTTAAGTAGAATTACACCACAGTCGCCGCAAATACTGCAGGAGACCTACTGGAGCCCGTATGGATCCAAAATACACCCAGAAAACAGTTACATTTACTGGTGGAAAGATCACAGTCTGGGGTTACATTCAGTATGGGGGGTGGGCAAAACATTTGCAAAGTGGAAGGCAATATCAATAGCCTAAAATATTAAGAAGTATTAGCTACCTCTTATATTCCAAATCATAAATGGGTCAAATTCTGCAGCAGAATGGTGCTTCATCTCACACATCCATCTCAACAACAAAGTTCCTCCAGGCAAAAAAAAATGAAGGTGCTCAAGGACTGGCCAGCCCAGTCACCAGACATGAACATCATTAAGCATGTTTGGGGTAGGATGAAAGAGGAAGCTTGGAAGACAAAACCAAAGAATATAGATGAACTCTGGGAGGCATGTACGACTGCATTCTTTGCTATTCCTAATGACTTCATTAATAAATTAATGAATCATTGTTGAACCACATAGATGCAGGCCTTCAAGCTCATGGAAGTGGCACAAAAAATTAAATATGACTAATAGAACCACGACTTCATTCACCAATGTTATGCAACATATATTTATATTTTAAGTTAATTGTTTGAAAATCACATTACTTGCTGTGGGCGACAAAACTTTTGTCTTGCCAAAATCTGACTATTCTGTGTTCATTAAATGATCAATATATCAGCATTGATGCCAATTTATTTTCTTAACCTAAACCACATTTCGGAGGGTTTCAGCTTTCAAAAGAGTAATTTATACAACCAATGGATGAATTTAACGTCAGGTTATAAGCTTTTATTTACGTAACACGGATAAGCGACATAATGTCTGTCAGGGAGTGTATGAGACAGGGAACATCACTTCTGTTTGTCTGGCTGAAAAGGTACCCCCTGTCTGTAACTGAATTAATGGTAATAAACATTCAGGTCCAGATCTGAATGTGGATGATTTTGTGTGAGTGTTGTCCAAACACGTCAGGTGGAGATGTGCAGCTGGAGCTCCTTGTTCCAGGGTAATTGTCTGTTTAAGATATCAGACATTTGCAACCCTGTGTTGTAAAAAAAAAACTCACCAAAATTTAGCCACTTCAAATATCCATTGCACCTAGCAAGAGGCTGCTGGCTCCTCTGAGAGGCAAAACACTGTCTGAACACTGATGCTCAGTCTCCTGAAAGCTAAGCATGGGGGCGATTGTATCACCTGCGACCATCCAGGCTAACAGGGATGAGACTGGTGGTATACATAAACACAAGGTTACCATCAGCCACACAGGTCTATGTGAGACACAGTGTCAGAGCTCAACGTATTGGTCACGCCCAACTGTTAAGACAAGGCGGGCTGCTCCACACCAAATACATGCATCACAAGTGACAGACGTCCCCCAGAGGGCTCAGCCTCAACTACAAGCAGGTGAAAAGATGCAACAAAACACTATAGATAAAAGTGTGAGGTGTTAGTAGATAGGAGGGTGTTTTGGATCATTGTCTTGCTGAAAGATCCATCCCCGGCGTAACTTCAACTTTGACACTGATTCTTGAACATTATTCTCAAGAATCTGCTGATACTGAGTCGAATCAATGCGACCCTCAACTTTAACAAGATTCCCGATGCCGTCATTGGCCACACAGCCCGAAAGCATGATGGACCCTCCCCCAAATTTGACAGTGGGTAGCAAGTGTTTTTCTTGGAATGCTGTGTTTTTGTGGCGCCATGCATAACGCCTTATTGTATGACCAAACAACTCAATTTTTGTTTCATCAGTCCACAGGACCTTCCAAAATGAAACTGGCTTGCCCAAATGTGCTTTTGCATACCTCAGGTGACTCTGTTTGTGATGTGCATCCAGAAACGGCTTCTTTCGCATCACTCTCCCATACAGCTTCTCCTTGTGCAGTGTGCGCTGTATTGTTGACCGATGCACAGTGACACTATCTGCAGCAAGATGATGCTGCAGGTCTTTGGAGGTGGTCTGTGGATTGTTCTTGACTGTTCTCACCATTCTTCTTCACTGCCTTTCTGATATTTTTGTTGGCCTGCCTCTTCTGGCCTTTACAAGAACTGTCCCTGTGGTCTTTCATTTCCTTACTATGTTCCTCCCAGTGGAAACTGACAGGTTAAATCTCTGAGACAACTTTTTGTATCCTTCCCCTGAACAACTATGTTGAACAGTCTTTTTTTTCAGATCATTTGAGAGCTGTTTTGAGGAGCCCATTATGCCACTCCTCAGAGAAGATGCAACTAGGAGAACAACTTGCAAGTGGACGCCTGAAATAGCTTTTCTCATGATTGGATACACCGGGCTATGAAGAACAAAGCTCAATGAGGTTACCAAACCAATTTAGTGCTTCAGTAAGTCAGTAAAAGGTAGTTAGGAGTATTCAAATCATGAAAATCAGAAGGGTGCCCATACTTTTGCACCTGTCAATTTTTGAAATAATGCATATTTCACATTTTCGGTAAGTACAATAAACCTCATTTCAATCCTGAAATATTACTGTGTCTATCAGTTATTACATATATCACACTGAAATAGCTGTTGCAAAAAAACAATTTTAAACAAAAAAAAAAAGGGTAAGATTAAGAGGGGTGCCCAAACTTTTTCATATGACTGTATATGTCCTTATCATGGCTCCATACTAGTATATATGTCTCCATCAGTTGAACCTAATATTTTTCACTAAGTGGCTGAATTACTTTTTAAATACTGATGGATTTCAGCTGATGTCGTGACTCTTCATGGCTTTTTGGAATAGAGGACTTCCCAAAGCATTTACGATTTATTATTTCACATATTTTAGTGACTGCTAGACTCATCATTGCTACGAGATGGGCCAAACCTGATCCACCCACGATAGATGTTCTTATAGACCGAATTACCCAACATAGTTTATATGAGCACATTATAGCATTTTTTTTTACCTAGATCATTGGACCCCCTGGATATCTATATATTCTCCACTACTCTTAATTAAGGCCAATTGACATTTTATATACCATCACGGTTTACCAGTTGTTTACCCTTTCCTTTTCTCTTAAATGGTAATACATTACTACCTTTGGCTCGAATAAAATTTTAATTCTTTACGAATCTTCTACCTTTTTTTTGACACATTTGGCGTATATTTCTTTAGCAAACTTACAGTTTTTGTTTTCACATGTTTTTCATCTGGATTTATAGCTTTGGTACTTCTCTATATTTCTACATCTGATACTCGACTATATTGTATTATATAGTGATTCCAAACCTTTTTGTCTATAATGTGTAGATTGTTTGTTTTTCCTTCCCCCTTTTTGTTCTGTACCCTTCTCCTTCCCTTCCCATGGTTATTTCAAAAACGTTTTTAATAAAAATATCTTGAAACATTGCTTTTTGCATCTCTCTTTCTTGTTGTGTTCAATACTTTTTTTCCTGTAACATATCTCATTATTACACATAATTCATGGTTAGATTTCTTTGCCTTTGTGGATTGGATAGAAATTGAAATTGATGTCAAAAGCACCTTAAGAACTATATTTGCTTAATAAAAATTGACATGTTTAAAACTCATTTTACCCGCTGTATGTGTGTATATGAAATAGTGTATTGTGGTGTGAGGCTATGTGTGGTTAGAAATGCTTGTGGGTAATGACATAATTGGATAATGGGGGGGCATATTTCCTAAAGTAATGTAAGGACTGTTTCATATCGCTATATAAAGGAATTAGATTTTTTTCTGAATTTGGAACAGACAAATACGATTAATGTGCAAAATCGATCTTTTGTATAACTGGTAACGTACAAATAGAAGCAGATGGGTCCTCCGTTTTGTACATCAATTGCTCTTGTCTGTTTCGAAAGTAGAGAAGTGATGGTCGGGCATAATACACCTACGCTTATGTTTCACTGACTTTACATCAAGTATAGCATAGTTAATGCCATACTGCTTAAAAAAAAAATATGGTAGACTGTTCAACATAAGCACTATTGATGTGATTCAGTCTGCAGAGTGCTACCTTTCAATACTTTTTGTGCATTTTTCCAAATGTATTCACTTGGCTGATGCTGCAATTGTAATGTAGAAAATCCCTTTTTAAGATTCGTACCACGTTTTTAAATGTATCCAAGTTTCTTGCAAACAAGGATTTGCACTGTATATAAACTATAAGCTGTTTTAGATGGATTTGTTTTTGTTATGTCTTACAATGGTAGTGGATATATTTTTCTTCTGACTGTGCAATGTTGTTGCTGAAATTGGTTATCCGAGACATTTATTGGATTTGACACTGACTAACATGTGGGAATCTTAACAGTTTGTAATATACTGTTTAAGTATCACTGTTTTTACACTCTCCACACTTGTCACACGTCTTAATTGAATACAGCTGATCGTGAGCCAACCTCTTTCTCTTCAAAGGACAGCCCGTGGACTGAGACAGCCGAAGGGGTGAGATCAGTGGCCTGTGGGACGCACCATACCCTTCGCCGCCCGGCTGCTGCCCATCTCTCGAGTCACCATTGTCAGGATGTGGATAATGATGAATACACTGGTGGAGGAGGGAGTCATCATCTTCTCCTTCAAACCAATCAGCATGAGGTAGCAGATGCAATTATGTCACATCAGTGCATTTACTGTGTGGAGGATCAGTAGGAGAGTTGGAGCTGAATAGGAGAGTGTGGCTCACTGATAATGCAAGACTGATTTCTTCAGAGCACCGCCTTTATCAAAAAAAGCTTTGGCACACGATTATCATGTGCCAAAGCTTTTTTTGATAATGCAGTAGTAGAGTTGGGGCTTGGGAACAAGGTATTTTTTTTTATTTCTTTTCTTTTTTTAACCCCTTCAGGACCCAGTGTATTTTGACCCTAAATTCCTTGCCATTTTTGTCAATTCTGACCAGTGTCCCTTTATGAGGTAATATCTCTGGAACTCTTCAACGGATCCTTGCGATTCGGAGATTGTTTTTTCGTGACATATTGGGATTCATGTTAGTATTAAATTTAGGTCACTAATGTTTGCGTTTATTTGTAAAAAAAAAAATCAATAATTTGGCAAAAATTTTGAAAATTTTGGAATTTTCAAATTTTGAATTTTTATTCGGCTAAACCAAAATAGTTAATAAATAACATTTCCCACATGTCTACTTTACATCAGCACAATTTTGGAAACATTTTTTTTTTTGGGTACAAAGTTATAAGGGTTCAAAGTTCATCAGCAATTTTTCATTTTTCCAGCAAAATTTACAAAACCATTTTTTTTAGTGACCACATCACATTTGAAGTCCCTTTGAGGGGTGTACATGACAGAAAACACCCAAAAGTGACACCATTCCAAAAACTACACCCCTCAAGCTACTCAAAACTACATTCAAGAAGATTATTAACCCTTCAGGTGCTTCACAGGAACTAAAGCAACGTGGAAGGAAAGAATGGACATTTAAAATTTTCTAACAAAAATCTTCTTTTAGCCTCAATTCTTTCATTTTCACATGGGCAACAGGATAAAATGGATTCTAAAATTTGTTGTGCAATTTCTCCTGAGTACACTAATACCTCATACGTGGTCATAAACCACTGTTTGAGCGCACGACAAGGCTTAGAACCCAAGGAGCACAATTTGACTTTTGGAGCTAATTTTCCATTCAAAAAGTGAAATGGCGCTCCTTCCCTTCTGAGCCCTGCCATGCGCCCAAACAGTGGTTTATGACCACATATGAGGTATCGTTGTACTCAGGAGAAATTGCCCAACAAATTTTACGATGCATTTTATCCTGTTGCCCATGTGAAAAAGAAAAAAATTTAGACTAAAAGAACATTTTTGTGAAAAAAAAGTACTTTTTCATTCTTACAGATGAATTTGTGAAACATCTGGGGGTTCAAAGTGCTCACTACCCATCTAGATAAGTTTCCTGGGGGGTGTAGTTTCCAAAATGGGGTCACTTGTAGGGGAGATCCAATGTTTAGGCACACAGGGGCTCTCCATATGCGACATGGTGTCCGCTAACAATTTGAGCTGATTTTCCATTCAAATTGTTAGCGGACACCATGTCACCTTTGGAGAGCCCCTGTGTGCCTAAACATTGGAGCTCCCCACAAGTGACTCCATTTTGGAAACTAGTCCCAAGGAACGTATCTAGATGCATAGTGAGCACTTTGAACCCCCAGGTGCTTTACAAATTGATCCGTAATAAGGAAAAAAAATACTTTTTTTTTTACACAGATTCTCTTTTTTCATCTTTACGGATCAATTTGTGAAGCACCTGGGGGTTCAAAGTGCTCACTATGCATCTAGATACGTACCTTGGGGGGGGGGGGGGGGGGGTCTAGTTTCCAAAATGGGGTCACTTGTGGGGGAGCTCCAATGTTTAGGCACACAGGGGCTCTTCATATGCGACATGGTGTCCGCTAACAATTGGAGCACCGGAGCCCGATGGCGGTTACCACAGCAACGGTGCCGTGGTAACCGCCATGACGTTATGCAACGTCATGGGTCATGAAGGCACCGACTTCCATGACGTTGCACAACGTCAAAGAGCAGGAAGGGGTTAAAGGGGTATGTGTTCATACTGTATAAAGAAGGCTAAGTGGTGGCTCAAAGTACAGTTGTGCTTAAAGGTTTACATACCCTGGCAGACTTTTTTTCCACTCATTGTTAGTGGTCGGGTGAAGCCATTTATTGTCAAACTTTGTTTTCTCTTTTTTAAATCATAATGACAACCAAAAACATCCAAAGGACCCTGATCAAAAGTTTACATATCCTAGAGATTTTGGCCTGATAACATGCACAGAAGTTGACCCAAATGGGTTTGAATGGCTAATAAAGGTAACATCCTCACCTGTGACCTGTTTGTTTGTAATCAGTGTGTTTGCGTAAAAGCTGAGTTTATTGGATCCAGACTTTCATATTGCCTCTGACGTTTCTGGATTGTGAGTAATGGGGAAAGCAGAAGAATTGTCAATGGATCTATGGGAAAAGATATTTGAACTGTATAAAACAGGGAAGGAGATACAAAAAGATATCCAAAGAATTGACAATGCCAGTCAGCAGTGTTCAAACTGTGATTAACAAATGGAAAATCAGGGGCTGTATAAAAACCAAACCACGATCAGGTAGACTTAGGGCCCTTTCACATCAGCGTTTATTTCAAATCGCGGCAGATGCGGTGAAAAAAACCGCATCTGCCGCGATTACCGCATATCGGCTGCACTTGCGGCACGGTTGCGGTAAACGCCATACAAGGTATAGGCGCACTTGTGGCTGCGAAAAAAACCACGTCTGACTGCGTTTTTTTTCGCGGCCGCACCTGCCGCAAGTGCAAAACCGCACTTGCCGCAAGTCCGCTTATACCTTGTATGGTGTTTACCGCAACCGTGCCGCAAGTGCAGCCGGTATGCGGTAATCGCGGCAGATGCGGTTTTTTCACCGCATCTGCCGCGATTTGAAAAAAACGCTGATGTGAAAGGGCCCTAACAAACATTTCGGCCACAACTGCCAGGAAAGTTGTTCATGATGCAAAGAACAACTCACAAATAACATCAGCTGAAATAAAGGGCTTACTGAAAACGAGTGGTGTTGCTGTTTTAAGTTGCACAATATAGAGGCACTTGAAGAAAAATGGGCTGCATGGTCGAGTCACCAGAAAAAAGCCATTACTGTGCAAACGCCCAAAGTATCTCGCCATTAATATGCCACAGAGCACAGAGACAAGCCTCCAAACTTGTGGAACAAGGTAATTTGGAGTCATAAGACCAAAATCGAACTTTTTGCCCTCAACCATAAACGTTACATTTGGAGAGGTGTCAACAAGGCCTATGATGAAAGGAACACCATTCTTATTATAGAGCATCGAGGTGGATTGCTGATGATGTGGGGATGTGTGAGCTACAAAAGCACAGGAAACTTGGTCAGAGTTGAAGGAAAGGTGAATGCAGCATGTTATCAGCAAATACTGGAGGCAAGTTTGCACTTATCAACCCGGATGGGATGTGCTTGAGCGTTCCATGACAATGATCCAAAACACAAGGCCAAGTCGACCTGTCATCGGCTACAGCAGAACAAAGTGAAGGTTCTGGAGTGGCCATCTCAGTCTCCTGACCTCAATATCATTGAGCCACTCTGGGGAGAACTCAAGCACGCAGTTCTTGCAAGAAAGCACAGGAAGCCTCGTCGACATCTACCACAAAAGACTTCAAGATGTCATTGATGTTAGAGGGGCAATACATGGTATTAAGAACTGGGGTATGTGAACTTTTGATCAGGGTCCATTGGATGTTTTTGGTTGTCATTATGATTTAAAAGAGAAAACACAGTAGTTTGACAATAAATGGCTTCACCCAACCACTAACCATGAGTGGAAAAAAAAAGTTTGTGTTATCATTCATGTTCTCCGAAAAAAAGGCCAAGGCCAAGAAAGCAAAAAATCTGCCAGGGTATGTAAACGTTTGAGCACAACTGTATATAGGAGGCAATGTGGGGCTCATGATGCATATAGAAAGCTATGAAGGGTCTAAATGTATATAAGAGGGTATGTGGGGCTCATACTAAATGTATTTAAGAGATTGTGTGGGGTACATGCTGTGTATATAGCCGCTATGTGGAGTCTTGCACTGTATACATAGCAGCTATGTGGGGGCTTGTACTTTATATAGAGGGGATAACACTATATAGGTAGATGTGAAAATGAAACATTTTTCAGATGTGAACAGCACAGTGTGATTTATGCCCATATACGCTGAACAAAAAAAGTAATTAACAGCGAGGGGAAGATATTCAAATTGAACAGTTTTATGAATTGTAGTACATCCTTTTGTATTTACATTATTTTCTGCACTTCTTGCAAGAAAAAGTATATAGGTTCAACCAGCCGCAGCCTCAAAAACAGAATATTGGAGCACATATACAAAGTCCGAAATCCTACTACACACAGCCTATCCGATGCTTCAAAGCATTTTGTGAATGAGCACCAAGGAGCATTAACAGATTTTTTCGTGAGTGCACTAGAATTTGTGCCCATTTTATCTCATGGAGGAGATAAGGTTAAAACGTTGTGAACCAAAGAAGCGCCGTGGACACTGAAAATGAATACTAAGTATCCACATTGTTTTAATATACAAAATGAATTAATGTATTTATATTAGAATTATGACCTGGTTAATATATTGTATTGAAATGTCTTATTTTTAGCCCTTTGCTGTTTTTTTTGTGTGTTGCTTGTTCTAGAGAGACTATACCATCATATAAGGGGTTAAATAGTACTAGGTAACTTGACTGAACCCATGCCTAATGAGTCTTCATTCTCAGATGTGATCAGTAGGCGGGAATTTTTTGCTTGTCTGGTAGCTCTAAAAGTATTTTCATGTTTCACAATTACTTATGCTATGAATAAGGATCACCATGATCCGAAACGCGTAAGCCCCATCTACGCTTTTACCTGCCCCATGTTATACTGGTTTTAATGGATCATTAATAAAGGCTATGTTTTATTAATATCCGAGCTGCTGGATATATCCTTTCTGCATATATGGTGGCTGTGTATTGGCTCATATGATATATAGGGGGCTATGTGGAGGCTCCTATTATATAAAGAGCATACTGTGAGTGTACTCATACTGTATATAGGGAGCCATGTGTGGGCTCATAACTTATATAGGGAGTTATATGGAGGCTTATACTGTGTATAGGCTCATACCATATATAAGAAGGGAGTGTCAGCATACTTTATTCTGCTCAATATTAATACAATTACTGTCAAATAATTAATATGTTAATATTAATATTGAGCAGAATTATTTTCAACCTATTGGTTCAAGCCACCACACCAGTTGCGGTCACTCATGCAGCCCACCGGGAAAACGAGTTGCCCACCCCTGGTATAAATAACCAATTTAGGTTTGAATATGCTTCTTATTGCATTCCACCAATACGTTTAGTATAACATACCTTTGAATCTACTTTTAGGGGTGAATATAAAGTTTCCAAAAGTAATTAATAAAAATGGTGTCCAAAAGGCCCATGTCATTTTTGAAATGTTCACAAAATGCAGTTTGTAAGAGGCAACACTATGATACGTAACATGCAACTTATGTTTTTGACATTCGATTCTGTTCCAGCATCTGTGTAGTAATGTCAGTTATGATCAAGTATCCGTATCGTAAACTTGGGTGCATTCTCATATGTATGTACTACATTTTGCTCTGTTATAGTGTGTATATATATTTATTTTGTAGTTAGCTTAGATGTGTTCCTGTACTACTGTAGTCTGGGGAAGTATCTATTCTCCTTGTGGAGAGTATTCTGCCTGTACTACTGTAGTAAGCTTAGTTCTGTTCCCATATTAATGTAGTAAGCTCAGTTGTGTTCCCATATTTTATTAGTAAGCTTGTTCTGCTCTTGAATTTATATAGTATGTTTGGTTCTTTTCCTATATCTATTTAGTAACCTCAGTACTGTTGCTTTAATGTAGTAAGCTCAGTTTTGTTCTTGTATGTAAGAAGTAAACTTGGTTCTGCTCCTTTAACTATGTAATAAGCTTGGCTCTATTCTCGTATTTATATACAGTAGTATATTATGTTACCATGCCTACATAATAAGCATTATCCTATTCCCGTATCTATGTATAAAGTTTGGTTCTTATTCTGTATCTTTGTAGTGTCGGATCTTTGGTGAATATTTTTGTATAGGCTAGTGTTCAAAATACCGTATTTTTCGCTTTATAAGACACACCCCAAATTTGGTGAAGGAAAAGAGAAATTTTTTTTTTTTAATGTTAAATGGGGTCCATTTTATAATGCCAGTATCCATTTTCTAATCCCTATATATATATCCCCCATCCTAATACACAGCCCCCCCATATTGGTACATGGCCCCCTTATCCTGCAAAGGGCCCCCCATCCTGGATATGGGCCCCCTTATCCAGGTACATGACCCCCCCCCCCCCGCACATGGCCCCCCATCTTGGATATGGCCCCCTAATCCTGGTACATGGCTCCCCCTATTTTGCATTTGCCTTCCTAATCCTGGTACATCCCCCCTTATACTGCATATGGATGCCCCTATTCTGCATATGGCCTTTATCCTGGTACATGGCCCCCCACTCTATATGCCCCCCTGCTGGCGTGCACACACAAAAATAATAAATAGCTGATAACATACCCTCTGGTGCCCCTGCCTTCAGCATCGCCGCCGTCTTCCTGTGTCTGTGCTCGACATCCGATCATGTGATTGCATATTGTTACGTTCTACTAATAACCTAAAGGTACCATTACACGGTACGATATCGTGAACGATATCACTGAAACGTCATGGGTTTGGAGTCGTTCAAATGACATCGTTAGTACGTCGTTGCATGTGACACCGAGCTACGACTATGATAAATCGTTCAACGATAGTCGTTCAGCCAACCTGCTGCATTGTTGTGTGTGACACAGTGATAACGATGTCATTAACGACTTCGCCTATCCACAACAGCGAACAAGTATCGTTCACTGGGTTGTGCGAACGATAGCTGCTTGCCACATCGTTGGTGCGTCGTTCACGTGACATCTCACCAACGATCTCAAAAAGATGTCCTAACGACCGCGCTCCCGTGAGATCGTTACGACATTGTAGCATGCAACAGTACCTATAGACTAATCCTGACCTTTCATCCTATGCTAAACTGTGGGGTGAAATTGCCATCTGGCAGCACAATGATGTTCTTACCTGCCGCCATGAGTACTGCCTGTCTTCCTACCTCCCTCCTCTAGGAGGCGTGGCTTGCTGCCTACCAGCCACCACCCACCAGCGCACGTCTCGGAGCCATGGTGATGCGTCCCTGTTCCCGGACATGTGCGCAGCGTCGGCGGTGGGGACGTTGTGGCACTTCCGGTTCAGAGGGGAGAGACCGGAAGTGAGGTAGCGCCGCCCGGGTGCACAGTTATGGTGTCATACACGCCACTTGAGATATAAGGAGTAGTGATGAGCAAGCACTAAAATGCTCGGGTGCTCAGTGCTCTGACCAAGCATCTCAAGATACTCGTGTACTCGGCCGAGCACCGAGCCCAATGTTAGTCAATGAGTGACAGGCTCCGCCCAAAGACTTCCGGTTATAAAACGAGTATTGCTGGGAAAGGGCGGGAGGGGGGGCTTTTTGAAATCGCTGACACATACAACACCTTGCTGTGGCCCCCAGAGGGATCCTAACAATGAATCTGCTCTCTGTGAGGTGCCAGCTCACTGTGTGCACTGAAGGGAGTTGTGTACGTGTGTCAGATCGCTTATTATTACCGAGCAGTCCGAGCATCTCGGCAGTACTCGGTGCTCGCCGAGCATCCCGAGTATCGGGATACTCGTGCGAGTAACGAGTAGCGCAGAGCATACTCGCTCATCCCTAATAAGGAGGCATTTGTGAGGGGAATAACAACAACTACTCCCCCCCCCCCCCGCCCCGATGAAGCAGAAAAGAGGAAATGTACGTTGGGGTTAAGGGGTAAAAAACTGGGGGACCCTCTGCTGCAGTGGGTACTTTGTAAAAGTATCACACCCCTATACGAGTCTTGTAACGATATGGCATTTTGACAGCTTTATATCATCCACATCTAGTGTAGCATGAGTCTGTTTGTGCTATAATACCTTTATAGCTCTGGAAATTTGGAGGAACCTGCCTGTGTTACTGTAGCAACTGGGTCTGTTGATCTGTAATCATATATGCACTTGTACTTTACATATATAATGTTGATCTATGTAACTCTGCTCATTACATTGTTTTTACTGCTCCTTCTCCCTCACTCATGATTACCATTGTGTAAATTATTGTAATCTATAGCAATTTCTATATAGCTTATTGTATTTTGAAGTGTGAACCCACAAAGACCACTGATCTCTACTCTTCTCTGTACCAATTTGCTGTGATTCTGTATATTCACTTTCACCTGAACAAGTAAAATCATTTAACTGCACGCACTCTCTTCTTTTTCTCTTGCTTTAATCACACTAATAAACAAGTACATTCTTAGTTCCAGTCCAACTAAATTGAGGTTATGGAGTGGCCAGCCCAATCTCCGGACTTTTATCCAATAGAACACTTGTGGGGTGGCATCAAAAGTGCCATTGCTGAGGCAAAGCCAACAAATGCAAGTAAATTGTGGGATGCAGTCAAAGCATCCTGGGCTGGAATAACAGTTGGCAAGTGCCAGAAGTTGGTTGACTCTATGCAACATAGATGGAAAGCACTTCTAAAAAACTATGAGTACACTACTAAATATTAAGTTAGTGATTCATAGGAATGCTAAATCATGAAAAAAAAGTACATATCTTGAGTTTGTAAAGACAAATGCGGATACGGCTATCATTTTGAACAGCCCAATGTTAATTTTTGGTTATTTTCTGTAATGTAGTTAAAAATATATACATTTCTCTTCATGTTTTGAATTCGAAAACAGTATGCAATGTTCCCAATACATAAATATAAAAACTTTGATAAAGATTTTCGGCTTAACTCATGTTTTTGAACATACTGCTATTATTTTGAACACAACTATACAGTGTAATGTATCAAAATCCATTCCTTGGTGAATTTGGTGCAGTGGACTAGATTTTCATTTGGTTTGTTGATGTTAAAGGGATTCTATCACCTCCAAAACACCTTCTAAGCTAGCAAAACATGTCCCTGCAGCATCCCATCACTAATCTTATACTTCTTTTGTCTCCTAAAAGCATCCTGTGAAAATGCATAAAAACGTTTTAATACTCACTCATTAGTGATTATAATTAGCAGTGACTATATTATTTAGTCACCAAGGCGGGCTGTTTTGCAGCTCCAGGGATCCACCCTGTCTGTGTGTTCTGCTGTGATGTGCAGGCATTGCCCTCCCCTCTCTATCACTCACAGAATGCAAATCATTAGTCCTGCCTTCAGTTTCAGTTTCACAGCAGCACAGACAGAGAGAGGCTGGATCCTCAAGGCTGCAAAACAACACCCCCTGGTGACTAAAGAATATGACCCCTGCTAATTATAATCACTAATGAGTAAGTATTAAAACGTTTTTCTCCACTTTCACAGGATGCTGCTAGGAGACAAAAGAAGTGTGAGATTAGTGATAGGATGCTGCAGGGACATGTTTTGATAGATTAGGAGGCGTTTTGCAGGTGACAGGATCCCTTTAAGTTTGATACAGACAACTATAATGTAACGTTATAGTTTTACAACACTGAAGTAGATTTCACTAACTACATCTAAAGTAAAACTACAATACTAATTGGTCCTTCTGTATATGATTGTACTAACAGCTCATAAATGTGTTTGCATGTTTGTATTCCATCTCATTGTATAAATAACACCAAGCAACATTATTTAAAGCCTTGCTACCTCCGCAGCGGGGGGTAAGCAGGTTAATACACTGCTGCAACTTGTGAACTAGTTGCTTTGTGATTGACCCGCAGGCTAATATTCACCAAGCACTGGTGTATGTTTTTTATACTGATGTATGTGTGTTTTGTATACTCATCTGTATGTTATATACTGATGTGTGCTATATAATAATGTTTTATATACAGGTTTGTGTGTGTTGTATATACTGGTGTGTGATAAATAACAATGGGAATTATTTACTGGTGTTTGTGTTACCAGGCCCAGGGTGTAGTGGCTCTGGCCACCATTCAACACTTGGTGCGCAGGTAACTGTCGATTGTGAAAAGATGCATCAGGTGGGCAACAATTACCTGTGCACCAATTTTTGAATGTCTACTCATCCTAACCTTTATATGTATCCCCTGTTTGTGACCACCTGATGTACATTTGTGATTGCCTGAAGAAGGAGCTTTGCTCCGAAACACGTAGCAAATAAATAATGATACTTATTAATAATTTTATCCTCTGGAGCCCTTCATATATATGGCAGTACGGTGTTTAAAACCCTTCTACTCCTACAACTACTGCATATATTACCAAGATAGGAGACGGAAGTTGTTTTTTCTAAGATTTTTTTGCAGAAAGGAGAGGGTGAAGGAGAATCTGTCGCTCCTCCCTTTTGCAATAGCAAGTTGCTACTGCCAATTTTCTATCTCTTATATCTGAGGGATCTGTTTAATAATTTTTCATAGTAAAATCCGGTGATAGATCTGCTTTAAGCTACATTTTAGTCCACAAAATAGCTGTCTCTGCATTATGGTATAAACATGTTTTATGATGCAGAACTGAAAAAGGTAATTTGACAGGGAAAAAGCATGCATTTTAAAAGAAATTAGTAACTTAGCAGATTGAAATAAAATGTCAGGAAACATAACATTTAGGCTTCCTATAGGGATCCTGGATTGTAGCATGGTAACATTTATAGGTCACTACATGCTCAATATTTTACATGGCTCATTGACCTCACAACACAATCCACATAACAAAGGTAGTGTAGCTCACCAATGCATACTCCATTAACACAGTAGGCCTGTTCTTTAATTTCCTCGTGAATATTATGCATCTCCCAGCTCACAGCCGGAGCTGAACATTCATAATGATGCCAGGCATTGTTTTTCTGCCCACTCGCATAGTCTGATCTTTTGATCTTACAGCTTCTTAAAGCTCAGGGGGTCCTTAATGAGTCCTATAAAATGTCATTTCTAATGTGCTACACATACAATTTACATTTTATATAATTGCCAGCTCTGACATTTCCCTTTAAATAAAATGGATAGCTTTCCCTCCCCTTCTGTTGAAAGTGTTTGTGAGTTTTCCGCTATATTCAGCCAGTAGCGGTTGATTGCAGGGAGAAGCTGGCAGCGACCACAACATTTTATTACATATTTATTTTTTTTCTCCACATTACATGGACGTGCTCTGCATCCAACGTATAATAACGATGGTCCAAAGAGAGAGATGATTGTGAAGCTGGCGGATGGCCCCTTATAAGAACAGCTGGGATCCAGGCACAGAATGTGATGAAGTTTCTACAGCTCCTGCTCTTGTGAGCTTGCCAAGGTTACAGCAATGTCTATTTGCCCGGGCATATACACAAAAGAGGCTGAAAAATATTCAGATTCTGAAGAGATGGCTGATTTAGTCCATAGATGTTAACGCAAGGTCAATCCATGAAATTTAGGCTATGCATGTTACCAATATTCCGAGGTCTGTTGTAGTTTTACCATTGAACAATTTCCTTGCAGTTAAAATATAAGTCAAGGGAGGATGATTCCTCTTATCAAATATACATGATTATAAAGTGTATAAATAACTTTTAAAATAAAAAAAAAAAGCAAAAAAAAAACAAAAAAAAAAAAACACTCTTGCTAACAGGTAGACAGGCACATGCAGTGCGCTATCTTTCCTGGCAGCAAATAGCTTAATACAAATTAATTATTCATCTCTTATGTCATTGTTTTGTACTAGACTCCAGTAAGTCCTTTGCTTCATTTATTTTCATTGCTATATAAGGGGATCCGCCTGGAAAGGAAAAACAAAAATATAATCTGTTAAACACAAATTAAATAGATGAAATGCATGCAGCTATTTATTTTACTTCCCCAAAACATGATATGCTGTTATAGTTCTTTAAAAGCTTCATTCTTTAAAAGCTTCATTCTTTGAAGTATTAACAGGACAGACAACTGCTGTTTATAAATTAAATCGAGCATCCATGCAAATAGCAGTATCCGCAGGCAAATCAAAGTGAGAAAAAAGAGCAGGAAGAAAGTGAGCATATCCGAGTATGATTGTGTGTGTCCGGCTGCATTTGTGATTACGTGTTTGTGTCTGTAATCGCCAGAAATATGGCATTTATTAGTGCGTTTATTACATTTAAAGTGATTGTCCAGGTTATTTGAAAAGCTACCAGCCAGGGGTTATCTCGAGCACATACAGGGATCTTATGCACACATTTTTGCTTCGGTTTCCACTGAAGGCAAGGGATAAATGGGAGGCAGAGCTTGGGCATATTGAGAACGATGTATGGGAGACCATCTTGGAATATATTCCAAAGCTCTCTTTAAGTGAACCTGCAAGACTGTCACATATCTATGTAGTCCACAGGGTTTATAGATCACCACTACGACTGTATAAAATGGGGCTGAGGGAAACCTCTGCATGTCCTAGGTGTGGGAGTGACGGTGCGGGTATACTCCACATGATGTGGGAATGCCCCAGGTTGGCCACATTCTGGTCTGGAGTATTGGATATGATTGGAGGGGCATACGGATGTGTGGTTTCTGGAGATCCTGTTACATGCTTGTTGGGATATGTGGAGGAGATTCCAGTTGTGTCTAATATGAAAATAGCCATTGCAAGGTTACTCTACTGTGCTAGGAAATTAATTGCGCAACATTGGACTGGGACTGACCCTCCTACTAACGAGGAGTTTTCCAAAAGAGTGGAGTATATCATACAACTAGAAAGGGGCATCTATGAAAAGAGAGGGAAGCAATCCCTGCATGACATCATATGGGGACCATGGATTCAGTTTAAAGGATTGTGAGATCTGCTGTACGTTCTGAGGTGTGCGGGAGGGAGGATGAGCTGCTGACGTGGGAGGAAGCCAGATTATGGGAAAATAACATAGTTCCTTGCTGCATTGTTTGTGAAGGATATGGAGGGAGGTACTGCTGCCGAGGGATGGGGAGGGTGGGGGTGGGGTTCATATTAAAATGATTGTATTTATGCCATGCTGAATTGAAATTACTGACATGTGTTTACCAAAAGTTCAATAAAAAAGTATTTGATTTAAAAAAAAAAGAAAAGCTACCAGCCAGGCAGCAACACACCTAGGTAAGTAATATATACTCACATAAGCTAGTGAATGGCTGCAAAGGTCACGTGGGGAATGAGATAACATCACTACAGTTAACCTTTGTCAGGCTGCATAATTTTACAACCTTAACAGGCTGCATAGGTACAATTGTACCTTCATATATACCTCCACTGTGGGAAGACTTTACTTGGTTTCAGAAACTAAAGTTCATTCAGCTACAAATGTTATGCTGATATCTATTGGCCAGTGTTGTTACTGGTCACTTATGTTGCTGTCAATTAAGTTTTTTAAGAAGATTCAGACATTGAACAAGAAATGGTCATAGAGCAGGAAAAAGAATACGACTCAGACGAAACTGTTGAGGATGATTCTGTGCCTCAAAGTGCAGGCGACATTTGGACTGCTAAGGATAAAACTCAATGGTGTAGTGATCCACTGACAAATGCACAAACAAAATCTCGTAATGTCCTACGACAAAGAGATGGCCCTGCAGCAATCAGCAACCTGTATACAGCAAAAGAGCTATTCAAGTCAATCATGACTCCCGAGATGTGTGACATAATATTACGGGAAACGAATCGAAAGGCCAAGAGAGTTTGTGATGCTTACAACAACGAACTTGTACAATGTTTTCCTGATTCTTCTGAACGGCCACCACAAAAAACATTCAAGCAATTTACTGAAACTGAACTTCATGCATTTTTGGGCATACTGATTGCTGCTGGTGTGCACAGAGCCAACAAAGAGAATCTGGAGGAAATGTGGAATGTTGCTGCTCTGCCTCTTATACGTGCAGCCATGTCTCGTGACCGCTTCAAGATGATACTCAGATTTATCAGATTTGACTACGAAAATACACGTGCAGAATGTGTGCAAACAGATAAAGCTGCACCAATACGGGACGTCTGGACAATGCTGAACAGTAATCTGGAGAGAGCCTACAAGCCATATCATTGTATCACCGTCGACGAGCAATTATTTCCATTTAGAGGCCATACTAAATTTACCCAGTATATACCTTCAAAACCAGCTAAATATGGCATAAAGATTTTCTGGGCTTGTGACTCATCAAATGCCTACCCATTACAAGGTCAGCTCTACACTGGGAAACCAACTGATGGTCCTCGACAAGTAAACATTGGAGAACGAACAGTATTGGAACTAGTGAGCTCGTATAAAGGCTCTGGAAGAAATGTCACCACCGATAGCTAGTTCCATGGTTGTAAAGAAGTTAAGGTATTGAACTCCTGGAACATGACACTAGTTGGTACAGTGAGAAAAAACAAAAGGTTCCTACCTAGCAACATGCAGTCTGCCAAAGAAAGGCCTGTAAACTCGACAAATTTTGCCTACAATCATGATGCAACAGTCTGTTCATATGTACCAAAGAAGAACAAATCAGTCGTGCTTCTATCATCTATGCACATGGCGGGAGAAGTTGAAGAGACACTAGCAGCCAAGCCAGAGATAATAAAATACTACAACAAAACAAAAGGTGGCGTTGATGTTATGGATAAAATGTTGGGAGAGTACACTGTGAAACAACGAACATCACGTTGGACTTTGGCATTTTTCTACAATATGATTGACGTCACTGGGTTAGCATCCTACATCATCTACAGAGAACACAATCCAAGCTTCAGGACAAAGGACCAACGAAGAAAGTTCCTGAAAGATCTCACAAATAAGCTGTGTATGCCTGCAATTGAAGATCGTAGTACAAACCGAATGATAATGAGAAACCATTTTCTTCGAGGTGCAGTAGAAATGGTGCTTGGACGATGCATTATGGTAGCATCGCAAGCAGCAACTGACCCTCAAATACCTCATGGTAGTCGTGGACCCTCCCCTGTTGTTGGTAGTTGCTATGTCTGCCGAGACCTGAAGTGAAAACAACGTAAGACTAGAAAGTCTTGTGTGGTTTGTGTTAAACCCATTTGCGATGAACACTCGGTAGCAAAGCCAACATGCATTACTTGCAAAGAAAATCAATAAAAAAAAGTTTCTTACACTTTCTTTTATAATGTAAATGAACAGTTTTTTTACTTGTTTATAATAGTTAAATAGCATTATCATTAAAAAAAAATTTATGCTTTTTTCCTTGCATTATCTTCATTCAAAATATATGAGGTACATTTGTACCTATGCAGCTTGTTATGGATGCAAAAAGATCTCGACCCCTTATCTCGGAAGCGGGTGGAGATATTTTATTGAAATTTGGCCAATATATTCTGGACCAAAAATGTAGAGATGTCATGAAATTTCAGCCTTCTACATCTTTTCGAAAAAAAGTTATTGCAATTTTAAAACGGAATAGTTACAATTGTACCTATTCAGCCGGATAAGGGTTAAGGCCCTGTCACCGTGTCAATGTCACTAGCGACATCGCCGAAAAGTGACGCATCAGCGATGTCGCTACCGATATCAAAAGTGTGTCGTGCTGTGTGACAGTGCGACGCAACTGCGATTTATCGCTGGTCGCAGGTCGACAGGTTTATGAGGATGAACGTAAACCTGTCAATCTGCAACCAGCGATTAGGCTGGATCACGCCGTCTGACACCGCAATAGCGATGTTGGCGGCGATCCAGCCTATACCGCAGTATTGTTGCAGATCGCTCGCTGGGTTGATCCCAGCCCAGCGAGCGATAGCTCCACCCACATCGCTGCCGCGTCACCGGCAACATGTTGCCGTGTGACACCAAGGCTGCGATGTCGGAAGCGAGCGTGCACTCGCGCATCGCTTCCGACATCGCAGCCTTGGTTGACACGTGTCACGGGGCCTTTATAGAAAACAGAAGACAAGTAGGGAGAATCGAGGAAGTGGCTTTGGAACACAGGGGATGTAGAGTATATTAAGAATTTGGCTACTTATCATAACATTTCTTTCGCGTAGCCAACATTCAGGAAGATGACAACCATGGGTTCTATACTGCTACCTGTTTCACAGCGAGTACAAAAATCCTCATTTCTTGAATGCTTCTCTGTTCGACCCAGAAATCATATGATGACCTAAACTAGTCCCTGGGGTGTGAAAACTAATACCCATACTACAGAAAGAACAACAATTCTCTTAGTTTACTACAAGACAAACGTTTATATGTAATAACCTTCTGCCAAGGCTTGCATCCCTAGATACAAAAGGTAAAAGCGCCACAAAGATGTGGACTGAAGACTAAGTACGGTTCAATAGAATAGAAGAACAGATGCCTGGGAGGAATATGATGCAGGAGTCTTCTACCAAACGGGGGAGTGAATCGTGCAATACCAGGGGTGTGCTAGAGTAGCCCAATCTTCCAAATTGGCAGATCGGAAATAAAGAATAATGGTAGCCCTAGAGGCTGTCTAACTTCTGAAACAGCATAGTTATACTAGGATGACCAACATGGCATCTGAAAGAAAGAGCTGCACAGCTCTGACTATTCCAGATTGGGTAAGAACCTGTAATGGAGATGAGAAGTGAACTGCCTAAAGAGAGGAATGCAATCTACTCACTCAGGTAGTAGGAAGAGAACATGCTAAGGATTTAGAAGGGTGCCGAACAAAAGACAACTCTGTACCTGAGAAGGAAAGAGACAGATGAAAGCCACCTTTTGGAGATCACCAAGAAGAAAAAATACCTTGCCAGAAAACTGAAACAACAAGGTATCTAAAAAGATTATAGAGTGCACATAGGGTCTTATCCGAGATAAAGGGAATATTTGTGAGAGATGAGTGAATCTGACTTATCTATTATGGTTGTGTGAGACACAACCACTATTGAACCAGCTTTGGCGGCGGCTGCAAGCCCCAAAGTGATGATCCTTTGTTAGGTGCAGAGAATGGGGCATCAGACTACATTGCTCGCCTGTCAGAATAATGTACCAGAGGAGTCCAAATAGATGTAATAGACAAAAAGACTACTTCTATGCGTTTCGTGGTGTTCACACCACTTCCTCAGGACAGTCTATGTAGACTGAATAGACTGTATAGACTTAATAGACTATATAGAAATAAAGTCTAGTTAGTCTTCATAATCTATTTAGTCTATATTAGACTGTCCTGAGGAAGTGGTGTGGACACCACGAAATGCATAGAAATAAAGTCTATTTCTCTAGTACATCTACTTGGACTCCTCTGGTACATCATTCTGACAGGCGAGCAATGTAGTCTGATGCCCCATTTTCTGCACCCAACAAAAGAAAACTGAAGTAGAGAGATATCTCTGATCATCATGATAGGACTGAAAAGTGTCTCAAGACCAGACTGAGGCCCCCCAGATCCAAAAATACTAATAGTGGCCTCCAAAGTTCTTGCTCAAGCAGGCAGTCATGATATATTGCCTGCACGTCAAATTTTGCTGGACAAGGATAACCAAAGCGAAACATGGCCCTTGGGAGTTGACCCTGGCTCAAGACAGACATGCAAAAATTAACAGTAGGATATCTCCATATGAGCGATGCTTTCACCTATGAAAAAGAGGCTTTCCAAATGAATAACTGGGTGTTGGCTGCCTGGTGAAGCCTGTTGTGGAGGTCAGTTGTTTTTCTAAGATGTGTTCCTAGTGTCAGCCTCCAGGTGGCAACATATAACCTATGATCCCTGTGCTTAATGCAAAATGGCTATTGTCCTTCAGCGCCCTGCTTCCTCCTGCACATTTTAACTATTTTTTGCCTCAATAAATTCTACTTTTACGGACGAGTGTGCCACTTTTGCTTTCTTCTATGGTTCCTGTGTCCTACAAGGAACCAACTTATTTTCTCTGTAATGCTGCTGCCCATGTGAAGCTTTTTCAATAATTCGGGCAACCTCTTTATTTATGCACACAAGTGTGTATTCAAAGTTATACCTAGTGATGTTGTACCTATATAAATATTTAAAGAAGCTCCTGTAGTGTATTATGCTAAATTCAGGCAAGCATCAAAGTTTGAGGATTAATCACCTCTCAGAATCGCACAGTGTACAGGCATGCTAGGTACCTAATATTTACATGCACTGGTTTGTTAGTACAAATTTGAAAGAAGGGGGAAGTTCAAAAACTGGCACGTTTCGAGCGTGCTATGCACTCTTAATCAGTAAAGGATGATTAAGAGCACGAAATACGTTTTCTAAACTCCCCCCCTCCCCCCACCCGTCTGTGTTTTATTTTCAATTGAGTAAATAAAGTGATTTTTATATTCACTGGATTGTAGTGCTGGGTATCACTCTTCGTTATCATAACTAGAATTAATTTTATCTTATACACACACACACACATACTTATATATTATATGTGTGTGTGTGTGTGTGTGCGCGCATGCGTATATTATATTATATATATTATATATATATATATATATAATATATATATATATATATATATATATATATATATATATATATATATGTATGTATTATATATATATATATATATATATATATATATATTATATAATATATATATATAATATATATATATATATATATATATATAAACATTTCACATCACCAACAATGCACCATGCTTGACATACTGCAAATACATTGGTATACATTGTCAATGCATTTTATTTAACTCAAAGAAGTCAATTTAAGTGGGCTTTTTTTGGTAGAGCCTACCAGCATGAATTTTGGGGGCAACCCCGTCAGTCACTGTGAACATACAGGATGAGAAAACTGGCAACTGGCATAGACTAATAGCATCGACATGGTTCAAGAATACAAATACTTTACATCTCAGTCTCCTACATGCACTATGCCATCAGTTTTATGCCATATGTAAAGCTTTAAAACAAAGAGAGGGTGAAGAAAAGGTCTTAAATGATCTGACACGTATACGGATGGCCAAGTAACATAACAGCTGAAGCTTATGTCCTTATCCCTAAACTAGATAGCATGGTAAAAGTGTGATATGTTTGATAAATTACTACAAGAAGCCACAAATGGGGTTAAATAATTTGACATAATGCCTCCCAGGAAGTATCCCTTGCTCTAGCCATGTATAATGGGCATAAAGCCTATGGACCCTAGTTCTCATACAAATATAGTATGTCCAGAAAACATATACCACATGGACAATTACCACTGAAGAGAGAAATAAGGCATTCATTTTAATTGGTATTATTTGCTAGGGACAGCATATTCTGATAGTGCCTATAACAGGAATACGTCATTCTAAAATTCCCTTTGTTCCATGACTTTGCAGCAGAGCAGTTGCTCTGGGGAAAGCAGCATCTTTTCTTGCCTATTTCAGGCAGGAAAAATATTCAATGCCGTATTTTTGAGACTATAAGACACACCTTATGATAAGACGCACCTCAGATTTAGACAGAGGAAGAAAATTACGGTAAGACAAGTTTTCCTATTGATTAAAACTTCCCTGATTGTGTAAAGTGGAGGGGTCATTGTCACTCATTTTAATTCACTAGGGTAAAATAAGGATGCAATAAAGCTTTTGTTAATGTTTTTCTGCAGTGTATATTATACACACATAGGGCTGCTACATATGCACATATAGATATACACCGCTCTGCTTCATGTGCATAGATGCACATGGCCCTGCTACACATGCTTAGACACTGACAGACACCCAATTACACATTACCACACTTTGTGCTGATTCAAATATGACCTATGCATACAATAAGGGGCCCGCCAATTAATATATAATTCCGACAAGAAAAACCCAGGACTCAGGCCAAATCAAATTCAAGGATACAATTTTTATTCAAAACATCCAAAACTGGTTAAAAAGACAATGCACAAACGGAACACACAGCAGTATACCCTTGATGATTTTCTGTACTAAAGCCCCCTATTAAGGAATAACAAAAATAGCCAAATGGCTAGCCTAATCCACAGTAACAAGATACCATTGTATTAACATTGTATTCCAGACATAGTAGATGCCAGTGCACCAAACAAATACAGAGTACTACATCAAGGGTAGATGGTAATACCTGCCTATGTCCGCCACCCCTCATTACCACACTTTGCTGTTCCTTCCAGGCATGTAAATTATCATATGGACTTAAAGTTCCTTGAGTTAATCAGGTGGAAGGTCCTTAAGCGGCTCAGGATGTGCAGCCTCTGGTCAGGTCCCTGTAAGCTTCCTCTCCTACTTTGCAGCAATCGCATAGATCAGTGCACAGCAAGAGGAGAGGAAGCAGCTCTCTCGAAGGATGCGTTGTCAATATTTTCCTCCATCACAGGAAACTACCCCTGGACTAGAAGATGCACACACTTTTTTAGCAAGTGTTTTTATTGTTAAAAAGTGTTATATATTGTCGTGAAAACACAAAATATATACAAGTCTGGTTCACCGTTAAGTAGATATATGTGGAAGCTGGTATCCAGGTGGTGCACGGGCAGTTACTAAGACCATCGTGTTCCAAACGCGTTACTATGATTCTGGGATTAGAATTGAACATATGTCCTGATGCCTGATAACTCTTTTCTATGCAATCATACATGTTAATCATTGAAGTAAAGGTATGATTGCACACAGTATCCCAGAGCCTGTAAGGCACTGGCTTCACTTTATATCCCTAAAACCGCTGGTTGGTTCCCTTTAAAGATTTTCAATAAATTATATTTTTATCTAAAACTTTTATGGACATTGCTGTTGGATATCTTAATTTTATGTCTTCCGAAAAACAGCATATACAGCTCAAATAGTATGAGGGACCCTTATGTTTAATTTAGTTGTTTATTAACATAAAGCAAGTACACAAAATGTCTTGGCAGAAAGAATACACTTTCTCTAAAGTCATAATCAATTACACTTGGTCGTCACCTTTATTCTTTTTCCATTCACCAATAAAACACATTGATTACGGTAAAACAAAGTTAATAAAGCTGTAAGAATTTGAAAGCAGATTTTTACTGTCCTTTAATAAATGGGGAACATAAAAAGAAGTTAACTGGTATATGGCTTACACTTTTTTCCCCCGACATACTACATTATGTGACCATTTGCACAGTTACAAAGTAAGCTGGTAGTTTTCATCTCCTCTATAATGCAGACGTGATGGTAATGGTGGAGGACTTCAACACTGGAACTAAGATAATACTAGTCATCAAGACCGAAGTTGTTCTCGTCAGTCTTGATGAGATGTGCTGGAGTCAGACATTCCTGAATCATTAAGAAGCACATGCCTCTTCATGAATCAAGTGAGCCAGATGAGTGGCTTACACCTCTTATGCACCTCACCACAAATCCTACTCCAGTCCCTGCCGGAGTAAGAATTGTGAAGTAGCAAAATCTGTAGCTAGTCATTAATTTGATGAGTAGCGGTCACCATGCCCGTCTAAGCTCCTCTTACTTTGACGGAGATGGGCAAAATGTTGGAGAATGCCAAATATAGCAAAATATCAGTGCTGCCTCCAGTTGTGCCAAAAATATCCATCTTTTCAATGCTGTTTAGGTCAGAATATTGTTAAAGAGGACCTGTCACCAAACCAGGCATGGTGATCTAATTACAGCACTGGATGCAGCATGTCTGCTGCATCCAGGCAAGGGGTCCCCCAGCAATTGAGCTGCCCTGTACCCCGAGATAATACACTTAGAAAACTTACATCGTGCAGCCATAAAGGAGGTGGCTAGAGGCTGCAGCCAAAGGGCAGATTCACACCCCTGCATGTGTAATCTGCCCACCGCTGCCAATCATTGCTTCCCTCTTCTGCAGCATAATAGAGAGGCTTTTTCCCCCCCAGAAATGGCCGTTTAGCCCCGCCCTCTGCAGTGACGTCACCGCTTATACCTGCCCTGCTCTATGGTTAACATAGAGCAGGGTGGGTATAAGCGGTGAGGTCACTGCAGGAGGCGGGGTGGCCGGCCTCCTGCTCTGACATCACCACCTTTCCCCGCCCTGCTCTATGTTAACCATAGAGCAGGGCAGGTATAAGCGGTGACGTCACTGCAGAGGGCGGGGCTAAAGGGCCATTTCTGGGGGGAAAACAAAAAACTCTCTATTATGCTGCAGAAGAGGAAGAATGATTAGCAGTGGTGGGCAGATTAAACATGCAGGGGGTGAAAATCTGCCATTTGGCTGCAGCCTCTAGCCCTATGTTTTTAACATTTTTATACTATCTCATGGGGACATCCATTGCTAACATGGGTTTGTCCACTGCGTCTTAACAATAGCGATCAACATGACATATCACGGAGAATAAAAACGTGGCTCATGATTAGATCAGAGGGCTTCACATCACATTTATAATGGGTACAGTAGTTCAATGCAGAATGTGCTTATTATTTATTATGAATTCTTATTATATTCTATCTAAATATCTTGATTATTATGTCATAATGATTAAAGCCTGATGATACTATTGGCCTAAGATAAGTTTATCACTTAAAAATGAGCCATGAATGAAGGAGTCGGAGTTGGAGTCTGTGCCAGGGAAATTCAGGAGCTGAAGTTGAAGAAGTCGGTGGTTTGGCTTACCGACTTCACAGCCCCGTTAGCAATGACCATGTAAAGGAGAAAGCAATTAAACTAAAAAAAAAAAACAACAAAAAAAACCCTCCATTGGCATCGACCAAATAATCATATGTAATTTTAAATTAACTTTGATGTTCAAAATTGGTATTTTAAAACCAAAATTCATCTGCATGTGTATGGTTTAAGTTGTCGTGGTTGATTCATTAAAAGATGCTTTTTCTGTCAGCTATAAGTGATATGTACAAGATCATTCAAAATAGGTTGTTGATTATCAGGAGACCTGCAGTGATCAGGCTGGGACTGAGATGACTGGGAAAAGGTAAACAGCAGCCCACGATCACCTGGAGGCCAGGGAAGGGGAGCTCGACCCAGAAGAGCAGAGGTAAGAACAGGCCCCATAATAGAGTAAGCAGGCCATGGAATGGTGCTACCTGGGGCACAAGAAACACATTGTCACAAACAAACTAACTATCTGTAGGTCGCCATTTAAACCCCACCAGGGGCTCACACATAGACCTAAACACACAGACATACACAGTAGCTCCATCTTTGCACAGCAGATATATTTTAGAAGGACCTGACAATCCAAGCTAGAGTAATAAACCCAAGGCTCTGACTAAGCTGCTCATAAAACAGCCCCCCAGTGCATAAACTACAGCCACCTTCTGCCACCTAGTGGCTATCCAGGGCAGCAACACCCTTGAAGGATAAGATAATCATCCAATTCATCTTGAGAACACTGATATCCTACAAGATGGAATTAGTGAATTCCGGTTCCGGCGCCAGCGTGGAGATGGCGGTGTGAAATCGCTCCCGACACTGGTAAGCCACAGACCGACAAAAAAAAAAAAAAAAAAAAGCCAGCTGGCAGACACATCGCAGGGCGCATGGAAGAAAAGCACAGCACCAAATGATCAACAGAACCAGCAGAGGTAAGAATGCTGGGGCCCCAGGGATGCTGGAGGGAGCCAAGGAGGGGGCAACCACTCCGCCCAAGAGACATCTGGAGACCCAAATATAGACCCCCTACCCGTCCACTGAATGCAGGTCTATGGCAAGGGAGGTGGCAAAGTTTCTGGCCAGTGACATTAAAAAGACAGTGATGGAGGCAGTAAGGGAAGCCTTGGAAGATCTCCAGGAGATTTCTGCGCAACATGCCAGCGGACTGGACTACCTAGAACAACGAGTGTCAGACCTGGAAGATAAGCTGGCCACAATGGAACATGACCTAACTATCATAGAAGCAGTCCAGCAGGATAAGACATAAAATGGATGACCTGGAAATGAATAGGTCAAGGAGGAACAATCTCAGAATCATGGGCCTCCCAGAATTGACACTGCCCCAACAACCAGACGATATATAAATGCGAGCTAGACCTCCCTAAGGCTTTGGGACTCCAGCGCCAGCGCAAGGTTGAGAGGGATAACAAAGTGGGCCGCCCGAACTTGGAGACACACGACGGCTATATTACCAATGGGTGAGATAACTCACACTCCCAGAGGCCTAGACAAGTTATTGCCAAATACCTTGACTTTAAAGAAAAGGAGAAAATATTAAACCTCTTTAGGAACAGGAGGCAGCCATGGTTGCTCAGAGGCTACAAAGAGGTCCTCTTCGAGGACTTCTCTGCAGAAGTGACCAAGAAACGCAAAGCATACGGCGAAGTGTTCAGCATCCTATCAAGATGTGTAGTTTCTCTAGGCTCCTCTATCCACGTCAAACCATCTCAATTTTACTTCGCCACATCGGCATATAGAACAGAGCTTTTATGACCTTTCTTTGGAGGGGTAAAAAAACAAGAATTAGGGGATGCACACTGATGCTTACACAAGACGAAGGTGAACTAGGGTAAGGCTGGTTTCACACTACGAATTTTTTAAATCCGATGCTCTCCGATGAAATCGGAGAGCATCGGACCGATTTTGGGCCCCATGCAGCCCTATGGGCATCAGACCGAATCGGATGTGCACTAAATGTCCGATTTTATCGGTGCAAAAATCAGAGCATGCTCCGATTTCTGCACCGAAAATAAAATCGGATCGGACCAAATCGGATGGCATTTAGTGCACATCCGATTTGGTCCGATCAAATTATCATGGGGCCCTATGGAGCAGGGTCCGAGGAAACATCGGATGTCTCCTCGAACCCGATTTTACTGTACTGAGCATGCTCAGTACAGTAAAAATGCTCCAAACTGGAAGGCAGGGGTTATAAAAAAAAAAAAAAAAAAAAAAAAAAAAAAAAGTTTATGCTCACCTCTCCCCGAGCCCCCGCTGTCTCCCATAAACTTTTTTTTTTTTAGGACCGGAGGCTACGATTTAAATGCCGGAATCGGATGCTTATTTGGCATCCGATACCAGGAATCAGAAGGGAGCCGATGCTGTCCGAATTTATCAGACAGCATCGGCTCCCTTCAAAATCGGTATGTGAAAGTAGCCTAACCTAATATACGGGGTTATAACATAGCATGTCTGAAGAGACATATCTTAGACTGGCTGAAACGCACTAGCAAACACTCAGACTATACACTCGAGTCAGAGTGGTGCATCCCATGGGACCCAGTAGCCATTCTGCATTCAACAGGGAAAACAGTGGAGCATTGGTTGAAAAATTCGATCATTTTCAAAGCCATGAGGGGGGTTTGGAAAGCACTGAGAATCAAGCTCGGGTTATCTTGGAAGATATCCAAATATCTTAGTCCACAGCGGCACCCGGACTTCAGCCAGAGCAAGTACAACGCACTCTTAAAGTCTGGAGAACTAAGGGCATTAAAACACTACAGGATCTGATGCAGATGGAGGAGAGGAGGTGGTTGATGGCGATGGAGACATTCAGGAGGTGGCAACCTAACCATTTCCATGCTCTACAGTTTGAACAATTGAGGCTACATTTGTTCCATCGCTTATATGACTTAAGGAAAGAATGTTCAAACCATGGACTGGACACTCTACTAGCTAAGGACATAGCGGACATTAGTGTATCCACCATATACGCCATCCTAAGACCTAAGGCGAGACCTAGTTCCCTCGGGGCCTCGCAGGATCCTCAAAAGATGGGAGGTAAGATTACAGAACAAGAAGATTGAGGGGAAGATCTTGATGGGTTGGTGTGAAGTCCATAGGAACACCATGACTGAAAGGTGGAGGGACACCTATTTCAGAGTGATGCATGGGGCAATTCTGGGGTTCAATATACCACCCAACAAGACCCATCCAGATAGAAAACCGTAATGTCCAAAATGTGGGGACATGGGAGTAGACATGCTCCATGGGATATGGGAATGCAGGGTTATCCTTCATTCCTGGAAGGTAGTGATGATACATACTACAGCATCATGTCCCACTTATCTGCCTATTGTGGATATTCCATAACCTGGGGGACCTGGGTCTAGACAAGGTGCAGAAAAAATTACTACACACCATCATGGTGCTACACAAACGACGGATACTGTGACACTGGTTGACAGTGGCGGCACCGATGCTATCAGAACCATCGATTGATCTTAAGGGGGCAATGCTGGTTGAGAAGGTGGAAGCAGAAGGGGACAGGGACACCAGAACAACTAAATTCTTTGCAACATGGAGACCTTTCATAAAAGATAAACTTTCTGGGGGTGACATCCATCAATTAGTATATCCCTTCTGTATTAACACGGCACGGTACAACTCAAAGACTTACATGGCACACTGTAATCACAGGTTTTTCGGACTAAGTACCTTTGTGTCCACGCTGCTGCCAGAAACATGTTTCCTGAGGAAGGAGCTCGGCACGTGGCTCCGAAATGTGTTGGAAATAAACCTATATCACCAGTACCCAGACGTCCAGTGTCGTTGGTGTATCTATATCTTTCTGGCAGCAGCGCGGACACAAAGGTACTTCGTCCGGAAAACCTGTGATTACAGCACCGCATCCTGTGGAAGTACAGTCCCTGCAGCAGCTGCATTGTTTGAGCGATTACGTTGGTCGTGTGCTACACAACAGCACCAGGTGAGCAAGTCTGATTTTACCGCATCACACCTGTCTATAAAGGATAAGACCCTATTTTGCGCATTCTCACCCCTTTAGATATTCTACATGGCACACTTGGGCTACAGAAGGTCAGTGACACTATGAGAAACAAACATAGCGCATGACCGGTATTGTGGTAGTGGTTGCTGGGTGGGGTGGCGGAGCCAGTTATTAAGAAGTGGAACGGTTATTAGCATTCCTATAGGCTGGGAGCTTAGGGGCTGGCAGGAGGTGGAGAAATGTGTCCTCTTTCTTTTTTTATTTGTGGGTGGGGGGGATGTTAAAGTTTTGCTATACTAAGCTCACATACATACTGATTACCGACAATGACACGTGTATCGCCACATGGAATGCAGACAGGTCTGAGATGCACGTTTTCATGAATGGACAATTTATACTTTACAGGCTTTACATGTGGGGAATCTTATGTTATACAACTGTATGTTATTTGTGCAACTTAATATAAAAGGATTTATAAAAAAAAAAAAAAAAAAAAAAAATATAGGTTGTTGAGCCAGAGATTTATTCTGATGATCCCTGAACCCCAGAAAAGGCCTTTTTGCTTTAACCTTATGGAGGTGGTCTTTCCTTCCCATAAATCGGCACTATGGGACAAATGGATGAGCTATATGGAATTATGTTTTACCAATCTTCGGGTAGTAGTGTAAAACCCTGCTTCAAAAATGTTGCTTTGTTCAGGAGCATGAAAAAAATGAAACATTTATTTATGGTCAAGGACAAGAATGCAAGTGGACATGAATACAAGATCACAAGCAGCTTGGTCATCCAAATGTGTTATACTGTAGATCCAATTCAACCTTCAGCATAAAAATTACAGTGATTCACGGACCTTCCCTGGATCATGTTCTAATAAACTAAGGCCCCTTTCACATGAGCGTTTTTGCCCGGATCCGGCCAAAAAAAACGCATCTGCCACCTAACGGCTGCACTTGCGGCAAGCCCCATACATTGTCTATGGGGCTTGCGGCAAGTGCGGTTTTCCCGTGATCAGGCACTTGAGGCAGTTGTGGCCACGAAAAAAAACGCGGTCAGCTGCAGTTATTTTGCGCGGCTGCACCTGCCACAAGTGCTCAATCGCGGCAATACCACACTTGCTGCAAGCCCCATGGACAACGCATGGGGCTTGCCGCAAGTGCGGCCATTAGGCGGCATATGCAGCAGATGCGTTTTTTGTCTGGATCCGGACAAAAACGCTGATGTGAAAGGGCCCTTAACCTCATTAATATCTACAAAACATCTTTACAGAAGCTAAACATTTTCAGAGCTGGGAAGAATACTTTCTCCAAGATGCAGGAGTATATTGGAGAGAAAGAGCAAATGTACATTAAAAGGAACCTGTCACCAGGTTTTTGCCATCCCATCTGAGAGCAGCATAATGTAGAAATAGAGACCCTGATTCCAGCGATGTGTCTTTTACGGAGCTGCTTGCTGTCATTTTGATAAAATGAGTGTTTTCTCTGTTGCAGATTTAGCAGTCTGTGAATATGCCAGTCTACCTGGCAGTAGGCCAAGTAGTCTGCTAATGATAATCTCCAGTTGATTAAACAGTGGTTTTGTCAAAACTACACTGAGCAGCCCAGTAAGTGACATCGCTGGAATCAGGATCTCGGGTCCTAGATTATGCAATTCTCAGATTAGGTTGCAAACACCTGGTGATAGGTTCCCCTTAACTATTCAGTGTTTGTGTAGAAGTAACTTCAGTATAAGGTTGTGAAACGGCACTTTCTGGTGATTTATCAGAATAGGCAGGAGTGTACATGAAAAAATAACATTCTTTTTGGCCATTATTAGACTTGAATTCTGAATTTTACCAGTTTTTCTCCATTAGAAGTCTCCACATTTTTTATTTACGAGCTTTATTTTTTTTCCTGTTTCAACTTCTCTCCATCCCATCACACCACATGCTTTAATAAGGCTTGTGGAGAGATTTGTAGACATCTTCAAGCAGTTATTGAGCATGATTAATCAGTGCAACAAATAAAAAAAAAAAAAAAAAAAAAAAAAAGACCGATAAGTAGGGAAAGACATCTTTCCTTGTAAGATGTATTACGGCTTCCAATGGCGTAACTTGAAGCTCGTGGGTCCCGATGCGAAAGCTCCAACGTGACCCCTAATTATTACAAATCTTTAACAGCAATAGTCTTTTTGTATAGGCCAAAGGGACTTTTGGGCCCCCCTAGGCTCCGGGGCCCTGGTGTGATCACAACCCCTTTACCTATTGTAGTTCCGCCCCTGACAGCTTCTTCAGTAACTATTATTTATGAAAGTGTGCCTCTATAAACTAAACTCGTCCTATGTTGCCCAGGTACAAAGCTACTAGTTTTTTTTTACATTTCCCTTCAACGTGTTATAATGCTCTTTTATTCAGAGCATAAAATGAATAATAAAAAGTCATGAATACACTTTGGGCACCAGGGACTGCATACAACCCTAAAATATGCTCTCCACTTCCAATTAGACAGTGCAAGAAAACCTAGCCCCATATACTGAGAATGTTTCAGATGGCTTGTAAAAGACCCTGTGTGGCCACAGTATTTTAGAATGTAACTAAAGATCAGATTTCACTAACTATTGCTGATTTTGCAATTTAATTGGTTGAAGACTAAAAAGCCATGGCAGCGGTAAAATATAAGTAATCCTATGTAATGGTGCAATGAGGAAATTCAATTACAGTAGACTAAACTTTCACTATATAGAAGTATATTCAGTATCTTTATAGCATCAATAAACAGTATAAATACATTTTTAAACCAAGGCTACCACCTCAATTCCATTGATGATGAGATCATTAGAGCCACAGAGCTTACAAAAAATAATATTTAATGACCCTCCCTTGCTGTGCTACAGGCAGCCTCCAAATTTAAGAAATATCATTATCCGAAGTTCAATACCATCAGATACAAATAGAGGAACATATCCTCGTAATGGGAAGAGCTGCAAAACCTGCGCTCATGTAAGGACAATAGACAAGATCCAAATACCCAACACACAGCAAGACTAAGATTCCTGTATATTCACAAGTTCCTCTTCCAATATGGTGTACTAATTCTATGCACCATATGATGCTGGTAGCTTCTATGCCGGTGAAACAGGTCAGAGCAAGGATGAGTTCTCATCGTCACACGATTACACACAAACACTCATTTACCAGTAACCAAACATTTCTGTGATCCTGGACATTACATAGACAATATGAAAGTTGTCATAATAAAAGGCAACTTAAACTCACAAAACAGTGTAGGGTCTGGGAATAGAAATTCATTACTAAGCTTGATTGTGTGCGAACAGGACTAAATATGTCTGGAGGATTTATGGCACACTACAGAATCTCAACAGCTTTCTCCAAAGCATCAAAAGTAAAATCCAGGATTTGAAAACGGAGGACTCTCACACTTTAACGTTTCATTATTTTAAATATTTTTTTTTGTTCTTTCTACTGGCCAACAGGGTACAGACATTTTACCTTAACGATTTTCTCCAGACACACTGTTGTACCATTTCTCAAGATATTGGTGCTATAAAACTGTCACACTGCTAATCTTGACCAATTTAGGATTCTCTTTCTAAAATCAATGTTTTTTATTTAATGACCATGCATTTGCTCCTTTGTGTGTATATAATTGTGTTTCTTCTAGTATCTTGCCATACCATGCCCAGGAAGAGACACAGAATGTCTGAAAGCTTGCTGTGTAACATCAATTATTTTATTTGTTTTAGCCATTAAAAAGGTATCACAACTACATTATCATTTTGTTTCCTCCACTAAATGCACTTGGGAATGCAAATCAGTAACACAAGCAATATGTGGCTGGGCTGTGACTCCTGGAACACTACGAAAACATAGCCATACCACAGATACACCGCTGATCCATTCTGTACTACAAGTAAAAATGGATGTCTTGTTCTGTCCTCTTACATGCTGACACTGTGTGAAATCTGGCATAAAGCATAAACCATAAACCTACTCTGTCTTACACATAAAACAGACTGTTTCCTGTTGTGTAACTTGTTTATTGGTCAACAGGTAATTTAAGCTGTAAAACTAGAATATAAATGGCACAAATGGGTACCTGGGCATATCATATGACACAGCTATGACAATATACAGTACAGAAAAGCACACAGCAAGACGGAGACTTGTACGTGAGAATACATGAGCCCCTAACAGACACAAACTGTGTACAATGATTCTATGTAACCGAGCAATAATCCTAAACATTATAAAATCAGACAGAAGTAGTTCTCTTACCAGATATACTATCTCAAGGATAATGGAGTTTTTAAGAACAGTACAGGAGAACAATACAAACACTTGTGCTCTAGATGTATCCGCTTTCAAAATGGTTGCTACTACTCAGAATGCTTTGGGGCTCACCCACAATACACTAGGATCTTAAAGGAGAAAACATTGAGTAATGCAGATAATGCTGCTAACCACATGAAATATCACAAAAAGAGAACATGTTTTATTAAAAAGATGTGGAAAATTTAGCCTTACTTTTTCCTACTAAATCTAAACGGGCAGAACAATAAAACATAACAAGCCAAACCACCAGAACCCATTTGTACAACCTAGGGCTACAAGCCCAATGTCTGCTACAGGTGTTTCTTTGACCTCACACCATGGCTGCTTTTGTCTCGGATGCAAATGATAGTAAGATTTGTCTTGAGACTACATGGAAAAAAACAATGAGGAGGCTTAATTGAGAGAACATCACACCAGTCCTACTCCTGGGATTATGGTGTGGCAATACGGTAGTCGGACATATCAAAATTTAATTCCAAGTATATTTACAGATGGGTGTTCAATTAATTTGGTTGTAGAATCAGTGATATGACCATTTCTCCAGTGTCCCACGAAATATTTTCAAACAAGACAATGCCAGGTCGCATGTTGCTCATGCTGGGAGCAGCGTGCATAGCTGAAACGTGCTAACATGGCATCTTTGAACCTGTCGTCCAATGAGCAAATGCGTGATGCAATTAATCATTAATTGTAAAGGGAGCTACCAGAAGTGATATGTCCAAATGCATTCAGTGTGGCCGAACTGCCATATGGCAACCATTAATAACTTCACTGCTAGCAGCCAGGTAGTGCCAGTGTGTTAGGCTAGGGTCACACTTGCGGCTGATGCAAGTGCTAAAAATTAAGAAATTTTTGCTGCAGCATATAGCGTTAACGCTATGCACTGCCATGGTACATAGCCCCATAGAAACCCGCTGTTTTCCTTAGCAGCAGCTCCACACAAAGCAGCAGGAAGTGCGCTTTTCACCAGCGCACAGGAAAACGTTGAAGGCAACATTTCCTGTGCGCTGGTGAAAAGCGCACTTCCTGCTGCTGTGTGTGGAGCCGCTGCTAAGGTAAACAGAACGTCACTAACATCACGGCAGGTCAATTCCTGCTGTGGCTCCCGGACACCCGTCGGAGGGTTAGTATTTCATTCTTTATTATTTTTCATACATTTGCTACATTTAACTTTGCTTTCACAGTGTTATATTAGTACACTGCAAAATCTAATGGGGGCAGTCACACGTCACATAGGGGAGGAGGAACCAGGATTCTTCCTCCCCTCTGTGACATCAGATGCAGCAGCGTCCGCCCTTATAGGAAAAAGCACCAACGCTGCTGCGTAAAGAATGGACACAGTCATTCTTTTTACGCAGGCACTTTTTCCTATAAAAGCGTGGCTTATTTTTACGCACTGTCTGTATGGCAAAGTGAATTTCCCATTTACTTTGCCGGCAGAGAAAAAGCACATTGCGCATTTTGAAAAGCGCAAAAATACGCAATGTGTGAACGCAGCCTTAGCATGACATCAGCAGACACACCCACTCAACACAGCAGGGTGGAAAAGAAGAAGCTGCTCTTCCAACGTGACGACACTGGAATCTGCAGGATCGCTGGTAGGAACGGTCCGTGACCATGCTGAGCCAGCAAAGAATAGTGCCAGGGAGAACAGGCAGACAGTTAGGAACTATCTGCTTGAAAAGTCTTTGCCCCATAGGAAAAAAAATAATAAAACTTAAAGTATAGCCTCTTTAAGGAGTGTGGATGGCTTTACAATACGTCTATATAAATAAAGTTTTACTGGATGTCTCATTAGAACATATGTTGATCACCATAACATTATACTTCGAATATGTCCATTTCTGAAAATACTCCTAGGTTCAGAGGTTATATTTAATAGTATGGGTAAAGTATCAGTGTTATAAAACGTGAAGAGCGTAGTAAATCTTAGTATAAGGAAAGCAAAAAATAGTCTCCTCTTTGACTTTTGAAATACAGCGTAATGTTTTACCATCTGCTATTTTTAAGCTGATGCAGGCATGAGCATATGGGTGAGCTTTTCTCCAGCAGATGCGGTCTACTTAGAAGTTATAATAATAGTCTTTCTGTAAAATAAATCATTTACATTCAAAACCTGGCTAGTTACAGCATTTGTGCTCCAGCTCTGCAGCCTGTAATTTCCAAACTCTGAATGGCATTAATATTTTATGGCAAGTTTACAGAAGGCAATCTCACTCAGAAGAGCTTTTATTTCTTGTGTATTACCAAAATGGAAGTGATTGAGCAGATTTTTTTCTCCACTTTTAGCAACACCGGTTATAAATGATTAAGCACAACCTGCTTTACAATAATGTAGACATGAGCAGACCTGGACTACCAGCATTGTACATGATAGGAAAGAAAATAACGGCAGGTTCACTGCAAACAAATGCAGAACAGACGATATAGTCTACTTTTAAGCCCTGTAGAAGATGGGACTGAACAAGGATTGTCCATGCGGCTTTAATGGTACCGTCACACGGTGTGATCTCTGCGGAGATGTTGCCGGCAACTCAGGGATGTGGCTAAGTAGCGGCAACATGCTCATGAGTTGCCGCATGTGACAGGGTGATAATAAGGCGATAAGTTGCCTAAGCAACACCGCCAGGTTTCCCAACATGTTGGGAAACCTGGCGATATTCCTCAGGCGATCTGCCTGCATCGCCCTGTGTGATGCTGCAACTGCGATGTTGCCGGCAACTTCCCCCATAGACTCCCATGTTATGGATCACTGCCAGGGTAGAGTTTAACCCTGGCTGCGATAGCTGCCGGAAAGATCACAGATGCGTTGCCGGCGATATCGCTGCGTGTCACATCACAACAGCAACCATGGCAAAGCGCCAAAAAAGTGTGCGCTCCCATGAGTTGCCACAGAGATCGCCTCGTGTGACGGTACCATAAGGGATGCAGAACGCACATGGAAGATTGCAATGGAAAAGCTACAATGGAGCTGATCACATTGTTATAATGCGGAGAAACTGTACAGTTGCTATACTGTAGATCCCACTGAAGCCATGTCATACCATAATTGCTTCCTTTTTCAATATTTCCTGTAGGAGAGATGTCAGTAGCAATGCTAGCTCTTAACCTCACCTAACATGACTCCAGGTGGTTTCAGGTGAACAGTAAAAGGTTAGCTTTGATGCCTGCAAGTGTCCCACTTGGCCTGGTGACCATTACAAGACCAGATCCGTAAAAGGAATCTGTTACTAAACACTATCAGAAGGAGATTTTCACTAGTAAACCTGCTGGTACATAGTCCTCCTCATTCATAAGCTCTATGTAGCCTCGCCCCATTGCTGATTGGCAGCTGGGCACAATACATGGGCTCTACAACGGCATATTTGCAATTTGCACTCTGCAAAATCCACTCTATGCTTATTTCGAGAAAACATGTGTGGAAATCAAATAATCACTGCACCAGCAGATAAATTTCCAGAGGATAACAATATTTAAATCCTGAAGAATAAAGCTGTCATCATTTTACAACATGGAGAAACAGCATAAAAAAAAATTCCTGAAATTATGTTTCTTCTTGATTCTGTTTCTCAAAAAGTTAAATAGAAAATTATCATGTGGCCCAAAATATTACTAATAAAAACTCCAACGCAACCTGCAAAAAAAACAAGCCCTCACGTGACTCAGTAACAGAAAAATGTATAGCCTTAAGAATTCGTTGACACAAAAAGCCTTTATTTAGGTAAAAAGCGTTTTTAACTTGATCATAGCCAAACCTAAAAACTAACACTATATAAATCTGGTATCACTGTGATTGCACTGACCAGATGAATAAAGCTGCCTAATCACTTGTACCGCAAAGTGAACGACGAATAGAAAAAGTAAAAAAAAAAATAAAAAATAAATAAAGCCAATTCTTCAACTGCTGTTGATTTGTTCATTCTCGCTCCCAAAGATCGCTGTAAAGGCCCAGTCTCACACTACGATATCGGTAACGATATGGTTAGTACGTCACGGGTTTACAGTCATTCTAACGACGTCGTTCAGAGTGACACGTACAAACGATCAACGATAAACGGGCAGATAGTTGATGGGAGGTTTGTGAACCAGACCTTAAACCAAACGATGAGTGTTCGTTCAACCTGCAGCGTGGGTGTGTGCGACACCTCAATAATGGTGTCGTTAACAACCTCGATTGAGAACTGAGGGACGTAGGCGAGCTAACGACCACAACTATCATTTGCTTGTCGCGGGATCGTTGCTGCATCGTTAACAAGATCTATATGTGTGACATTTCACTAGCGATCATTGAATGTCGTTCTAGCGATCTAGGTCAAGTCGGATCGTTGGCCGGTTTGCCGACACATTGAAGCGTGAGACGGGGCCTTTAGGCTCGGCTCACAATTATCCTGCGCTCTACGCTGAGCACTCATTTAAATCTCTAAAAAAATGTGATTCAAGCTAAATTGTCAAAGGAACATTCACTGTAATGAGCCAGATGGAGTCACTTTGAACTTTATTGAGGGGTGTAGTTTGTAAAATGGGGTCACTTATGGGGTTTAGTTTCCTGGCATGTCAGGGGCTCTGCCAAAGTGACATTTCACCCCCAAACCATTCCAGCTAAATCTAAACTCCAATGTGGTGCTCATTCTCTTCTGAGCTTTGCACTGTACCTCAAAAGTCCTTTTCGACCACATATGGGGTATTGGTGAACTCAGGAGAAATATTGTAACAGATTGTAAGGTGCATAATCTCCCGTTACCCTTTTTGAAAATTAAATTAAAACGTTGAGGCCAAAGCAACATTTTAGTGGAAAAAATGGTAACATTTTATTTTCACAGCCCAATGTTATTTATTATTATAATTATTTATTTATATAGCGCCATTGGTTCCGTGGCGCTTTACATGTGTAAGGGCAGAACAAGGATGAGAACATAAATAACGACAAATAAATCATACAGGTACATTAGGGCAGAGATCCTGTCCACAAGGGCTCACAGTCTATAAGGGATGGGTGGGAGACAGTAGGAGGGGCGAGAGGTGAGATAATCTGCTGCACTAGGTCTCAGTGTGGGTTATAGGCTTGAAGGAAGAGGTGGGTCTTCAGATTTTTTTTGAAGGTTCCCAGGGTAGGGGAGTGTCTGATGTGGTGTGGAAGAGAGTTCCAGAGTATGGAGGATGCACGAGAGAAGTCTGTATGCGGTTGTGGGAGGTGGAGATGCGGGGGGGAGAAAAAGAGTTCTTGAGAGGAGAGCAGATTGAGTGAGGGGTGGTATCGGGAGACCAAGTCAGAGATGTATGGAGGGGACAGGTTGTGGATGACCTTTTATGTCAGGGTTAGGGTTTTGAACTGAGATCTCTGGGACGTAGGGAGCCAGTGGAGGACTTGGCAGAGGGGGAAGACGGGGGAGTAACGGGGCAACAGGTGGATGAGTCGGGCAGCGGAATTGAGGATGGTTCGGAGGGGTGCAAGGGAGGAAGCAGGGAGGCCGGTGAACAGGAGGTTGCAGTAGTCGAGGCGGGAGATAATGAGGGCATGGACAAGCGTTTTGGCAGTGTCATGGTCAAAGAAGGAGCGGATCCGTTATATTTTTAAGCTGGAAGTAGCAGGAGGTGGCAAGGGCCTGGATGTGTGGCTTGAAGGAGAGGGCAGAGTGGAGGATTACGCTGAGGCACTTGGCGTGGGGGACGGGTGAGAGTGTGCAGTCGTTGACCGAGATGGTTAGGTCGGGTAAGGGGGGGGGGGGTTAGTGACTTAGGATGGAAGGGGATGACTCTGTTTTATCCATGTTGAGCTTGGGGAAATGAGCAGAGAAGAAGGATGAGATGGCGGACAGGCAGTGTGGAATTTTGGATAGCAGGGAGGTGATGTCAGGGCTGGAGAGGTAGAGATGGGTGTCGTCGGCGTAGAGATGGTATTGGAGGCCGTGGGACTCGATGAGTTGGCCTAGACCGAGGGGGTAGATGGAGAAGAGTAAGGGTCCCAGGACTGAGCCTTGGGGAACTCCAACAGATAGGGGGTAGGGTAAGGAGGGGGTGTGGGAGTGGGCGACGCTGAAGGTCCGGTCTGTTAGGTACGAGGAGTTCCAGGAGAGGGCCAGGTCAGTGATGCCAAGGGATTCTAGAACTTGAAGCAGGATGGAGTGGTCGACTGTGTCGAAAGTAGCAGAGAGGTCGAGGAGGAGAAGGATGGAGCAGTGTCGCTTGCTCTTGGCGGTCAGTAGGTCGTTGGTGACTTTGGTTAGGGCTGTTTCAGTGGAGTGGTGGGCTCAGAACCGGATTGCAGGCGGTCAAAGAGGGAGCACAATAAGAGATGGAAGGACAGTTCGGAGTAGACATGTTGCTCAAGCAATTTTGAGGCAAAGGGGAGGAGAGATATGGGACGATAGTTGGAGACTGTTGCGGGGTCGAGGGAGGGTTTTTAAGGATGGGTGTGATGAGGGCATGTTTGAAGGATGAGGGGAAGACGCTTGTGGTAAGGGATAGGGCAGGGATAAGGACAGTGGTGAGGTTAGGGATGAGATGGGAGGGGAGAGGGTCGAGGGCACAAGTGGTGAGCTGTGATTGTGCTAGAAGGGAGGAGAGGCGCACTTCAGTCATGGAGGGGAAGTTACTTTTGGTCAAGGGGGGTTGGGTGATAGAGAGGGAGGGCCGAGGGGATTGAGAATCGAAGCTCTCTCTGATTGTCGATCTTCTGTTTAAAGAAGCTGGCAAAGTCGTCGGCGGTGATGAGGGGAGAGGGAGGGGGTGCGGGGGGACGGAGTAGGGCGTTAAAGGTTATGAAAAGTTGATTGGGATTGTGGGAGAGGGAGCTAATGAGAGACGAGAAGAAAACTTGTTTTGCTTGAGGTTTCTTCAGGGGTGAGGGAGTTTCCAGAGAGGGAGGAGTGTGGTAGGATAGGACGGGGGTTGAGTTTACAAGGTCTCTGAGGGAACAGAGGCGGGTGAAGACGAGGTCTAGTGTGTTACCGTTATTGTGTGTGGCTGAGGAGGACCATTGGGAGAGGCCGAAGGAGGAGGTTAGAGAGAGGAGTCTTGAGGCAGCAGCATGGGGGTTATCATTGGGGATGTCGGAGGAGAGGAGGTGGAGAAGCCAGGTTGTGGTCGAAGAAGGTGAATTCCAGCAATTATATAACATTGGGTTAAAATTTCTCACTACTCTCCTAGATGAACTCCTTGAGGGGTCTAGCTTCCAGAATGGAAAACAGGACGAAGTGTTTGTGATCCGCGCTGCTGGAAAGGAAACCATAACCCAAGAAGTCTGGTGCAATGATGCTTTTATTCCGAAGCATTTCAGAGCAGCCTCTGCTCCTTCTTCAGGATTAACAGCAGAGAAAATCACAGACCCGGACACAAAAATGGCATCCGAGGCACACATCCGAGGCACACATCCGATCCGGTCCTTTACGGTCCAAGGGGTCTTGCAACAACCAGGATCCCCACGGACAGGAAAAAAATTGTGATGTGAAACTAGCCTCAAAATGAGGACTGCTAAACAAAGGAACTGCATTTTCAGTGGAGCATTGTAGATAAGTGCATAAACACAATATCATAATTTGGTGTTTTGCTTACTCGATTTCCATTGTTTTTCTGCTTTTCTCTGTACTCTTTATCCCCATTTAATATGTGCTTCATGGACAATACTACCAGGTGTGCATCTTGTGGGATGCAGTCATACCTTGAACAGCCGGGAATACATCTGCGCTCCATGTCAGCATGTTACATATTTGGAAAGTAATTATGAAGGTAATGGATCTAAATATGCAGCTTGCAACACTCTGGAGCATTGCAAACCTGGAGAGAGGTTTAGAGCTCACTGAGCAGCTCTGCCTTGGGTCAGTGACACGGAGAAAGGTGGAGGTGGGGCAAGGTCAGGATCCAGAAGTAGGTAGCTGGGTAACAGGAAAAGGAATGGAGGGAAAAGTGTCACTGAGCCCAATCCTGATGTGGCATAACTTAGTAAATATGCCTGCTTAGCTGATATTAGGGATGCAGGACCAGGATCACTACAGCAGGATGCTGCTCCTAGCAACCAAGAATTGTGGTAGGTAGGAGGGAAATAGAAGAGCAGCAAAGGCCAGACAGATATTGGTGGTAGGGGACTCTATAATTAGATAGACAGGGTCATCTGCCGCCGAGACCATGAATGCCGAACAGTGTGTTGTCTGCCAGGTGCTCTGGTTCAGCATATTGCGGATCGTATAGACCGATTGCTAGGTGGGGCTGGAGAATACCCAGCCATCATTGTACACAGTTACCAATGACAAAGTTAGAGGGAGGTGAAAAGTCCTTAAAGTGTAAATTTCTTTTCTTTTCTCAAAGAAATGACAAAGAATAAAACCCAATACTGCACTGGTTGTCCGTGATGGGTCACATAGCAGCTAAGATAATGCTTTTTTATGCCATATGACTTATTTTCTCACTTTTTTCTGTGCTCTTTTAAATACAGCATTTTCTGTCTTTGTGGCAATGGCTAAAGCCTGCCAGCACCGTGTGTTTTACCACAGCTCCTGATAGCGAGCAGTGCAGTGTGATAGCAATCAAGTGCTGGAAAAGAAAATGGTGCCAACCTAGGGTGTTACACGTGATAATTTTGATTAAAAAGGTAGACTTGGCTTGTTCACCTTGTATGGTTGCGAGAGTCACAACCACTATATAAGTCTAATATCGTCCTGATGTAAATTCAGGACGGTTGCAGCAGTCTTCCAAAAACGTAGGCGTCAGCAAAAAGGAGATAAAAAAATTGAAATATGCTACCACGCTACCATCCAATTTGTTCATCTCCTCTTTGCTGATACGCCTAAGGGCCACGTCACACACACAGATATCTGTGCAGATATTGTTCACAGATCTCTGGTTGCAGTGAAATCATGGACACATTGGTCTATTTGTATATGGCCACAAAATGGATCAATTTGTCCATGATTTCACTGCAACCAGAGAGCTGCGAACAATATCTGCACAATTATCTGTGTGAGAGACGTGGCCCTAAGAGATATGAGTGAGATCTGTGGAGAAAAATGAGGAGTTTGCACTCTTCCTGACCTTCTAACATTGCTTAGCATTTGTGCTGTAGCCTGTGGTAATCTGATACATTGTTTTCTCGTGAGCTGCAGTCTGCAGTTTAGGCCATGTCCCCTTTATCCTTATCTGAAGACATGCCTATATTCACTGTGAAGACGGATCTGACTGATCATAAACGTGTCTGTTTATACACAGTGCAGTGAGGACACTTCACAATTTTCTAATGAAGAATATTAGAAATTTTATTAAAATCACTTGCTCTACATTATTATTAAATAAAAATGTAAACGGTGGTTACGCTTTAAAACGTATTACACGGAATTAGAAGAGAGGTTAAGAGGTTGGAAAAATTGGGCTTGTTTAACTTAAGGTACTGTAACACCATCCAACATGCCGCGGGTGCGCGCTCGCTTCCGACATCGCAGCCTAGCTGTCACAGGGCAAGATGTTGCCGATGACGGCGCTGCGATCTCTCAGTGGGCTGGTATCAACCCAGCGAGCCATCTGCTGCAATGCAGCGAATAGACTGGATCGGCTGTGTCATCGCTATTGCGGTGTCACACCGAACGATCCCGCCAGTTGTGTAAGTTGAAGTTGACAGTTATTCCTACATGCAGGAAAACCTGTCAACTCTGACTTGAACAACTATCATTGTTGAATCGTGTGTTTACATGCTACGACGCAACAACGATGTTGTTTCAACATCGTTCCTGACGTCACTTTTGAACGAAGTTGAAACGTGTAACGGGGCCTTTAGAAATTAGATCTCCTCTGAGACATCATTTTACTATGTATAAAAACTTGTGGTCATTACAAAGAACTGGCAGATGACTTATTCCTTCCAAGGACCTTACATAGGACCAGGGGGTCACAAGCTAGGGGTAGAAGAAAGGAGATTCAGGAGGCTAAATAGGAATGTGTTCTTTATAGGGACATATTTATAAGATAATTTAAGCACAGGAACATTTTAAATCACATCTAATTGAGGAACTTATTCCAAGAACTACTGATTAATATGAGCTTTTTCTTATGACAAAACCCCTTTAAGATAAATCTGCACATCTAAGGGGGCCGTCACACGCAACGATTTCTTGCCCGATATCGTTTAAGCGATCTCCTTTTTGATCGCTTAAGCGATATCGGGCAAGATATCGTTGCATGTAATCAAGCGATTTACGATGTTAAATCGCTTGATCGTGACATCGCTGATCTGAGGTCCGGTTCTCAGATCTAGCGATGAACGATGCCACGATCTGCTTCATCGTGGTGTATAACACCACGATGAACGATCTCCCAGCGGCAGAGCCTATGCTGGGAGATGGTAACTATGGTACACGTCGGGTAACTAAGCGACGTGCGGCCCTAGTTACCCGATGTGTACCATAGTAACGAGCGAGATCGCGGCTCCGCATCGCTGGTGAGTCTGTCTGTGTGACATCTCACCAGCGATGTGAGCGATATTGTAAGCGATTGCGCGTGCACGTGATCGCTTACAATATCGCTAAAGATATCTGTGCGTGTGACGGCCCCCTAAAAGATCATTACTGCTTCTTCCATGTCCTGCCAACTGCCCAAATGGATGTTTCCAATCCCATATATCCCATAATTCATTTGTGAGAAATTGCATACCAAATTGTGGGATATACTTTCTCCAATCACCTCAAAAAATCACAAAATTAAGGATAGAGCAATTTATTCCAGTGATGCACCTGAAGGGTTAACAAACCTCCCAAATGCAGTCATGCTTGAAAATGTAGTCTAGCGTGTATATTATATAGTGCTCTAGTGTGAATATTCTACACACACACACACACACACACACACACCACACACACACACACAGGAGTGCATCACAAGAAATTAGATCATCAAAAAGATCATTTATTTCAGTAATTCAATACATAAAGTGAAACACATATTATATAGAGTCATTACAGTGTAATCTATTTCAAGTGTTTACTTCTGTTAAAGTTGATGATTATGGGAAAATTCGGCCTGAGGAAGACAACAATCCGTTGTGGAAACACGTTGTGGTAAATAAACGTGTTAATTCCATAATTAAATTCCTTATTTGTGCACCCCAGCGCTCCTAGCTAGTAACTTATTTCCTTGTTCCTGTACAACCACCCCCCTTGGGGTGTGAGGTTACTGGAGCAGCGAGGGGGGGGGGGGGCACAGCTATGCTTAACCAAGCGGCCCTGGAGTAATAGGACCTGCGTTGACGTCAGACCCCATGACCATGAACCCCCCTCCTCACCTCGCCCGACTCCACTACCACCCTCCCTCCCCGCCCAAGGTCCTCACCTAGGGCTGACATGAAGTCAATGCCTCCCTGAGCCAGGTGCACCAGCCCGCCCCTGTTTGTAATGACTCGATACAATATATGCGTTTCACTTTTTGTATTGAATTACTGAAATACATTACCTTTTTGATTATATTCTAATTTATTGAGATGCACATTATAATATATATATAAAAACACACACACACACACACACACACCAACTAACATTTATATATGTGTGTAGTCAGTCCATACACACAAGTCCGTTTAAAGCTGGTGGGAATCTAAGAAGAAATAAAATATGTAGATTTTGTTGGAAAAAAAATGGAAAAAAATTCTGGTAAGCTTTTTAACATGGAGACTAGTTGAAAAATAATTGACGTAAAGTAGATATACGGTACTTGTCACTTCCATTTTGTCTGCTTTCAAAATCTCACTAAGTTTGAAACCTGATTATTTATCTCAATTTTCCTCAAAACGTCAGATATGATTTATATTGGTTTATAAAATTATTCATCTAAACTTATCACTAACAAAGTACAATATGTCATGACAAAAGTCCATCAATGGATAACAAGCAGCATTTATCACTACATTAAGTGTCACTAGGAAGAATTACAAAACCAGGCCTGGTTAGGAGCGCCATCAGTAGCGGTGATGGGAGTACAGAGCCTCTGTATTATCATCTAACACTTAGAGTATCTTGAATAAATGTATTATCCACATGGTGTAGATAGAAGGTGCAAAAACTACCCATTATTAAAATTATGATATATTAAATGACAGTGCGATTAAGATAAGCAAAAGGGCGACTCCCAAATAATCATGTAAATATATATTGGTGTTAATTAGGATTGCATGACTGCAAGAAAATATAACTTAATAGTCGTTAATACTACACATGAATAAAACCATACAATTAATATATGTACAACATATGGTTATATAGTAGTGGACATATTCAGTATAAATATTATTACCAAGATATAATGATGCTTAATTAGGTATATATTATACAGCTGGTAGAGCCATACAATTAATATATGCAAGGTATAATTATAGCAGTAGACATAGTATAATATCACCACAATATCATATGATGCTTAGGTGTGTGTTGTATAGCTTATGGGGCCACTAAATGAGGTCTAATACTGCTAATAGTAGTTGGCTGAAAATTAAACTAATTTGTACTTCTAGAAAACAGCTGAATATAAACCTTACAGTAAGGAATATTGGTGTAATCACTAATATCCAGGATCAGTATTGATTTTACATTACCATTATTTCATTCCTTGCATAGTCTCTAAGTTGGACTATTTATAATGATTTAGATTGTTATAACACTTACGTCCATTAATCATTCATACTCACATATAATCAAGTCTCCTTACAATCTTTTTTTATATGCCAGACCAATACAAACAGGTTCGACATTTATAAACATTTCATTTCCCACCAGTTGCACTGATGAATAGAACATACCATTCCTTCTTCCTTAAAGCGTGACCGTTGTTTTAATTTATAATTTCATAAATCAATAATACACATGAAAATAACAAAGTTTGCATATATTTGATCAGATAAATTAGCTTCTTTCTCTTCTTAAAGGGATCGTTCATTCCCCAAATTCTCAATTCCTGGTTAAAGAGAACCAACCAGCAGGTTTTAGGTTTATAAAGTGAAGTCGGTGCCTTACAGGCTCTGGGATACTGAGTGCAATCTTACCTTTACTTCAATGATTACATGTATGATTGCAGAGAAAAGTACTATCAAACGTCGGAAAAACTGTGCGGCACATTTGCATAAGTGCAGCAGAACTTCACTATGAGGGGCTGGGTTTCTTTGTATTACTCTATTACTCCCCTGTTTGTTCTCAGCCAAACCCTCCTTCCTCTCTCCCTCCCTCCCTGTCACTAAATACCCAGGCATATTACGTCTGACATTGTGCATGGAGATAGCACAATGTCAGGCATCCTATGTGCCCGAGCTCATCACTCCTTCCTGTGTCTCCAGCTTCTAGCCCTCACGGAATCTTCTCTGGCTGTCTAATCGCAGTGTCACAGCACAGGAGAGGGCCCCGCCCCGCCCCCCCCTCCGGGCCACAGCGCAGGAGAGGGCCCCGCCCCGCCCCCCCCACCGGGCCACAGCGCAGAAGAGGGCCCCGCCCCCCCTCCGGGCCACAGCGCAGAAGAAGGCCCCGCCCCCCCTCCGGGCCACAGCGCAGGAGAGGGACCCGTCCCGCCCCTCCGGGCCACAGCGCAGAGAGGGACCCTCCCCCCCTCGGCCACAGCCAGGAAGGGACCCGTCCCGCCCCTCCGGGCCACAGCGCAGGAAAGGGACCCGTCCCGCCCCTCCGGGCCACAGCGCAGGAGAGGGACCCGTCCCGCCCCTCCCCTCCGGGCCACAGCGCAGGAGAGGGACCTGTCCCGTCCTCCGGGCCACAGCGCAGGAGAGGGACCCGTCCCGCCCTCCGGGCCACAGCGCAGGAGAGGGACCCGCCCCGCCCTCCGGGCCACAGCGCAGGAGAGGGACCCGCCCCGCCCTCCGGGCCACAGCGCAGGAGAGGGACCCGCCCCGCCCTCCGGGCCACAGTGCAGGAGAGGGCTCCACCCCCCCCTCCGGGCTACAGCGCAGGAGAGGGCCCCGCCCCCCCCTCCGGGCCACAGCGCAGGAGAGGGCCCCGCCCCCCCCTCCGGGCCACAGCGCAGGAGAGGGCCCCGCCCCGCCCTCCGGGCCACAGCGCAGGAGAGGGCCCCACCCCCCCTCTGGGCCACAGCGCAGGAGATGGCCCCGCCCCCCCTCCGGGCCACAGAGCAGGAGAGGGCCCCGCCCCGCCCCCTCCAGTCTGTGCATCTCACAGAAGAAGCAGAAACACAAATTAGTTTAACTTTTGGCCAACTACTATCACCAGTATTAGAACTTATTTACTAGCCCCATAAGATATACAACATACACCTACAATTAAGCATCATATATCTTGGTGATATTATTTATACTAAGTATGTCCACTACTAAGAGCGGCACAGCACGGTGAGCACTGCAGCCTTACAATGCTGGGGTCCTGGGTTCAACTCCCACCAAGGGCAACAGCTGCAAGTAATTTGTATGTTCTCCCCGTGGGTTTCTTCCTGGTTCTCCGGTTTCCAGCCACACTACAAACACATACTGATAGGATGTTTAGATTGTGAGCCCCAATGGGGACAGTGATGCAAATGTATGCAAAGCGCTATGGAATAAATATTTTTACTATACATGTATACCTTGCATATATTAGTTGTATGTCTCCATATCCTGTATGCCTAATTAAGCATCATATCCTACTTTGGTGCTAATATTTATACTAGATATGTCCATTACTATATAACAATATATAGAATATAACATGTGTAGTATTAATTTATACTTTGGCATAATCATGCGATCCTAATTAATATCAATATATATTTTCCTGATTATTTGAGTGTCCACCATTTCAGACCTCTTGCTTATTTTATTCACTGTCATTTTTGATTGCACCAATAACGTTTTGTTTTTAGAATTGGGTCGTTTTTCCACTTCATCTGTCCCATGTGTATGATAGGTTGATTCCAGCACATCCAGGGTGCTTCCCAATAATTGACAGGGGTCATCTCATAGAGACTAAGTATCTGTCACAAATGTCACAGTACAAACCACATGTAATATTAAATAGAACTTAGACCTGATGAAGCTGGTGTACTTATATCAGAAATCTATATCACATTGGCTTTATCGTCCTTTTAAAGGTTTTCCTGCTAAATTTTAAGCTTACAAATTATTAACAAAGGATCAAAGTGGAATTTATAATGAAGCAGCTGATATTGTGAAATCTTTTTCCCCACCATAGACCCTGGTCATATTAATCAATGGGGAACTCTTCTGTTCACACTGTCTCCTGAATCCACAAGGATTAGACATTTATCAGAGTTTTACGACAGGTTTCAAAAATCGTCAGAAAACTGTATAATATGGAAAAAATACATTACATATTAATGCCAGCCGTAAGGTACACAGGACCAATATAGATATACATCAATATATTTCAGTACAATGTTCTTTATATTAAAGAGACAACTTTTCAAAGCGGTTTTATTGCTAAATAAAATCATATAAAAAAAAACACCTTATTTTACCTTTATCTGGATGATTTAAAATCATGATTTTCCGATGTGCCATCCGGATTTTGGATTTGCCAGCAGATGGACTGTAAAAGTAAAGTTTTACAATAAACTGCATCAACTACAGAGTATAAATTACATTTTACAGCAGAGCTCCAAATGGAGCAGGACTTTTGCCATCTAGTGGACGACTTCTAGTACTGCACAAGAAAGTTCAATATACATCTATTAAGAAATGTCCCCTCTCTAATTAGCTGACACCGTAATTGTTCTTCTACCAATTAGTTTACTGTTATTCAGTGCAGACGAAGGAAAAGGGATATATGTAACCAAGTATGAAGGGCAAATTGTAGGCTTATCCTCTGACTTCTAAGAACAGATAATTGCAGTTCACTGTTTGAGAAAGGTAATCATGCAGAATCTATCTCATAATCATTCATTAATTGAACCCATTATGTTTATTTTAGGTGTTTTGAAGAAAAAGTCCAAACTCCTTAAACTTTCAGCTGCTCTGCACATGAAGATAACCGGAGGTGGCCCCACTGCTTGGTGTTGGAAATGACAAAACTACAAGTATAGTAATTAATCCCACGTTCACAGTCCACAGATCTTTTGGTCACTTACAAGCAGGGGTGGTTGGGACTGCAGTGCACCTTGGATACTGCCCCCCTACTCCCAAAAAAAGGCCTGCGGTTGATCTTCAGTAGTGATACAATGTGCACACTAGGGTTTAGCTCACATGTCCAGTAATCAGCATCTGTTACAATGGACCCAGCAGGTCTCTGTTGGCAAAAAAGTTGTTGTCAATCATACTTTTTTGTCCGTTTTAAAAAATACATTTCTGGAAGGTCCATTTTTGTGTTCATGACAGTCTATGAGAAACAGAACCAGTAACTAATGGCTACTTATCTTCCATGTGAAAATAATCCAGTAAGGGAAAAAAAATGGATCCTTTCCAAATGAAAGAAAACAAATGGCTAACGGATTGCTGCTGGATCTGTTGTAAGTTAGCCTGACAGGACCGGTCCAATCTTCTGAGAAGACCACCATGCCTCCGTACCCAAGGAGCTGCTCAATGCAGTAGGTCACGTATGCTCGCCGAGCAAGAAAAACAAGCATCTGAGTGGTTGTAGATGCCTCAGGCTTCCCTGCAGTCAGCATCAGTAACCTCACTATTGGTAGAAGACTTGCTGCACAGGCACACTGCTCATGGGACTGTAAGGCTCCTTGTTAGTAGAGGAGAAGAGGGAAGGAGGAGGAGGAGGAGAAGGAGCAGAAGAGGGAAGGAGGAGGAGGAGGAGAAGGAGCAGAAGAGGGGAGGAGGAGGAGGAGGAGAAGGAGCAGAAGAGGGAAGGAGGAGGAGAAGGAGCAGAAGAGGGAAGGAGGAGGAGGAGGAGGAGGAGAAGGAGCAGAAGAGGGAAGGAGGAGGAGGAGGAGGAGGAGAAGGAGCAGAAGAGGGAAGGAGGAGGAGGAGGAGGAGGAGAAGGAGCAGAAGAGGGAAGGAGGAGGAGGAGGAGGAGAAGGAGCAGAAGAGGGAAGGAGGAGAGAAGGTGAGAGAGGGAAGGAGGAGGAGGAGTAAGGACATAAGAGGTAGAGGAGGAGGCAGAAGGCAGCAGGATGGGAAGAAGGCAGGAGAGAAGGAGAGAAGAGGGAAGGAGGAGGAGGAGAAGGAGCAGAAGAGGGAAGGAGGAGGAGAAGGGAGAGAGGAAGGAGGAGGAGGAGGAAGGAGGAGAGGAAGGAGAGAGAGAGCAGAAGAGGGAAAGGAGAGGAGGAGAAGGAGCAGAAAGAAGGAGAGAAGAGCGAGAGGGAAAGGAGGAGGAGCAGAAGAGAAAGAGGGAGAAAGGAGGAAGAGAGGAGGAGGAGAGGAGAAGGAGCAGAAGAGGGAAGGAGGAGGAGAGAGAGGGAAGAGGAGAAGAAGAGGGAAGGAGGAGGAGGAAGGGAGAAGGAAGAGGAAGACAGAAGAGGGAAGGAGAGGAGAGAAGGAGCAGAAGAGGGAAGGAGGAGGAGAGAAGGAGCAGAAGAGGGAGAGGAGGAGGAGAAGAGAGAAGAGGAAGGAGGAGGGGGAGAAGGAGCAGAAGAGGGAAGGAGGAGGAGAAGGACAGAAAGGAAGGAGGAGGAGGAGGAGAAGGAGCAGAAGAGGGAAGGAGGAGGGGGAAAGGAGCAGAGAAGGAGGAGAGGAGAGAAGGAGCAGAAGAGGGAAGGAGGAGGAGGAGGAAGGAGCAGAAGAGGGAAGGAGGAGAGGAGAGGAGGAGAAGAGGGAAGGAGGAGGAGAGAAGGAGGAAGGAGGAGAGGAGCAGAAGAGGAAGGAGAGAAGAGGAAGAGGAGAGAGAAGAGAAGAGGGAAGAGGAGGAGAGAGGAGAAGGAGCAGAAGGGGGAAGAGAGGAGGAGGAGAGGAGGAGAGAAGAGGGAAAAGGAGGAGAAGAAGAGCAGAAGAGGGAAGAGGAGGAGGAGGAGAAGGAGCAGAAGAGGAAGGAAGGAGAGAGGAGGGAAGGAGAGAAGAGGGAAGGAGGAGGAGGAGAAGGAGAAGAGAGGGAAGGAGGAGAAGAGCAGAAGAGGGAAGGAGGAGGAGGAGAAGAGCAGAAGAGGGAAGGAGGAGGAGGAGAAGGAGCAGAAGAGGGAAGGAGGAGGAGGAGAGCAGCAGAAGAGGGAGAGGAGGAGGAGAAGGAGCAAGAAGAGGAGGAGGAGGAGAGAGCAGAAGAGGGAAGGAGGAGAGGAGGAGAGAAGAAGAGGGAAGGAGGAGGAGGAGAAGACAGAAGAGGGAAGGAGGAGGGAAAAAAGGGAAGAGGAGGGGGAGAGAGGAGAGAAGGAGCAAAGAAGGAGGAGGAGGAGAGAAAGGAGAGAAGAGGAAGGAGGAGGGGAAGGAAAAGAGGAAGGAGGAGGAGGAGAAGACAGAAGAGGAAAGGAGGGAGGAGCAGAAGAGGGAAGAGGAGGGGGAGAAGAAAGGGAAGGAGAGGAGGAGAGGAGCAAAAGGGAAGGAGGAGGAGGAGAAGGAGCAGAAGAGGGAAGGAGGGGGAAGGAGCAGAAGAGGAAGGAGGAGGAGAAGGAGAGAAAGGGAAGGAGGAGGAGCAGCAGAAGAGGGAAGGAGGAGGAGCAGCAGAAGAGGGAAGGAGGAAAGGAGGAGGAGGAGTAAGCAGAAGAGGGAAGGAGGAGAAGGAGGAGAAGGAGCAGCAGAAGAGGGAAGGAGGAGAAGAGGAGGAGGAGCAGCAGAAGAGGGAAGGAGGAGGAGGAGCAGCAGAAGAGGAAGGAGGAAAGGAGGAGGAGGAGCAGCAGAAGAGGGAAGGAGGAGAAGGAGGAGGAGCAGCAGAAGAGGGAAGGAGGAGGAGGAGGAGCAGCAGAAGAGGGAAGGAGGAGGAGCAGCAGAAGAGGGAAGGAGGAGGAGGAGGAGCAGAAGAAGAGGGAATGGGGAAAAAAAGGGAACGAGGAGGGGGGAAAAAAAGGGAACGAGGAGGGGGGAAAAAAAGGGAAAGAAGAGGGGGGGAAAAAAGGGAAAGAGGAGGGGGGGAAAAAAAGGGAAAGAGGAGGGGGAAAAAAGGGAAAGAGGAGGGGGGAAAAAAGGGAAAGAGGAGGGGGGGAAAAAAAGGGAAAGAGGAGGGGGAAAAAAGGGAAAGAGGAGGGGGGGGGGGGAAAGGGAAAGAGGAGGGGGGGGGGGGAAAAGGGAAGAGGAGGGGGGGGGGGGAAGGGAAAGAGGAGGGGGGGGGGAAAAGGAAAGAGGAGGGGGGGGGAAGGGAAAGAGGAGGGGGGAAAAAAGGGAAAGAGGAGGGGAAAAAAGGGAAAGAGGAGGGGGGGGGGGGGAAAGGGAAAGAGGAGGGGGGGGGGGGAAAAGGGAAAGAGGAGGGGGGGGGGGAAGGGAAAGAGGAGGGGGGAAAAAAGGGAAAGAGGAGGGGGAAAAAAGGGAAAGAGGAGGGGGAAAAAAAGGGAAAGAGGAGGGGGAAAAAAAGGGAAAGGAGGGGGAAAAGGGAAAGAGGAGGGGGAAAAGGGAAAGAGGAGGGGGAAAAGGGAAAGAGGAGGGGGAAAAGGGAAAGAGGAGGGGGAAAAGGGAAAGAGGAGAGGGAAAAGGGAAAGAGGAGGAGATAAAGGGAAGAAGGAGGAGAAGTAAACAGGAGAAAAAAAGTTAAAGGAGGAGAGGGGGGAAGAAAGAAAAGAAGATGGGAGGGAAAGTAGGAAAAGGAAAGAAGCAGGAGAGGGAATGAAAAGAAGTGGGAGATGGTAGGAAAAGTAGGACGAGATGGGAGGAAAAGTAGGAGGCGAGGGGATGAAAAAAAGGAGAACAGATGTTCCACCATAATACTACCGTGTTTCCCGAAAATAGGGCGCCCCCCGAAAATAAGACATGCGTGGGGGGGCGCCCTACTTTCTAATATAAGACATCCCCCCGATTATAAGGCGTACCTGCGGTGCATTCCGCCGATCACAAGACAGGGGCATGCATCTGTGTCCCCGCTCCCCGCTGCCCCCACTGTCCCGGCCCGCCACTCTGGCGCTTTCACAGCCCTGCAGCGCTCTCTGCTGGTCTCTGGCCTGCCCACGAGCCCTGCGCCAATCACAGCGCAGGAATCATTGGGCCAGCTGACGTCAGTCCTGGGCTGTGATTGGCCCAGGGCCCCTGCGCTGTGATTGGCCCAGGGCCCTGCGCTGTGATTGGCCAGGCCTGCGCTTGCACCACCAAAGCAGCACCGCAGAGGAAAGAAAAGAAAGTACGGTGAGAAAGTGAAAGTGTGTGTGAGATGTGTGTGTGTGGAGTGTGTGTGTGTGTGTGGTGTGTGTGTGTGATGTGTGTGAGATGTGTGTGTGTGTGTGTGTGAGATGTGTGTGTGTGTGTGTGTGATGTGTGTGTGATGTGTGTGAGATGTGTGTGTGAGATGTGTGTGTGTGGAGTGTGAGAAGTGTGTGTGTGAGAAGTGTGTGTGAGAAGTGTGTGTGAGATATGTGTGTGTGTGTGAGATGTTGTGTGTGTGAGTGTGTGGTGAGATGGTGTGTGTGTGAGATGTGTGTGTGTGTGTGAGATGTGTGTGTGTGTGTGAGATGTGTGTGTGTGTGTGTGAGATGTGTGTGTGTGTCAGGTGTGTGTGTGTGTGAGATGTGTGTGTGTGTGAGATGTGTGTGTGTGTGTGAGATGTGTGTGTGTGTGTGTGAGATATGTGTGTGTGTGTGAGATGTGTGTGTGTGTAGAGTGAGTGTGTGTGAGATTGTGTGTGTGAGATGTGTGTGTGTGTGAGATGTGTGTGTGTGTGTGTGTGTGTGTGTGTGTGTGTGAGATGGGTTGTGTGTGTGTGTGAGAGTGTGTGTGTGTGTGGTGTGTGAGATATGTGTGGTGTGTGTGAGAGTGTGTGTGTGTGAGAGTGGATGTGTGTGTGAGTGTGTGTTGTGTGAGATTGTGTGTGTGTGAGATGTGTGTGTGTGTGAGATGTGTGTGTGAGATGTGTGTGTGTGTGTGGTGTGAGAGTGTGTGTGTGAGATGTGTGTGTGTGTGTGAGATGTGTGTGGTGTGTGGTGAGATGTGTGTGTGTGTGTGAGATGTTGTGTGTGATGTGTGGTGTGTGAGATTGTGTGTAGATGTGGTGAGATGTGTGTGGTGTGTGAGATTGTGTGTGTTGTGTGAGATGTGTGTGTGTGTGAGATGTGTGTGTGTGTAGGTGTGTGTGAGTGTGGTGTGAGATGTGTGAGATGTGTGTGAGATGTGTGTGATGTGTGTGAGTGTGTGTGGTGTGTGTGAGATGTGTGTGTGTGTGAGATGTGTGGTGGTGTGTGAGATGTGTGTGTGTGTGTGAGAGTGGTGTGTGTTGTGGTGTGAGATGTGTGTGGTGTGAGATGTGTGTGTGTGTGAGATGTGTGTGTGTGTGAGATGTGGTGTAGTGTGTGTGAGATTGTGGTGTGAGTGGTGTGTGTGTGTGAGATGTGTGTGGTGTGGAGATGTGTGGTCGTGTTGTGGAGATGTGTGTGTTACGTCTGGGATGGAGAGTGCTGCTGCAGTGGGACACGGTACCGTACTGGGATGGGAGGCTGCTGCAGTGGGATATGGTACGGGATGGGAGGCTGCTGCAGTGGGAACATGATACCGTACTGGGATGGGAGGCTGCTGCAGTGGATACGGTATCATACTGGGATGGGAGGCTGCTGCAGTGGGATACGGTATCGTATGGATGGGAGGCTGCTGCAGTGGGATACGGTATCGTACTGGGATGGGAGGCTGCTGCAGTGGGATACGGTATCGTACTGGATGGGAGGCTGCTGCAGTGCAGTTTTGTTTTGGCTAATATAAAGACACCCCCGAAAATAAGACATGGCGGACTTTTTGGAGCAAAAAATAATATATGACAGTCTTATTTTCGGGGAAACATGGTATAGATCTGCAAGAGCCATCTGTCCTCAAGAGTTGGGGTTATCTATAAAGTGAACTTTAAACACGTTGTGAATGGATTTATTTTCCTGACACGTTTTTTCTTAAAGTATGTGCACATGTTCAGTATTTAAAGCAAACATTTCTGCATAAAAAAAAAAAACTTTTTTTTGAATTTTTCCCCCATGCATTTGAATGGCTTAAAAACGTTGCAAAATTGCTGAAAGAACTGACATACTACAGATATGAAACTGCTTCAAATCAAATCTGGAAGGCAAAAATAAGGAGCATGTGCATGAGATTTCAGAAAACTCATGCAGTTATCTTTTCCTGGTAAACCAAAATGTCTTTCACAACAAAAACGCAACACAAAAACGTGTGAACAAGCCCTTACTCAGACAACAACATTCCTCTATGTGTAATACTCTAAGGCTATGTTCACATGTAGCGCTTTTAATCCTTTGGTGCTGCGTTTTTGTTGAAATCTGCACCAAAAATGGATTAAAAAATGAAATGCTGGGGGGCGTGTCCTGCTGCTGATGGCGCCGGACGCTTGCTGAGAAGGCTCCGTCGCTCAGGCTGATCCATCGGCACCCACCGACTACCACCGGGCTCTAACGCCTCTGTATATTGGGAAAAGACCCTCCACACAACATTGTGATGCCGCGAGCGGGCTCCCGGCGCCGGGAAACAGACGGTAAACTTACCGATTTCTTTGGATCTGACACTCAGAAGCCCTCCAAAATGGCGCCGGCTAATTCTGCCCCGGCTGCTTCCTCATCCCCCACAGGACACGCGCTGCGCTCTCCACGCTCTCCTCCCGGATCTCAGGGAAGGGGGTCAGGAGACAGAGATGAATCTCCAGTATCAAAACGATCCCTCCGGGACATGCTGGGGTCCCTAAGGGACTCCATGCTAGGAGAAATACGCTCCATGATAGGAGACCTGCGCACAGACATGGCGGCTCTGGGTGAAAGAACGTCACACCTTGAAACAAAGATGACGGACTTTGTATCTGCTCACAACAACCTCGCTGACGATTATAATGTGATGGATAAGGAGATGAAACAGACGCAGTTAACCCTTTCCCACCTTGAGGACGGTTTGCGTAAAAGCAATGTCAAACTGCGAGGGGTAAAAGAACTGGACCAAGAGGAGGATCTCAGGAGTATCATAACTACGTTCCTTATGGCGGTGCTTCCAGATGTTCCCCCTGCTGTGTTGGAGGTAACAAAGGCATATAGAATACCAAAACCGGCCAAAATGGCCAAGGACATTCCAAGAGCTATCCTGATCTCGTTTCATCGGCCCGATGCGAGAGAAATCCTCCTACGTGCCATGCGCTCCCACCCTACTCTGCCAGAACCGTTCACCACCACAGCGGTCTTCCCGGATCTTTCACCAGGGACTCTTGCCAGGCGCAGGGAATTCGCACCAAGCTGCAGGGTTTTACAGGAGAAGGGGATTCAATACATCTGGGGATCTCCGGTTTCTTTAACCTTCCGCTACAAGGGGACGAGACAATTCTTTCAGTCTCCATCACAACTACGCAAAGTACTGCGAGCCTGGAACCTCTCTGGCCCGGGAGGCTCACCACCGACTGACCATGACGGATCCCGACATGGACCTCAACGAAGGGTCGAAAAAAGCTCCAGCCGAAGCCCGGAAACAACGCGCTGAAGCCTGTGCGGACGTGCCTCAGGCTTGTATAACTGTTTTCTAAGGGGATCCTCGCATTGTCCCCAGGTAGACCCTTATTCGGGTCACTGGTGACCGAGGGTTTCCCTACCCCCAGGAGACCCCCAGGTATGGGTCCTGGCGAGCGGGAGGAGAGCTTGAGTATTTCCTGCCCTTCCTAACCCAGCTCGCCGGACTTGGCCCGGGTGGTTCTTTGTGTATTAAGGTTTACATTTGTGTGTTACAACTGCTTGTTTAACGTTTTCCCTTACCCCTCCCTTCCACCCCTACCTACGTTCACCCTTTCTCTGGTCATTCCCATTGCTCTCTTTTCTCTTGCTTTCTTTCACTCTATTCTTTCCTATCTCTTCCCTCTGAACTCTTGCTACCTACTTCTCAAGACCAATAAGTGTCACTGCGCCCAGGGCCTCAACTATTTCCCAAACCCGACAACTTGCTGCATTTGGTCTCAATAGCCCATGGCGGGGACAACATCAATGTTCCAGATTGCCTCCCTTAATGTAAAAGGGTTAAACTCTGCAGTGAAGCGTTCCTTCCTTTGGAGGGAGGCGCGTAGACTGCGTGCTGATGTGCTATGCGTTCAAGAAACGCATCTAGTGACCTCAGACAATCACAGGGTCCATCACCCATCTTACCCCCATATCTTCTTTGCAAACAACTCAGTAAAAAAGGCAGGGATTTGCGTCATTGTAAGTAATAAATTGCAGTTTCAGCTTAAATCGACCGAGTCTGACCCTCTAGGGAGGTTCCTTATACTGAAAGCTCTCATATCTGAGGAATTGTACACAATTGTAGCGTTGTATGCGCCCAATGTGGGACAATATAAATTCCTGAATTCTTTATTTAAGAAACTGAGGGCTTCAGTAGAGGGCTCCCTGATAATTTGCGGGGATTTCAATGCTATAATGGAGAGCAGACTTGACACATCATCTTCTTCCGCACGACGGGGGGGGAATTGTCCCAATTGTGCCATGAATTCGGCCTCCACGACGTGTGGCGATACCTCCATGCCGAAGAAAAGGGACTTCACATTCTTTTCAAACAGTCACAAGTCCTATTCCAGGATTGATATGTTTCTGATAGGAGAGGCTTTGTTGCTCCGCTGCGAGTCGGCTTCTATAGGCCAGATCTCGTGGTCGGATCACACCCCCATTTCTCTGGGTATTAACTTAGGACAAAAGGAGGTGTCGCCCCGTCGCTGGAGGATGAATGTGGGCCTGCTATCCAACCAAGAAATTGTCGACTTCTTAGACCATAGTCTGGCAGACTATTTCCAAATAAACGATAATGGGGAGGTATCGGATGGTCTACTATGGGCTGCTCATAAAGCAGTTCTCAGGGGCCTCCTCATACAGAAGGCATCACAACAAAAGCGAACGAGAGATAAACGATGGAGAGAACTCACTGAGCAGATCACTGAATTAGAGAAAATCAATAAAGCCGCCCAGACTCAGCGGATCACATCACAAATCTTAGCCTTACGAAATGATCTTAGATCCTTCCTGTTATATCAACACGAACTTGGCCTTCGAAAACTTAAGACTCGATTTTACGCTGCTGGGGACAGAGCGGGTAGACTGCTGGCCAGACGACTTAAAAAACGGGTAGTGCAGTCAATGGTGACCTCCATGAAAACGACAGGGGGGGGGACCGTCAGAGACCCAAATAAGATCGCCGATGCGATGGCAGACTTTTACTCATCCTTGTATAACCTAAAAGACGATCCCGGGACCCCACAACCGACAATAGCACGCATCCGAGATTACCTGGACCATATAGATCTGCCAACTCTCCCTCAGGATAAGCTGCAGGGACTGAACACCCCATTCTCCTTGACAGAGGTGCAGGCGGTGATTGGGTCCCTGAGGCTGAGCTCAGCCCCAGGCCCTGATGGCTTGGCAAACGAATATTACAAAACCTTTTCCCATCATTTGGCGCCCTACCTGCTCCGACTCTTTAATACCTGGCAGGCTGAAGGGGCACTCCCTCCGGAGGCCCTGGAGGCCACGATCACAACAATCTTAAAACCAGGAAAACCGGCTGATTCACCGGGGAGTTATCGGCCGATCTCCCTCTTGAACACTGACGTGAAAATTTATGCTAGACTTCTGGCAGCTCGCCTATCGGAAAGTGTCTCATTCCTGGTGGACTCGGACCAGGTGGGCTTTGTAGGGGGACGCCAGGCGAGAGATGGAACTCGTCGTATGATAGACCTCATAGAAATAGCTGAGGTACGGGGGACCCCCAGTGTACTCCTGTCGTTGGATGCGGAAAAAGCGTTCGACAGGGTACACTGGGGTTACCTACAGGAGGTCCTTACGAAGTTTGGCTTCTCGGGCCCTATATTGAGGGCAATACTGAGCCTTTACTCGAATCCGAGAGCACGTGTCTCTACGTCTGGGTTTCTCTCCCGCCAATTTTGCATATCAAATGGGACCAGACAGGGATGCCCCCTGTCTCCCCTGATTTTTGCTCTAGTTATGGAGCCGTTTGCCGCTGCCGTCAGGGCCGAGAGTGGGATCTCGGGCATACAGGTAGGAGGGCGGCGTCACGTAATCGGCCTGTACGCAGATGATGTGATCATCGCCTGTACAGACCCTGGATCCTCGCTCCCAACCATTATCAGGGCCTTGGATGCCTTCTCGGAGATCTCGTATTATAAATTGAACTTGAGTAAGTCTACGGCACTGCCCCTCAATCTCACGCAGCTGGAGCTTGAGGATCTCTCCGGCTGTTATGCTTTTCAATGGGCTCCAGAGGGTATCCAGTACCTGGGTATAATTCTGTGCCCATCACAGAAATTAGCACAGGCAAATCTCTCAGCCCTGATAGCGTCTTTGCGGGGATCAATAAACTCCAGCGCTCAGCCCCTACTCTCATGGATGGCCAGGATACAGGCGGTCAGGATGCTTTGGTTTCCAAGGCTTCTGTACCTGTTCCGCTGTGTCCCGGTTGCATACCCGAAGTCCCTTCTTACTCAACTCCAAAACCTTCTTGACAGATTTGTATGGGCAGCGGGTCGCCCGAGGATTAACCGAAAAACACTGCACAGGAGGCTACGGGGGGGCGGAATGGGAGTTCCAGACGTTATTTCTTACTGCAAAGCGGCCTCTCTGGAGGCGGTCAGAGACTTATGCAGAACTTCATCCTCGTCGGGATGGACACAATTAGAGTTGGACTTTGCACCGGGAGTCTCACCTGGCAAGACTATTTGGGGAACGTCACTGGGTCCAACGGAGAGATCCCACCCGCTGGGAACTGTCCGAAACCTTCTGTCAGAATGGGGTAAGGTCCCTAAGACTTGGACTAAGTTCCCACCGGAGAGGATCCCCTTGTCGGCACTACAAGTTCATATTCCCACGTTAAATATTGCCTCACTGCAAAAATTGGGCATCACTTTTCTGGCTGATCTGTTGAGGGGTCCTGAGGTAGTCTCCTTTGCAGAGTTCACCCGAAACAACCCGGATCGAAGAGACTTGTTCTTGCAGTACTCTCAGGTCCGTCATTTCTTGGAGTCTGCGGACTGCTGGCACGATTTAAAGCCCACCGCCTCCTCGCCCTTCCACCACTTCCTCTTCTCGGAGAACCCAAAACCCAAAGGCCTCTCGATTATATACGAGGGGCTTCTGGAGTTGTCCTCTCCCGGTCGTCCGTCCTACGTCGCCGCTTGGGAGAAGGACCTGTCCTTTGAGGCAGAGGAGGAGGATTGGGAGGGGGCGGTTAGCTGCGTCTTGCGAGCAACTAGGTGTATCAATCATCTGGAATCCCTCAAAAAAATTCATCTCCGATGGTAACACCCCTCCCACAAGTTTGGCGAGATTTGGAAACGGAAACTCCCCACTTTGCTGGAGACTCTGCGGCCAAAAAGGAGATCTCGCACATATGTGGTGGCTGTGCCCTCAAATAGCCCAATTTTGGACTTTGGTAGCCAGCCTGATTGAAGTGACCACGGAGATGAAGTTTCCCCTTCTGCCGCAGCTTGCGATCCTACACATTGGGGCAGAGAACCTTCCACCAATCCCCCGCCACATGATCTCATACATTTTAATAGCGGCCAGACTTTGCATTGCCACTTCCTGGAAGTCCCCGGCCCCTCCCACGATGTCAGATCTCACGAAACGGCTGAATGGAATTTTTGCACATGAGTTCCACCTTGCAATGGATGCCCCCACGAGGCGGTATGTAACTGAGGCCTGGGACCTTTGGGCAACCCACCCTCTTGCAGATAAACCCCCTCCTTGACAAGTCTTGGGAGGTATTGTTCCCTATTTACTATTCTCTCTTCTCTTTCTTCTTTCGTCTCTTTTTCTTAAGCCTTCCTCTTTACTTTCTCATTATCCTCTCCTTTCGGGGCCTCTCTACCCCCGCCCCTGCGGATACCTTCCTCCTAGTCTCTCCCTGTTACTCCTCCCCTCCCCTGTCTCCCATCCCCCTTTATACCATGCCTCTCGTATAATTTTATTTACCCTCCCCCCCCCTCCTCGTCCCCCAAGTGAAAGTTTCAGGCCAAGATTATACTGCATGACCCGGACGATCTATGGTATTTAGCCATGACGGAAATGAATATAAGAAGAACACTCTCAACTTTGTCTTCACACAAGAGACAATATTATCCAGTCATGAGTTGAAACGATGCCGTCTTATATAAACACAATCTCCTTTGAACCATTTAAGGATCTTGCAGTATCACGAACTGTTCTGGGGGTTCATCCTGAGTACCACCCCTTGTTCTCCTGTTCTACTTCCTCCCTTCATTCCTCCCCCACGCCCATGTATTTCATCCTCTGACAGAGGTAAAAATCCAATGTTTGTTCTCATTTGTTGTGCATAGTATATGTGATTTTTGGGCCGACGGAGATTTTCCTTTAGGCCTAGAATATGTTGTATCATCGTACTTGTTTTTTATGGTTCAAAACAATAAAATATTTTGAAGACTAAAAATGAAATGCTGTGCCAGCGTTTGAGTTTTTACTGGTCCAGTTTCGGTGCAGAAACTTGATCAGGAAAAAGAAGCAGCGTGCCAATTAACTGATCCGTTCTCTCCATTGACCCCATACTAATAAAAAATCAAGTCTCAAAAACGGAAAAAAAAAACCAGCCAAAAAAAAAAATTAAAAACAAGTATTTTGGGTGTGCATAATTCAATCCGCATGAGCTTTTTGAGTTTTGGTGTTGAGATTCTTTGCACCCCTCTTACATGAGAGCTGTGCATCACCGTACCGCTTAGCATAATTAAAAAAAAACAAACGTGTAATTGCACTTTTTTTGCCATTTCACTGCATTTGTAATTTTTTCCACACATTTTCCAGTACTTTATACTGGAAAATAAATGATGTCATTCTAAAGTACACCTTGTCCCGTAAAAACCAAGCTCTCATATGTCTAGATTGACAAAAAAAAAAATGTATGTCTCTTGGAATAAGGGGAGGGAACACCGAAAATCAGAAAATTGCCCTGGGGTGAAGGGGTTAACAGCTAACAACACAATCCTTAAAGTGTAATCACTTTTTACATTTTTATTTAATAATATTGTAGAGCAAGTGACTTTCAAATACTCTTCATAAGTGAAATCTGGAAGAAAACCTTTCAAAAACCTTCCAGAAGATGTCCCCCACTAGGCTGTTTCTAAATCCGATATATGCTGGTTGCCAAGGAAATCCGTCTTTAGCACTACACACTGAATATGGCCATATAAGGGTGGGGGGACACAGACTACACAGCGTGCCACAGCTGATCAGTGTATCTGCAGTTAACCCTCGTGAGGCTGTCAGCACTGCATACAGCTCCTGTGATCTTATCCGACTCTTCTCCATTCACATCTATCAGCTGAGGAGCTGTGTGGAGGCCATCAGCTGCTAATGCGGAGCAAAGCCGATGTGAATGGAGAGGAGTCAGACCACTTTGAGCTGTGTGCTCAAAGTCTGAAGAGCTCCCTTTGTCTGAGGTTATCTGCAGATACAATGATCTGCTGTGAACCCTGTGTAGGTCCACTCTTATATAGCCGTATTCAGGGTGTGGGATTGAATGCGGATTTCCCTGACAACCAGCATGTCAGGTTTGCAAACACTGATATATCCCCCCGAAGAAGTCCTGCGCACTAAACAAGTTGGGGCTAGGGGAAGACATGAATGCGACCTTGATACAACCATCTGTTTGAGTATGCTTACCTAATCCGTCATCTTGTATTGTGAACAGGATCTGACCATATCTGCTTTAACCCCTTCACCTCCCACCGATTTTTTGTTTTTCATTTTCGTTTTTTGCTCCCCTGCTTCCAAAAGCCATAACGTTTTTATTTTTCCATTAATATAGACATATGATGGCTTGTTTTTTGCAGGACAAGTTGTACTTTCAGATGCAATAATTTATTTTACCATATAGTGTACAGGAAAATGGAAACAAAATTCCAAGTGCTGTGAAATTTAAAAAAAAAAAAAGTGCAATTACACGCTTGTGTTTTGTTTTTTTTATTCACCATGTTCATTATATGGTAAAACCAACGTTACTGTGTGATGCCTCAGGTCAGTACGAGTTTGTAAGTTTGTCAGAAGTTTGAAAAAGAAGAAAAAAAATAAAAATAAAACTTATTACGCTACGTTCTGCGACCCGTAGCATCCTTATTTTTCGGGATCTGGGGCAGTGTGATGGCTTATTTTTTGCGTCTTGAGCTGACGTTTCTAATTATACCATTATTGGGTGGATGCGCTGTTTTGATCTCCCATTATTGCATTTTATAGCAATGTTGCGACGACCTAAAAATTTAATTTTGGCGTTTGGACTTTTTTTTTCCGTTACGCAGTTTACAACTCTCATTAATTGATTTTATATATTGATAGATCGGGCGTTTCTGAATGCGAATGCGGTGATACCAAATATGTGTGTTTTTTTATTTTTAAATACTTTTATTTTGAATGGAGGAGTGGGGTGATTTGAACTTATGATTTATTTTAATGTTTGTAAAAACTATTTTTTAATTCAATCTTTATTTTACACAGCCCCATAGGGGAGGCACACTGCTGCCCAGGCTGATCGCTTGAATTTTGATGTCGCGCGTCCTGCCCCTTTAGTGAGCCGAGAGGCACCAATCTCTGTTTAACCCTTGATAATTTCCACTAGGCCGAAGTACTTATTCTATATGTATTCTGTGTTGTATGTATTTATTCTCATGTGGATAAGCTTTTTTTTGCAAGTACCTCCATAAAGATTGTAAATTTTTATTCACCCCATTGTCTCCTCGGGACTTTTTGAAAGACATTGTTGGTGGGTTAATTATGCCCTATGTGACTTATGATTAACTCAGGTTTGGAAACAGCCTAGTGGGGACATCTTCTGGAAGGTATTTGAAAGGTGTTCTTCTAGATTTCACTTAAGAAGCATATTTGAAAGTTTATTATAGTCACTTTCATTATTATTAAATAAAAATTTAAATGCCGGGTACACTAAGATTTTGTGTAATAGCCACTGCATCTCTGAATGTGTGAGATTTATTTATATATATATATACACACACACACACACACATACATACACACACACACACATATATATATATACACATATATATTCTAGAATGATGAAATCTAGTACACCCACCTGACACCTAAGATGAGGCTTGCTTCTCGCCTACTCATTTTCTGCTCAAATCCTCCCTTGTAGTAATAAGAAAGACTCTGCAGAAACAGAAACAAGTCATATTACTGAAATAACAGCAATGTAACAATTTTGCACTCTTGGACGTGACCAGAAGCTGAAGCTGAGAATTATACCGAGCAATCATACAGCTGAGCCTTACTTACAAAATAAGTCAATTCACACTTACTGGAGTAGAGATTTTTTTCGCATTTTCCATGACAACTTGACCCAAAGGTTTCCACAGCTGGAATGCGAAGCGACCTGTAAAAAGTCACACAGTTTACAGACGCTGCAGCAATTTGCTAACTGAAAATAATTTAATATATAATTGTATAGTTAAAATCTGAACAGATGTGATAGATCAGCTATTTTGTCTGTTCAGTGCATGCAATGCTACTAAGTACATTCAAGCCATTTGCAGTATTTCAACAGGCAATTTCCATTGAGTCATGCAGGAGTATGTATGTATGTATGTATGTATGTATGTATGTATGTATGTATGTATGTATGTATATGTATATGTGTATATATTATATATATATCTCAATGGAAGAAGATGGAAGAAAACCAAGTTAAGAAATGAAGAAGTCAAAAATAGCTGTATATTAGTTCATCTACCATTCTAGAGATGCAGACGTTTGGCTCTATATGTAAGTTTATTGTGCCACAGGCAAGGTCAAATAAAACTAAACATAAAAAATCCCCCAAAATACTGGACATTTATTTCCTATAAAAAAAGGACTGATTCACATTGTTTTTTGTTCAATGTAAAACTCAAGTACTAACTAAAAAGGTAGGAAACAGACAAACTCTTCATATTTTTATGTCATATTACAATTTAAATGGAAAACTACATAATGTAAACTTCTTTACATGTCCCAGGAGCTATATCGGTTATATCTCCTTCTCCCAATCCAGGGACTATAATGTTACAGAGCAGTTGAGCAGGTTGACATATGTTTGTGGAAAAAGCATCAGTATCCTCTTGTATTGTAATCAATGGCATCCCATCTCGTCCCCAAATCAGTGACTGTCGGTGGTATCAGTGTGCACACATAGAGGACTCAATCACAGAGCTGGACCGCCCACTGGACTACTACTGTCAGGAGATAAACTACTATCCAATACCGGAGCTTGATCTTTAAAACTAAAAATGTGAATCTACTCAGCTTCTCCTGCTTCAGATCAGACTGTATGTTCACAGATTGCATTAAAGAGAAACTACACCTTTCGTAATGTATTTTCTTATTTTATCGCATATATAATTATAAACTGATTAGAGGCTACAAAAACTACCCCCCAGAGGTGCAGCTGAAGATATAGGAATGTACAGCTCCTGCCTGAGCGCACAATCCTGTGTAGCCTATGATTCCTACTGATCCCAGACTCCGCGGTGTGCGCTCAGGCAGGAGCTCTGTGTACCTGCATCCTAAGCGGTGCACCTATCGGGGTGATTTCACTCTGGACCAGGACCCCCACGAATCCACTTATATACATATAATTGCAATAGATTCTGTCACAAATAAATATTTTTTTGCAGATCCTTTTCAAAATCAAATTAGCTTAAGGAATCTGCTGTGATTACACTGATCTAGATATCAGCAGTAGAACCCGACATTGCTCGGGTTACAATAATAAAGGGGGCGTAATAAAACGGCAGGGCTAACTGGAGAGACAGACCACATGCACCCAGGGGGCGGTTTATGAAGGGGGCATTGCCCAGGTTACAATTAGGTGCAACTAACTGGAGGAAATGGAGTCAAATGCAGCAGCACATTCTGAAGGAGCAGGGACAATGGGAGGGGCGGAAGAATATGCATGTTGTGCATTATGAAGGAGGTGGGGCTATAAAAGGGGGCTATATGCAAACGATGCATTCCGAAGGGGCAGATAACTGGAGAAAGCAGAGCCATATGCATCATGTGCATTATGAAGGGGTGTGGCTATAAAGGAGGTGAGGCTATGATTACATCCATTCACACAGCCATACATACAGTGAGCTTTATATATCAGATTATATATATACTAGCTGGGTGCCCGATGCACATGCATCGGGATTCTAGAAGAGCGAGTCTCTGACTCGCAATGGCCGCTTAGCGGCCAATGCTTCGCGCTGCTAAGGCGACTCGCCATGCCCGCTGCGCGGGCATAGCGAGTCGCCTTAGAACTGCTCGCAATGGCCGCTGCGCGGCCAATGCTTCGGGCGTATCCACATGACGACACTGATTCGCAGCGTGAGCGGACTCAAAAGGGGCAAAAAAACCATTCGTGATTATATAATAGATATATATATACACACACACACACACACACACACACACACACACACACACATCATACAAATATAAACATACATATACATACAGTCACAGGTTTTTCCACAAACAAAATTCATTTTAATCAATAGATCTTGAAATAATAATAATTTGCACAATTGGATGCGATTACAAACATGTTCCTAGGTGCTGAGATAATCTTATATAGGTGTCTCTGCTATGTATTGTGTAATGGATGTGTCCGACTGTACAGGGACATGGTCTAATCATACCACATCTCCTGTGCTGAGCTAATATTATGCACGTGTTCCTGCTATGTACAGTGTAATGGATGTGTCTGACCGTACAGGGACATGGTCTGATCATATCACAGCTCCTGTGCGGAGATAATATTATATATGTTTCCCTGCTATGTACTGGGTAATGGCCGTGTCTGACTGTACAGTTACATGGTCTGATAATAGCACACTCCTGTGGTGAGATAATCTTAATGTGTCCTTGCCATGTACTGGATGTGTGACTGTACACCTCCATTATACAGTACATAGTAAGGAAAACCCCTAAGTGCAAATTACACGTGTTTTGTCTACAATACATATTTAACATACCGTTAACTAGCTTTATTCAGTCTATTGTGCCTATTGTTGCAGATTTCTTTTCCACTTTTCATTGTTTTTTATGGGTGAAAAAAACACTGCAAAAACGGACATGCTGCAGATTTACAACATGTTGCAGTTCTAAAATTTAGTTAGGAAGAAAAAATCTCATACTTTTCCTGGCCATATAAAAGGCAGCCTTTAATTTATACAAAACAAAAAACACTGCATGTGAACATAGCCTTACACCAACGAAAACAAACCTACAAGCGTTTTCTGATCAATTAGCCAAGAGCGTACCGTATATATACTCATGTATAAGCCGAGTTTTTCAGCACAAAAATTGTGCTGAAAAGTGCCCCCCTCGGCTTATACACGAGTGTGGGGGGGCCGGTGTCCGGGGGCTGGAGGAGGCAGGGGGAGGCTGTAATATGAGCGCCCGGTCACGTGGGGCCGCTCTTTAGTGCAATGCAATACGCACTGCATCCCCCTGTCCATCAGCGTCAGGGGGAGCGGTGCATATTACATTGTGCTCCCCCAGTAGTATATACAGGCCACCCGCGCTATATACAAGCCCCCGGTTGCAGCCACAGACCTGTAAGAGAATAGCTTTCATACTTACCCTCCTCGCTGTTACCTGCGCTCCTCCGGTCTCCTTCCCGCTTCTACCCGGCGCATCCACAATGACGTCATTGTGCGCGGTCACATGACGCCGGGTAGAAGCGGGAAGGAGACGAGGATGCGCGATGACAGCGAGGAGGGTAAGTATGAAAGCTATTCTCTTACAGGTCTGTGGCTGCAACCGGGGGCCTGTATATACCACACTGCTGGGGAGGCTGCTGTATATACCACACTGCTGGGGAGGCTGCTGTATATACCACACTGCTGGGGAGGCTGCTGTATATACCACACTGCTGGGGAGGCTGCTGTATATACCACACTGCTGGGGAGGCTGCTGTATATACCACACTGCTGGGGAGGCTGCTGTATACCACACTGCTGGGGGCTGTATACCTGTGCTGGGGTCCACCCTCGGCTTATACACGAGTCAATGGGTTTTCCCAGGTTTTGGGGGCAAAAGTAGGGGGGTCGGCTTATACACGGGTCGGCTTATACACGAGTATATACGGTATATCAATTTATATAAAGTGCAGGAAACCACTTCTAGGCCTACAAAATAAATGTACATACCTGCAAACGCAGCTGCTGCAACTCCAAGTCCCACTGCAATCAGAGTGCCCCCCTATGTGAAAAGAATAAATAACATAATATATACACGTACATTATATTGATAGGATTGAACATAATAATGCTACGTTCACACGTTGCTTATTTCTGTATTTGCGCAGCGCTATTTAGTGTTGCAAAAATGCAGTGAAATGCAGCGCCATAACACATTCCTGTAAAAGCAATGGCTTTTGCAGAAATCTGTTCACATGGTTCATAATTTTGCGGATGCTCTTGGTGCTGCAAAGCACATCCACAAAAAGAATGACCATGTTAATTCTTTGAATTTTTACTTACTTCTCCATTTGCTCCTTATACCGTCACCATAGGACCTTGTGCAGGACCTTAAACAGCATCATGTGACCGGGCAACGTCACCGGTCACATAGTGCTGCGGGGTCCTAGAGGCCGCGCTTACTGCGGGTTGGTGGGGATGAGGAGCAATCACCGGTGGTTATCAGGGGAGCACAGCGAGGCAAGTAGAGCGCAGGAGAAAAACGCAGCGGCGTTCACACACAGAACCATTGCATCAACTAAGTGCTCATTGTTTGCTATGTACTTTGAAGCAGTTTTCTGCTATGCCTCAAGCACCATACACATCAGCTCTTCACATAGCCAAGCCATAAGCATTCACTAGCCAACATGCGGTTTTACATTTTACTTGTGTCGGTGTGCAGCAGAATTTCCCCTCCCTTTTTTTTTTCCCTAAATGAAAACCCAAAGGTCATTATCTCAGAAAATTAAAGTAGGGAGAATGAAAGGTCTGAGAGATAAAATATTACCTATATAGGTATCAGAGGCTTCACCTTGTGTGGTTGTGACTCTCAACCACACATCACAGCTGCTGCAATCCCAAGTGTGGTGCATATAGAGCAGGGAGGATGAAGGCTTAAAAGCCACGCTGCCATATTCCATGAAACAAAGATTGACTAATAAATCAATATTCAATGCGCTTCAGGGATCCCTGGCCCCTTCCCCAGGGCAAATCAATATCATATTGCCATGTTTCAGGGTGTTTCAGGGAGCCCTGAAACATGTTGACTAATAAATTAATTTTATATTCATTCTTTGATGGAATATGGCAGCAGTTTTTAACCCTTCATCCTCCCTACTTTAACTTTTCTGAGATAATGACCTTTGAGTTTTCATTGGCTGTAAGTCATAATTATCAACATTAACAGAAATAAACACGTGATATAGATCCCTCTTTAATGACTCCACATAATATATGCCTTTCACTTTTTGTATTGAATTACTGAAAACAAATTATCTTTTTGATGATATTCTAATTCATTGTAAATATTCCCTATCTGCTCACTGTTTTCTAACTAAGGATGTGTTGGAGGAGGGCGTGGCCTAGCGGCATGTGAGGAGGACGTGCGCCTGTAGAGCTCCCGCGCTTGATCCTTCTTTAACCCTGCAATCCCCGTGACCGGATCGCGCACCGCGGCCCCGGTGGTTCCCCTGGTGACCGGGATCATATTGAGGTGCCTGTGGAGCCCGGTGAGGCGGCGATATGGTTAAGAGGACCCAGAAAAAGGCCCTTGGTGAAGTGGGCGGCGGCTTCCAAGATGGCGCTGGGACAGAGGCGAACTCCTTCTTGGAACAGGAGCCGGTGAGCGTGGCACGGGAATAGAGCGGCTGCTGCACGCTTGCAGCAGTTCGCTCGTGTGGAGAGGCTGGAGCAGGCAGGACAGGAGGAGACGGATGGTCTCTCTGAAGAGGCAGAGTACACTGTTGTGGAGACGGCCTCGGGACAGGGGAGAGATGGGGGAGGTGCAGATGTGTGTGTTCAGACTCCGGAGGAGCAGGAGACCCAGGGCAGCTGGGGAGCTGTGCTGGCACAAAATAATGACATGCTGGCGGCTCTAGCCCTACAAACACCAGCTGAACCTACTATTAAAGACGTTTTTCGGGCTGTGCTTCAGTGTGGATCATCAATATCACATGTACTGACTCAACTAGGTCACCTGCAAGAGACTGTCCAAACTGTACGGCATGATCTACATGAGACGAAGGGACAGACCAGAGAATTGGAGAAAAGAGTGTCTAAAGTGGAGATGCAGCTGGCACCCTCTGTCAAGTTTCACTCTGAAGTTAAGAAGGAATTCCAGATGGTACATGCTAAGACGGATGATCTAGAAAATAGATCGCGCCGTAATAACGTTCGCATAGTAGGTGTGCCTGAGAGATACGAAAAAGGGAACCCTACTTTGTTTTTTGAGTCATGGATCAAGGAGATAATTGGTGCTGATCGTCTGACTCGTCTCTATGCCATTGAACGAGCGCACAGGGTCCCTGCTCAGCCCCCTCCCCCGGGGCACCAGCCTAGGACTGTCCTTGCAAAACTACTACACTACAGAGACCGTGATATTATCCTCAACTACTCCAGAGATCATCAGGATGTTCTCATTAATGGAGCCAGAGTCTCATTTTATCTGGACTACTCCCCAGAAGTCCAGCGGCGGAGGGCCAAGTTCGCCCCGGTGAAGACTCGTCTCCGGGAACTGGGAGTCAAATATTCTGTCTTCTTCCCTGCTAAATTGAAGATTCTGGCTGATGATAAATCACATTTTTTCTTCGAAGCCCAAGATGCCATGGACTGGTTGGATCGTAATGAGCTACGGTTGCGCAGGGAAGCCGATCGAGATTCTGCTGACTGAGAGTGTATTGTCTCGGATTCTTTCTCTTTCTTGATTGCCCTGGTCTGGCCATGGAGGCGGCCGTCCGCTAAATAGGTTTTGCTCTAATGTGATGATTACTGTTTGCATTTTTGGCTTCTTTCTTCCTTCCCCCCCCTTCCTCCCTTCCTCCTCCCCCTCTTTTCTCTTTCTTTGGGTTTTTTTCTCCCTCCCCTTTACCCTTTATGCTCTCCTCCCCTCCTTTCTCCCCCCCCCTTTTTTTTTTTTTTTTTTTTCCTTCACCTACCTGCTCCTTTGTTTTCTCCCTGTGCTCTCTATGGCCTTTTCTCTCACCCTCTCCTATTTCCTTCTTCCTTACTTTTCTTCCCTCTTACTATACTTCTCCGACTGATGCCGCATTTTGTTATTGTTGCATTTAATTGTCTCGTCTTTGGAGTATTCCTATTTTCCCTAGCGGATCCAGGTCGCTGGGACTGACACTCATGTTTATTTTTTGCGCGGATGGCGCTATGGAACTGAAGCGCCCACTTTATTGTGAAACGGGGCTAACATCGCCCTTGGACTGTTTGTTTGGTTTTTTGTTTTCAGTTTTCTTTTTTAGTAGTGGGGTAGGGAATGGGGAAGGGGGCGGGGGGGTATGGGTTAGAAGACGATCCCGGATCCTGAAACGTAGCCAGGGACTGGTTATATGTGTGTTGTTATTTGATCATGGGTGAAATACGGATTGTGAGTTGGAACATCCGTGGCCTGAAATCCCCAGTCAAGAGACAGGCTGTGTTCAGCTCGATCTTAGCGCAGAAGCCCACTGTGATCTGTTTGCAAGAGACCCATCTTACTCCTGAGACCTTGGGTGTTCTTAATAAACGCTGGGTTAGGGTAGGTTTCCACTCTACGTATTCTGAATACTCTCGCGGAGTTAGTATGCTGATACACAGTAATGCGCACTTTGAATGTTTGGGTACACGAGTTGATGATGAGGGTCGCTACGTGGTCCTGCACTGTCGGCTATTCACTAAAATATTATTGCTAATTTCTGTTTATATCCCGCCACCATTTCATAGTGGACTTATTCATAAGATACTCACCATTGTGGGAGACTACCCCAATGTCCCATTTATAATTGTGGGGGACTTTAATAATATTGCTGACTCACATTGGGACAAGAGTTCGCGGACCCCTGCCAGACCGGAGGGTAATGCTACTCCATTTGGAGTTTTGCTGCGGGAAGTGGCGTTGATTGATTTGTGGAGAAGCAGACACCCTGAAGTTTATCTTTACTCGTGCTTCTCCTCCACCTTCTCTTCCCTGTCGCGCATTGACATGGCCCTGGGGGATCGCTTTATGCAGGACCTGGTCTCTGAGGTTTCCTATTTGCCCAGAACGGTTTCTGATCATTCTCCCCTGAGTGTCCTTCTCCGGTGGGATGACCCGGGTCGGGTGCGATGCGCGACTTGGAGGTTGAACCCTTATTGGCTACGATTGATAGATAAGGAGGAGAGATTTGGAACCGAACTAAACGAGTTTTTGCAGTTTAATGATGGCTCTGCCCCGCGGGAGTGGTGTGGGATACTCTTAAGGCCTATCTGAGGGGTATGTGCACAAGGGAAATTGCCAAGGTTAAGGCGTTATCTAAGTCTGGTGAACTCGTGGTCCTTCGTGAGCTTGAAGAGGCTGAAACTGCTTTGTCGATCCAATCTACCCCTGATACTAGGTCGAGGCTGAAACGGGCTCAGGAACAGGCCACCGAGTACACTATGCGTAAAGCAGATCAGAAACGTATGTTTCAGTCTACGCAGTGCTTCGAGAGCGCTGAGAGAGTTGGTCACTTGCTATCCGTGATCACTTCTGCACAACGTGACTCATCTTTTATCCCCCATTTGCGCAATCCAGATGGTGTTGTGTCGTGCAGTGCAGCTGATGTTGTCTCTATCCTTAAGCGGTTCTATCAGGAGCTTTACTCCTCCCGTTATTCTGCGGGATCTGTTGAGCTGGAGGCATTCTTGACTGGGGCGGAGTTGCCATCGCTGCCGCGCGATTTAATGAACCGTCTGGAAGAGCCTATTACTCTTGATGAGCTGGAAGGGGCGCTGGGAACTATGTCTAACGGGAAGGCACCTGGTGCTGACGGTCTTCCTGTGGAAATTTTCAAAAAATATAAGGAGGTGTTACTTCCAGTCCTTTTGGACACTTATCGAGAGAGCCTGATGGCTGGCTCCCTGCCACCTTCCATGCGGGAGGCCATCATCACTGTCATTCCGAAAAAAGATAAGGACCCGACGCTCCCAGACTCTTACAGACCCATTTCTTTGTTGCCGGTAGATACCAAACTTCTTGCCAAAGTCTTGGCTATTAGATTGGCAACTGTTATTGAACACTTAATTCACCCAGATCAGACGGGTTTTATGCCAAACAAATCTACTTCTATCAATATACGGCGGTTATTTTTAAATATACAGGTGGGTGCGGAGAATGTGGGGCGGAGGGTAGTCCTGTCTCTGGACGCCGCTAAAGCTTTTGATAGCGTTGAATGGCCCTACCTGTGGTTAATACTTGAGCACATGGGATTTGGCCCTGGCTTCATAGCCTGGATCCGACTCCTTTATACTTCACCGTGTGCTATGGTGCGGGCTAACGGACAGATCTCCGGGCGCTTCAATCTTGGTCGTGGCACGAGACAGGGCTACCCTCTGTCGCCACTGCTATTTGCACTGGCGATAGAACCACTGGCCGCCAAGATACGCGGCGACCCTGAAATTGTGGGATTTAAATATGGGACTCATATGGAAAAGCTAGCATTATATGCCGACGATTTGCTTCTGTTTCTGGCCAACCCTGATGAATCCTTATCTAGAACCATGTCATTACTGGCTGATTTTGGCCGTCTGTCGGGATTGGTCATTAACTGGGACAAGTCATCCTTGTTGCCTTTAGATTCTGAAGTAGCCGTGGCTACTGCAATGCCGGTTGTATCGGTATTTAAATACTTGGGAATCGTTGTTTCAACCAAACTGGGAGACTTTGAACGTCTTAACCTGGCACCCTTGTTGCTCAAGCTCAAACAGAAGACCCGTGCATGGCTAAACTGCGCCTCTCGGTGGTGGGCAGAGTTAACCTATTGAAGATGGTTATTATGCCCCAGCTATTATATATCCTGCATAATGCTCCGGTCTGGCTCCCCCAAAACAGATTTTATAGAATAAATGCTATCTTTCGAGACTTTATTTGGCAGGGTGGTCAGGCACGTATTAAACTAGAACATCTCCAAAAGCCTAAGGACGAAGGTGGATTGGCACTGCCGAATGCCTGGATTTATTATCTGGCATCCCAGTGCCAGCACCTGGCACGGGGCGCTGAAATGAGCCCGGCTGACTCGGTGGGTAGGATTGTGGAGTTCCTGGTGGGCCGAGGATCACTGCTCTCACACCTGGAGGCTGATAGACTGCGGGCCGTCGGGGCGAGAAGCCCGACACTACTTCTTATGGTAAAGGTTTGGGAGAAGGTGAAGAGCATTAGAGGTGTCACAGCATACACACGATATACCCCCATATGGGATAACCATAGGCTCCCGGAGCTGCAGTCACTCAAAGGCTTTGCACAGTGGAGAAGGATTGGCATTTGGTGGATGGCACAGCTGTTGAGAGCTGGAGTGCTGAAAACCTTTGAGGAACTGCGGGCGGAATTCGCGCTACAACACTCAATGTTTTTTCAGTACCTACAGCTACGACATGCTTTTAATGCCCAACAGCGTATGTCATGTATTGTGATACAACAGGACATGGTGGTTAATATTCTTGGCTCTTTGTCGACCTGTAAAGGACTGATTTCCTTTATCTATGACTGCCTTCTCACTGTGATATTGTCTAAACACCCAATGGTCTCTAGGAGTAAGTGGGAGTCGCAGTTGGGGACTATTACGGATGATCAGTGGGATTCAATTTTGCAGAATGTTCCTAAATTATCCCTCAGTGAACCTGCGCGTCTCTCGCAGCTTTACGTTATTTATAGGGTCTACCGGACCCCTAAGTGGCTCTTTGATAGGGGGATGCGGCCAGATTCTACTTGCCCCAAGTGCCAGATGGAAGATGCTGATACTCTCCATATGCTATGGACATGCCCAATTATACGCATTTTCTGGAACAAAGTGTTTAATATCATTCACTCAGCTATGGGACAGAATGTTCCATCAGACCCACTCATCTGTGTACTGGGGTGTACTGAACCACTATATGGTGACGACTTCTCTTTGCTAGCAATTACCAGAATGCTCTTTATTGCTCGTAAGCTGATCGCTCTGTATTGGATATCTGATCGATCCCCTTCCCGTAGGGAATATATAAACAGGATTAATCTCACTGTTCGCAGGGAGAAAGCCATTTACTTCAAGCGTGGGAAAGAGAGGGTTTTCTCTAATATTTGGAGTGGCTGGCTGGATTCCCCAGGACTGGCCTCTCCTGATTTGTAGTGATTTACCCAAAAGGTGACTCGTGCTTGATTCTTGAATGTTATTTTTCATGTTTCTGTATTCTCCGATGTCTGGCTGCCGGAGGGAGAATGGGATCGCCTTGGGAGGGGGTGGGAAGGGAAGGGGGTATGTTTTGTCAAGGGTTATGTTTTATTTTATTGGCATTGTCATGCTATTTACAATGTTTGTTTATCTGGATAAAACAATAAATATTACCTGGTTAAAAAAAAAAGGATGTGTTGGAGAGATGTTCTTCGTTCTAAACCTTCCATCTCTGGATGGAAAACCCACCCTGTCACTGTATGGCTGTACCTCGCCGCAGGACTGCCGTACAATGCTGGACTACTATTGTGTCACCTCGGATTGATAACTTTGCTGATGTTTAGATGTGCTGAAAATTGGGGACGAAATCCGCCAAAGTCAAAACCAGTAACATCTATTTAAATGGTAAATACAGATCGATCAATGAGGTGTGATAAGTTATATCTCAATATGTGCGTGCCGTCATCTCTCTGGGTAACAGTGCCATATAATAGTGATTAGCAGCGAGGCGGAGCAGGACACAAACCATCTGCCTCTACCCCGGCTGGAATACTTATGAAGACTTGAATTTCTCCAGCGCACAGAAATGATTCACATCCCAATCCCAGGCAGTGACATTTTCCATTCTGCTGAGGTGTTTGTTCTGGATTTTATGTGGCATCCTTGTATTTTATGCTTCTGTACTTTATTTCAAATTCTGTGAGCAAAGCGCTTTGACTTTATTTCTATATAGTGAAACCATAATATGCTGACTCAACGCCTCCAATGTCTAAAGAATAGGATGGAGATACCAGTAGGACAAAACTCCATAAATAAAACATTATAGAAGATACAGAAGTCACACTCATCAAAATACAGATATGGCACAAAAAAAAAAAATCTAGTTGACAAAAAGTCAAAATTTTCCAAAGATTGGGCATTACCATATTTAGGAATGATAGAAAAGTTAAGCCCAATCTTTATGACTGAATTTCACCCTTAAATACAAGGCCCAGTCTTTGCCCTTATTTGCTTTCTTCATTTTTACACAATTTATGATTTTTTTTATCTCAATGGGTGGCAAAAAAGCATAATTTATTTTGTCATAAGCAGTTGAATATAGTTTTTAACATACAGCTCTGTTCACACTAGTGTCATTGCGTGGGTTCCCATGGTCTTATGTATCCAAAGAACCCTGGCCATTCTCAGTTAGGTACTTAAAATGGAGTCTGTTAGGTTTGGGAAGAAATAGGCTATAAAAAATTCTATGCTTCATAGCGACTATCAAAGAGAGCGACGGAGTGATGGTGTTTTGTTCTGTAGGCCGTTCACATCCAGCCACTTCTGGAACTGATGGGTGGAGCGGCCAGAACCCAACTGATTTGATATTGATGACCAACAATTATCAAGTATCAGGTGCAGGGTAAAGGAAAACGCTAAGCTCGGTACTCAGTCGAGAATTGTAGGTACTCGACTGTCATTCATTAATGATTATACAAAAAGCCAGCTCCCATCAAGTATGTGATAGGAGCCAGCACCCCAGTAAGAGCGCTCACCAGGAAAAAACAAAAAAAACCTACCCAAATCACTCCCAGAAATGCTCTGGATTTGGCTGGTTGTATATGGGTGGAGAGCCAGATTGCCCATCACTTATTGACTTCCATTATAATCTTTACTCAAGTCGAACTTGTCAGAGCAACTGACCTGATCTATTATTTTAAAGCTCTGTATTTGTGTGGTACACAGACTTTATAAAAATAAATGTTTGAGTTTAGATGCTTTATGTACGAAAACAAAAAAAAGAGCGTGCATTGTTCTGTTCGGGTACACTCTGTGCTCGGCCCAGGCGTACTGGGGATAGAATCATTGTTATCAGACGTAGTGTGTACCAAAAAAAAATAAAAAATAAAATTATGACAAAATCCCACCCTCCCTCCCCCGGAAGTACTCGGTTTATGGCTGGCTGTATGTTGGCGGAGAGCAGATCTGCCCAGTCAGCGACCAATATGATTCAGGTCAAGTTCAGGCAGGGCTGTCGGAGTCATGGAGTCAGAGTCTGTACCCATTTTGGGTGGAGTCGGATTCAAGGAAATTGAGGAGTTGGAGTAGGATGTTTGGCTTACTGACTTCACAGCCCTGGTTATGGTGTCCGACTCGTGGAGTCGATGTCCATTTTGGTAGATTTGGATTCAGGGAAATTGAAGAGTCGGCGTACCGACTCCACAGCCCCGAGTTCAGGTCCAGAACAGACATTTGTATAAAGTCCGGCTCAATCCGCAGAAGCCAAACTTCCACGCGTCCACTTATCTCTACTGATTACCAATCCACTATTAGGTCATCAAGTTTAGTCCTCATTCACACATCAGTATTTGCATGACCAAAACTAGTGTCTCCATAACACAGAACACCTGTCAATATTTCTATTCTAGCTTTTCTCTGTAATGCTACCTTCACATTTGCGTTTGTGTCTGCATGCTGATGCAATGCAGACAAACGCAGTGAAAAGCAGGGTCATTTAGATGTGTCCGCAATCACTATGGAGTCCGGGCAGCCAATCGGCGGTGTCCGGGGGCGGGCCGGAGATCAGCGGCGGAGATCTCCTCCTCCCGGCCGCCGGTAAGCACCAGGACGTGTCAGCGGGGTTAAACAGCTGATTTGACAGCTTTTTGAATTTCCTGCGCCGACACCGAGAGGACATGTCGGCGCGGGAAGATTCAAACAGCTGTCAAATCAGCTGTTTAACCCCGCTGACACCGCTATGAGATTACCGGCGGCGGGGAGGAGGAGATCATCAGAGGCTCAGCTGATCTCCCGGTGCCCGTCGGCGATCTCCTGTGACATCACCGGCGGCCACCGGGAGAGATTTCAATGGGTCCGCAGCGTTCTCCTGCGCTGTCAAGTGCAGAACACTGCGGACCCATTGACGCCAATGCATTGTTTTGTGCGCTTGGGGAAGCTTGCTGATTTTCCAAGGTCCCTGAGCGCACAAAAGATGCAACATGCTGCGTCCCGGGGGCGGAAGGGGAACCCTGGAGGGGGCAGATATCTTCCGCATCCGCACCCGAACGCAGCAAACGCTGGCAAACGCAGGCACTATGAGTTCCTATGTTAAACATAGGAACGCAGTGCGCATGCGTTTTACTGCATATGGGAACGCAGCATACGCTGCGTTCACATACGCAAATGTGAAGGCACCCTAAGTTCCACTTTTAGCTTTGTCATACAAATACTGATGAAGACCTGATACAGCAATACTGAAGTGTGAATGAGGTCTAATAGTAATGGAAAACCCTTTAAAAGCATATGAATGTACACAGTAAGGCTGCGTTCACACATTGCGTATTTTGTTGCGCTTTTTTGCGCGCACGCTTTTTGCCGCGTTTTTCAGCCGCGCAAAAAAATACGCAGGGGCTTTCACACACTGCGCTTTCTTAACCCCAGAAAGTGATGTCACAGAGGTGAAGGAAGAATCCTGCTTCCTCCTCCCCTCTGTGACAGCCCCATTAGATTTCGCAGTGTATTAATATACACTGCGAAATCTAAATTAAAGAAAGGCAAGTGTATGAAAAATAAAAAAGAATGAATACTTTACCTGTCCGACGCCTTTTCCCGCTGTCTGGTGTTCGGTGCCAGGAGATCTGTCTCCTGCCAGGACCTGCGGTGACATCAGAGGGGCGTTTCCGGCGCTGATTAGGCACTCGCGGTCATGTGATACATATCACGGTCACGTGACTGTGACATCACGGCAGGGCCTGTACTGCAGTATAACACCTCTGCAGACAGCGTGAGGACACCGGGAGCCACCGGGAGACAGCAGGAGACGGCGGGGGCTCGGGGATAGGTGAACATATACTTTTTTTTTTTTTTTTTTTTTTTAACCCCTGCCTTCCAGTTTGGAGCAGTTTTACTGTACTGAGCATGCAGTAAAATCGGGTCCGAGGACACATCCGATGTCTCCTCGGACCCTACTCCATAGGGCCCCATGCTAAATTGATCGGACCGAATCGGATGTGCACTAAATGCCATCCGATTTTATTTTCGGTGCAAAAACCGGAGCATGCTCCAATTTTTGCACCGATAAAAAAAAAAAAAAAAAAAAAAAAAAAAAAAATCGGACAGAATCGGATCGGACCAAATCGGATGGCATTTAGTGCACATCCGATTCGGTCCGATGCCCATAGAGCTGCATGGAGGCAAAAATCGTTCTGATGCTGTCCGATTTTTATCGGACAGCATTGGAACTGCCAAAATTGTAGTGTGAAACTAGCCTTACAGACACAGACTTGGCAAGTTTGCTTGATGACTAGAAACAAACATGGACTTGGAAGCATGTCCTAAGAGAAGAACAGAAATAGGAAATGTATGGGACAAACAAATGCCTAAATGAGGCCTAAGGAACAGGGCTGAGGAGTCAGTATAAAATGGACCAACTTCAGCTCCTGAAATAAATAAATTGGGTACAGTATTTACCGTAATTGCAGAATGTGCTGAATATTATTATGACCTATGTAAACATCTTGATTATTGTATCATAATAATGATCAAAGCCTGATGTTCACATTATACTATAATAAATGTATCACTAAAACATGAGCCATGTATGATGGAGTCGGATTTGGTGTCAGATTCAGGGAAATTGAGGAGGAAATTGAGGAGTCGGAGGTTTGGCGTACCGACTTCACAGCCCTGCTAAGTAACACCACTAAGGCTTTATTTACGATTTCCTGATTTTTCAGGAAGGGCGAAGGACTGCTGTTTAGGTAACTTCTGAGTAGTCTTCAAGCATTCACATCTTATTGACAGACTTGACCTTTAAGAAAATCTGCTTAGAATGTCACCCACAGATGAGACTCCTCATTCATATGGAACCAAGGATTCTGACAGCCCCGGTTAAACCACAAAAGTAGAAGAAAAACATTCTTTCAGCTTTTGCCTTTATTGAGTTTATTCAGTCAAGGTTTCTAGAGCATGTATTAAAATAGGAAAATGTATAAAGAAAGTTTGCTACTGCTGTAATCGGTTTTCAAAGTTGAATAAAATTGTGTTTAAGAAGGATTCATCTGAAAAAAAAGTGGTAAAAAGCATAAAGCCAAATACATAAAAAGTCTTTTTCTTAGGGTACCGTTGCACCGCCGATTTGTTAGGCCTTGCCCCTGCATCGCCTAATGTAAATAGGCGATGGCGACGCCTTTAAGTGGTCGCCAGGTTTCAGAGCAGTGCTCTGAAATCAGGCGGCCGACCTGGGGCGATGTGTACACATCGCCCCATGTAAACGGCTGACGGCGATCCGACAGGCGATGGGAGCCATAGGCTCCCATTGTACTGCATCGCCGCTGGGGTTTTGAGACACCCTGGAGGCGATGCCGCCTGACAGATCGCCGGTGCGTCACCGGAGGTGTCACCCCATGGGGGACGGCGACGCTGGTGGGGCGCCAAAAACGTGCGCGCTCCCGCCAGTCGCCGTAACGGTACCCTCAGAGCAATGTGCTTAACTATTAACACTGGGGCAGATTGAGCGTTTCATTGTTACAGGTCAATGGCCTGGCTCCACTTTTCCCTAAAAATAATCCTGAATAAAAAAAAAAACAAAAAAAAAAAAAAAAACTGGTTGAGCACAATTGTTTTACCTGGCTCCTTTCATTAGCAGAGAACAAACCCCATTGCATAAATGTGACAACGGCAGCAAAGAGAAGAAATGCCACTTCACCGCTGGTATGACCCGTCAGAACCGATAAGACTCCCCCCTAAAAGTACCAAGAGAGAAAAAACCCTGACCAATATACTCAATATTTTTTATTATGTGCTATTTAGTTGAATGAGTAATAAGTTTGGTGCCTGGTCAAATAGGTGGGGTTTAGCGTTCCAAACACATCCACTTCAAAGCTGATCGTATCATCATTAAGGAGTAGAAGGATTTATACTTTTCTTGAGAAAGGAATCCATGGTCAGCAGGCACATGCCCACAGGGTGGATGAAGCTGAGGCAGTTATAAATCACTAGCTGGGTGCCCGATGCAGATGCATCGGGATTCTAGAAGAGCGAGTCTCTGACTCGCAATGGCCGCTTCGCGGCCAATGCTTTGCGCTGCTAAGGCGACTCGCCATGCCCGCTGCGCGGGCATAGCGAGTCGCCTTAGAACTGCGCGGCCAATGCTTCGGTCGTATCCACATGACGACACTGACTCGCAGCGCGAGCGGACTCAAAAGGGGCAAAAAAACCCATTCGTGATTATATAATAGATAAACTCCAGCTGTATAATGATCGTTCAGTAGGCTAAAACCCTAATGACAACTTCCCCTTACAACTCCCTTAGCAACACGCATCACAAATACAGTTGAAAGCAGTTTACATACAAATGTGTCTTTTTATGTAGTGTATGTTTAACTCAATAGCTGACATGAAATCAGAATAAACCTTTCCCGTTTTAGGTCAATTAGGATTACCATAATTATCAACATGTATCAAATGCCAGAATGATAAAAGGATGTTTTTTTGTCAGAAAATATTTTATTAAAGGTTTAACAAAAGTACAAATGTGTTGAATGCAATAATACACACATTTAAAACTGGCACATTATCGGAGTCCCCTCTTGTTCATGAGAGCAGATAGCAAGGTAGTAATGCAAACTTGGAGAGGGATCCCAAACGGAATGCACAAAAATTACTACACTTCGGCTGTGGATGAATCTCAATCCAATGCAGTATAGCCAGTCAAGGAAGCGTAATACCATATAGCCTAATAATAAGTTGATGAAACATACAAGAAGAAGAAAAGAATGAGAAGGAAAGGAAAGGAGGAGGAACAAAAAGAAGGGTTTAGTAAGGAGAGAAAGAAGGGATGGGAGAGAAGGGAGGATACCGAACCCAACAGTCTTTCCACTGGCACTCAATTGGTTCAGCGATGTAACCACAGAGGGAACTCCAGGCTTTCCTTAAAGGGAACCTGTCACCTGATTTTAAGACCCTACACTATCTCTAGCTGTCCCTACACCTTCCTAGCAGCTCCCTATCTATCCCTTTCTTATCTAAAGAGGCCCCATTAAACATGTGTAAATGAAGTATAAACTTACTGCAGTCCCTGTGGTTGGGGGACTGGGTAGGCGTGCCCACGCTGGCTTCATCACTCCTCTGTGCGGTAATGCACGCCCCGCTGGGCGGCATTATTCTGGGTCCTCTCTGCCCCCTGTCTTTGGAATCTCCCGGCCTCTGTGTAGTTCTATGCACTGGCCGGGCGTCACATCCGGCGCGGTGCATTATGGGGCCGGTCACATGATCAGCCCCAGTGCATTATGGGCTTGATCACGTGATTGGCCCGGCTTCAATAAGCGCATTGTGCATGCGCGGAGCTGGGCCGATCACGTGATCAAGCCCATAATGCACTGGGGCCGATCACGTGACCGGCCCCATAATGCACCGCGCCGGATGCGACGTCCGGCCAGTGCATAGAACTACACAGAGGGCGTGAGATTCCAAAGAATGGGGGCAGAGAGGACCCAGAATAATGCCGCCCAGCGGGGCTTGCATTGCCACACGGAGGAGTGATGAAGGCAGCGTGGGCACGCCTACCCAGTCCCCCAACCACGGGGGACTGCAGTAAGTTTATACTTCATTTACACGTTTAATAGGGCCACTTTACATAAGAAAGGGATAGATAGGGAGCTGCTAGGAAAGTGTAGGGACAGCTAGAGATAGTGTAGTGACTTAGAATCAGGTGACAGGTTCCCTTTAAACGAATGGCAGATAAACCAAGCACTTCCTTGCACCTCTGTTATCGTTATCGTTATCCTGAGCCATAAGGGACTCCATGCACTCCAGTCTATCATCGCCACCACCCATTCCACAACAGACCGGATCCTTGGAGATCTCCAGTGTCTGGGAATTATTAACCTAGCTGTTAACAGACAAAACCTGAAGAGGCCCTTCTTGATCGTTGACAAAGAGCCAGTGATCAAGGAGAGGAGAGCAGTTTGAGGGGACAAATCGTACAGTATGCCAGAGATTTTATGAAAAATCTGAAATATCACAGAGTACAATGGGCACAAGAGACCACAGGACCACCATATGTGAAGCATAGAGCCCTCTTCTTCACCACATCACCAACATACATTCAAGACCTCGGGTTAAATTTTGTGGAGAAGGGCAGGACACCGGTACCAACGTGTTCGAAAAATTATCAAATTCTCTTGTGAACCACAATTGACAGATAAAATTTTTAACCTTACCCATAAATTAAGGCGGTCAGCTTCAGAAAGGGTGATCTGCAGATCTCTCTCCCATGCGGTGATAAAACGGGGCGTATCAGTAGATATAGAATCCAATATCAAGCTATATAGCAGCGAGACTTTATGAGCAGGGTCCTCGGGCAACTGCATCAGGCACTTAAACGGAGTTGGCGGGTCAAAAGACACACCCGATAGAAAATTTGTGAGCTGGAAGAACTCAAGCCAGGACAACGATCTCCCCGGACAAGCCCCCTGCAACACTCCCACTGTGGAGAGCCCCAAGAGTTTATCTGCCACCTGTCCCAGTACAATCTGATCGCTGGATTTCCAGCAAAGAAATGAGTTTCTCGTCATAACCGGGGGAAAGTCAGCATTATTGAAAAGGGAGCTTAGTCTACTTGAGCTATTGATCAGTTTCAGCTTGTTACAATGCCTAGCCCAGAATCTCAAAACTACTTGTGTGAGAGGGAACTCCATGACCGGAGTTCGACGGGAGGCATGGAGCCATAGTAGCCAGTACAAAGAGTAAGGAGCAAAGATTTCTTCGAGGGTCACCCATTGTTTATGAAGGTCAGTATGTCTCCAGTCTACCACTCTGGACAGAAGGACAGATTGATAATATTTCTTAAAGTTGGGTAAACCCGTTTCCCCCTTCGACTTAGGTTTGGTTAGGACCGAGAACCTAATTCGAGGCCTGCCTGTCCCCCTTGGAAAAGATAAAAGAAGTGGGAAGAATGTTCATTTTAATGGCACTAATGCTACCAAACCAAGAAAGTTGGGATCCATTATATCTCTTCAGATCAGTCCTAGTTTTATTGAGGATAATTAAGAGTGAAAAGGTCGTCTGGATGTTTAGGGATCATGACTCCTAGGTATTTTAATGATCTATCCACCCATTTAAACGGGAAGGATGGTCGAAGCCTAGCAACCACGTCCTCAGACAAGGAGATATTGAGTGCCTCCGTTATCTGTATAAATAGCTAATTTAAAGTGATTCTGACCAATCTGAAGACCTTTAATATCGGACGTATTCCGCAGCACAACCGCAAGATGTTCCATGGCCATTATATAGAGCAGGGCAGACAAAGGACATCTCTGTCTGGTGCCATTGGAAATTTTAAGGGAGGACGAGAAAGTGCCATTTAAGATGAGCCATAGGGCCCCGGTAGAGCGCAAATATCTTCCCCAACATGCCTGCCCCCAACCCCAATTGCGCCAAAGAGGAACGCAAGAAGCTCAATTCAAGGCGATCAAATGCCTTTTCGGCAATTGATAATAGGCAAGCTGGTATTTTATGTTTACGCATACAAGAAGCGAGAAGTAATGTTTTAACAGTATTATCTTTAGCTTTTCTATGTTGCACAAAGCCAACTTGATCACCGTGGATGGAGTCCGGAAGCAGGGGGCTCAATCTGCTTGCCATCACCTTTGCAAAAACCTTCACATCCACATTGATTAGGGAGAAGGGGCGATAATTTGAACATAGTGAAGGGTCCTTGCCGGATTTTGGGATAAAGGTAATCGAATAAGCCAATGTCTGCGGAGCAAAGGGACAGCTCTTAGAAATAGAGTTAAAGAGTTTTGTCATGAAGGGTAGCAAACTAGGTGCGAACAACTTATAAAAGTTAGCTGAAAATCCATCAGGGCCGGGGCTTTTGCCATTAGCTAAGGACCTAACTGTATCTAAAATCTCCTGTTCCGAGAATAGACTCTCCAGGGCAGTTATTTCTACAGCAGGAAGAGGAGGAAGAGAAGTGTTGTTCACAGTCATCCACCCCGTTTTGAAAGTCCACTGGGGACAAGTCAGCCAAAGGCCCCCTTAAAGTTATAAAGGGGGTCATAGTATTCTCTAAAGGAGTCCACAATCTCCAATGGGCAATGCAAGGGCTTATCCGCTTTGGATTTTATAGTGGGAATATATGTGGAAGGGATAAAATGATGTAAAAATCGTGCTAGGGCTCGACCAGGTTTATTGGAGAATTCAGAGAGATATTTGTGAAAGCGATCTCATTGTCTCGCTGATGTTGTAACCAGCTGATATTGTATCCAGCAGGAAGCTCAGGTCGACTCTAGTCTTCAACAAGTCAGCCATGACTTGTGAGTTTTGCGTTAGTTTATGATCAGCCTCTAAAGTTTGAATACGCATAATCAAATCATTAATGCTGGATACCCTGTCTCTCTTCAACTGAGCACCCTGCTGGATGACTAATGACTCCTTTCAGGGCCTCCCATTGCTATGGAAGAGCCGTGTGGTCATTTTTATGAAATTCTAGAAAATCAGAGATCGCCCTCCGAACTGCCAGTTGGCAGATGAGATTTTTAAATAAGCCTGGGTGCAGGGACCAGGTCAACTCCGTAGGGGAGAGATCTGGAAGTCTTAAGGACAACAGTACAGGGGCATGATCAGACCAGATCATTGGGTCAACTTATGCTGTCGGGTGATATGACAGCAGTCTGTGGCTTATCAGGAAATAATCTATCCTGCTTTACGAACCATGCACCGCTGAATAAAAGGTGTAATCATGTACAGCAGGATGAGTCAGTCTCTAAAAGTCTACCAGTCTAAAATCCACCAACCTATCCATCAGGCTCTCCAGGTGAGAGGCGGGCACAGATGACCTACCCGACTACGAATCAACGGTGTGGTCCAGCACAAAACTGAAATCCCCTCCAGCTATTATAGAGCCTTCAGATAATGTCGAGACTCGAGAGGCAGTTCAGATACGTTCTGCATACTCGTGCTTGATCCTGGTTGGGGACATAGAAATTAGCAATGATGAAAACTTCCCCAGCTATTTTGATCTTTATGAACAAGAATCTCCCTTTTGGGTTTGATTTAGAGGCAAGTATCTGGGCTTGCAAGGATTTATGAAGGGCAATACTGACCCCTTTAGACTTTGACTCTGGATTAGCACTATGAAACCACTGGGTGTAAAACTGTGCCGAAGGGCTGGTATTCGGTCCGACCTGAAATGTCTCCTGCAGCAACAGTATATGAATAAGTTTCTTATGCATGTTGTAAAGCACTTGCGAGCGCTTTTCAGCGGTATTAAATGCCTTGAGGTTCAAGGAACACAAATTTAAGGCCGCCATATTAATTCAGTATCCAGAACGGGTACAATGTAGGGCTGAGACAGTGTGAAGGCCAGAGGGCATGAGAATCTCAGAAGGAAGGCAAAAAAGAAAAGATGAAAGAAGAGAAAGAAAAGGGGAACTAAAACGCCTGGCAAAATTTATGGAATCATCATGCTCGGAGGATGTCCATTCAGTTGTTTAATGTTGTAGAAAAAAAGCAGATCACAGACATGGAACAAAACTAAAGTCATTTCAAATGGCAACTTTATGGCGTTAAGAAACACTAAAAGAAATTAAGATTAAAAAAATGTAAGGGTACCTTTTTTCAGCCCATGCAGAGGGGAAAAAAAATTATGCAATCACCCTGTAAATTTTCATTCCCAAAACTAACACCTGCATCAAATTAGATCTGCTCGTTAGTCTGCATCTAAAAAGGAGTGATCAAACCTTGGAGAGCTGTTGCACCAAGTGGACTGACATGAATCATGGCTCCAACACAAGAGATGTCAATTGAAACAAAGGATACGATTATCAAACTCTTAAAAGAGAGTAAATCATCACGCAATGTTGCAAAAGATGTTGGTTGTTCACGGTCAGATGTGTCCAAAATCTGGTCCAAATACAAAACATGAGGTTGTTAAAGGCAAACATACTCGTGGACCAAAGGAAGACATCAAAGCGTCAAGACCGGAAACTAAAAGCAATATGTCTCCAAAACAGGAAATGCGCAACAAAACAAATGAGGAACGAATGAGAGGAAACGGGAGTCAATGTCTGTGACCAAACTGAAAGAAACAGTCAAAAGGAAATGGGATTTACACACAGAAAAGCTAAACATAAGCCATCATTAACATCTAAACAGAAAAAACAATGTTACAATGGGCTAAGGAAAAGCAATTGTGGACTGTGGATGACTGGATGAAAGTCATATTGAGTGATGAATCGCGAATCTGCATTGGGAAAGGTGATGATGCTGGAACTTTTGTTTGGTGCCATTCCAATTAGATTTATAAAGATGACTGCATGAAGAGAACATGCAAATTTCCAGTCATTGATGATATGGGGCAGCATGTCAGGTAAAGGCACTGGGGAGATGGCTGTCATTACATTTTCAATAAATGCCCAAGTTTACATTGATGTTTTGGACAGTTTTCTTATCCCAACAATTGAAAGGATGTGTGGGGGATATTTTTCAAGATGATAATGCATCCTGCCATAGAGCAAAAACTGTGAAAACATTCCTTGAAAGACGACACATAAGGTCAATGTCATGGCCTGCAAATAGTCCAGATCTCAATCCAACTGAAAATCTTTGGTGTAAGTTGAAGAAAATGGTCCAGGACAAGGCTCCAACCTGCAAAGCTGATCTGGCAACAGCAATCAGAGAAAGTTGGAGCCAGATTGATAATGAGTGACAAACTCAGTACTCATCAAGTCCATGCCGCAAAGACTGCAAGCTGTTATTAAAGGGATCCTGTCACCTCCAAAACGCCTCCTATGCTACCAAAACATGTCCCTGCAGCATCCTATCACTAATCTCACACTCCTTTTGTCTCCTAAAAGCATCCTGTGAAAGTGCATAAAAACGTTTTAATACTCACTCATTAGTGATTATAATTAGCAGGGGCTATATTCTTTAGTCACCAGGGCGTGTTTTACAGGCTCGAGGATCCACCCTCTCTCTGTCTGTGTGCTCTGCTTGTGCAGCCTTTTCCCTCCCCCCTCTCTATCACTCACAGAATGCAAATCATTAGTCCTGCCTTCAGCTCCACATCACAGCAGCACAGAGAGAGAGAGGCTGGATCATTCAGGCTGCAAAACAATACACCCTAGGGGCTAAAGATTAGCCCCTGCTAATTATAATCACTAATGATGGTCACTGACTTGGATTGTAGGGGACTACGAGAGGAACTGTTGTTTTCTTCTCTCGTTTTGTAATGTAGGAGAGGATTCCTTGATATTCTGATGACTCTTGTAATCTGGTTCTCGATTGCTCTTGGATGGTAGCCCTGGTTCAAAAAGTTCTTTGAGGTCCTCAAGGCGATTGTCTCTATCTGTAGGGTTGGAACATATCCAATGGTATCTGATGGCCTGGCCGTACACAATAGAGTTTTTTATGTGCTTTGGATGAAAGCTGTCCCATCGGAGATATGATGGACAGTCAATTGGCTTCCGGTACAGGGATGTCTCAATTTCGTTGTTCTGTAGCTTAATGATGGTGTCCAGAAAGCTGATTTCAGTACAGAAGTAGTTGAGTGTTAAGTTGATGGGGAGATGAAACTAATTAAAGCGTTCATGGAACGTCTTCAGCTGTTACTCAGACTTTGTCCAGATGATTAAAATGTCATCAATATAACGGTAGTATGCCAGAGGCCTGATAGGACAGGAGGATACAAAGTCACCTTTAAGCTTGGCCATGAAAAGATTTGCATATTGTGGTGCCATTTTGCTTCCCATTGCTGTGCCAGTGTCCTGTAAATATATATTGTTGTCAAATGTCAAGTAGTTGTGCATGAGGATAAATTTTATAAGCTTCACCACAGAGTCAGCATCAATTCCTGTGTTTTCCAGGAAGGTTTTGCAGGCATTTAACATTCCACACCAGGATGGATTACTGTACAGAGATTCCACATCCATGGTGGTGAGGATGGTTCCTTCTGGTAGAGGACCTATTTCTGGCAGTTTATTCAGTAGGTCAGTTGTGTCCTGAATGTATCTGGGTGTCTCCTTTACCAGAAGTTTGAGAACACCCTCTACTCGCCCAGAAATTTGTTCGGTGAGGGTGCCCACACATGAAATGATTGGTCTTCCTGGATTTCATGGTTTGTGAATTTTGAGAAGCATGTAGAATGTGCTTGTTCTTGGACTTTCTGGCATCAGGTCATCAGCTCTTAAGGATATGTCAGATAGATAAGAAACCAGCCTGTTTAATTTTTTGCGATATTCCTGTGTGGGGTCAGACTCCAATTTCTTGTAGTAGCATGTGTCCGTCAGTTGCCTGTTTGCTTCCTTCAGGTAGTCAGATTTGTTCATCATGACTATTGCAACACCCTTGTCTTCAGCTTTAATGATGATTTCTTTGTTGGTTTTCAAAGACAGTATGGCCCTTCTCTCCTGGGCATTTACATTGGATGGTTGACTCTTGTGTGTGTATCTAAAATAGTGGATTTTACCAAATGTCTGAAAGAGTCTATATATTTATCGAAATGGGAGTTACAATCAGATTTAGGTGTCCAGTCTGACCTTTTCTAGATTGTCAGGATCCCTCTTCCTTCGGCCCAGTTGGGTTTGGAGTCCTCTTTGTCGCTGTAAAATTCCCTTAGGCGTAGTTTCCTAAAGTAATCCTCCATTGTGTTGCACAGTTCAATTTCATCCAGAGCTTTAGTAGGACAAACTAGATCCCCCAGGGAACTTATCTAGATGGGTGGTGAGCACTTTGAACTCTCAGATGTTTCACAAATTGATCTGTAAAAATGAAAAAGTACTCGTTTTCACAAAAAGTTTCTTTTAGCCTAAATTTTTTCATTTTCACATGGGCAACAGGATAAAATGGATCCTAAAATTTGTTGGGCAATTTCTCCTGAGTACACCGATACCTCATATGTGGTCATAAACCACTGTTTGGGCACACAGCAGGGCTCAGAAGGGAGGGAGCGCAATTTCACTTTAGGAATGGAAAATTAGCGCCAAAAGTCAAATTGCGCTCCTTCCCTTCTGAGACCTGCCGTGCGTCCAAACAGTGGTTTATGACCACATATGAGGTATCGGTGTACTCAGGAGAAATTGCCCAACACATTTTAGGATCCATTTTATCCTGTTGCCCATGTGAAAAATGAAAGAATTGAGACTAAAAGAACATTTTTGTTAGAAAAATTAAAATGTCAATTTTTCCCTTCCACTTTGCTTTCGATCCTGTGTAGCACCTGAAGGGTTAATAATCTTCTTGAATGTAGTTTTGAGTAGTTTGAGGTTTGCAGTCTTTGGAATGGTGTCACTTTTGGGTGTTTTCTGTCATGTACACCGCTCAAAGAGACTTCAAATGTGATGTGGTCACAAAGAAAAAAAAAAAAGGTTTTGTAAATTTTGCTGGAAAAATTAGAAATTGCTGATCAACTTTGAATCCTTATAACTACCTACCAAAAAAAAAGTGTTTTTCCCAAAATTGCGCTGATGTGAAGTAGACATGTGGGAAATGTTATTTATTAACTATTTTGTGTCACATAACTCTCTGGTTTAGCAGAATAAAAATAAAAAAATTGCAAAATTTTCCAAATTTTTGATTTTTTCTTAAATAAACGCAAAAATTATCGGCTTAAATTTAATACTAACATGAAGCACAAAATGTCACGAAAAAAATCTCAGAATCGCTAGGATCCATTGAAGCGTTCCAGAGTTATTATCTCATAAAGGGACATTGGTCAGAATTAACAAAAATGCCAAGGTCTTTAGGGGAAAAATAGGCTGTAGAAGACATGCAAAAGGTGGTTTCCTAGTCTCTCAAGAGGTCCTGTGGCAAAGGTTTCGTGCATAATGAGTATTATAGGTATGTAGAAGTGGATTTGTAATCCAGAGTCCTTTGGGAATCAGATTCTCCTTCTTACATTTGGAAAGGAAGAATATGTCACTGTCCAGTTGTGCACGTTTCTTCAGAAGTCTCATTAAATCCATAAAGATTCGGTACATTCCGGCATCCTCCATTTTGATAAAGGTAAAGAATGTTTATACCGTGTTAGCCAGTAGCTAAAAAATATTGGAATCTGAGCGTCCTCAGTGGTCGATACCTTTTAATGGCTAACTGAAAAGATGGTAAGCATAGGAAGCTTTCGGGACACTATGGCCCGTTCGTCAGGCTGGTAATGACACAAATTCTGAAGACACATACAAATATACATAAGCAGGGTTCAGGTGATGTAGTAAATACGACAGGTGACGTAAAGCAGTGTCAGGCTAGGGAGGGGGAGAGGAGCTGGGAAAGTAAAGTAAAAATTCTAAGATAAGAGGAACAGATTGTATTATTGTTCTACGATTAGTGGCCTGTGGAGAACTGAAGATTGCTCAGTGAGTTGTAGAGGGCCATAAATCGAAGCGAGTCAGTTCACATAAGAAGTGTCAAAAGTTCATTGTCCTAACTTGAGTCTGTTGCAAGATGTCATATCCCCAAATGCCCTTTCATTTTTTTACAACCAAAGCCCAGAGGTAGAACTGAAACAGGTGTCGGAGCTCCTCCCTGACACGGTGGGTGCCGCCATACAGTTGCTGGGTATGAAAACTTAACTAATATGGTTATCACTATGCAGTTATTGGGAATACTTGGCCTATCTGGATGCATACATATGGGGGACGCCATGCTTTATTTGTACTAAACTGAAGCAGACTTCTAAAATGGGTAGTCATTCCTGTGTATTTGCACCATTGTATGCATTATACTCAGTATTCCCACTGTTTACATTATTGTGAATGTACCGTATTGTTGTAACTAAACCCCGATGCTGTATTATGGCTTATCCTCGCACCTTCTGTGTCTGTCTCCCACCAACTGTCTGGTCCTTCCTATGTAACTCTGTAAACAATGTGTTGGATCCTCTGTTCCATGTGTTGATTTTTGTATTAAAAAAAAAGTTTATTTTGCATGAGAACTTTGGTTTCCTTCCGTTCTTAACTCGGCACATTAAACACTAAGTTGGTTCTTGGTTTTTCGTCTATCTACCTTGTGTGGGACTGACGTAACATCAAAAAAGTGTGAAATTTGTGTTCCTCAGGAGTGGAAGGGTTAGAGAAAAAAGGAAGGAAGAAAAATCTCCTGACTCCTATAAAATTTGGAAACTACTTTAGGGAGGTAGGATGGATCCGGCTACAGCACTAACCTATCTGGAAAGATAGACAGAAGGGGATGATCTATGGATACTGCCTGTATATCACTAACGCTCCTGGCTGAATTGAGAGCGACTAAGGCTGCTTTCACACCACGATTTTTGAATTTCCGATGCTGTCCGAAAAAAATCGGACAGCATCGGACCGATTTTCGGATCCTATGGATCCCTATGGGGATCGGACCGAATCGGATGTGCACTAAATGCCATCCGATTTGGTCCGATCCGATTCTGCCCGATTTTGGCCGATTTTTTTCAGGAGAAAAAAATCGTTGCCTGCAACGATTTTTTCATCCGATTACAAAATCTGACAGAGTCGGATCGGACCAAATCGGATGGCATTTAGTGCACATCCGATCTGACCCGATCCCTAACATGGGGCCCTATGGAGAAAGGTCCGAGGAAATATGTGATGTTTCCTCGGACCCCATTTTACTGTACTGAGCAAGCTCAGTACAGTAAAAATGCTCCTGGGAGCACAAGGGTTAAAAAGAAAAAAAAAAAAAGTTTATTCTCACCTCTCCCCGAGCCCCCGCCGTCTTCCGCCATCTTCCTCTAGGCTCCCGGTGGCTCTCGCAGGCTGCCGCAGGCTCCGGTGTCAGCAGAGGTGTACCTCTGCTGTACAGGACCTGCGGTGATGTCACAGTCATGTGACCGCGGGTTCACCATGGTGAATGGTGGAACCCGCGGTCACGTGACTGTGACATCACCGCAGGTCCTGTGTACAGCAGAGGTACACCTCTGCTGACACCGGCAGCCTGCGAGAGCCACCGGGAGCCTAGAGGAAGATGGCGGAAGACGGCGGGGGCTCGGGGAGAGGTGAGAATAAACTTTTTTTTTTTTCTTTTTTTGCAGCCTCCGGCGCCGATTTTATGCCGGAATCGGGTGCCTATTTGGCACCCGATTCCAGGCATCAGAAGGGAGCCGATGCTGTCCGATTTATATCGGACAGCATCGGCTCCCTAAAAATCGTGGTGTGAACGCACCCTAACGGCTGTTTTTATACAGAGACTTTTTAGAGAGCATGAATGAAGATGGTCACTGATGAAAGTTTTACTGAAACGCATCAGATAGATAAAAGCATCCTAAGGCAGTGTGCCCTATGTTGTGAATTTACTAAATAAAGTTTAAGAATACTGGTTCCAGGTGCCGGCATCCTCTTCATTCATTCATGGTCTCGAACATAGGCGGTGGCCGGCCGCCACTGTGCACCTGACCCGGATCGACAAACTAGGAGGGGGTGAGCTTTTCCCATTACCCCTTTACCAACAAGCACTTTTTAGAGAGGCTGACACTAAAGGTTGAAATGACGGACTTGTAAGGGCCTCAAGGAGAAGATTCAAGTCCCAAAGAGGGACACTGGCTATATGGACCGGGATGCTACGTTCACATGCAGCAATAAAACGGGAAACCCATCTATCCCCAGCAATATTATGGCTGTACAAAGCTCCTAAAGAAGAAATCTGAACTTTCAAGGTGCTGACTGAGAGGCCTAACTTCTGACCCTTCTGCAGAAATTCCAGGATAGCTGGTGTAGGCACCTCATTGGAAAAAGGGACAGTGTAAAAATGTAAGACTTTCTTCCACACTACTATATATCCTAGTTGTAGAGTCCTTCCTACTCTGCAGAAGAGTATTAATTAGGTTTTCTAAAAATCCTCGTAACCTTAATAATTGCCTTTCAAGTTCTACGTCGTCAATTGGAGACCCCTCACCTGAGGGTGACGAAATGGACCCAGAGTTAACAGGTCTGGATCTGATGGTAGGATTCAAGGGTCTGATACAGAGATGCCATGAAAACCATGGTCACCTTGGCCAGAAGGGAGCGATGAGGATCACTCTCACCCCTTCCTCCCTGATCGTCCTGGTGACTAGAGGAAGCAGGGCCACTGATAGGAATGCATAGGCCAGATGAAAGTCCCATGGAGCTTGTAGCGAGTCAACTATCTCCAGTCGGCTTACTATATTTAGAGAGACAAACCTCCTGACCTGTCTGTTGGCTCTGGTAGTGAACAGGTCTATTTCTGGGAGACCCCACAGGTTCACCATTTTCCTGAAAATCTGGTGACAGAACCCACCCTCCCTGATGAAGAGTATGGCGACTTAGGAAGTCTGCTCTGGTATTGTCCACGCCCCTGATGTGAAGGGCTGAGAGCGACAGGAGGTAGGATTCGGCCAATTTTGAATATCTCCCCTGTAGTAGACATCAGAGTCCTTGATAGAGTACCGCCCTGCCGATTGATATATGCGACAGATGTTGAGTTGTCTGATAGAACTATGACGCGAGTTCCCCGCAGCTGTGGAAGAAAGTGATGTAAGGCATGTAGGATGGCTTTCAATTCTTTAAGTTTGAGGAGTCATCTTCTTCTTCAAAAGACCACTGATCCTGGGCTAGGTCAGTCCCTAAATGGGCTCCCCATCCATCTGGTCTAGCATCTGTCATCACTACTCTAGAAGGCCTAATTACCCATGGAACCCCCTTGGAAAGGTTATGATGACCTAACCACCAGTATAGGGAACTGATAAGGGTCTAAGGAGAGGGTCAGTTGACCATTAAGCCGCCCATGTAATAGCTCCACAGCACAGAGGATTTCCTGCTGCTAACAGCTAGTATGGAATTGAGCCCACTGGACTGCAGGAATACAGGAATCCCAATAGGAACATAGCATCTCTCAAGGACATACAACGACGATCTATAGCTCCCCTAACTTTTTCAGCTATAATTAACTTCTTCTCTTCAGGAAGGAGACACTTCTGACTTACAGAATCGAGATGTAGACCCAGCAATGACTGAAGAGAGTTAGTGGAAGCAGTCTGGATTTGCCCAGATTGATTATCCACCCCAGAGCCTATAATGAAGAAATTGTGTAAGTAAGGCGAGCCCTGCATTGTGCGGCAGAGCTCCCTACCACTAGAAAGTCATCTAGGTATGGCACGATTAGTGTATCCTGTTGACGCAAATAAGCCATCGCATCTGGGGAATAAGCGCTTCATTGTACATCTTCTAGACTGCATTTTGAAAGTATAGAAACGTACAAAGGGGTTTAATTTCTTTAAATTTATGATGGTTATATAAGAACCATCAGGCTTAGAGATCAAGGAAATCAAGAACAAAGGGGAATAAAATCCCCTTCCCTCCTGGCCACTGGAACTTCTATTAGGACATGCTTATCTAGTAGGCTCCGGACTTCTGACTCAATAGCATGCTGTTGTAGAGGGGAAGTCAGAGAAGTCCTCACAAAGGAATCCTGAGGGATGTGATGAACTAGGGTTCAGGATTCAGGGATTAGATGTAATAGGTCTCCATGCATTACTAAAATATATCCACCTGCCACCCACCGGGGGGCTTTCAGGTCTAGCGGAATTAGTTTCCGCCCTTAGAAGAGGAACCACCAAAAAGGGCACCTTTTGGTTTGGCCTCCTTGCTCTCCTATCGGTGGCGGTCTCTATAGGGCTTCTTCTGGCCGAATGAACATCTCTTGAATGCTCTCCTATAGGATGGAACAGACGGATTAGCAAACCCTTTCTTTCGTTCTGATGCTTGGTGAGAATCTCATCAAGCATTGCCAAACAGTTACTCACCCTGAGGTGGCAGCGTGCACAACTTAGACTTGCTAAAGGGCTGGAAGGGGACGCACAAAGGGCACATCGAGCAGAGTTTGTGAGATCTGTTGATCTGCCCGCCAGTCTTAGGGAATCTGTGAGACATCCGCTAGGTATGCTGTACCGCCTCGAATTAATGGAATCGAGGAAAGCAATTTCTCCCTGGACACACCGTTCTTGATCTGGTCCCCTAGCTAATCCACCCAGATCAACAGATCTTGCAGTACATGTTGCAGATATGGCTGGTTTAAATGCATCCGTACAGGACTCCCATGAGCGTCTAAGGAGCATTTCTGCTTTTTGATCTAAAGGATCAGACAGCAGTCCGAAGTCTTCCACCGGCAAGGAAGAACGTGTGGACGTGGAGGCAACCGCAGCGTCTACCTTTGGTACTTTGGACCAGTTTGTTAAGTCCTCATCGTCAAAGGGATATTTCCTTTTGGAAGAGGACGGAAGGAAACCTCGCCTCTCCTGCTTATCCCATTCCCCTCTGACCAGATCCATTATAGCAGACATAACTGGAAATGGTCGTCTTTTTTTTTCTGGGAGAGTCCCACAAACAGAATATCCTGCGAGGATTTAGATTCCTTTTTGTCCGTAATCCCCATGGTATTTTGTAATCATGCTCTCAATAGGAAAACATCCTCATCTGATGAAGATGAAGCTGATCTAGAGGAACTATGAGATCTGACCTCGTCGCTATCAGAAGAGGAGTCAGACAGGGGAATGTCCTTTTTAGATTTAGTCTTATGCGTCTTAGGAGGGGCTACATTCTTTAGAGCTTGAAGTTCTTCTCTAATCATGGCCCGTATGTCAGTTGATCTGACTGACGATACCTCCTGTAATGTCTGGTCTATGCAATGCTGACACAGCCATTTAGAATAAGTGTCAGGAAGACTGAACATAAAGCACATTCCTTGTGTTTAAGCTTTTTGGTTCTCTTAGCCTAAAAAAGGGGGATGCACAGAAAGAAGGGGGAGGGATCAGCTTAATAGGCAGAGCCCAGAACACTCACCCAGTGAAGCTTGCAATGTGGTACCTGTTCTGGAAATGGAGGCACAGCATGAGATGAAGACAGACCAGCTTTACTCCGCTCACTCCTGTCAGTGGAGCCGCCCTCTCTGTAGCACCCACTGCTGCTCTTTGTTCTGCTGTGTACATGCACATCCACCTCAGATGGGTGCACCTCTGAAGACCCTGGAGAGGACATCTTGCAGAGCAAACTCTGCAGGGAGACACTGTCTTTTGAATCTACCGCCCTCTCCACGCCGGGGTACACCTCCCTGACCTGCCCGGAAGCCGATTGCATCACTTCCAGGGATCGGAGCGTGAAATGGCCAGTGCGCATGCACGGAGGCCGAAACCCGGAAGCCCCAGTGCGAATATTACGCCACTCACTCATCGCTAGTGGATACCCTATATATGGTGGGAAACTACGGTTTGGACACACTGTCGAGCTCTGAAAGGAAGGAGTGACATTTCTTGTAGCACACCTTAGGTTTACACATGGCACTGCAGGTAAACATGTACCCCATCAAGAGCCCGTCTTAGTATATATGCCTTACATCTCCCCTACTTCCCCTGCCTCCCCGACACAAAAAATAAATTATTCTACTCACCATTCCTCTGCTTCTGCATTGTGCGGTGTCCTTTTCTAAAGCCAGCAACTAACTTCTCTGTGTAAGCCAGGTAGTGCATGATGTCAGAGCCATGTGCACCTAGTTATACAGACATCTATAGTCAGAACATTCACTGCTCTGCATGCCTGAGATTATAAGTGTGGAGAGCAACGAATATTCACTCTCTTTTGTAGAGGGCACACCTGATTGCCCTGCAGCTGCAGTAAGCCATCTGACTCGTGATCACGTGTCCCCACTATTAAAAGAGAATCAATAGCCAATGCTAACCACTAACGGCCTGCATCGGTTATCAGGAGTCTACCGTTCCTCAGGCGGGAAATTAAAAGTCTCACACACAGTTCTGAGTTCCAAACCCGGGTTACTTTCTTTTCTCTTCGGGCAGCACAAGATACAGTTCTGGTACAATCGCGGTCCAGATAGTCCTCAACAACCGGGATAGCTGGTCCAGGACCACCCCTTTTATGTTCCTTCCTCTGGTTGCTGCCCTCCTTAGCGCTGCCTGCTCGCCTAACTCCTGCTTGTGCCTCCGCACACAGAGCCCGGATCCAGCTGCCACGGGTCCTATCGGGCGATCGGCCACTGCCTTCTCAGTGGATGTGCCGGGAGTGGGCCACAGCTCTTCTGGATCTCATGGCCTCCGGGTACATGGTTGGAGTATGGATTCATCTCGGCACCTTCAGGACCAGTCCTCTGGTCTGCAACCTGCCCCACCACTGTCACTTCAGATTTGGGTGCACGTGTGGATCGCTCACTTCTCGCACCCCAAGGGCTCCCTCTTTCTGTCTGTAATTGGTTGTCCCGGGATGAGCCTCATCTCTGCTCAAGTCTTCCGGGTCCTTCTCTCCTGCTTAATCTGCCAGCTTTTTCTCCTACTGCACTCCCACTTCCTGTTGCGTTTCACTTTTGTCTCTTCTCCCGCTTCCTGACTGCTTCCTTCCTAACTTCCCACCCTCCACCTTTCTCCCCGCCATCCCGCTGACTACCTGGTTTCTCTCACTGCAGGGTCTGCCTCCTGCCCCTGGGACCGGATGTGTTGGGTGCTTTTGTGGGTGTCCGGACTTACCATACTGTTTACTGAGGACAGGAATACTACACCCGTGGATTGAGTGCAGTACCCCATTGAGGCAACCAGACCACTGGGGAGCTGCATTCCCCCTTAGCAAAGATTAGCACATCCCCGTGTGATGACACGGGTTAAATGATGGTGCAGTTAGAACTCAAATTTTTATAACATACATGTTAAACGACAATAAAACAAACACAAGAATGCTTCTTCCCTTACAGGAGGTTCTAGGCTTAAACGGTACATCACAAAAACCACATTGAGTATATGAAAAAGGGGATAACTATAAAAATAGAAAAAGGGACAGTGCAAACAGGGTGATTCGGCGAGTGTCCCTCACTGGGTGTCTCTATGACTATTTAGTTCAGTTTCGCTTCTGTCTTTCTAGGGGACCCACCACAAATAAACCCACAACGTAGGTCCTGGGAGGGCGACAGGATGATGGACCAACGTTTTTCGGCCTCATCGGTGGGTTTTGTTTTGTGGTGAACAGGTTAATTAAAGCACACTTAAAAATAACATGGTCTAAAACTAACAGGGCACAAACCGGGGTGTGCTAACTATATACATTAAAGTTCTGGCCATTCACTGTCCATGGTCAATTGTCGAGCAAACAAGCACACTCACACAATTAACTATATACAAGTATCTTGCCAGTTCTCTTCACTTTTTCCATAGCAGGGCAGCCGGTGTCACGGTCCTTTCTCTCAGCGATACTGGGTGCAGGTAACCCTACTACCAGGGTTTAAGTTCCTTGCTCCTGCAATTGAGTGCGCCTCTCTGGGGCAGGCGCCATGGCGGCCTCAGTCTGGGCAGGCACCTGCCTCACATGTAGGGTGTACAGTCCGCTCTCTCCCTCCTGCTACTCACAGGCAACCCGATCTCCGGGGTGCAGATCACTGTCCGGGTGGCCCTTAAGACAGGTGTACCTCAACATCTCTACGGGAGACGAACAGTGCCTGGCAGGTTTTTTCCAATCGGTAGAAATAAATCTAGTTTGCACAGATTTATATCTACAAGTGAAGGAAAAGGCGGCACTCACCATTCGTAGAAACTTGTGCTTTATTACATCGAGGTGGGGAGGGGGTGCAGGAGGCGCAGACTGCACTACAAGGCGCAGCAACGCCATTAACAGGGATTGAAAGCGGGAACACAAGGTGTACAAGTGCTGTATACACCGTATCAATCCTGAAGGTGCCCGATTACTTTTTTTCTCACTTTCATTTTAAGATTTATATCTACCCTGTAAAATGAAATGAGGACAATAGTGGATATTTTAATTTAGATATATAGAAAAAAAGTTGTTCAAACACATGTATGTCAGCGCCATCACACACATACAAGAACCACACAGACGAATCCAGAACAAGGATCATTAATGGCAATGACAGGATTGGCTCAACCGTACAGACACACTACAATGATGGCTGGCAGAGCGGTGCTCCTGTAGGCAGACACAGTCCTGCAACCTGAAGCGTGCTGAGCATGTGAGCTGGTATTTAAGGTGGGAATACAAGCTTTGACATATATGTACTTCAAGAGGTAGTGAAGGGGTTAAATTACACTATATATACACACATGTATATAGCACACATATACTGGACAACACATGATCATAAGGGCCACGTCAAACACACAGATATCTGTGCAGATATTGTTCGCAGATCTCTGGTAGCAGTGAAATCATGGACACATTGTTCATTTGTACACGGCCACAAAATGGAACTATGTGTCCATGATTTCACTGCAACCAGAGATCAGAGAACAATATCTGCACAGATATCTGTGTGTGTGACGTGGCTCTTACATACACATCATACACTCACACATCAGACATGTCTTAGCTATATAACAGATGCTCTGCAGGTACACATCATATACACAGCACATGCATGCTGGAGAAGTGTATATACACCACACTTCACTATACTCAAAAGATATCTAAATTAACAGAATTACTCCGTCAATATACATATATAATAATAATAATAATATAATTCTGTTATGAACAATCCGTCCTATCTGTAATTGCTAATATTATCTTTTTATTTCCCTACATTGTAATTAATGTTTCTAATTGTACATGTTATTGTATTACTATTATCGAGTTGTATACTCTATTCTTTAATTAATACGCTCAGTAATGCATTCGTGAGCTACCTGTTTTGCATACTAAATTCAATAAAAATCATTTGAAAACAAAAGATATCTAAACCAGGGCTGTGGAGTCGGTAAGACACAATTGCGACTCCGACTCCGACTCCTGGATTTTATCAGGTTCCGACTCCGACTCCTTCATAAATGGCCACTTCGTAACAATAAATTTACTGTTGTAAAATATTAACATGGAGCTTATTCAGTTTCTCACCATCATATAAATAATCAGACCACTTAGAGCAAACACTATATTTATTAGATACAATTAGAATATACCAAATAACTTTTATAAACTTTTCAAAACTAAGTAAATTTCAATAAACCCTGTTATTCTGTTAATAAGAAATCTATACATTTGTCCTCAGAAAAAGTATAGCCTCTGTCAGATCCTCCTTCATGGATGCCCTCAAGTCTGATCTAATTATTTTGAGAGCAGAGAACAACCTCTCTACACTAACTTGGGTTGGTGGCAAAGCAGTAACCACTCGGGCAACATCTCTGACAATGTCAGGATACAAAGGAATTGCTTGTTGCACTGTTATTTTTGATGAACAATCAAATTTCTCAATCTCTTTTAGTGCACATGAAAAATTCTGCTGAAATGTACTGGCTGTGTTCTTTGATGGGGATGACTCTTCCATGCGGGAACGCTTTGCACGGTCCTTCTGATCCAAATATTTTTCGATATTAAATTCTTCATCAGTTGATGATGAGGGTGAAGATGTGTCAGGACGACCAAATTCTTCTTGTTCCTCCTGACTGTTCTGCAACCCTTTCATCCTTACTGCTATTTCAAACAGAGCTTCTTTTCCTTTACTCAGCTGTTGATCATCTAGAAGAATCCGATGCATTGGGTCTACATAAACAGTTGCCAAAAGAATGTTATTTTGTAATATTAGCTCCTCTCTCCGTTTCATTGATGTAGCAATGCCACTTGCAATTAACCCTCCTCTTTGGGCCAGGCGAAACATCAGGTTCTTCCACTCCTTTAAGAAAATACCTGGAGTTAAGTCCTCTGCTTGTAATTTTTTAGTCACTGTAAATGGGTGCTCTAGCAAATTTCCAGCTCAGTCACCTGATTCCACTGACTTTCATTTAGCGTCAGTTGAGGGTTAGCCATGTCTACAAGAAAGGTTTTCAGTTCAACCAAGCGCTGAATCATTAAGTAAGTACTGCCCCATCGTGTGGCTTGATCAATAATTGCCCCTTTTCCAGCACGTCTCTTCAAAATTGAGTCAACTTTAGGGGTTCTGGCAACAGTAGCCAATTTTCTCACCTTGCCAATCAGTGCAGCAGCATGTCCTTCTTGCAGACTGTCTCTTATAGCCAGCTGTAGCGTATGCACAACACAGCGCATGTGATGAATGAAAGATCGCATTGACACAGTTTCAACAAGATCATCTAAACTATCATGTAGCAGTTCATCTGAAGCAACTTCAGTTTGCTCCTCAGTTATACTGTGTTCCTCTATTTCAAACATTTCTGTGTCCGTGGACCCAGAATGTTCTTCTAGCTGCTGGTCACCATCATTACTCTCATTCATTAGCTTAATAGTACTTATCATATTTGAAGCATTGTCAGTTACGACAGAAAGAACTTGCTCTTTTTTAAGTTCATAGTCTTGCAGAATCTTTTCCACCAAGGCCTGGAGTAACTCACTGGTGTGATGAGCTTTGGTGTCTTTTACTGCCAATGTTTTGGTAATTATTTCATTTTTGTCACAAACAAACCGGACATTGATGGCAAAATAGTTCACTCTGTGACGTGTGCAGGCATCCATTTTAAGAAACACAAAGCGTCCCTTGAGAGTTTTTTTAAGTTCTTCCTTTTGTTTAAAAGCTTCTTCGATTACTAATTTTCTAACACTCTCTCTCTCCAGAGAAACACCAAGCTTGCGGGCCATTTCTCCATTAAAACACATAAAAGCTGGTCGTGAAAATAATGAAATAGGCACACTATCCTTTACAACAAGTTCTATGATCTGTTTTTTAAATGTATCTACTGTCATTGTCACAGTAACTTTGTCACTGACAAAATATCTTGCAACTGATGGCTGCAAAGTTCTCTGCTCCTTTGCTTGACCGGAAGAGCTGGGCACTGGTTCTTTGGTTTGGATGCAGTCTCTCATCCACTGCTTTCAGTACTTCTGGATGGAAGCGCTGTAAATGTCTCTTTAGATTAGAAGCTCTGGTAGGAGCATTTTTATCTTTGCATGAAAATGCACTTATCTTCGCTTCACAGCTTTTGTTTTCGTCTGGATCATTTGTCATACACTGACAGACATAATGTTTTCTATCTTGAGTGATGGTGAAATGTTCAAATACAGCTGATTTAATGTGATGCTTCTTTGACATTCTCAGGTTTTTAATTCTGCATTCACAATCCAAATGACAATTGTTTTTCCTAAAAACAATTGTACAAAATTATTGCCAGGTCGTACAACTGATATACTGGTCAGTAATACTCTTATTATTCCTCATGTACTCACAGTTAACTGATGCAAAGTTTGTGGATAATACTTCTTACAGTCTTCCTCTTCTTCTGAGTAGCAGGCAGCTGTGAGATGCTTGGAAGATGCACACCGGCTAGTATGATCTAGTCTAGACGAGGAGGAGCCAAGTTACTACTAAGAATTTGCAACACATTTTCACTTTCAGTTTCATACATTGTAAGTAGGGGGGTTGGGGCAGCATGAAGTTAACCAAGTATAAGAATAGATAAGGGCAGTGGAGAACAGTGACACACAAGAAGTAAGAAATGTCTCTATCTCCAGCAGAACTGCTTATCACTGTTGTTCATAGTTTGATAGAACATAATATTTTGAGTAACATTTATAAAATTAATATGAAAGTTCAATTAAGAAATATTAATCATTTTTTTAAAGCTGGAGTCGGAGTCGGTACATTTCTACCGACTCCGGCAAAAACTAGCTCCGACTCCGACTCCACGACTCCGACTCCACAGCCCTGATCTAAACACACAAAGCTCACAAACAGACACAAAGGTTACACACACACACACACACACACACATAACTAACACACACAGCTGCCACACACAGACATGTAACTCATACAACTCACAGACACACAGCTGCCACACACAGACATGTAACTCATACAATCACAGACACACAGATACCTCACACAGATACCTCACACAGATACCTCACACAGATACCTCACACAGATACCTCACACAGATACCTCACACAGATACCTCACACAGATACCTCACACAGATACCTCACACCAGATACCTCACACAGATACCTCACACAGATACCTCACACAGATACCTCACACAGATACCTCACACAGTCCTCTGTGCTGGTTGTAGATGTGCAGCTTCACATGCTCCGAGCCCCTGGGCCCCTCCCTCACTCCCTGGTCAGCAGCAGATCTGTCACCTTGTGACCCGGAGCTGCTTATCTTTGGTATCTCAGCATAGGAGGCTGCTCTCTGATCTTTGCTGGCTCTCCCTTCTTCCCGCGGTGTGCAGGACAACATGAGCACCCCCTGCAGATGCCGCCCCCTCCCTCACCAGCAGGTGGCGCCGCCTGAGTCAGGCCACTCACATTGCCTCATCAGTGATACGGCCCTGCTGGCCGGTTTCCGGAGGAACCCCCATCCCCTTTCGAGATCAAAGGTGGTGACGATCCCTTGCTGGTGTGGCCCCCTATCAGCGGGCCAGGTCTTGTGGGCTTCGGTCTTGGCCTGCATGGTCCGCTCCTCCACCGCGCGCTGCTGGGCCCTCCGCTCCGCCTCCTACTGGGCAATCCGCCACCTCAAATGCTCCCTCCAGGTCACCGTTTCAATCTCGGCCTTGCCCGCCTCCATCTCCCCCAGGAACCTCATCATCGCCTTGCCGGGGTTCTGCCAATAGAAGACTACGGGCTCTCCATGGACCTCTTGTGACGGGGGTTCCGGGTGTCTTCCCAGGCCAGACTTGGGAGCATCGGATTGGGGCTTAGGGGGGATGGGACTGGGAGGGGATGTCGACTGATATAAGTAGGGCCTCCTCGGTCACCGGAGTAGTGTCCATACCTTCACCGGCATCGGGTCCTATCTTGTCCTCCTCCGCGTCACCAGTAGGGGGAGTCAGGGTGCGAAGCTGTCCAATGCGCCGTTGCCTTCTCCAGGAGGGCTCGCTACCATTGCCCCAGGTGGTGATGTAGGTCCAGACCAGATGACTCAGTTCCTGGAGTTCCGCCTGCAGGAACTCAGTGTCCAGTCCGGACTGCTGGTGTCCTTGGCTACAACCCCACGCGCTAGGTTTTCGTGGCCTCTCTCCGCCATTTCTCTGACCAGGCCGCAGACGCTGCTGTTCCCGCCACTCCCTGCTGTCCGATTCGCGCCAGAATTCCTGTGTGCCACCTCCGTCTGTGGGCGTGTCTCTGCTCCTTAGCCGTCGGCCACTCTTCTGGGTGGAGTAACACAGTCTTTTGGCCCGCCCTCCCAAGTCTTGGAGGGCGAAAGGGGTGTAGGCCATTTTTCCTGCTGCGTGCTGGCCCGGCCCACGATGGGGGACTACGACACGCCCCCCCAGCCAGCACATGCTCTCAGTCTGTTGTGTCCTCCATTACTCCAACCTAAAAAGCACAGTCTCTATTGCAGTTCAGAAGGCGCACGAGACCCGGCGATATTGGGTCGGTACATCCTGTTTGTGACGCCATGTGTGACTTGCCCCGTGGGGGCCACAGGGTACGCCGGGCCTCTCGGGAGCACACATACGCCGGGAGGGGGAAAGAGAGAGCACACATATGCCAGGATGAGGGGGCGGGAGGCATACACTTACATTAGAATGGGAGATATCAGTGCAGAATTTGAGGACTCTGCCCCCATAAGTGCCAGCAGCAAATTCACCCCCATAACAGTGTCATGACCACACATTTTTTTGCTTAGGCCAGCTTCACACATAACCCTCCTACCCACAAAATGGAATATAAGGAAGGAGATCAAAAAGTCATAAGGACGCAAAAATTGTACTAAAAACCATTAAACTTAAGGTCCTGTTACACGCTACAATATCGTTAACGATATTGTTTGAACGTCATGGCATTTTGGGTGGAGTAACGACGTCGTTGCGTGTGACAAGCAGAAACAATCAACAATAAGGGCCACTTCACACACCAACTTATCTGCCCAACTTCTGAACAACTTACTGGTTGCAGTGAAATCATGGATACATTGCTCCATTTTGTGGCTGTGTACAATGGAGCAATGTGTCCATGATTTCACTGCAACCAGCAAGTTGTTCAGAAGTTGGGCAGATAAGTTGGTGTGTGTAAAGTGGCCCTAAGTCGGCTGATCGTTGATCGGAGGATTTTGAAAACCAAACGATGATCGTCCGTCCAACCTGCAGCATCAGTGTGTGTGACACCTTGATAACGATGTCGTTAACGACTTCGCCTATTCAGAACTGAAGGACGTATGCGATCAAACGACCACAAGTATCGCTCGCTTGTCGTGGAATCGTTGCTGCGTTGTTAAAGATATCTGTACGTGTGACATATCACTAAGGGCCGCTTTACACACACCAACTTCTGTGACCAACTTCTGAACAGATCTCTGGTTGCAGTGAAATCATGAACACATTGTTGCATTTTGTGGCTGTGTACAAATGGAGCAATGTGTCCATGATTTCACTGCAACCAGAGATCTGTTCAGAAGTTGGTCACAGATGTTGGTGTGTGTAAAGCGGACCATGTATGCCAAAAGCAGAATCAAAATGCACTCTCAGGTTCCAGTCAGAGCCCATATGTGAAGCAAGCCCAGCTGCAGGCCGATAAATCACCTCTACCAGCAAGATGTGGGAGGCGATCTGCCATGCATACACTGAGCCTGCTTAGAGCACCATTCACACAGATACAGTTGATGCAGAGTGTTTGAAAGCGACCCATCCTGTGCCGCTGCTTGAGTGATGGGTCGCACAGTACGATACCTCTGCACCACTAGATGAATGGCACCCCTAAGGGCCCAACTGCAACCTGGATAGATATCTCAGCAGGCTCAGTGTATGCATGGCAGATCGCTCCCACATCTTGCTGGTAGAGGTGATTTATCGGCCTGCAGCTGGGCTTGCTTCACATTTGGGCTCTGACTGCAACCTGAGAGTGCATTTTGATTCTGCTTTTGGCATACATGGTGAGTTTTATATGCTGCTTTTTTCTAGTAGTTTTTTGTGTGTAAAGCGGCCCTAACGATCATTGAACGATGTTCCAGAGATCTAAAGCTGCTTTCACATCAGCGTTTTTTTGAAATCGCGGCAGATGCGGTGAAAAAAAACGCATCTGCCGCGATTACCGCATACCGGCTGCACTTGCGGCACGCCCCATACAATGTATATGCGGGCTTGCGGTCAGCCGCGGTTTTTTCGAGGCGCACCTGCCGCAAGTGCCAAAACCACACTTGCCGCACCTGCCGCAAGCCCGCATATACATTGTATGGGGCTTGCCGCAACTGTGCCGCAAGTGCAGCCGATATGCGGTAATCGCGGCAGATGCGGTTTTTTCACCGCATCTGCCGCAATTTAAAAAAAACGCTGATGTGAAAGGGGCCTAAGTCAGATCGTTCAACCATTGAAGAGTGTAACGGGGCCTTTAGTCCTTGAAAAATGATTCCTGATACAGATCTACCAGTGCATCTCAATGAATTAGAATATCATCAAAAACCATTGTCATATTGCCATGTTTCTGGGAGCCCTGAAACATGTTAACTAATTAATCACCATTATAATCACCCTTTGATGTCTCGTGAAATACAACAGCACAGTTTTTAAACCCTTCATCCTCCCTACTTTAAGTTTCTGAAATAATGACCGTTGAGTTTTCATTGGCTGTAAGCCATAATCATCAACGTTAACAGAAAAAAAAACACTTGAAATAGATCACTGTTTATAATGACTCTATATTATATTCATTTCATTTTATGTATTGAATTATTTAAAATGATTCTTTTGAGGATAGTCAAATTGTCCTGGAAAACACAAGTGCTGAACGTTATCACTCATTCACTTGAATAGGAAATAACTGAAGAACTTGGCTGTGATCGCCGGGCGTGGGGCACACAGAGGTGTGGGGCACACAGAGCCCCGGGCGTGGGGCCCACAGAGCCCCGGGCGTTGGGCCCACAGAGCCCCGGGCGTGGGGCCCGCCGGGCGTGGGGCTCACAGAGCGCCGGGCGTGGGGCCCACAGAGCCCCGGGCGTGGGGCACACAGAGCCCCGGGCGTGGGGCCCGCCGGGCGTGGGGCACACAGAGCCCCGGGCGTGGGGCCCGCCGGGCGTGGGGCACACAGAGCCCCGGGCGTGGGGCCCGCCGGGCGTGGGGCACACAGAGCCCCGGGCGTGGGGCCCGCAGAGCACACAGATCATGGCAGGTCACCTGCACACAGAGCCCCGGGCGGTGGACCGCAGAGCACACAGATCATGGCAGGTCACCTGCAAACAGAGCCCCGGGCGGTGGACCGCAGAGCACACAGATCATGGCAGGTCACCTGCAAACAGAGCCCCGGGCGGTGGACCGCAGAGCACACAGATCATGGCAGGTCACCTGCAAACAGAGCCCCGGGCGGTGGACCGCAGAGCACACAGATCATGGCAGGTCACCTGCACACAGAGCTCCGGGCGGTGGACCGCAGAGCACACAGATCATGGCAGGTCACCTGCAAACAGAGCCCCGGGCGGTGGACCGCAGAGCACACAGATCATGGCAGGTCACCTGCACACAGAGCCCCGGGCGGTGGACCGCAGAGCACACAGATCATGGCAGGTCACCTGCACACAGAGCCCCGGGCAGTGGACCGCAGAGCACACAGATCATGGCAGGTCACCTGCACACAGAGCCCCGGGCGGTGGACCGCAGAGCACACAGATCATGGCAGGTCACCTGCACACAGAGCCCCAGGCGGTGGACCGCAGAGCACACAGATCATGGCAGGTCACCTGCACACAGAGCCCCGGGCGGTGCACCGCAGAGCACACAGATCATGGCAGGTCACCTGCACACAGAGCCCCGAGCGGTGGACCGCAGAGCACACAGGTCATGGCAGGTCACCTGCACACAGAGCCCCGGGCGGTGCACCGCAGAGCACACAGATCATGGCAGGTCACCTGCACACAGAGAGCCCCAGGCGGTGGACCGCAGAGCACACAGATCATGGCAGGTCACCTGCACACAGAGAGCCCCAGGCGGTGGACCGCAGAGCACACAGATCATGGCAGATCACCTGCACACAGAGCCCCGGGCGGTGGACCGCAGAGCACACAGATCATGGCAGATCACCTGCACACAGAGCCCCGGGCGGTGGACCGCAGAGCACACAGATCATGGCAGATCACCTGCACACAGAGCCCCGGGCGGTGGACCGCAGAGCACACAGATCATGGCAGGTCACCTGCACACAGAGCCCCGGGCGGTGGACCGCAGAGCACACAGATCATGGCAGGTCACCTGCACACAGAGCCCCGGGCGGTGGACCGCAGAGCACACAGATCATGGCAGGTCACCTGCACACAGAGCCCCGGGCGGTGGACCGCAGAGCACACAGATCATGGCAGGTCACCTGCACACAGAGCCCCGGGCGGGAGACTGCAGAGCACACAGATCATGGCAGGTCACCTGCACACAGGCTGTCACACATATGCTGGGGCAGCTGATGTAAGAGCAATGCAATGTCAGGTCACAGTGACTGGAGAAGCACAGCCACAGAAGAATATAACCAGCGATAGCAGAAAGCCTCAGGATATATATAACACGATGAGAGATCAGCAGCTGTGACCGCCGCTTATCTCTGTGCAGGCACCCCACGGACATGGAGCCGCCTCCCTCCCCCGAGCTGCACTGATCACACATGGCAGTCACTCACCAGTCTGCGGTCCAGCTCGGCGCCCGGTGTTACAGGATGCTTGGGCTTATATTCTGCATAGTGCAGAGCCTCGGAGGAAGCCATGCCTCTGCTGGAGGTCGCCATGACACTGACAGACTCTGGAGGACGGTGGCCGCAAAGGGCAAAACATGGAGATTGCAAATCCCCCGGAAGTGCCAATCCTGTTACTATGGAGATGGAGCTGCTGGTGGGAGGGAGGTGCTGGAAAACCAGAACACTGTACCACAGCCCTGATTACTGAACACTGTACCACAGCCCTCATTACTGAGCACTGTACAACAGCCCTGATCACTGAACACTGTACCACAGCCCTGATTACTGGGCACTGTACCACAGCCCTGATCACTGAGCACTGTACCACAGCCCTGATCACTGAACACTGTACCTAAGCCCTGATTACTGAACACTGTACCACAGCCCTGATCACTGAACACTGTACCACAGCCCTGATCACTGAACACTGTACCACAGCCCTGATTACTGAGCACTGTACCACAGCCCTGATTACTGAACACTGTACCACAGCCCTGATTACTGAGCACTGTACCACAGCCCTGATCACTGAACACTGTACCATAGCACTGATTATGTGGTGCCCCGCAACGAGTGCGTCATAGGAGGGTACTGCATCCCTGACTGAAGGTGCGGTATTCTCCGTCTCAGTGGTGAATAGGTTAATCCCAAGGCTCCATGTACCACATGCAACACCTAGAGGCAGAGGACCACTTAGATACCCGTTTCCTGGGCGACCGATCCTGGTGGGAGAAGAGTTAGGTGTATAGCAGTGGGGAAGAGAGGAACAGAGTTAGAAAGTTGGAGAGACAAGAGCAAGGAGAAGTCTAGTCATGACAGGAGGAACAGCTAACTGGGAGGGCACCGAGCACTGGTGACCCAGAAGAGAAAGGGGCCAAGAGAGAGGAAACACGGGTGATAGACAACCCGAGCCCAGTCCACAACCCGGAGTACCGGCTCCGAGGTGGTACAGATGCTACATCACTGTACCACAGAACCCGGAGTGATTGAGAGCTTTACAGGAGCGCAATACACAATCTACCATCACCGCAGCTGTACCAGGGGGGTACCCACCACTGAGGTTCAGGGACCTAACAGGAGTCGGAGGCCAACGGTTCGGGTCCCAACAGAAGATCCTCTGTATCCCGGTTTGGTATATTAGAAGCAGCGACGAGAGAGAGGGACAGTCAGGATAGAGAAAGACACGGTGGAGCCTTGGAAGGACCCTATTCATAGCAGGGACCACCCGGTCCGTTACTTGGCAGTAAACACCGTTGTACCTGTCTGCCGTGAAAGAACTAAGTAAATACCCGTTCAGAGGAGTAACGTGTCTGAGATTTATTCGGGACTACTACTAACCACTTTACCTACAGAAACAACCGAGCTGCCATTTTCCTCGACTGCAGCTCCTAACTCCGGGGACTCCCGCTTGTCCTGTAGGGAGCGGTTCAACCTTGCTGCCATCCATCCCCCGGAGGCTCAAGCAGCGCCGGTGTCATCAACGGACCCCTACAGGTGGGGTCACGAACAAATAATTTTATCTGTTTATTATTCTACTTCAGCCCCTTTACTGTCCACCGGGCCCGCAGCCTCAGGCACCGCAACCGTGACCGACAGCCAGCGCCTGAGACCAGAAAACCCGGCCCACGGTGAGTCAATTACTGAACACTGTACCACAGCCCTGATTACTGAACACTGTACCTCAGCCCTGATTACTGAACACTGTAACTCAGCCCTGATTGCTGAACACAGTACCACAGCCCTGATTGCTGAACACTGTACCACAGCCCTGATTGCTGAACACTGTACCACAGCCCTGATTACTGAACACTGTACCACAGCCCTGATTACTGAACACTGTACCACAGCCCTGATTACTGAACACCGTACCGCAGCCCTATACGGAACACTGTACCACAGCCCTATACTGAACACTGTACCTCAGCCCTGATTACTGAACACTGTACCTCAGCCCCAGGGGCGTAACTACAATAGGTGCAGGGGTTGCGATCGCACCCGGGCCCTGCAGCCTAGGGGGGCCCCAAAAGTCCCTTTGGCCTATAGAAAAAGACTACAACTATCAAAGATTTGCAATAATTGGGGGCCCTGTTGGAGCTTTCGTATCGGGGGCCCTGAGCCTGAAGTTACGCCACTCCTCAGCCCTGATTACTGAACACTGAACCGCAGCCCTATACTGAACACAGTACCTCAGCCCTGATTACGGAACACTGTACCGCAGACCTGATTACTGAACACTGTACCGCAGGTCTGATTACTGAACACTGTACCGGAGCCCTGATTGCTGAACACTGTACTGCAGCCCTGATTGCTGAACACTGTACCGCAGCCTTGATCACTGAACACTGTACCATAGCACTGATTACTGAACACTGTACCACAGTCCTGATTACTGAACACTGTACCACAGTCCTGATTACTGAACACTGTACCGCAGCCCTGATTAATGGACACTGTACCACAGCCCTGATTACTGGACACTGTACCTCAGCCCTGATTATTGAACACTGTACCTTAGCCCTGATTACTGAACACTGTACAGCAGCCCTGATTACTGAACACTGTACATCAGCCCTGATTACTGAATACTGTACAGCAGCCCTGATTACTGAACACTGTACAGCAGCCCTGATTACTGAACTCTGTACCGCAGCTCTGATTACTGAACACTGTACTGTAGCACTGATTACTGGACACTGTACCATAGCACTGATTGCTGGACACTGTACCATAGCACTGATTGCTGAACACTGTACCGCAGCCCTGATTACTGAACACTGTACCACAGCCCTGATTACTGGACACTGTACCATAGCACTGATTGCTGAACACTGTACCACAGCCCTGATTACTGAGCACTGTACCACAGCCCTGATTACTGGACACTGTACCATAGCACTGATTGCTGGACACTGTACCATAGCACTGATTGCTGAACACTGTACCGCAGCCCTGATTACTGAACACTGTACCGCAGCCCTGATTACTGAACACTGTACCGCAGCCCAGATTACTGAACACTGTACCCAGGCGTGGACCTACCGTGGTGCAGGTGGTTCAGCTGCACCAGGGCCCCGACCGGCTAGGGGGCCCCTCAAGCCTGCAGGGAGGCCCCCAGCCGACCCCCACTTAAGAGAAGAGGGGGTTAACTGAGGGAAGCTTCCTGCTTCCCTTGGCTGCTTGGTTGATCCTGCTCCTCCACTCCTCTGCCGCCTCGGCTCCCAGGACTGCGCGGCCAGGCGCAGGAAGGAGATGCAGCAGCTATAGCAACACTCCCCCCACCCCCGGCTCCTCGCCGACAACCACTAGCACCACGCCCCCCGCTCCTCGCCTACATCCACTAGCACCCCCCCTGCTCCTCACTCACCTTCAGCTGCTGCACCAGGGCCCACTTGGCATAAGGTCCGCCACTGACTGTACCGCAGCCCTAATTGATTTCTGGGACATTTGAAGACCATAGTCCCCCATTATACTGTAGATACCAGTAAAGGTATACATGTTTGGTATCTTCGAACTCGAACTGACCTGAGGCATCACACCGTCACATTGGTTTTACCATATAGTGTACATGGCGACTAAACTACCTAAAAAAACAAATGTGTAATTGCACTTTTTTTTGCAATTTCACTGCACTTGGATTTTTTTTCCATGTGTACTATATGGTAAAATAAATGATTGCATCTGAAAGTACAACTCATCCCGCAAAAAAACAAGTCATCATATGTCTATATTGACGGAAAAATAAAAAGTTATGGCTCTTTGAAAGCAGGGGAACAAAAAACGAAAATGAAAAACGAAAAATTCCAAGGTCATGAAGGGGTTAAATAGGACGGATGTTATATGCTCTGTATTCATGTGTGTTACATTCATGTTAGATCTGATTCCTTGTCCATATGTTTCGGATCTACTAATTGGTAAATGTGGCACCCCACAGTTCAGTTACCACAGGAACACCTGGAGCAAGGAAGGATTTTCACATCAGGTAAGCTCACGCACAGCACCTTCCACCCCGGACCTGAAGGGGGAGCTCTACTTGCCGACTTCAGGCAAGGTCTCCTATAAATTCAGGCTCGGGGGCAGAATTAGGCAGTTCACACGGAGCAGTACTGAAGAAGACATCCTGGTGGACGGTGTCACGCTAGCCCCGTGCCAGTGAGAGAACCTAACCAGCGTGAGGGGACCCAAGAGTGAGGGTCGTATGTGAGTTAGCCAGGGGGAGCAGAGCCATACCGGTTCACCCTAGAAGAGCTACGTCGACATCTTGGACACCGCAGTCCGAGACTGCATGGGTCCAGTCAGCCCAGCAGTAAAGACCGGAGGCCAGGGAGATTTCAGGTTTCCTGGTGCAGCAGCACTTGAGGCACAGCCACTTAGCAGAGCCCAGGAACGCAGTGGATACAGTGGTGCCCTCAGCAGAGCTGTTGCTGCCTCCCATACAAGTGAGGACACAGGAGAGGGTCAGGGCCTTGCTTCAGACAGTCCAGGAATAAAGCACACACACAGCATAACAGGGAGGCCTCATAACTCATCGGATGTGGAGATCCCAAACTGCTCCCAGACCACCCGGACTGTACCCTGGGCTTCACCTTTCTCATATCATCAGTAAAGGTACAGAAACAACAACCCTGTGTGTGTGACTGTAATTGCGGCTCCTGATCCTGCTCCCCCCATAGACTGTCCGCAACCATAACTTCCATTACTGCCCCGGGGATCCCGCTCCACCTATGGGGAGCTTAACCATCGTGCTGCTCCACCAGCACCCCGGAGGTCTGTCCCGCAGCGCCGGTAACATTACTGAAATCGTAGGTGGCGTCACTGACTATATTCCATCATTTTTATTATTTTCATTGACTCTCTTCAGCGACCAGCAGGGCCACGGGGCCGGGCACAGACCCCAGTGACATCCACAGTAAATCAACGCCCGGAACCAGGTACCCCACGACGGGTCATACCATGATTGGCTGCTGCATGTTTTTAAGCTTGTACCATGATGCATTCAGTTATCACTGACTAAGTGCATAAGCTAGAAATGTGTCGAGATTGCTTCTCCGCTATCATGGGCTTTTATATATTTTAATATTATGCTTAAAGGGAACTAACCACCTCAGATCACCCTAATACACAGTTAGTACATGTCCCTGCACCCTAAGGATACCTTTCCAGCACTGTTTTTGTGTAAAATCTTGCATTAGTATAACTCATATAAAGAGTTTATAAACTTACTAGCCTGGTGACTTCTGGGCGTATCCCTCCTTCTGTCATAGTTCAGGGCTGTGCATTGCATGTCTGTGCTCCCCCTCCCTCCGTGCCTGCTGCCCTGCCCTGATGGGTGTGATCGTTATCTCCTCTGCACAGAGGGAGGGGAGCACAGCCATGCAATGAATGCACAGCCCTGAAGTATAACAGAAGGAGGGATACGCCCAGATGTCTCCAGGCTAGTAAGTTTATAAAGTCTTTATATCAGTTATACTAATGCAAGATTTTACACAAAAACAGTGCTGGAAAGGTATCCTTAGGGTGCAGGGACATGTACTAACTGTGTATTAGGGTGATCTGAGGTGGTTGGTTCCCTTTAAATAAAGTAAGAATTATTTTTTATTGGAGACTCCTCCCACTTTTTTCATGTATAGTTATTATGTTAAACCTTCTCTTTATTGTTATAATTAAAAAAATAAAGTTCAACAAAAAGTGCTAAGGCTGGCTTCACCCCACAGTGTGATCCGGTCCGGGGCTGTCCGGTGTAAACCAGACAGCCCCAGACCAGTTTTTGGCCCCATAGTAGCCTATGGGGCCAGATGGAGCTGGATGGCAGAGAGCTTTCATCTCTCCGGTGGAATCCGGGAGAATTCGGATTATTCTCTCCAGACACAAAAATGATGCTTGCATAATTTTTTTGTCCGGGGAGAAAAATCTCCCCAATTTGCCGGATCCCGGATTCTCCCGGAGCTGGGGCAATCCGGCGCTCCCTAACATGGGAGCCTATGGTGCCAGATTGCCCCGGACCAGGAGGATCCGGGAAACGGATACCGGCGGCTAAACGCAGCTGTTGTTTCAGGACCGCGGCTAGCTCTATGCTAGCCACGGTCTTGAAAAATCAGCAGCTGCGGCTGCAATTACAGCCATCCGGCTGCACACAGGACCGGAGGGCACATTTGGCCCTCCGGGTTCTGTGTCCTGATCCGGTCCGGGGCTGTCAGGGTCATCCCGGACAGCCCCGGACCAGATCACACCGTGGTGTGAAGCCAGCCTAAGACCACTTTAGTTCCTCCAATAGACAATGTACAACTGACCGATAAGATTGTTTGGCCAAGCACGACCATGTTCTCTATGTGGAGTCTCTGCAAGACTTTTTGGCAAACTGAGCTGTTTGGACTTATTTTTTGTGTGAGATTTTTTTGCCACCATTATGGGCTATACATTTATTTTATCACTAGTACGATTAAAGTGATACCAGATTTATATAGTTTTTTTCTATTTTGCCACTTTTAAATGCTAAGGACCATATTTAACAAAATTATTATTATTTTTTTTGCATCGCCATATTCTGAGAACTGTAACCTTTTTATTTTGGCCAAATGTGCCCAATGAAGGCTTGCTTTTTGCGGGATGGTTTGACATTTTAATTTATACCATTTTTTTATGTATGACTTTCTTAATAGCTTTTTATTTTATTTTTTCGTGTGTCAGTACAATGAAAAAGTGACATTTTTGGTGTTTTATTTTTACTTTTTTACACTGTTGACTGTATGAAATAAATAACATGACAATTTATTACTTTAGGGCGTTTCGGTCACAGTGATGCCAATTATGTGTACTTTTTTTGTTTATTATTCCTTTAGCACTCTGTGGCAAAATGGGTTTCTGTAATTTTTTCATGTTTTATTTAACTTTTTAAAACTTTTTACTGACGCAGCCTGTAAAACTGAAATATAGCTGGGTCTAACAGGCCACCGTATAATGGGTTCATCAGATGACATCGGGGTGTGATGACATCTAGAAGAAAATGAGATTTCGAGTGGGGGTGATGTTATACGGGGTGCGTTAAAGGGAACCTGTCACTTCATCTATGCCCCCTAAACTATCACTACCTGCCCCTGCTGCCTCTAACTAGTTCCCTAACCATCCCTGCCTGACCTAATAGGGCTTTATAGAAGCTAAATTAAACCCTTTATAAACTTACATTTTCTGTGACACTGGGGCGTTCTTGTCAGTAGGCTGGTGTCTTCAGTGCCACGCTCCCCCCGCCTCGCTGGTTTAATAGCGCCCCAATGGGTGGCATTATTGATTTGAAGAGCGGGGGTGCCCATTTGAATCTTCCCGCCCCGCTCTTCATGACGCGGGACCAGCGACCACATCACTTCCGGCCCGCGCATGCGCAGTGCGGCGGAAGAATGTGGCGCTGAGTCCCAGGCGTCGCTAGGCAACGATCGGGAGCATCTTCGGTAGGTGAGTATCGGCGCCCCCCTCCCAAAACTGCACATATATATATGTGTGTGTTATCCATATTTATATGGATTACACACACATATATATATTTTCACTTTGATTAGGCATATTTCATATGTGATATCTAATATATAAAGCTGAATGTGTGTGTGTATGTATGCATGTATGTCTGGGATTGGCATCTACACCGTCGCAACTACAGCCGCAAAATTTTGCACAGTCACACGTCTGGACCCCGAGAGCGTCATAGGCTATGTTGTGAGGCGAAATTTTAACCCCGCGCGTTCCAGTTCACCAAACAATTTTGCCCCTATCTACTTAATGGGGAAAAAGTGAATGGAAAAGTGTTGGAGGAAAATCGACAGCTGTCAGCTATAGCCACAAAATTTTGCACAATCACACGTCTGGACCCCGGGAGCGTCACAGGCTATGTTGTGAGGCGAAATTTTAACCCTGAGCGTTCCAGTTCACCAAACAATATTGGCCCTATCTACATAATGGGGAAAAAGTAAAAGGAAATGTGTTGGAGGAAAATTGACAGCTACCAGATGTGAACAAGGGGGACTTAAAGAATGAAAGCGATGCCGCCAAACAGTATATACCATACAGTTGCTAAGGTGGGGCCCGGACATAGGATACTCACCACACACGGGGATATGAACACACACACAAAATGCGCCTCACACTACCACGTGCTTGAACACATATACCACCCTCAGCACACATTTCACCACACATACACCAACCTCGCCACATAATCGCCCTAAAACACACACAAGTCTGGTATTATCCTTCAACAATAAAAATATGATTAATAAGCAGCAAAACTACAAGAGAAACAAATGTACCATATAGGAAATACGGCAGCTGTCAGTCACATGAGCTGTCTATTATGTGTATGTGTGAGCTAATATATACTGTCAGGGGGGAGGGTTTCCTGTTGCCTGGGGATTTATCAGGCTGCCAATAGCAAGCAATCACAGCTCAGCTTCTATTTTGCTACTGTTAATCTGAGCTCTGATTGGTTAATATAGACAACAAAGGACATTCTCAGTAAAGCTTCTGTGAGGTAATAGGATGTCTGTGAGGTAATAGGATGTCAGTTAGGCTGTGTTGGTGGAAAAGCTGATGTCAGTCACATTACCTCTATGTGAAAGGATATAGAAACTGTCAATTACAGACTATTTTTACCACAATAATGCCTCATGAGAAAAGGAGTTCCTTGGCAAGAATGTCAGCTGATGCAAAAAGAAAAGCTGCATTACGGGTGAGTGAAAAATGTGAAGACTGAGAAACAAGGCTGACACACATGAGAACAGCAGCTGCTTCCTCAAGGGCCAATGAACTTTCTGAGGAGAGGGAAGCGAGGCTTGCAGACATAAAAACAAGAGCTGCTTCCTCAAGGGCCAATGAACTTTCTGAGGAGCGGGAAGCGAGGCTTGCAGACATGAAAACAAGAGCTGCTTCCTCAAGGGCCAATGAACTTTCTGAGGAGAGGGAAGCGAGGCTTGCAGACATGAAAACAAGAGCTGCTTCCTCAAGGGCCAATGAACTTTCTGAGGAGAGGGAAGCGAGGATCCACCAAAGCTGTGTAATGGAACAAGACTCTTGAATAAGAACCTGTTTCCACATGTAATTCAGGCAACCATTTTGACAGGATGTGCCACAGGAGAAGATGATTTCATTCCAACAATTCCGCTTATTCCATCTGATTTGCCTTTTGATTTTAAACGTCTCCAGTTTCCTGTTCGACTGGCATTTGCTATGTCCATCAACAAGGCTCAGGGACAGTCTTTGAAAGTAGTTGGAATTGATTTACAATCTCCATGCTTTTCTCATGGTCAACTTTATGTGGCCTGTTCAAGAGTTGGAACAGCCAAAAATCTGTTCGTCTTTGCACCTGAAGGAAGAACTAAGAATGTCGTCTATCAAAAGGCTCTCGAATAAGGAGTAGAAGATTACTTCACATTACTTGGCCAATTTAGTTAAATCTGTGTGGAATATCTGTGGTGTTGAAATATATGTTGTGAAATGCTTCTATTAGCTTAGTTTTTGCCTTTTAATAATTACATTTCTATTGATTTGTTTTGTGGTTTTTGTGTGCTGAATAAATTTTTGTTAACACATTCTATTTTGTTAACAGCAGTTATTGTGGCGCCCCGCAACGAGTGCGTCACAAGAGGGTATTGCAGCCATAAATGCAGCCGCAATATTCTCTGACACAGCAGTGATCTAGTTAACTTTGAGATCCAACCCTGCATGCATCACCTAGAACAGAGGGCCAATCCAGGGTCCTGGTGGGCGGAGTGCTAGGGAAGTGTGTAGGGAGAACAGACACTTAGTCTAGAGTGTAGTCTAGAACTTGACCTGAGAAGTCTAGAACTTGGAGTAGGAGTGGGGGCTCCGCACCCCGTGCAGCCCCCGGGCCGTCACTGGTCGGGTGTCAGCACCTGAGGCCTCAAAAACCGGGATCGGGCACCATCAACCACGGGTTCCAAAATACCCCGTGCCCCAAAACCTCACAGCCGGTTCACTGGTACCGAAGCTGGCAGCAGTTCACCTCTGCTACGCGAACCAGAAGAGTGGAGGAGCAGCTTCACAGGAGCACCCCACCACCAGCCAACTTCCAGTCGTCTAACCAGCGGTGTACCCACCGAGGGACCCAAGGCTCCCCAAAACATCCACAAAGTACATCTTGGATAGGGCATTGAAGCAGCCTCCCCGTACCCGATCTGGTATTCCTGGGCGACAATGGCAAAGCACTTAGCTAGAATGGAGGAACACTTGCGGATCTCTGAGGGACACTATCACTGCTGAGTCCACCCGGTCCACTACCCGTAAACTGTATACCATGTACTGCCTGCTGGTTACAGTAAAGACCCGTTGCAGAGACTTTCTGTGTCCGTGCTTCCTTATGAACTGTCCGTCCGCACTACAAGGTAACCGCAGCTGCCGCACAACATCTTAAGCAGCTCCAGCCTCCGGGGATCACCGCTCAGCCTGTGGGGAGCGTTCCATCTTGCTGCTGTCCATCCCCCGGAGGTTCCGCAGCGTTGGTAACGATTACCGAAACTACTCATAGGTGGCGTCACGAATAAATTAAACCCCTTTAATCTGTTCCTACAAGACGTCTTCAGCTTTTGATCTGCACTCAACCGGGCCCCACTACCGGCAGGCGCGGCCCACCCGTGACAAGGAGGAAGGAGCTTCAGCCTGTCTAAACCGGAGTCCCGGCCACAGTGAGTCATTATTAACCCGGGCTTTTTGAAGTGTGTTTTGGGTCATTGTCCTGCTGGAAGACCCATGACCTCTGAGGGAGACCCAGCTTTCTCACACTGGGCCCTACATTATGCTGCAAAATTTGTTGGTAGTTTTCAGACTTCATAATGCCATGCACACGGTCAAGCAGTCCAGTGCCAGAGGCAGGGAACCTCCGCCATGTTTGACTGTAGAGACCGTGTTCTTTTCTTTGAATGTCTCTTTCTTTCTCCTGTAAACTCTATGTTGATGCCTTTGCCCAAAAAGAGAGAACATTCTTCCAAAACGTTGTAGGCTTTCTCAGGTAAGTTTTGGCAAACTCCAGCCTGGCTTTTTATGTCTCGGGTAAGAAGTGGGGTCTTCCTGGGTCTCCTACCATACAGTCCCTTTTCATTCAGATGCCGACGGATAGTACGGGTTGACACTGTTGTACCCTCGGACTGCAGGGCAGCTTGAACTTGTTTGGATGTTAGTCGAGGTTCTTTATCCACCTCCGCACAATCTTACGTTGAAATCTCTTGTCAATTTTTCTTTTCCGTCCACATCTAGGGAGGTTAGCCACAGTGCCATGGGCTTTAAACTTCTTGATGACACTGCGCACGGTAGACATAGGAACATTCAGGTCTTTGGAGATGGACTTGTAGCCTTGAGATTGCTCATGCTTCCTCACAATTTGGTTTCTCAAGTCCTCAGACAGTTCTTTGGTCTTCTTTCTTTTCTCCATGCTCAATGTGGTAGACACAAGGACACAGGACAGAGGTTGAGTCAACTTTAATCCATGTCAACTGGCTGCAAGTGTGATTTAGTCATTGCCAACACCTGTTAGGTGCCACAGGTAAGTTACAGGTGCTGTTAATTACACAAATTAGAGAAGCATCACATGATTTTTCTAACAGTGCCAATACTTTTGTCCACCCCCTTTTTTATGTTTGGTGTGGAACTATATCCAATTTAGCTTTAGGACAATTCTTTTTGTGTTTTTTTCATTGAAGACTAATTAAATGAAGATAATAATACCAAAGAATTTGTGATTGCAATCATTTTCAGGAAAAAAATGAGTATTATCTGACAGAATTGCAGGGGTGTCAATACTTTTGGCCACCACTGTATGTTTGTGTGCATATAGATATATATACACGTGTATGTGTATATATACATATATATAGATACACAGATATATATTACTATATACACACATTATGTATATACAGTATGTGGGTAAATATATATGTATACACGTGTGTATATATTCATATGCACACATATACATATATATTTATATGTCTAAGTATCCACACATATGTATACATATATACATTTACACACATATATACATAATGTGTAATTTACTATATATTTCTGTATGTACCGTATATACTCGTGTATAAGCCGACCCGTGTATAAGCCGACCCCCCTACTTTTGCCCCCAAAACCTGGGAAAACCTATTGACTCGTGTATAGGCCGAGGGTGGACCCCAGCACAGGTATACAGCCCCCAGCAGTGTGGTATACAGCAGCCTCCCCAGTGGTATATACAGGCCCCAGCAGTGTTACAGCAGCAGCCCCAGTGGTATATACAGCAGCAGCCCCAGTGGTATATACAGCAGCAGCCCCAATGGTATATACAGGCCCCAGCAGTGTTACAGCAGCCTCCCCAGTGGTATATACAGCAGCAGCCCCAGAGGTGTATACAACAGCAGCCCCAGAGGTATATACAGCAGCAGCCCCAGAGGTATATACAGCAGCAGCCCCAGAGGTATATACAGCAGCAGCCCCAGAGGTATACAGCAGCAGCCCACCCGCCACCCCCATCAGTATATAGGCGCCCCCCATTCAGTATCCAGGGCCCCCCCTTGCTGCCGCAAACCTGTAAAGTAAGATCATTATACTTATCACTGTCCTGTCTCCGCCATCCCCGCCACTGCCATAGCGCTCCTCCAGCTTCATCCAGCGTCTTCCGGCTTCCTCCTCTGGCGCACAGACAATGACGTCATTGCCTGCGCCCACCAGAGGAGGAAGCTGGAAGACGCCGGATGAAGCCGGAGGAGTGCGATGGCAGCGGCGGGGACAACGGCGACAGGACAGTGATAAGTATAATGATCTTACTTTACAGGTTTGCGGCAGCAAGGGGGGGCCCTGGATACTGAATGGGGGCGCCTGTATATTGATGGGGGTGGCGGGCGGGCAGCCTGCCGTATAACTCGCGTATAAGCCGAGGGGGGGACTTTTCAGCCCAATTTTTGGGCTGAAAAACTCGGCTTATACGCGAGTATATACGGTATACATACAGTGTTGGCCAAAAGTATTGACACCCCTGAGATTCTGTCAGATAATACTCAGTTTCTTCCTGAAAATTATTGAAATCACAAATTCTTTGGTATTAATATCTTCATTTAATTTGTCTTCAATGAAAAAAACACAAAAAGAATTGTCCTAAAGCCAAATTGGATATAGTTCCACACCAAACATAAAAAAGGGGGTGGACAAAAGTATTGGCACTGTTAGAAAAATCATGTGATGCTTCTCTAATTTGTGTAATTAACAGCACCTGTAACTTACCTGTGGCACCTAACATGTGTTGGCAATAACTAAATCACACTTGCAGCCAGTTGACATGGATTAAAGTTGACTCAACCTCTGTCCTGTGTCCTTGTGTGTACCACATTGAGCATGGAGAAAAGAAAGAAGACCAAAGAACTGTCTGAGGACTTCAGAAACCAAATTGTGAGGAAGCATGATCAATCTCAAGGCTACAAGTCAATCTCCAAAGACCTGAATGTTCCTGTGTCTACCGTGCGCAGTGTCATGAAAAAGTTTAAAGCCCATGGCACTGTGGCAATCTCCCTAGATGTGGACGGAAAAGAAAAATTGACAAGAGATTTCAACGCAAGATTGTGCCGATGGTGGATAAAGAACCTTGACTAACATCCAAACAAGTTCAAGCTGCCCTGCAGTCCGAGGGTACTACAGTGTCAACCCATACTATCCGTCGGCATCTGAATGAAAAGGGACTGTATGGTAGGAGACCCAGGAAGACCCCACTTCTTATCCCGAGACATAAAAAAGCCAGGCTGGAGGTTGCCAAAACTTACCTGAGAAAGCCTAAAACGTTTTAGAAGAATGTTCTCTCTTTTTGGGCAAATGCATCAACATAGAGTTTACAGGAGAAAAAAAGAGGCATTCAAAGAAAAGAACATGGTCCCTACAGTCAAACATGGCGGAGGTTCCCTGATGTTTTCGGGTTGCTTTGCTGCCTCTGGCACTGGACTGCTTGACCATGTGCATGGCATTATGAAGTCTGAAGACTACCAACAAATTTTGCAGCATAATGTAGGGCCCAGTGTGAGAAAGCTGGGTCTCCCTCAGAGGTCATGGGTCTTCCAGCAGGACAATGACCCAAAACACACTTCAAAAAGCACTAGAAAATGGTGTGAGAGAAAGCACTGGAGACTTCTAAAGTGGCCAGCAATGAGTCCAGACCTGAATCCCATAGAACACCTGTGTAGAGATCTAAAAATGGCAGTTTGGAGAAGGCACCCTTCAAATATCAGGGACCTGGAGCAGTTTGCCAAAGAAGAATGGTCTAAAATTCCAGCAGAGCATTGTAAGAAACTCTATATATCTATATATATATCTAATGGCCACTTTACACGCGGCAACAGGAAGATAGAAAATGGCAGGTGTCGGAGACAATTGTACCTTTTACCTTCAAAACACCTTGAAGTGGCTCCGTGTAATTCAGGTATCTGCAAGGTGTTTTGAAGGTAAAAGGTACAATTGTCTCCGACACCTGCCGTTTTCTATCTTCCTGTTGCCGCGTGTAAAGTGGCCATAATATATATAGCTGCATGTGTGTATGTGTGTATGTATATTCGGGATTGGCATCTACACCGTCACACCCACAGCCACAACATTTTGCACAGTCGCACGTCTGGACCCCGAGAGCGTCATAGGCTATGTTGTGAGGCGAAATTTTAACCCTGGGCGTTCCAATTCACCAAACAATTTTGCCCCTATCTACATAATGGAGAAGAAATGAAAGGAAAAGTGTGGGAGGAAAATTGACAGCTGCCAGCTACAGCCACAAAATTTTGCACAGTCACACGTCTGGACCCCGAGAGCATCATAGGCTATGTGGTGAGGCGAAATTTTAACCCTGCGCGTTCCAATACACCAAACAATTTTGCCCCTATCCACATAATGGGGAAAAAGTGACAGTTACCAGTTGACAGTTGTGAATGAGAGAGGCTTAATGACAGCGCCAAAGACTAACAGCATATACCAGCATATAGTCACTATGGTGGGGCCCCAACATGGAATATTCACCATGCACGGGGACCTGTATACACACCACACGCACACAAAGAGTAAGGCTGGTTTCACACTGCAGTTTTTTCCCTGATCAGGTTCGATCAGGTTTGTGTACCAAACCCAGGAGAGGAACCAGGAGAGGAACTTGCTGACAAAATGTATAATTGGAAGATTGACACCTGTTCTGAGTTTTGGAGACACTCCTGGTTTTGACACACAAATCTGATCAAAACTGATCAGGGAAAAAACTGTGGTGTGAAACCAGCCTAACAGCAAGTGTATAGTCGCTAAGGTGCAGCCCCAACATTGGATACTCACCACGCACCCGAACACACACGTACACCACAAAGAGACACACACACACCCCACGAGGACACACACACACCCTATAGCGACACATGCACTCACCCCACAGGGACACACACACACCACAGAGACACACACACCACACAGACCCCCCTCCCCAACAGGGACACACACACACACATACACACCCTATAGGGACACATGCACTCACCCCACAGGGACACACACACACACACCACAAAGAGACACACACAACAGAGACACACACACACCACACAGACCCCCCCACAGAGACACACACACATACACACCCTATAGCGACACATGCAGTCACCCCACAGGGACACACACACACTCCAGGGACACACACACCACACAGACAGACACAGATGTGCACAAATCGCCTCACACAATCCGCCTCATATGTGTGCTATCTTTAATTTCCAAACATAAACATCTGATTAAAAACAGCCAATGTGCAACACATGTGCCATATAGGGAATGAAGGCAGATGTCATTCACATGAGCTGTCTATTAAGTGTATGTGTGAGGTAACATATACTGCCCAGCCGGGGGAGGGTTTACTGTTGGCTGGAGATTTATTAGGCTGCCTATAGCAACCAATCACAGCTCAGCTTCTATTTTCCTGCAGGTCATTAATATGACATATTCAAATTCTATTTTGTTATAGCTAACAGCAGTTATTTATTGACCCGGGCGTAGCCGGGTAGTACAGCTAGTGTGTGTGTATATATACAATTGTATAGATGAATCATATCCATAGATGCATCATGTATATATACAGTGCCTACAAGTAGTATTCAACCCCCTGCAGATTTAGGTGGTTTGATAAGATGCAAATAAGTTAGAGCCTTCAAACTGCAAACGAGAGTAGGATTTATTAACAGAAGCATAAGTCTTACAAACCAAAAAGTTATGATGCTCAGTTGAATTTTAATAAATTTTAAACATAAAAGTGTGGGTCAATTATTATTCAACCCCTAGGTTTAATATTTTGTGGAATAACCCTTGTTTGCAATTACAGCTAATAATTGTCTTTTATAAGACCTGATCAGGCCGGCACAGGTCTCTGGAGTTATCTTGGCCCACTCCTCCATGCAGATCTTCTCCAAGTTATCTAGGTTCTTTGGGTGTCTCATGTGGACTTTAATCTTGAGCTCCTTCCACAAGTTTTCAATTGGGTTAAGGTCAGGAGACTGACTAGGCCACTCCATCACCTTGATTTTTTCCCTCTTGAACCAGGCCTTGGTTTTCTTGGCTGTGTGCTTTGGGTCGTTGTCTTGTTGGAAGATGAAATTACGACCCATCTTAAGATCCTTGATGGGGGAGCGGAGGTTCTTGGCCAAAATCTCCAGGTAGGCCGTGCTATCCATCTTCCCATGGATGCGGACCAGATGGCCAGGCCCCTTGGCTGAGAAACAGCCCCACAGCATGATGCTGCCACCACCATGCTTGACTGTAGGGATGGTATTCTTGGGGTCGTATGCAGTGCCATCCAGTCTCCAAACGTCACGTGTGTGGTTGGCACCAAAGATCTCGATCTTGGTCTCATCAGACCATAGAACCTTGAACCAGTCTGTCTCAGAGTCCTCCAAGTGATCATGAGCAAACTGTAGACGAGCCTTGACATGACGCTTTGAAAGTAAAGGTACCTTACGGGCTCGTCTGGAACGGAGACCATTGCGGTGGAGTACGTTACTTATGGTATTGACTGAAACCAATGTCCCCACTGCCATGAGATCTTCCCGGAGCTCCTTCCTTGTTGTCCTTGGGTTAGCCTTGACTCTTCGGACAAGCCTGGCCTCGGCACGAGAGGAAACTTTCAAAGGCTGTCCAGGCCGTGGAAGGCTAACAGTAGTTCCATAAGCCTTCCACTTCCGGATGATGCTCCCAACAGTGGAGACAGGTAGGCCCAACTCCTTGGAAAGGGTTTTGTACCCCTTGCCAGCCTTGTGACCCTCCACGATCTTGTCTCTGATGGCCTTGGAATGCTCCTTTGTCTTTCCCATGTTGACCATGTATGAGTGCTGTTCACAAGTTTGGGGAGGGTCTTAAATAGTCAGAAAAGGCTGGCAAAAGAGATAATTAATCCACACATGTGAAGCTCATTGTTCTTTGTGCCTGAACTACTTCTTAATACTTTAGGGGGACCAAACAGAATGCTGGTGGTTTGAGGAGTTGAATAATAAATGACCCTCTGAATTAACTTTTAACGCAGTAAAAAAAAATTAAAAAAAATTAACAAATCTTTTTGGCTGCAGTGCATTTCCCACTAACAGGCTGATCTACAGTCCAAATGTCACAATGCCAAGTTAATTCCGCATGTGTCAACCAGCTAAATCTGCAGGGGGTTGAATACTACTTGTAGGCATTGTATATATATATAATACATATATATATATATACAGTACACATACACACACACACACACACACACTGTATATATGCAGTGGATGCATATAAATATACATATATATATATATACACACACACACATATACATACACACATACACACTGTATATATACAGTAAATGCATATATATATATATGCACATATGAAGTATGCCTAATCAAAGTGAAAATATATGTATATGTGTGAGTGTATTCCATATATATATACATGTGGATTACACACACATATATATGTGCAGTTTTGGGAGGGGGGCGCCAATACTCACCTTCCAAAGACGCTCCTGAACGACGCCTGGGACTCAGTGCCGCGTTCTCCAGCCGCACTGCGCAGGCCGGAAATGACGCGGTCGCCGGCCCTGCGTCATGAAGAGCGGGGCGGGAAGATTCAGCAAATGGGCACCCCCGCTCTTCAAAACAATAATGCTGCCCATTGGGGCGTTATTAAACCAGCGAGGTGGGGGGAGCGTGGCACTGAAGACACCGCCCTACTGACAAGAACGCCCCAGTGTCACAGAACATGTAAGTTTATAAAGGGTTTTATTTAGCTTCTATAAAGCCCTATTAAGTCAAGCAGGGATGGTTAGCGAACTAGTTAGAGGCTGCAGGGGCAGGTAGTGATAGTTTAGGGGGCATAGATGAAGTGACAGGTTCCCTTTAACCCCCTTTTAACGACTTAAAGACACTTTTGTGATTGACAGCAACGTTTAAGGCTTTAATTGATTGCAAAACTGGTCAGGGTCAATGCCACAGTGTGTCAGCTGCCACCCACAGGATTTTTTGCCTGCTTGGGGAGGGGTGGCACTATACACTTAATCTTGGTGCCGTAAATAAGCAGGGGTGAGAATTAAAGGGAACCCGACTCTAGTTTTATGCTTATAAAGTCTGCCCATCACCATTAATATTTACATCTTCTGTCCATTACATGCTCCCATAAATCCAGACAATCACACATAGAAACACACGCACTCATATGTACACACACAAAGACTCACTCACACAATCATATACATACTCTGAACTATGTTATGACTGTAATGCTGTTGGATTACAGCACCCGCATTTTTTCCTGCTCTGCTGCTCTCCGATCCCTGTAGCTGCTGCCCTTCCCCCTCCTGAGCAATCAGACAAAGAGGAAGATGCTCTGTACGGAGGCCATTTTCCTCTCTACTGTGCAGGATGGCTCCTCTCCCCACAACGAGGTAAATCATTGGCTGGAGAGAGGGATCATGGCAGTGGGGCGGCAGCGATCAAGGCCCACAGGAACTTTCACCTCACTCGCTGTCACCCACACTGCAGCCCGACGGCTTGTGACCTGTGCCATCGAACAGGGCGCACATACCTAAAGCCGGCCATGGATATATACCATGAAGGGCACAAGATGAGGAACATATAAACAAGGATGAGGAAATATATATATATGCCAGGATGGGGGACATATATACCAGGATGGACCTAAAATGGAGGCCGTATGTACAAAGATATATACCATCTAGGGAACATATATACCAAGATGGGGACATATACAGTATACCAGAAAGGAGAACATATATTCCAGGAAGGGGTATATGATGGGCTCAGGGAGGAAGGTATGTATATACCAGGATGGGACCATGATGGGGACATATACAGTATACCAGAAAAGGGGATATACCAAGATGAGGTGCACGATGGGGGGGAAATAACAGGATAGGGGATATATAGGATGGGTGACTTATATACCAGGATGGGCCCAGGATGCAGGACATATATATCAGGAAGGGTGACATGGGGGAAATATATACATGGATAGGCCCAGAAAAAGGGACACAAGTACAGGATGTGGGATATTACTACATAATGAAAAGGGAGGGGGGAAGCAACACATAGGGTTATAGGAATTAGATAGTAACAAAGGCCCATATATCCAACCAACATGCAGAAGAGGGGAGGAGCAAGCAGATCCAATTCTTGCACTGGAGCCCATCTAGCTCTTGTTATGCCACTGGACATTTTAACCAACAGTCTAATATATCCCTCAGTCCCATATCCAGTATGTAAAAACGTATAAGACTGGCGTCACCGTACATGTAGGTGCTGGCAGAAAATAATCATACTTACAAAAATAGGATATCTGCCGCGACACTACTGTATATATGAAAAATGTAAATTAATGAGTGGCACTAAAGAAAAGAAGATCAAACTGAATTGTGCAAATGTGTAATGCAGAAACTGCCCTGTGCTAAAAATGAAATCAGAGGTCTTAGTCTCATTAGTGGCCACTAAGGATCAAGCCTGGCACCCACTTCAAGGGGCCTCCACTGCCAGGTCCTGACACTATACCCTAGTGAGATGGTGAAATGGTGAAATCTGTGTAGGCTTATATGTCCAAGAATGTAATTAAAATCAGGTGTGTGCTAGGACATCACACTGGAGTCCAAGAGTGGTTACCAGACTTAGAAAAGGGAAAGGGAAAATTATATATAATGGGAGCTCAGTCAAAAAAGACAATATGTAAAAACGTATAAGACTGGCGTCACCGTACATGTAGGTGCTGGCAGAAAATAATCATACTTACAAAAGGCCCCTTGAAGTGGGTGCCAGGCTTGATCCTTAGTGGCCACTAATGAGACTAAGACCTCTGATTTCATTTTTAGCACAGTGCAGTTTCTGCATTACACATTTGCACAATTCAGTTTGATCTTATTTTCTTTAGTGCCATATCCAGTATGGTCACCACTGCCCCCAGAGTAATATCCTCCACAGCCCCCCATATCATAAGATGCCCCCAATATAATTCCCCCCCCCCCCAAAACCCCCATATAATGATCTCACAGCCCCCTGTATAATTTCCTCTCCAGCCCCCCATATATGATGTCCCCAAAGCCCTCAGAGTAATATTCTCCACAGACCCCCATATCATATGATGCCCCCAGTATAATTTCCCCCCCAAAACCCCCATATAATGATCTCACAGCCCTCTGTGTAATTTTCTCTACAGCCCCCCATATAATATGATGTCCCCACAGCTCCCAGAGTAATATCCTCCACAGACCTCCATATCATATGATGCCCCAGTATAATTTCCTGCTCAGACCCCCATATAATGATCTCACAGCCCGCTGTGTAATTTCCTCTACAGCCCCCCATATATGATGTCCCCACAGCCCCCAGAGTAATATCCTCCACAGACCTCCATATCATATGATGCGCACCAGTATAATTTTCCCCTCCAGACCCCCATATAATGATCTCACAGCCCTCTGTGTAATTTCCTCTACAGGCCCCCATATATGTCCCCACAGCCCCCAGAGTAATATGATTCACAGACCTCCATATCATATGGTGCCTCCAGTATAATTTCCCCCCCAGACCTCCACATAATGATCTCACAGCCCGCTGTATAATTTCCTCTACAGTCCCCCATATATGATGTCCCCACAGCCCTCAGAGTAATATCCACCACAGACTTCCATATCATATGATGCCACCAGTATAATTCCCCCCCCCCCCCCCATATAATGATCTCACAGCCCTCTGTGTAATTTCCTATTCAGCCCCCCATATATGATGTCCCCACAGCCCCCGGAGTAATATCCTCCACAGACCCCCATATCCTATGATGCCCCCAGTATAATTTCCCCCCCCCAGACCCCTATATAATGATCTCACAGCCCGCTGTGTAATTTCCTCTACAGCCCCCCATATATGATGTCCCCACAGCCCCCAGAGTAATATCCCCCACAGACTTCCATATCATATGATGCCACCAGTATAATTCCCCCCCCCCCCATATAATGATCTCACAGCCCTCTGTGTAATTTCCTATTCAGCCCCCCATATATGATGTCCCCACAGCCCCCGGAGTAATATCCTCCACAAACCCCCATATCCTATGATGCCCCCAGTATAATTTCCCCCCCCCCGACCCCTATATAATGATCTCACAGCCCGCTGTGTAATTTCCTCTACAGCCCCCCATATATGATGTCCCCACAGCCCCCAGAGTAATATCCTCCACAGACCCCCATATCCTATGATGCCCCCAGTATAATTTCCCCCCCCAGACCCCTATATAATGATCTCACAGCCCGCTGTGTAATTTCCTCTGCAGCCCCCCATATATGATGTCCCCACAGCCCCCAGAGTAATATCCTCCACAGACCTCCATATCATATGATGCCCCAGTATAATTCCCCCCCCCCCCAGACCCCTATATAATGATCTCACAGCCCGCTGTGTAATTTCCTCTACAGACCCCATATAATATGATACCCTCTACATAATTTCCCCAGAGACCTTAATATAATGTGATGTCCTCACAGCCCCCAGTATAATATCCTCTCCATGCTTCCTGTCCACCAGCTTCTTCTTCTACCACGTGACATAGTTGACGCTGGGCAGCGCCATACTGTGATGTCATCACGCTGTCATGTTCTCTGTGTGACGCCGACCTCTCGGAATGGTCATTCTGAAGTACCCGGCGGAGCAGGGAGTTTGTGCCCGCCCCTCTGCTCCTGTCCCCGGCGGCGCTTCCAAAACCTGGAGGGAAGGACGACAGCCTGTAGCAGGAAGACAGCGGAGAGCTCCTGAGTGGCTGGAGGACGGGACCTGGCAGGCGGCGCCATCACCCGGTACAGGTAATGTCAGGCTTTATACAGCTGGCTCCTGTGCGCCCTCTGCTGGTGACTGCAGGTAACCGGCTCCTGTGTGTCCTCTGCTGGTGGCTGTAGGTAACCGGTTCTTGTGCGCCCTCTGCTGGTGACTGCAGGTAACCAGCTCCTGTGCGCCTCTGCTGGTGGCTGTAGGTAGTCGTCATGTCATCAATCAATTATACAGAGAGAGTTCAGATCCATAGCAGGTAGAATAGCTCTGAGCAAAGCTCCTGTATGAAGGAATGTAGTAACATCCAATTTTACACCTGTATAATGCAGATCTATGCAAAAGATACAGGATTCACTGTTAGATTTTGCCTTTTAGGCTAAAGCTTACCCAGAATGTACATACTGTGTTTATAGATATTGTCATATGCACAGTAGTAGTGATTCTGGGGTAAATACTGTTTTGTGTGTTGGGGATGGGTGTAATCCAGAGAGAAATCTCTCAATAAATATTTATTCCAGATAACAAAAAACATATCATATTTTCAATGCACTGAAAATAATGAATTTCTGAGGGAGATTTGCTATGTCACTCCTAGTCCTGGGCTCCTCCGTTATGACATCCACTGCTCACTTGTGACATCATTGTGTTCTCTCTATAGCTCCATCCTCCTCACACACCAGCTGCAGACCATCACTTGAGCAGAGTAGTCTTCTTTCCAGCTGATGTCCCCTTAGATGCCAAACAAGACTAGCATTTTCTCCATGCAAAGGATGGAACATTGTGATTTACCGTAATAATCTCACAATCTGGAAGGAGAAGCTCATCACAAAGTCACAGATAAGCTATGTGTGTGTGTGTGTGTATATATATATATATCTTTGGCTTATAGAGATAGATGAATGCTATTGATTTGCAATAATTTAGGCCTGTTGAAGCTTTCGCATCAGGGTCCGTGAGCTTGAAGTTATGCCTTGGTAATCTAATATATAAACTGAATGGTGTGTGTATGTATGTATGTGTGTATGTATATCGGGATTGGCATCTACACGTTGCAACACAGCCACAAAATTTTGCACAGTCACATGTCTGGACCGGACATCATAGGCTATGTTATGAGGCGAATTTTAACCCCGCACGTTCCAGTCACAAACATTTGCACCTATCTACATAATGGGGAAAAGTGAATGAAAAGTGTTGGAGGAAAATGACAGCTGTAGTATAGCCACAAATTTGCACAATCACAGTCTGGACCCCGGGAACGTCATAGGCTATGTTATGAGGCGAAATTTTAACCCCGCGCATTCCAATTCACCAAACAATTTTGCCCCTATCTACATAATGGGGAAAAAGGGAAAGGAAAAGTGTTGGAGGAAAATCGACAGCTGTCAGCTATAGCCACAAAATTTTGCACAGTCACACGTCTGGACCCCGAGAGCATCATAGGCTATGTTGTGAGGCGAAATTTTAACCCTGAGCGTTTCAGTTCACCAAACAATTTTGGCCCTATCTACATAATGGGGAAAAAGTGAAAGGAAATGTGTTGGAGGAAAATTGACAGCTACCAGATGTGAACAAGGGGAACTTAAAGAATGAGAGCGATGCCGCCAAACAGTATATACCATACAGTTGCTAAGGTGGGGCCCCGACATAGGATACTCACCACACACGGGGATATGAACACATACACAAAATGCGCCTCACACTACACGTGCTTGAACACATATACCACCTCAGCACACATTCCACTACACATACACCAACCTCACCAAATAATCGCCCTAAAACACACACAAGTCTGGTATTATCCTTCAACAATAAAAATCTGATTAATAAGCAGCAAAACTACAAGAGAAACAAATGTACCATATAGGAAATACGGCAGCTGTCAGTCACATGACCTGTCTATTATGTGTATGTGTGAGCTAATATATTCTGTCAGGGGGGAGGGTTTCCTGTTACCTGGGGATTTATCAGGCTGCCAATAGCAACCAATCACAGCTCAGCTTCTATTTTGCTACTGTTAATCTGAGCTCTGATTGGTTAATATAGACAACAAAGGACATTCTCAGTAAAGCTTCTGTAAGGTAATAGGATGTCTGTGAGGTAATAGGATGTCAGTTAGGGTGTGTTGGTGGAAAGGCTGATGTCAGTCACATTACCTCTATGTGAGAGGATATAGAAACTGCTGGTTACAGACTATTTTTACCACAATAATGCCTCATAAGAAAAGGAGTTCCTTGGCACGAATGTCAGCTGATGCAAAAAGAAAAGCTGCATTACGGGTGAGTGAAAAATGTGAAGACCGAGAAACAAGGCTGACACACATGAGAACAGCAGCTGCTTCCTCAAGGGCCAATGAACTTTCTGAGGAGAGGGAAGCGAGCTTCAGACAAGAGAACAGAGCTGCTTCCTCAAGGGCCAATGAACTTTCTGAGGAGAGGAAGCGAGGCTTGCAGACATGCAAAAATAGCTGCTTCCTCAAGGGCCAATGAACTTTCTGAGGAGAGGGAAGCGAGGATCCACCAAAGCTGTGTAATGGAAAAGACTCTGATTAAGAACCTGTTTCCACATGTAATTCAGGCAACCATTTTGACAGGATGTGCCAAGGAGAAGATGATTTCATTCCAACAATTCCTCTATTCCATCTGATTTGCCTTTTGATTTTAAACGCCTCCAGTTTCCTGTTTGACTGGCATTTGCTATGTCCATCAACAAGGCTCAGGGACAGTCTTTGAAAGTATTTGGAATTGATTTACAATCTCCATGCTTTTCTCATGGTCAACTTTATGTGGCCTGTTCAAGAGTTGGAACAGCCAAAAATCTGTTCGTCTTTGCACCTGAAGGAAGAACTAAGAATGTCGTCTATCAAAAGGCTCTCGAATAAGGAGTAGAAGATTACTTCACATTACTTGGCCAATTTAGTTAAATGTGTGTGGAATATCTGTGGTGTTGATATATATGTTGTGAAATGCTTCTATTAGCTTAGTTTTTGCCTTTTAATAATTACATTTCTATCGATTTGTTTTGTGGTTTTTGTGTGCTGAATAAATTTTTGTTAACACATTCTTTTTGTTAACAGCAGTTATCAACCCGGGCGAAGCCGGGTAGTACAGCTAGTATATACATACACAAACACACACATATAAACAGTGGCCTAATTTGAAGCTCATGGGCCACGAATCAAAAACTCCGACGGACCCGAAACTATTGCAAACCTTTATTAGCATTAGTGTTTTCCTATGTTTTATTCTTTTCAATATTTTGTTTATTAAACAGTTTACAAACAGATAATGCGATAGAATAGATAAAGCGAAAAAATAAGGCCCCTTCCACAGTAGTTTCTGTCCAGATCTGGACAGAAAACTGCATTTGCCGCCTAACGGCTGCACTTGTGGTACACTTGCAGCAAACCCCATGCATTCTATATGGGGTTTGCGGCAAGTGTGGTATTGCCACGATGCAACAGTTGTGGCTGCGAAAAAAAACGCGGTCAGCTGCGTTTTTTTGCGGCCACAACTGCCGGATCACGGCAATACCACACTTGCAGCAAACCCCATAGAGAATGCATGGGGCTTGCCGCAAGTGGAGCAGATACGGTTTTCTGTCCAGATCTGCCTGATCCGGACAGAAACACTAGTGTGAAAGCGGCCTAATAGAGATGAAGTGGTTACAACAAGTAATATGCAGAAGGAATATCTTGCATGAAGCAAATGTGGGTGGGCGGGTCTAATGACCTCTCAATCGATGTGTATCAAGCAGGACTTGGAATTCGGAAGTCTGTTTTATCGGATGGAAAGTTGAAATCCTGCTGAAGTTTCAATGGAATGCTTGGGTGGCAACAGCGTTCCTTGTGCTCAGATAACATAAAGTCTTTCTAAGGCTGGAAACACACTGGCGTGAAGAAAAACGATCCGATTGTCCAGGAGAGTTGAATGAGTGTCATCCAATTTTTGCTCTGTTTTGCTTCTAACTGTTATGCAAGTGTCTGACATTTCTGGAATCACATCCGAGTGCTGTCCATGTTTTGTCTGTGTGTAATACGATTTCAACATGGCATTTCTCATGCTGTATAAAGTGAGAAAAGAGTTGACGGAATAGAGTGATTGAATACAATAGACAGGATAGATAGGACAGAATAGGTAGATCGGGTTCACCTGTCTTCCGCTGCTACGTCCAAGGCCGCCTATTACATATGATGTGGCCAGGGCTAGGGGGGTACTCAGACACCGGGACTGATGGCAGCTTGAATGGGGAGATCCTGGTTCCGTGCCCTGATTATCATTTGAAGTAGATGGTGGGGGAGAAGGGAGTATTTACAGAGGATCGTGACGCCACCTGTAGTTCCTGGTAATATGGTACCGGCGCTGCAAGCCGCTGAGGTGATGGTGGGTGCAGCAGAGTGTGGGATAGCTCCCTACAGGTGGAGCTATTACCTCAGGGGAACGGTGAAGGAAGATGGTGAGGAAGGGCAGTAATGATGATAATAGTGTTGCAGTTCTTACCCCTCTGCTGAGCTGCTGGGTGGTGCTGAGCTCTCCGGGCACCGGCGGGAAGTGTAACGAAAACCAGTTCAAGTTTAACTCCACTTTACTGGGTACCGGTAGGTGGCAAAACGAGACACGGTACAGTTTATTTTGCAGGGTGATGTTGCCAGCACAGGGTCCCCCTTATGGAGTCTCTAGATGTTCTCTGTCTTTGTCTTTCAGAGTTTCCTTCCTTCTTCCCAGTTCAACCACCCTCACAGAGCTCTCCCGCCAGTCCCTTGATCTGCCACGGTGAAGCACGGTTTTCCTTTGCTGGTTCAGTCAGGGCGTCTACTAACCCCCGCCACCGGTACTTGGGCTGTTACTCCTGCGGTCTTGGATCTAATGTGGTCCTGAGGGGAGAGGTACCTTGCGGTGCTGTCAGCAACCCGGTTTCTATGGGCCTGCAGCTCGTCAGTCTGCAGATAGAGCTGAACTTCTATCTGCCTCGGCTTCCTGCGTTGCTGGTGTTCCCTCAACATGACTAGCTGGCCCTAACCAGTCCTGGCCCATTGCCTGCTGTTCTGGCCCCCACTTGAAGATGGGGCTCCCTCCTGTCGGCTGTGCTGTCAGGCCTGTCCTTCCTGACTGCCTTCCCAGCACCATCTGACTAACTAAAGCTTTCCCTCACACTACTCTATCCTAGGCTCCACCCCACCCTCCTGGGACCTACTAAATTACCGGCCCCCTATTCTAAGTGGTGTGGTCCTAGGTGGGTGTAAGTACAGACTCCACAGGTTTAACCCTGAACTGACAACTTACAGGGAACAACACATTTATTAATACAGTGTAATACATCCCTGTGGCGCTTAGCCTCAGGGGCGCCACACATATACCCTGTACTGTCAGACAAACAGCCAATCAGAGAAGCTAACACTGTTTGAGAGCTTCTGTGATTTAGCTTTTGTAGTCAGACTGGATTTCCTCAATCTGGACAGTGATTCTACTTGGTTGTCATACACATTAGTGCAGGGCAACCACCCTGGCCATATAGGGTGTGAAATAAATTAATATAAAAAAAAATGCATGGGGCTTCGTAACAATTTCAAGTCTAGCTCGATGAAAGCAGACAGCTATGAGCTGCCACCCTCAGGTGAATAATTTTGCTCATTCAGTCATCACAGAGCAGTGAGTGGAAGCATTCTTTGTCCTCCTGCTTTGTGATGTAGCTGGGCTGAACATTTGTAGAAGAAAGAAGACAAAAAGAGAGAAAGAAGACCAGGATCCCCGAGGGCTGTAAAAGGGAGTAATAAAGATGGAGTTCCTAAGGGTGTCTGTGTCTTTATTTCTAATAAATAATTTTTTCTCTGTGTGGTGTCCTTTTGTGTTGCAGCTGAGTTGAACATTTGTAGAAGAAATGTGACAGAAGAAAGAAGAGAGAAGAAAGAAGACCAGGATCCTGGAGGGCAGTATAGGGAAGTAATAAAGATGGAGTCCCTAAGGGCTTCTGAGACTTTATTTCGAATAATTTTTTCTCTGTGGTTTCTTTTTTTTAACCCTTTATTGGAGATTCTTAATGGCTGGAATCTCAGGCTTAATACCAGCTTGTATAAGAAAGCTAGTATTAACCCTTTTATTACCCAGCATGCCACTGCCTCCTGGGCCGCTGGAAGAGCCTGGTAAGGCGCCTGGAAATGGAGCTTATTATTAATGCGCCATTTTCAGGGGCAGCTGTGGGCTGTTGTTCTTTAGCGTGGAGTGGGCCCTATAACAATGGGCCCTTCCCCTGCTGGAAATACCAGCCCTCAGCTGCCTAGTTTTACCTTGGCTGGCAATGAAAAATAGGGCGAAGTCCACGCATTTTTTTTGCCAGCCAAGGGAAAATTGGGGACCTGAAGGTGGCAGCTCACCGATGTCTGCTTTCATCGGGCTAGACTTAAAATTGCTGCGAAGCCCCACGCATTTGTTTTTTATTATTTATTTATTTCACACCCCGCAATTCCAGGTTGCTTGCCCTATACTAATGTGTACGGCAACCAAGCAGAATCACTGTCCAGATTGAGGAAATCCAGTCTGACTACAACAGCCGTGTCTGCTGCTAGATAGCTAATGGTTGGTTGATGTAGCTGTGTTGGTGGCCTCGGGCCGGATGGTTATTTGGGTTGTGTCAGCAGACTCAGGCCAGATGTCTGATGTAACCGTCTTGATAACCACAGGCCGGATGGTTATTGGGGCCATGTTGGTGGCTTCGGGCCGGATGTCTGATGGGGCCATGTCGGCGGCCTCTGGCCAGATGGCTAATGAGGCCTTGTCTGTGGCCAGGAGCCAGATGGCTGATGGGGCTGTATTGACGGCCTCGGGCCGGATTGCTGATGGGCCTGTGTCGTCGGCCTCGGGCTGGATGTCTGATGAAACCTTGTCAGCGGCCTTGAGCCGGATGGCTAATGAAGCCTTGTCCACGGCCTGGAGCCAGATGGCTGATGGAGAGCCATGTCTGCGACCTCTGGCTGGATGGCTCATGGAACCGTGTTGGCGGCCCCTAATGGGGCCGTGTTGGCGGACTCAAGCCAGGTGGCTAATGTTGTCAATATATATTACATGTTTACATATACTGTATGTTGTAAAATTAGCAGTCCTTACATGTAGAGTTTAGCTGATATATACTCCAGCTATGTACCCTACACTACAGGAAAAATCTTTGAAGATTACCTGTCCTTAAAATAGGAGAAAATGGATAGGACAGCTAGACGGCTGTGTACACGGCCTTGGGCTGTATGGCTGATGGGCTCACAAGTACTGTTTGCTTGGTAAACCTTCCAGCTACTTGTCTAAATGAGAAGCAAATTGAAGATTTTTTCTTTCTAAAATGGTAGAAAACACACCTATCTTGGTGATGGAAAGGACAGCTAGAGGGGATATGGAGGAGGCTGTTATTTTGTTTTTTTTGACAGGTGTAATTTCAACAATTTGCTGATAATTTATGGAAAGTACAGGATAAATAAGTTTGATTCTAATGCATTTTTAAAATCGTGTCATTGGTCAAATATGACCATGTTAGGTTCTTCTACTGGTCTTCTAACACTGATAAGTTGGCAGGCTTTACACAAGCATTTAGGGCCGGATAGCTGATGCGGCCACGTCGGTGGCCTTAGCAAGTCTGGCTGATGGGGCCATGTCAGCTACCTCGAGCTGTCTGGCTGACATAGCTCTGTCGGTTGCCTCGGGCAGTCTGGCTGATGAGGCCGTGTCGGCAACCTTGGGCCGGTTGGCAGATGGGGCCCTGTTGGCGGCCTCCAGCCGCTTGGCAGATGGGCCCTGTTGGTGGCCTCAGGCAGGATGGCAAATGGGGCCATGTCGGTGGCCATGGCCCTGATAGCTGATGGAGCCTCGTCGGCGGACTCGGGCCAGATGTCTGATGGGGCCGTGTTGGCGGCCTCTGGCCAGATGGCTGATGTTGTCAATAGATATTACATATTTACATACATATATACATTTACGGTGGCTCAAGTGATTAGAACTGCAGCCTTTGCAGCACTGAGGTCCTAAGGTCCTGGTTTCAATTCCCACCAAGGACACCAAGGACAACATCTGCAAGGAATTTGTATGTTCTCCCCGTGTTTGCGTGGGTTTCCTCCGGGCACTCCGGTTTCCTCCCACAATGTAAAGACATACTGATAGAATGTTTAGATTGTGAGCCCCAATGGGCACAGCATTACTGATGTATGTAAAGTGCTATGGAATTAATAGCGCTATATAAATGAATAAATATTATTATTATATTATTATTATATATGTTGTAAAATTGGCAGTCCTTCCATGTAGAGTTTGATTGATATATACTCCAGCTACTTACCCTACACTACAGGAAAATTCTTTGAAGATTACCTGTCCTAAAAATCGGAGAAAATACACTAATTTAAAAATGAATAGGACAGCTACAGGGCTGTGTACGCGGCCTTGGGCTGTATGGTTGATGAGGCTGTGTTGGTGGCCATGGGCTGGAAGGCTGATGGGCTCATAAGTACTGTTTGCTTGATAAACCTTCCAGCTACTTTGACTAAATTATTCACTCTTGCGGCTCCTGTATGAGCCGCTCATTCAGGAACCGCTGTAATCTAACTGCTTATTTGGTTACTATGGCAATGATGTCAGCGATGACCTCACTGCTTACCCGTTACTGTCTCTGCTGATTCAGTCATCAGAGAGCAAGGGATGGAAGCGTTCTTCCTCCTTCTGCTTTGTGATGCAGCTGAGCTGAACATTTGTAGAAGAAAGATGACAGAAGAAAGAAGAGAGAAGAAAGAAGACCAGGATCCTGGAGGGCTGTATAGGGGAGTAATAAAGATGGAGTCCCTAAGGGTTTCTGAGACTTTATTTCTAATAATTTTTTCTCTATGTGGTTTCTTTTTTTTAACCCTTTATTGGAGATTCTTAATGGCTGGAATCTCAGGCTTAATGCCAGCTTTTATAACAAAGCTAGTATTAACCCCTTTATTACCCAGCATGCCACTGCCACCAGGGCCGCTGGAAGAGCCTGGTAAGGCGCCTGGACATGGTGCTTAATGTTAATGTGCCATTTTCAGGGGTGGCTGTGGGCTGTTGTTCCTTAGCATGGGAGGGCCTATAACAATGGGCCATCACCCCGCTGGGAATACCAGCCCTCAGCTGCCTGGTGTTACCTTGGTTGGCAATGAAAAATAGGGCGAAGCCCACGCATTTTTTTTTGCCAGCCAAGGGATAATTGGGAACCTGAAGGTGGCAGCTCACCGATGTCTGCTTTCATCGGGCTAGACTTAAAATTGCTGCAAAGCCTCACGCATTTGTTTTTAAATATTTATTTATTTCATTCCTCGCAATGCCAGGTTCGTTGCCCTACACTAATGTGTACGGCAGCCAAGCAGAATCACTGTCTAGATTGAGGAAATCCAGTCTGACTTCAACGGCCGTGTCGGCAGCCAGATAGCTGATGGTTGGTTGATGTGGCTGTGTTGGTGGCCTCGGGCCGGATAGTTGTTTGGGTTGTGTCATCAGCCTCAGGCCAGATATCTGATGTAACCGTGTTGGCGGTCTCAGGCCGGATGGTTATTGGGACCGTGTCGGTGACTTCGGGCTGGATGTCTGATGTGGCCATGTCGGCGGCCTCTGGCCAGATGGCTAATGAGGCCTTGTTTGTGGACAGAAGCCAGTGGCTGATGGGGCTGTGTCATCAGCCTCAGGCCGGATGACTGATGGGGCCGTGTCGGCGGCCTCTGGCCAAATGGCTAATGTTGTCAATAGCTGTATGGCTGATGAGGCTGTGTTGGTGGACTTGGGCTGGATGGCTTATGGGCTCACAAGTACTGTTTGCTTGATAAACCTTCCAGCTACTTGTCTAAATTAGAAGCAAACTGAAGATTTTATCTTTCTAAAATGGTAGAAAAAACACCTATCTTGGTGATGGAAAGGACAGCTAGAGGGGATATGGAGGAGGCTGTTATTTTGTTTTTTTTGATAGGTATAATTTCAACAATTTGCTGATAATTAATGGAAAGTACAAGATAAATAAGTTTGATTCTGATGCATATTTAAAATAGTGTCATTGGTCAACTATGACCATATTAGGTTCTTCTACTGGTCTTCTAACACATAAGTTGGCAGGCTCTACACAAGCATTTAGGGACGGATAGCTGATGGGGCCCTGTCGGCGGCCTTAGCAACTCTGGCTGATGGGGCCGTGTCGGCGACCCGAGCCATCTGGCTGACCTAGCTCTGTCGGTGGCCTCGGGCAGTCTGGCTGATGAGGCTGTGTCGGCGACATCGGGCCGGTTGGCAGATGGGGCCTGGTTGGCGGCCTCGAGCTGGATGGCAGATGGGCCGTGTCTGTGTCCTCGGCAGGATGGCAGATGGGGTTATGTCTGCGGCCATGGGCCTTATAGCTGATGGAGACTCGTTGGCGGACTCGGGCCGGATGTCTGATGGGGTCGTGTCGGCGGCTCTGGCCAGATGGCTAATGTTGTCAATAGATATTACATATTTACACATACGTTGTAAAATTGGCAGTCCTTCCATGTAGAGTTTGGTTGATATATACTCCAGCTACTTACCCTACACTACAGGAAAACTCTTTGAAGATTACCTGTCCTTAAAATAGGAGAAAATACACTAATTTGAAAATGGATAGGACAGCTAGAGGGCTGTGTATGCGGCCTTGGGCTGTATGGCTGATGAGGCTGTGTTAGTGGCCTTCGTCTGGATGGCTGATGAGCTCACAAGTACTGTTTGCTTGATAACCCCTCCAGCTACTTTGTCTAAATTATTCACTCTTGCGGCTCCTGTATGAGCCGCTCATTCAGGAACCACTGTGATCTAACTGCTTATTTGGTTACTATGGCAACAGTGTCAGCGATGACATCACTGCTTACCCGTCACTGCCTCTCCTGATTCAGTCATCAGAGAGCAGGGGGTGGAAGCGTTTTTCCTCCTCCTGCTTTGTGATGCAGCTGAGCTGAACATTTGTAGAAGAAAGATGATAGAAGACCAGGATCCTGGAGGGCTGTAAAGGGGTGTCCGAAGAAGCTTCATATGAACCAGCAACCCATCATAAACACTGTTGCTCTTGACAAGTGATACCATAGAAAACCATGGGATTAGTTCTGACATATTTTTTCCTCCAGCATGTTACAAGAATTGCTGACTTTAAGGCTCTTTTTTGCATCAAAACTTTGGAACAATTTGGCAGTCTTAGAGTGACTATAGAATTATCAGTGTATACCAGATAATGACTTTAAGATGCTATGTGACTGCAGATTTATCCATCCTCCCAAAGCATGCACTGTGCACTGCGAGGATTCCACGGTTTCTAATCTGGGAATGGACCACAGTTATGCAGTATGCATGTTTCCGGCCAGAGCCCCTGACAAGTGGGCGAAGCCACGCTCAATATAAGTGTAGAGAGGAAGACCACACCCACTAAACAGATCCGCCCACTAGTCGAACGTACCCACTCCTTACATTTGTATTGAGTGAGGCCATGCCCACTAGTCATGTTTTTGCTGGGAACATGCATACCGCATAACTGCAGTCCGTTCCCGGCTTAGAAAGCAGTGTATCCTCGTAGCTTACAGTGCGGGTGTCGGAAGGATTCATAAGTCTGCAGTCACATAGAGTGACACATAGAGGTACTGCAAAATTATCAGTTTTAGACTGGACAACCCGTTTAAGCCAACCTAAAACCCCTTTCACTAAGCCACACTCAGAATGAGCCTCAAAAAATATTTGTAACAACTAATGAATTGATATTATTTTTTAACGATTTTTGTGCGAAATCTGTCTACATTTTCTAACAAGGTCTATGGGCAAACCATCTTCCTTTAGGTTGCGTTATGTTTAATGATGAATGTGAAGCCTTTCTGAAAACATACTAAATCTTAGCGAGAGCGGGATCTCAAGATGTTTGCAAGAGCAATGTGCCACTGTTTGTTTGAAACTGTACTAGCAGTCCCCAGACACATGTTAACATCCCTAATCTCCCAACCTAATTACATCTTTTTTTCTGAAAACCTAATGAAACTTATGTTCAATTCCCTAAGAAAGCCTTGATATAAAAACTATGCCATCCAATAAGCTGGGGCCTTTATTTCCTTGTGTGGCTTCCATAATGTGTTATTGAAGTATCTAGGATTACATTTTTAATTATGTGATAAAATTATAGTAAGGTTTTTAGAAATGCTAATAAAATAATTTAACTGATATGAAATATACAGATGGTGTGGATTAAATAATGGAGCGTAGGGCATTAAGTCAGTCACATCTGGGTCTCGGCTGGATCTTAGACATTTGGAAAATGTGAGAGTGACATCAAAAAGAAATGAAGCCGGGAAGTTTCCTATCTCCACTGAAAGCCTGGCTTCAGACATTATTCTAGTTCTGATTTACAATATAATCTTATAATATATGTGTAACCCAAATGCAGAATGCAGCTGTACTCAAATACCTTCTGAGTTTAATATGGCCTTTGATATGTGAACTGTAATGATAACCACACAAGTCTATGCTGGGTTCCTCCCTTCTGAGAGCCATTTCATACTCCATATCTTCAGTGATTGTTTTTTAGTTCGTTTAAAGCAGCACTCCAGCTTTTTTTTCCAATTTTTTTTTCAGTGATGGACACTTTAAAACTATGCCCCTGTTCCTTATCCCTTGCGGTGACTTCACTTTTTACAGACGTCACTCCATTACCGCGGTGCCATCTTGTGCTTGTAAGGTCTAATTAGCCGGAAGTATGAAGTTAAGTCATGAGCTCCCAATTCATCTCTATAAGAAGAAAAACTAGGTTCTCATAGACTTGTATTGAGTTGTGACCTGCAGCGAGCACAATGAAACACGAGCTGCTGGCAAGTTACAAATTCCCAAGAACTGACCGGATAGAAGATGAGCCACCAGAAGGTGACTATAAGACAGGGGTCAGGGATATCTAATATATAAAGCTGAATGTGTGTGTGTGTGTATATGTGTGTGTGTATATCCGGGATTGGCATCTACACCGTCGCAACTGCACCTACAAAATTTTGAACAGTCACACATCTGGACCTCGGGAGCGTCATAGGCTATGTTGTGAGGCGAAGTTTTAACCCTGCGCGTTCCAGTTCACCAAACAATTTTGCCTCTATCTACATAATGGGGAAAAGGTGAATGGGAAAAGTGTTGGAGGAAAATTGAAAGCTGTCAGCTATAGAAACAAAATTTTGCACAGTCAAACGTCTGGACCCCGGGAGCGTCATAGGCTATGTTGTGAGGCGAAATTTTAACCCCGCGCATTCCAATTCACCAAACAATTTTGCCCCTATCTACATAATGGGGAAAAAGTGACAGTTATCAGTTGACAGTTGTGAATGAGAGGGGCTTAATGATAGCGCCAAAGACTAACAGCACACACCAGCATATAGTCACTAAGGTGGGGCCCCAACATGAGATATTCACCACGCACTGGGACATGTATACACACCACACACACACAAAGAGTAACAGCAAGTGTATAGCCGCTAAGGTGCAGCCCCAACATTGGTTACTCACCATGCACCCAAACAAACACACACATCACAAAGAGACACACACAACACAGAGACACACACACACCCCCAAGGGGACACACACACACCCTATAGCGACACATGCACTCACCCCACAGGGACACACACACCACAAAGAGAAACACACAACACAGACACACACACCACACAGACCCCCCCACAGGGACACACACACATAGCCACCCTACAGGGACACATGCACTCACCCCACAGGGACACACACACACACCACAGAGACATACACACACACCACACAGACCCCCCCCCCCCACAGGGACACACACACATACATACCCTATAGGGACCCATGCACTCACCCCACAGGGACACACACACACACACCACAAAGACACACACAACACAGAGACACAGACACCCCCCCACAAGGACACACACACATAGCCACCCTATAGGGACACATGCACTCACCCCACAGGGACACACACACCACAAAGAGACACACACAATACAGACACACACACCACACAGACCCCCCACAGGGACACACACACATACACACCCTATAGGGACCCATGCACTCACCCCACAGGGACACACACCACAAAGAGACACACACAACACAGAGACACAGACCCCCCCCCACACAGACACACACACATAGCCACCCTATAGGGACACATGCACTCACCCCACAGGGACACACACACCACAAAGAGACACACACAACAGAGACACACACTACACAGACCCCCCCCACAGGGACACATGCACTCACCCCACAGGGACACACACATACATACACCCCAGAGACACACACACCACACAGACAGACACAGATGTGTACAAATCACCTCACACAACTCGCCTCATACGTGTGCTATCTTTAATTTCCAAACATAAACATCTGATTAAAAACAGCCAATGTGCAACACATGTGCCATATAGGGAATTAAGGCAGATGTCAGTGACATGAGCTGTCTATTATATGTATGTGTAAGGTAACATATACTGCCCGGCCGGGGGAAGGGTTTACTGTTGGCTGGAGATTTATTAGGCTGCCTATAGCAATCAATCACAGCTCAGCTTCTATTTTCTTACAGGTCATTAATATGACATATTCAAATTCTATTTTGTTATAGCTAACAGCAGTTATTTATTAACCCGGGCGTAGCCGGGTACTACAGCTAGTTTACATATAAAGCACAATATTAAAAAACGTTGGGAGTTGTGCTTTAATCCCTTTACCCCACAGCATTGTTTTCACCTTAATGACCTGGCCATTTATTTCAATTCTGACCAGTGTTACTTTATGAGGTTATAATTCTGTAATGCTTCACTGGACCCCAGTGATTCTGAGATTGTTTTTTCATGACATATTGCATTTCATATTAGTGGTAAATTTAAGACAATATTTTTTGTGAAAAAATTGAGTTTTTATGACTTTAAAAGGGTTGTCTGGGCTTTTTATAATATACTAGCTGTGAGCCCGATGCAAATGCATCGGGATTCTAGAACGTGCATTAATTTGATTATAGTAGATAGCTATTTTTTATTTTATTATTTATTTTGTTTTGTTTTTTTACTATTTTTATTATTATTAAATTTATTTATTATTTGTTATTTTAAGTGAATTTATTTGTATTAAAATTATTTTATTTTATTTAAAAACCGCATCTGCGGCGCGGTTGCGGTAATCCCCATAGAAAGTATAGGGGGACTTGCGGCAGTTGCGGCAAAACCGCACTTGCCGCACCTGCCGCAAGTCCCCCTATACTTTCTATGGGGATTACCGCAACCGCGCCGCAACTTGCACTTGCGGCGCGGTTGCGGTAATCCTTATGGGGATTACCGCTACCGCGCCGCAAGTGCTCGCACTCAGCCAGCGACTCGCAATGCGGCGCGGTTGCGGTAATCCTTATGGGGATTACCGCAACCGCGCCGCAAGTGCTCGCACTCAGCCAGCGACTCGCAGTGCGGCGCGGTTGCGGTAATCCGCACTCAGCCAGCGACTCGCTGCCGCACCTGCCGCAAGTCCCCCTATACTTTGTATGGGGATTACCGCAAGCGCGCCGCGGCTCAGGCAGCGACTCGCAATGGCCTCGCGGCCATTGCTCGCGCTACCTGACCGGTAAATCGTTAACTTTGAGGCCGAGCCTCTGGTTCGATTTTCGGCCAGCGACTCGCAATGGCCGCTTCGCGGCCATTGCTCGTGCTCAGCCTGCGCGAGCAATGGCCTCGCGGCCATTGCTCGCGCAGGCCAGCGACTCGCATTGGCCGCTACGCGGCCAATGCTTCGCCGTGGTGACGTCACAGTGTGACATATCCACGGTCTACTCGGGGTCCGACACGGAAGTGCCTACGGCAATTATATAGTAGATAAGTGTATAGCTAGGCTGCAAAATGCTGACAGTCTGTAATTTACACCCTGTCAGCAGTTTGGAAGGTTACCTAGATATCACCTTTCTGTGCTGGTAAATCCAACACTTCAGGCTTGTCTTAAAACCACAGTTAGCAGCGTTTTTTGTCCGGTGCCTGAAGTGCTGGATTTGCCGAAGCGCGATGAAAAGTCACCGCACATGTCCGGACCCCCTATATAAATGCATTAGACAGAACGCAATGTTGCCACAACCATTTTTTCTTTTAAAAAAAGGCGTAACTCCGATAGATTTGAAAAAATGCTGATGTGAATGTAATTAAAAAATCTGAAGTTGAAAAATTCAGGTTTTGCCTGAAAAGCCTGAACTGAAGCTAAAAGCAAATGTGAACATAGCTTAAGCAAGACAGCTTATGTCAAAACTTATTTCATAGCAAAATAAGGGTCAACAGTGTTTACCTGCCCAGGTCACAGAAAATTATGTAGTAACAGGATGCAGCAGGCCACCTTGATAAAGGTGAAGGGCAGACACATGGGAAAAAATACTGATGAAGCACCACTCATGACCTACAAGATACAGCCAAGCACATCCATGTTGATCTTGGGTGTCTGTCCCGGTAGAGTGCACTTATATAGTGCTGGGCAGCCGCCTAATCTAATAGTATGGGCGTCACATATAGGCTGTATGCCAGATACTTGGTACCACATGTGTATGACCAGCGCCATATAGAAGCCTTTTTTTTGTGTGCAATTCTAACACTAAGCAATCACCCTCTCCATGAATTGGTAGGTTGAGAGTGGTTGTCTCATCAGTATTTTGCACCTGTTGTCATGCCTTCGTATGAATGCACATAACCTGGTTTAATAAAGTCTCTGTATGATTGCTGAATTAGTGCGTTGTGATAGTTTAACCAACAGAGACACCCGCTGATGTTCTCACATTGCAACATGTTTGTCTCATTGTTATTTGTGCAGACTAACTTTTCCTCCTTAGGCCTCCGTAGTTTCCCATCAGCCACTTCACAAGCCTCACCCCTTCTTGTGGCAGCAGCCGTCTTTGGTCCTTGGTAGAAATGCTGATTATCTCTTCTGAAAATAGATCAGTGTGTTAGTTATTGTGTTTTCCTTGTTGCACTCAATGTTGTGTCTGATTCAACTGCTCTGTTCTTTATGATCTCTTATTGAACAGTCTCTATTGTCTTTATAGTGATCTCTGCCATTCGCCATGTTATGTAATTGCGTTGTGTTTCCTGTACCTCAGATATGCTGTATGCCTTGTATTGAGTTCTGTTATTTTTATTATAGTTTTACACTGATCCTATCAATAAAGGTATTATTGTGTCTACCCCAATGCATTTATAGGAAAGAGTTTAGCTGTCTGACAACTGATTATACCAGAGTAGAGTGACGGTGGCAGATCACCTGTGTTGCCTCCATCCTTAGTAAGGGGATTTCCTGCATCCTGTTAGTGCATTAGTTCCTGTGACCTGGGCAAGTAAATACTGTTGCCCCCTTTTTTGCTGCTGACATTTGAATGTATTGGAAAATTTTGATTCCTTTTTCTGAGGATTTGCATTTCATTGAAAACCGTAAGGCACCAGCCATTAAAAGAACAGTTAACATGTAATATCAGTTCCTGATTTTTATACTAAGATGAATGGAAATAGGATGGGAATTGTTGACATAAGAGAAAAAATCAACTGAGTTAAATAGTCCAAGAAAAAAAGTAGAATCCAGCACTCAATAGTAAGATAGGTTATTTTTAAATAGGACATTAAAAAGATGTTTATTAAAGGAAGTGTATCAGAAGGTTTTTGCTATGCATTTTGACAGCAGCATGATGAAAGACATAGACCCTGATTCCTTCAATGTATCACTGTTTACTGGGTGCAGCAGATATGATAGTATCAGTTTTCTCTGCAGCAGTTGAAGCAGAGCTCAGATGTTGAACTGTGTACAGCTCTAACCAGACCACTGATTAGCAGTTTTCTATGTACATTGTATAGTGACAAAAAGCTGCTGATCAGTGGTGAGAGCATGGTTTGACCAGGAGGCATGGGTTACATAGTCCTTTAGTGATACTCTCCTGATGATTAAAGAGTGATCATATTGAAAGAGCAAAACTGTTCCAGATAGTGACGTGTCGTTGTTTTGTCACGAGAGGGCTGAAACACATGAGCAATTGCTCTTCAGCTGCGGCCTTTTCTATGTAATCAGAGTGAACATATGGGCTGCTGGAGCATTGATGAGCTGCAGATGACTCGAGCAGTTGTTTATTGGCTGCAGTGGTCATGTGGAATAAATTACATCACTACCAGGGACAACATCGACAAAATTGCAGCAACAGTGCCACTGCAGGAGGTGAGTATACACTTTTCTTATTTTAATTTGGGTCCTGAATTGACTCATAGAATCATAGAATGGTAGAGTTGGAAAGGACATCCTGGATCATCTGGTACAACCCCCTGCTCAAAGCAGGATTCACTAAATCATCCCACACAGATGTCTATCCAGCCTCTATTTGAACACTTCCATTGAACGGGAACTCACCACCTGTCTTGGCAGCCTGTTCCACTTGTTGATTACCCTCACATCAAAATGTTTTTTCTCATATCTAATCTGTGTCTCCTCCCATTCAGTTTCATTCCATTGCTTCTTGTCTTTCCTTGTGGAAATTATAATAAAGCTAATCCCTAAAGTGTGACAGCCCATGATATATTTGTGGACAGCTGTTAATTCTTCTCTCAGTCTTCTTTTTGGCAAGTAAAAACATTCCCAAATCCTGTAACCGTTCCTCATAGGACATGGTTTACAGACCGGTCACAATTCTGGTCACTCTTCTCTGAACTTGCTCCAGTTTGTTGTTGTCTTTTTTAAAGTGTGGAGCCCAGAACTAGATGCCGTATTCCAGATGAGGTTTGCACAAAGAGGAGTGGAGGGCGATAATGACTTCACATGATCTAGACCAGTGATGGCGAACTCCAGGCCTCGAGTGCCACACACAGTGCAGGTTTTCAGGATTTCCTTAGAGTTTGACAGTTGGTAATTTGATTGCCAACTGTCAAATACAATGGAAATCCTGAAAACCTGGACTGTGTGTGGCACTCGAGGCCTGGAGTTCTCCATCACTGATCTAGACTGTATACTTCTGTTAATACATCCCAGAATTGTGTTTGCCTCTTTTGCTGCTGTATCGCACTTTTGACTCATGTTCAGTCTGTGATCTATTAGTTATACCCAAGTCTTTTTCACATGTGCTGTTACTTAGCCATATTCCTTCCATTCTGTATATGCTTTTTTTCATTTTTTTTGCCCAGATGTAGGACTTTGCATTATTCCCTGTTATAAAACATTCTGTTAGCTGCTGTCCACTGTTCCAGTTTGTTTAGATCTTTGTGAATCATCTCTCTTCTCTAGTATTAGTTATCCCTCCTAGCTTTGTGTCATCAGCAAACTGAATCAGTTTACCTTCAATTCCTTTATCGAATTATTGATAAAGATGTTGAACAACATTGGGTCCAACTGGGGTTGGTTGGTAGATGACATACTCTTTACACTTTGAGGATAGACAGAAACCTTGATATTTGCACTTTGTATTTGTAAGCATTACAATTTGTATCTATCCTCTACATCTTACAGATTTTATGTGCCAAAAAATAATGAAGGCAGCACTCAAAAAAGATTTGCAGTAACAGACCTGTCACGTCCTACTGACGGACTCCACACGTGGACCCACTGGACCGCGTAGAGCGGATGCTGATACCGGGATGACAGAGAGACGGACCAGTAAAGTAGAGTCAACAGGTTTATTTGAACAACATACACACCCACGCCCCAGGGGAGGGCCACACGGCCACAGCACCAGAACACCACCGAAGGAGGCCCCGGAGCCCTTAACCCCTATACAGGGATACCGCCGGTACCAACCTCGGAGGGACCGATGAAGCGGACACGGGTGTTAAACCGACCCAAGGCAACGTGGGAAACAATACAGCAAGTGGGTATAGGATCGGACACGGGGAACCGGGAACACGGGGAATCCGGAGCCAGGCTTGAGACAGCGATCAGCTTGGAAGAGATCCGGGAATTCGGCCAGGAACAAGGCAGTCAGCAAAGAGCCGGCAGGGCAGGAATCTGTGGGAAGGAACACACAGAAATCAGGTAACAAGCCAAATGAGGAAGACCTGACCAGACCAGAAATGGCAGCTCCACTAGGGAGAAGTTGCCCTGGCCCCGACTGACTGGAAACAGGAAGTTTATATCATAGCAGGGCATTCCTGATTGGCAGGACACAGAAGCATGGTGATTGGCTGAGGGGAGGAGCATGCTCCCTGCAGTCTCTCCAGCAGAAACAGGTTTGGAGATGCAGTTTCATGTGCTCAAGCAGTAGCCCCGGAAAGGGAGGAGAAGAGCAGCGCTACTCCAGCAGAGGGTGCTGGAACCTTGCGGCAGACCCCCGAGGGGTAACAGTAACACCCCCCCTCTACGCCCCCCTTCCCCGGACGGAGACCGGCAAGGAACCCGCGCAGGGGGCTCGGGGCATCGGCGTCCACCTCCCCGGTCCCGAGGGCTGAAGGGACCCAAGGGCGGTTGCATGGGCGTCCCGCGTGGAGACACGACTCCAGCCGGAGCTCCCGTTGGCAGCACGGGAACGGAACCTGGGCTTCCTGCCGCGCTCAGCAGGCCAGCAAGCAGATCATCCATAGAGGACATACGGGATGACATCCGATTCTGGCTCTCTCTCAGATGGTCCAATTCCTGTCGGAGACTCAGTATCTGGGAAGAGGGAGTGGGATCAACAGTAGAGGGCGCCCCCAAGAGGGCCTCTAGAGACTGGATACATGCCACAACTTATTCGTGACTCTGGCGGAGTGCGGATAGCTCTCTTTGGACATCAAACCTGGTATCAGCGGGGTCCATGGCCAGGGCAAAATCTGTCACGTCCTACTGACGGACTCCACACGTGGACCCACTGGACCGCGTAGAGCGGATGCTGATACCGGGATGACAGAGAGACGGACCAGTAAAGTAGAGTCAACAGATTTATTTGAACAACACACACACACCCACGCCCCAGGGGAGGGCCACACGGCCACAGCACCAGAACACCACCGAAGGAGGCCCCGGAGCACTTAACCCCTATACAGGAATACCGCCGGTACGTACCTCGGAGGGACCGATGAAGCGGACACGGGTGTTAAACCGACCCAAGGCAACGTGGGAAACAATACAGCAAGCGGGTATAGGATCGGACACGGGGAACCGGGAACACGGGGAATCCGGAGCCAGGCTTGAGACAGCGATCAGCTTGGAAGAGATCCAGGAATTCGGCCAGGAATGAGGCAGTCAGCAAGGAGCCGGCGGGGCAGGAATCTGTGGGAAGGAACACACAGAAATCAGGTAACAAGCCAAATGAGGAAGACCTGACCAGACCAGAAATGGCAGCTCCACTAGGGAGAAGTTGCCCTGGCCCCGACTGACTGGAAACAGGAAGTTTATATCATAGCAGGGCACTCCTGATTGGCAGGACACAGAAGCATGGTGATTGGCTGAGGGGAGGAGCATGCTCCCTGCAGTCTCTCCAGCAGAAACAGGTTTGGAGATGCAGTTTCATGTGCTCAAGCAGTAGCCCCGGAAAGGGAGGAGAAGAGCAGCGCTACTCCAGCAGAGGGTGCTGGAACCCTGCGGCAGACCCCCGAGGGGTAACAAGACCTTTATTGGCCCTTGTGGATCAGTGGCAACGTTTCAATTTGTAACGGTCAGCGTTTTCACTGAATTGCAGCAGATCTGGCAGATTTACCGCATCTGCCGCATGACAATCGAGGGAGGATTCTCCGGTCGTTAATTGACCAATCCACTGTACAAACCACTCCATCAATTAAATAACCACACAACACTGCCAGTGACTTGGTTAACAAATTGGCCACAGCAGCCTTTATTGCCTGTTGTTTACAAACCAAGCAGGAAATAAATGGGTACGCCGTCCAACTGGCATCCCAACTTAAACAAATGGCACACCCTCCGCAACTTTTTTGTCCACTTTCAAATAAGTGATTTCAGCTCGATCCAATTTTTAACATAGAAGTCTATAGAAAATGTATCCATTAATTAGCCATCCGTTAATGATCATTTTTTTGCTTACTATATCAGTTTCAAATGAAAGATTATTATTAATATGTTCCACCAGTAAATTGCCTGCTAAACATGTATGAGCTTATTGATCAATGCATGACTATCCCACTAAGCTCTAGGGCAATAATTGGACAATAATGGGACACTCCACTTCACTTATTACTTAGTAGAAACTACTCAGGAGTTACTGTCAAAAAATAATTAAACTTTATTGATTAAACGCACACATACAGGTAATGACACATATAGGAAATAAATGGTGAGGAGATTCCAAAGATATGTGAAGTGCAGCTGCTGATTTTTCCAAAAAGCATCCACGCCAAAGGTACATTGGGGTCGCCACGGACTAGGGCAGTGATACTGGGCACACAATTAGCAGCTACATTTCACAATCTTAGGGTACCTTTACACGTCGCAACATTGCATGCAATTTTACTTGCAACTTACCGTATATACTCGTGTATAAGTCGACCCGTGTATAAGCCGACCCCCCTACTTTTGCCCCCAAAACCTGGGAAAACATATTGACTCGTGTATAAGCCGAGGGTGGACCCTAGCACAGGTATACAGCCCCCAGCAGTGTGGTATACAGGCCCCCCCAGTGGTATACAGGCCTCCCCAGTGGTAGCATAAAGCAGCCTCACCAGTGGTAGTATACAGCAGCTCCCCAGTGGTATATACAGCAGCCCCAGAGGTATATACAGCAGCCCCAGTGGTATACAGCAGCCTCCCCAGTGGTATATACAGCAGCCCCCAATGGTATATACAGCAGCCTCCCCAGTGGTAGTATACGGCAGCCTCCCCAGTGGTAGTATACAGCAGCCTCCCCAGTGGTATACAGCAGCCTCCCCAGTGGTAGTATACAGGCAGCCTCCCCAGTGGTGTATACAGGCAGCCTCCCCAGTGGTGTATACAGGCAGCCTCCCCAGTGGTGTATACAGGCAGCCTCCCCAGTGGTATATACAGGCCCCAGCAGTGTGTTATATATGGCCCCCAAATGCTGGTACTCGCCCCCCTCCGTTGTAAGGCCCCCCCCCCCCCGGCTGCTTAACTTACCATCCCTGGTCTTTTGCACCGCGCCGGTCCTCCAAGCTCCGTCCTCCGTGCTCCCGTCCTCAGCTGCATCCGGGGTCCCCAGCCATCACAGTAGCGATGACGTCATGCGACCGGCTGGTCACATGAGCCCGGATGCTGCCGAGGACGGGAGCATGGAGGACGGAGCACGGAGGACCGGCGCGGTGCAGAAGACCAGGGATGGTAAGTTAAGCAGCCAGGGGGGGCCTTACAACGGAGGGGGGCCAGTGCCAGCATTTAGGGGCCAGATATGCACTGCTTCCCCCTGCCGCTGATTGACAGGGGGAAGCAGTGCATATATAATGAGCGGCCCCACATGACGGGGCACTCATACAGCAGCCTTCCCCCGCCTCCTCCAGCCTCCCCAGCCCCGGACACAGCCCCCACCACAGCCCCTACCTTATTGACCCGTGTATAAGCCGAGGGGGGGACTTTTCAGCCCAATTTTTGGGCTGAAAATCTCGGCTTATACACGAGTATATACGGTACTAGTTGCAGTGAAATCATGGACACATTGTTCTATTTGTACACAGCAACAAAATGGAACAATGTGTCCATGATTTCACTTCAGACAGTAAGTTGCAAGTGAAATTGCCTGCAATGTTGCGACGTGTAAGGGTACTCTTATGGTACCTTTACACGCCGCTACCGAAAGGTAGAAACCGGCAGGTGTTGGAGACAATTGTACCTTTTACCTTCAAAACACTGTGAAGTGGCGGCGTGTAATTCAGGTTGTACTTCCCTGTCTCTTTGGATACCTGTCTTTCAGCCGTGCTGAAAAACAAGCAGGTATAACCCCTATGGTGGCGGCGTGTAATCGGGGCACAGGTACGGTATTTGAGTTCCCTGGGGCGTGCCACAGCGTCATGTATACCACGCCCCATCAGCGATCATTAGTGGAGACTACTGTGTCTCTTTGGCTGTCCTGCACAGGGCGGCATATTTAACGATCTGACCAGTCACACTACACATTTGCTATAGCGTCATGTATTAGCCAGCCTCCCTGCGCTGGCTAGCCAATCATGATGTTATTGCATTGTCCAACCACCGTACGAGCGTCTCGTAATACACAACTCTGTCACGCCTATGTAGCTACGGCGCACAATATGTACGCCCAGATTCTCTTGTGGTAGCGGCGTGTAAATCAGGGAAGGTGCTCCACAGAAGGTAACCTACGGCACCCATTGGCACTTCTGGGGAACGAAAATACCTTCTGTGGAGTACCTTGTGGTGGCCTGTATTTGCGGCATCAGGTACCGTTAGCAACCGTTGAAAACGTGCACGTGCGGTGCCTACCTGTTGCTACCTTAGGTAGCGGCGTGTAAAGGTACCATTATGGGCGAGTCTGATGGATGAATGGTTGCTAACCCTGCAATTTCTCTGTGACTATTTTGCCCTTATTGTGTGCATCTGAAATAGCTGAGACTTAGCCCAGTGTCCTGTTATTACCCTGATGTGGCATATCTTTGGAATCTCCTCACCATTTATTTCCTATATGTGTCATTACCTGTATGTATGCTTTTAATCAATAAAGTTTAATTATTTTAGGACAGTGACTCCTGAGTAGTTTATACTTATCAAATGGAAGATAAATAGCAATCTGGTAACGGATCCATTTTCCATAGCCTTCAATGGTAAAAAAAGACAGAGTCAGCTGAAATCAGTTATTTTTATACAGTCTAAAAAGTTGTGTTTACAGAACTGTTTTTGCTATGCAGCTGGATCCATTCTAACGGATGATTACTGGACTTATGAACTTATGCTGATGCTGATCCATGACAGCAGAAAGGTGAGCCAAATTTATTAAGAGGTGCATGCTGCTTATGTGTGAATGTGGCATATTTTACTCCAGTGCACCCTTCATCAAGGCAGGTGTAGAAAACATCAGTACTGATGAAATGGAGCATATGACTCCTTATCACAACTGTGGACTAGACCCTGTTTCTAGTCACATGATTGTGGGGTCCCTGATTTCAGTTTCTATATTGTCTATTTTTTATTGTAAATACTTATACAGTCATATGGCCACTTTACACGTCCCGATATCGGCGTCCAACTCCGATAAAAAGACATGTGGTTCGTGCGTTGGCCCCGATATTGGTCGTGCGTTGTATGGTGTAAATGTGCAATGTGACGCAAGAACGATACCAAACCGATATCGGGGAAAAAAATGAGCGTGCTCTCCAACCGCCCGATATTGGATGGCCAATCTGGGCGGATCGTGCTGTGTGAAAGCCCAACCCCGACTTGGAGACCAACTTCCCCTATTCTCTCCCATGTTAAATGGTCATTCCTGGGTCGGCCGCTCAAGGGGGCGTTCACATCGCAGTTGTGTTGCCTGTCGATATCGCCCTGTGTGTCAGCTCCTATGCGATGTGGGATTTCTGCCAAAAAAATGCGCGCTCCCGCGTCGTTGTATCCAACATCGGAACGATGTTGGGATGTGTAAAGTGGCCATTAATCTTACTTTTTTTTTTTTTATTGTTTTTTTGCAACAGCTATTTCAGTGTGATATATGTAATAACTGATGGACACAGTAATATTTCAGGATTGAAATGAGGTTTATTGTGCTAACAGAAAATGTGAAATATGCATTATTTCAAAAATTGACAGGTGCAAAAGTTTGGGCACCGCAACAGAAAAGTGACATTAATATTTAGCAGATCCACCTTTTGCAAAAATAACAGCCTCTAGTCGCTTCCTGTAGCTGTTAATGAGTTCCTGGATCCTGGATGAAGGTATTTTTGACCATTCCTCTTTACAAAACAATTCCAGTTCAGTTAAGTTTGATGGTCGCCGAGCATGGACAGCCCGCTTCAAAACATCCCACAGATGTTCAATGATATTCAGGTCTGGGGCCTGGGATGGCCATTCCAGAAAATTGTAATTGTTCCTCTGCATGAATGCCTGAGTAGATTTGGAGCAGTGTTTTGGATCATTGTCTTGCTGAAAGATCCATCCCCGCCATCCCCGGCGTAACTTCAACTTTGACACTGATTCTTGAACATTATTCTCAAGAATCTGCTGATACTGAGTGGAATCCATGCGACCCTCAACTTTAACAAGATTCTCGGTGCCGTCATTGGCCACACAGCCCCAAAGCATGATGGACCCTCTCCCAAATTTGACAGTGGGTATCAAGTGTTTTTCTTGGAATGCTGTGTTTTTGTGGCGCCATGCATAACGCCTTGTTGTATGGCCAAACAACTCAATCTTTGTTTCATCAGTCCACAGGACCTTCTTTCAAAATGAAACGGGCTTGTCCAAATGTGCTTTTGCATACCTCAGGCGACTCTGTTTGTGGCGTGCATGCAGAAACGGCTTCTTTCGTATCACTCTCCCATACAGCTTCTCCTTGTGCAGTGTGCGCTGTATTGTTGACCGATGCACAGTGACACCATCTGCAGCAAGATGATGCTGCAGGTCTTTGGAGGTGGTCTGTGGATTGTTCTTGACTGTTCTCACCATTCTTCTTCTCTGCCTTTCTGATATTTTTGTTGGCCTGCCACTTCTGGCCTTTACAAGAACTGTCCCTGTGGTCTTCCATTTCCTTACTATGATCCTCACAGTGGAAACTGACAGGTTAAATCTCTGAGACAACTTTTTGTATCCTTCCCCTGAACAACTATGTTGAACAATCTTTTTTTCAGATCATTTGAGAGCTGTTTTGAGGAGCCCATGATGCCACTCCTCAGAGAAGATGCAACTAGGAGAACAACTTGCAAGTGGACACCTGAAATACCTTTTCTCATGATTGGATACACCGAACTATAAAGTACAAAGCTCAATGAGGTTACCAAACCAATTTAGTGCTTCAGTAAGTCAGTAAAAAGTCGTTAGGAGTATTCAAATAATGAAAATCAGAAGGGTGCCCATACTTTTGCACCTGTCAAATTTTGAAATAATGCATATTTCACATTTTCGGTTAGTACAATAAACCTCATTTCAAACCTGAAATATTACTGTGTCCATCAGTTATTACATATATCACACTGAAATAGCTGTTGCAAAAAAACAATTTTAAACAACAAAAAAAAGAGTAAGATTAAGAGGGGTGCCCAAAATTTTTCATATGACTGTAGCTTATATTTATAGTACAGTAGAACATAAAGTAGTAAATTGTTGTATATACTATGGCAGGGGTGTGAAATTCAATGCCGTCAGGCAAAATTCATTTCCAAAAAAAACAGTCCAAAATTGATTCAGGTAAGGTCAAAATCACAGCATGAGGAGAGAGGTGCAGAGCTGCAGGGACAACAGCCTGTTTTACGTCACATGACGCTTCTACAGGTCCTACCTTACCTGGATAAATTTTGGACAGTTTTTTGGAAATGGAGTGCCACTGATTCCTTTTTCTTCCTGGATGAACCACTGCGGTATAGTCCAACTACCCAGGGACAGCTTTTGTATAGCCCTCTTACAGTTCTACTAGACAGTGACATCTCTTGTAAAGCCATTCTACCTAGGGGAAGCTCTCTTAAAGACTTACCACCCAGGGACAACTCTCCTATAGTCCTACTTCCTAGTGACAAATGTTGTAGAGCCCTACTACCCAGTGACAGTTCTTCTGCATCCCTTCTACCAAGGGACCGCTCTCTTATAGTCATACAACCCAGGGACAGCTCTAGTTCAACCCTTCTACCTAGGGACAGATATCATATAGCCCTACTGTCCAGGAGCAGCTCTAGTATAGTCCTTCTACCTAGGGACAGCTCTCTTATAGTCATACAACCCAGGGAAAGCTCTCTTAGAGTCCTACTACCCAGAGACAGGTGTTGTACAGCCTTACTGTCCAGGGACAATTGTCATACAGCCCTATTACCCAGGGTAAGCTGTCATACAGCCCTAATATCCAGGGACAGATGTCATACAGCCCTACTACCATGGACAGCTGTCGTATAGCCCTACTACCCAGGGACAGCTGTCTTACAGTCCTACTAGCCAGGGACAACAGTCGTATATTCCTACTACCCAGGGTTAGCTGTCATACATCTTTACTATCCAGGAACAGTAATCTTATAGTGTTAATAGCCAGGGACAGCTGTTGTATAGCCCTACTACCTAGTGACAGCTTTTAGATAGTCCGTCTACCCAGGGACCAGCTGTCTTATAGCCTTACTACCCATGGACAGCTCTCCTAAAGTCTTACTACCCAGTGACAATGATTGTCTTACTACACAGGGACAGCTGAAGTACAGCACTACTACTAGGAACAGCTCTATATTGACTTACAACACAGGGAAAGCTGTAGTACAGCACTACTACACAGGGGCAACTCTCTTATACCCCTACTGCCCATGGACAGCTGTGGTATTGCCCTACTACCCAGTGACAGCTCTTGTATAGCCTTACTACACATGGACAGCTGTAGTACAGCACTAATACACAGGGACAGCTCTCTTATAGTCATACAACCCAGAGAAAGTTGTAGTATAGCCCTTCTACCTAGGGACAGCTCTCTTATAGTCCTACTACCCAGGGATAGATATCGTGTAGCCCTAATACCCAGGAACAGCTCTAGTATAGTCCTTCTACCTGGGGATAGATTTCTTATAGTCGTACCACCCAGGAAAAGCTCTCTTAGAGTCCTACTACCTAGGAACAACAGTTGTGCAGCCCTACTATCCAAGGACAGCTGTGGTACAGCCCTACTACCCAGCTACAGCTATCTTCTACTCCTACTGCCCAGCTCTGTAATAGCCCTACAACCCAATGACAAGCTGTCTTATAGCCCTACTGCCCAGGGACAGCTGTGGTATAGATCTACTAACCAGGAACAGCTGTGGCATATCCCTACTACCCAGGGGAAGCTGTGGTATAGCCCTACTGCCCAGGGTCAGCTATATTCTAGTCCTGCTGCCTAGGAACAGCTGTGGTATATAACCTTACTACCCAATGACCAGCTCTCTTATAGCCCTACTACCCAATGACCAGCTGTCTTATAGCCCTACTGTCTATGGACAGCTGTGGTATAGCCCTACTACCCAGGGACAGCCATGGTATAGTCACATTACCCAGGGACAGCTGTATTATAGACCGACTACTAAGGAACAGCTGTGGTATAGCTCTACTACACAGGGACAGATCTCTTATAGCCCCTGGCCAGATTGTGCTTTACAGGCCATGCTTGTACCGTGTTGCATGGAGACCTGCATGAACCCTTACAATTGCAAGCAGCCCTTTGAAGGCAACATAATGCTGATGTGGCCCTCAGAGAAAATGAGTTCGACACTCCTGTTATAGGATATTACTTATACCAAAAAATAGCAGTAAGATGGAATTTATATAAAAAGGAAATTACAGGAATCACCAAAGTATTTTTCTTGTCTATAGAGTTTTATTTCCATCCTAAATATGGACATGAAATACACTTATTTGATGATCATAAGAAATTTTACACTGGACTATCCTACCTGTTATTGGAACATGTTAAAGTACTATATAACTTCTGACTGATAAGGCAAGAACCTTACCCTTTGGTATGAACTCCAGTAGACCTTGTGACTCATATTGGAGAGTTCATATTTGGCATCGTTTAGACCAGAGTTATCATTAAGAAGACATCCATACATTCATAAGTACATTTTTCTGTATGGAAAACAATCAGTCATAAATAATAACATTTTAGAACTAGAATAGAGGTTGAAAATGATTCTCTACACAGCATCCGAGACAGAACTAATAGTGAGGATATCAGATGCTTTGTAAATATGTAAAAAAATGAACACTTTCTAACAGAAATATAGTGCAAGGACACAGTAATTGTACATTTACCAATAGCGGTCATCAATAAATGATGGCAATCTACTTAGAGCATCATCCTAATTGTACAGTTCTAGGAGGCAACCTTTAATTAGCTTAAGTTTGTGGCATCTTTCCTGGCAACAAACATCTGATCTATTGTAGGGTGACTATTATAATTTATTATTAGGAGGTCAAGCGCAAATGTAAGTAAAGATCCAGCATTTAATGATGTGGTATTGGTCCTCAGACATCACAGCCTTTATTACTGGAGGCTTTAATGAATGTTCTGTATGTGAGGGTATATACATTTGTACAGCTTTAGCTTCTGCTGGTTATGGCATATCAAACTAGATAAGATGTATTAGTACTTTGGGAACGGTGTGCTCTTTCTCTTCTCTCATCGGTATGAAATCTATTTACTGCTAATTTGATGCAACTCATTACCTGTCTCACAAATAATAGCCTTCGTTGCAGAGAAAAACATGTCTTGGTCCCAGGGTATATTAAGACGTAGCTTGTTGTTTAGGCTCTAGTTTACAGTTTTAAGATGTGATTTGATGCATTGCAGAAAAGTATGCTTCATGGATAAAAGTATATGGAGACACTTTGTAATGACTCAATCAGGTTTCCAGCCATCTTATCCCCACTAGACCAACACAATCAGGAGAATAGGTCATGCTGAAGAACTCAGTGACACAGCGCTCTCATGGGATACCACCTTTAAAGCAAGTCACTTCATCGAATTTCTGTCCAGCTTAAATTGCCCTTGTCCAGTATAGTGAAAACATCCAGAGGCAGTGACAGGTGCCAAATGATAGACTACAGAAGTTCACGCACCAGGACTGGTGGCGCTGAAGCATGTGACGCATAATTATACAATGGTAGCTCGACATGCAATATTACTTGGCTCCAATACCACTGCTATATGTTCAGATATTATGTGTTAAATTCGTAATTTTATGGAAAATGGGAATTGGATCTCAAGCCTCAAGCCAAGTTATTTGTTTTACTGGACATGTTATTAAATAATCACGTACAGACAATATTTTTTATTGACATATTGGAAAACCATAATTCATTACTATGTTTATAGGTGATATATGTTTATAGCCCATAATTCTGATATGAAGACATCAGGTGCATTCACTGTAAATTGTAAAATGATGAGAATTACAATCAAAATAATCTGTTTAAGTTTCTATAGTTTCAAAAAAATCATGTACTCCTTAAATTGTTTTATGGAAAAGGGACAAAAAAAGTGCCTTATTTTTATAGACTTTCATGAAATATCTGGACAGTTGGCAACCCAGGACTCAAATGTCGAAACCCCCACTCCAAAAAAGAAAGATGGAAAAAATCAAACAAAATGAAAACATAAAACAATCCTTGCATATAACATGAAGAAGGAACTAATGGAAACTGTGGATAACTTCAACAAGGATGGCAGCATCTCTGAGGTCTGACGACCTTAGGTCACAAATTATATTTTCAATCAAACGATGAGTCTGTAACCTCATACAAACCAATATACATCATACTCTCAAAGTATAACATCACATAACACTTAAACTGTACATTTGAACAAAAATAAGTTCCACAATTGCATGTGTTAAAAAAATGATTCTTGTCCTCAGATATGCCATACTTATACATGTGCCTCTGTGTAATATATGTGTATGATCATGCAGGTACAGTCGATATACCACAGTTGAGGAGGGGAGGAAGTAAAAGAGATAATATAGACAATACAACGGGGATGACAGCTGATTTTTTTTGTGATGTAAAACAAGTTTTTAAACAGGCAATGAAATGTTTTTCATCACAGAAAAAAATCAGCTTTGATCCCATTCTGTAATGTCCATATACTCTTTTACTTTCCTCCCCTGCCCAGGAGCTGTAGTATATCCGACCTGTCAGATTTTCTAACTCCAAGCTGTATAAACTGGAATGTTTATTGCAGGGATGTCAAACTCATTTTCACTGAAGGCCACATCAGCATTATGGTTGCCTTCAAAAGGCTGCTTGTAATGTAAGGGCTCATGCTGATCTCCATGCAACACGGTAAGATGATGGACTGCAATGCACAAAGCGGCAAAGGGCTATAAGAAAGCTGTTCATGGATACTAGGGCTTCAAGAGAGTTGTCCTGAGTATTAGGGCTATACGACAGCATTTGCTGGATATTACATCTTTCGCTGTATAGTAGGGCTATACCACAGCTGTGCTTGGGTAGAAGGGCTATGCTTAGCTGTCCTGGTTAGTAGGCTGTACGACAGCTGTCCCTGATAGTAGGGCTGTAACGACAGCTTGTCCCTGGGTAGTGGGACAATAAGAGATCCGTCCTAGGTAGTAGAGATATAATACAACAGTCCATGTGTAGTAGGGCTATACCACAGACAGCTTATGCCTGTGTTACTAGGACTAGTGTATTAGGGCTATCCAAGAGCTGCCCCTGGGTTGTAGGGCTAAGGGTGCTTTGTATACGCCCAAATCCCAGAACAGGCATCTACCCAACGTTGTTCACCTTCTAAAAACCCCAGAATTGCACACCACCAAAAATCCTACCACAGGCATTCCCACAAAAATCCCACCACAAACTTCCCCAACATTGCACATACCCCATACCCACCACAGTCATCTGCACAGCATTATAGACCCCATAAATCCCACCACAGTATCCCCCAAATTGAGTCTTCCCCAAATCCCACACAGGCTTTCCCCCTAGCATCGCACTCCCCAAACTCCCAGTACAGGAATCTCCCAGCATTTTAGCATAAAAATCTCACCAAAAGGTATCCCAGCCAATATGACATACTCCTAAAAATCCCATCACTGGGCCCCCTAGAATCACACACCTCCCAAGCTCCTGCCACAAGCATTCCCACAGCATTATAGACTCCCAAAACCCACTGCAGGCATCTTCCACCATTGTATACCCCAGAAACCCCACCATGGGCATACCTACAGGATTGCATAACCCAAGAAATCCTATCACAGTCATCCTCCAGCATCGCACACCCTGCTAAAACCCACCATGGGTGACCCCTAGAATCGCACCTCCCCTGAAATCCTATCAAAAACGTCATCCCCGCTTTGCGCATACCCCAAATCCCACCAAAGGCATGATGGAGGCCAAATTTCCACCGCAGTCATACTCATAGCATTAATGTACTCACAAATCCAAAATCCCACTATAAGCATCCCTTAGCATCACATACCCCCCAAAATCAAAAGACAGGCAACCTTATAACATTGCAACCTCCCAATAGCCCACTACTCAAGTCCTACCAGCATTGTATACCCCCAAATCCCACAACAAACATCCTTACAGCATTGCTCACCCCACAAATCCCAACATAGTTATCCACACGACAATGTAGACCCTTAAAAGTCCACCACAGGCATCCCGCCAGCATTGTTCACCCTCCAAAACCTACCACAAGATACACCCATATTAGACACCCCATAAATTCTAGTATCTACCATTTGTACTGCTCATGGCAGCCTCTTTAGCACTTGTGCACTACAAACTGGGAAAATGTAAAAACAAAATCACAGAAGGTGCTTTTTTTCTATTGGTGCTATGGACAGCAGGACAAGCACCCTGTTGTTACTGGCAACCCAGATTGCGGCTATTAAAATTATGTGATATGCTGTATTGGGCCCATGGGCCTTCAGTTTGATACCCCTGGCTTATTGCATACCTCCCAACCTTTGCAGAACAGAAAGAGGGACAAACTATCCAGAGCCCAATGGCACACCTATTTTGAAGTGAGGGACAATCAGCAAATGCCCAGGACTGATTCATTAATAGTTGTCTTATCCTTATATAATTTCAATATATGACATGTTTCTTTTTTTAGTCTGTGTGAGAAACAAGATAATAATCTTGTGGTTGTGATACCTTTTAAAGGCTAACAAAAATAAAATAAGTTATGTTATAAGGCGAGCTTTCGAGACGACTCAGGTCTCTTCATCAGCCATGGTATGACAAGTATTGAATGAAACTCAAAATATATGCATGCACAACTAAAATGATTGGACATTTGACTGAATAACATTACAGGGACTGGTCATTTGGCTAAACAACAAAGCAGCCTTGGAGAGGATCCTTTGGAAAGGATCCTCTTGGAGATGATCCTAATCAAGCAATTATTGTTATTATGTGGAGCCCACTGGGACGAGGTACTCGGTACCGCACCGGGGTAGTGCTGGGGATGTCACGGAGGTCCTGGTCCAGACCGTGTCCCGGGTTCTCACAAGTAAAAGGGGATATATACAGTGGATAAAGTTTGTCGTGACGCCACCCACGGGTTGTGGTCAATGATGGGACCACCGCTGCAGCGCTGCTCTGCCAGAAGGATGAATGGATGATGGGGCTACAGCCGATGGATGAGCCCGACCGCGGGTCGGGCTGCTCCAGCAGGATAAAAGGTATGCAAAATTCAATATACCTGGAATCAAACACGGACACTCAGGCAGGGTTCACCGGGTTTATTTGTAAGCTCTTCACACAGTTCACAGCAGTACTCAGTACAATTCTTAACACAAGTCACAGTTCAGTTAACTCCGGACACTCGAACCTGTGCAGCCAGGCTGTCACTCTGAGTCCCCTCACTCTTCCTAAGTCTCCTTTCAGGCTGTTCTCTCTCCTCTCTGTCTCTCCCAGGTTGTATAGCGGCAGCTCGGACCCTTGTGGGTCCTCGTGGTTGCTGCTGTGCTTCCAACCCTTGTGGTGGGAACTCCAACCTGTAATTGAAGCTCCCCATCGGTTTCTGGGATGCCGGTATGGAATCTCAGTTCCCTCAGAGCCTGTCCGCAGTAACCCTATCTTCCAAGGTGTTACCAGACTCCATATAACCCATGTGATTCCAGCACAATCAGGGAAAACTACTCCGCCGGTAGTTGGTCGGTGCTGCCGTGTTCCTCGGACCCGATGATACCGGTCCGGTCTCTGTCCTCACACTCCCCTGGGATGCCGGCTAGGGGTGACCTTTCTCTCCATGGTTTCTATGACTCTGTGGATTCTGCGTCTCCACGGAGCCCAACCCCACTGGGATGTGTGTCACTGTTTGCTGGTGTCTTTGCTGCTCGGCTCACTCTGGCCTACTAACTCCTTCCTCCTCTTTTCCTCTACTTGTACTATCTGTCACCTAATCTACATGCTTCCCACCCACTTTCCCCTAAACCCACCACCCCTTGCCCGCCTAGTGTGAGTGTGTCCGTGAGGGTGTTTGGTGTACAAACTATCTACCTCTCTGCCTGGCTGCAGTTCCCTATGTGGCCACCCTGGTCGCATGAGCGCTACAATTACTTGATCTCAACGGGTGCCTATCAGGACAAGTGCATGGCTGGCAAATATCATATCCTATAGTCTATTGCAGAGGTCCCCAACTCCAGGCCTCAAGGCCCACCAACAGTGCAGGTTTTCAGGATCTCCTTAGTATTGCACAGGGGTTGGAATCATTACCTGTGCAGATGATCACATTAGCACCTGTGCAAAGCTAAGGAAATCCTGAAAACCTGCACTGTTGGCGGGCTTTGAGGCCTGGAGTTGGGGACCTCTGGTCTATTGAATAGAATAAGTGCTTGATATCTGCTGAAGGTGCCTGCATCCTGGCAGGTGCCTGTTGATACACTGTCTGCATCTCTCACCTTCCAATGGAAAAGTGAGAGGCACCAAAGAATCCTTTTAATTGTTGATTTTAATAAAAAGGCATCAAATTTGGTAAATTGGCATTACATTTCAGAGATGTAATTTAGTTTCTTTGTACTGCTTTGTCTTTCATCATTACCATTGTTCACATAGCTCACAGTTGCTACCAATGCGTATGCTTCAGGAACGGTAGTTAAGTCTCCAGTTTCATTAGTGGTGCATCTCTTAATTATTTGGTTCACAGAATCCTGCCGCATCTTTCCCGCAAAAGGTTTTGTTGCATATTTTATCGACAATATATGTTCTCTGAGCGTTCTAGTTCATTATCCTAATTCCTGCCAGTACACAGAATCCATATAATTTATAACAAGAGAATGAGTCCGCTTGTTCTGACATTTCCTCCTGACTCGGGCTCATGCTGAGTTACCAAGAGCTAGTTTTATGCACTGGAGACTTTAAATGTCAGACACGGTAAGCTATCAACGCATTGAAATCCCTTAAGACAATTAGAGAACTCACTGGTAATATTGTTGATATTGGATTTTTGTTCAGTGAAACCTAAATTACAGACTGGCTTTATCATTAAGTAACAGTCAATTCGTGCAAATTCTTTTTGTACTCTCACATACAACTTGTTTGAAATACTTGTCACCCCAGAGCAAATTGTTACCCCCTCTGTTTATAGTATCCTGGGGAAAGGTTACATAGACTTATGTATAACAAAGGCTGTTAAAAAAAATCATCAAAGGTATGGGGAAAGACCACATTCACAAACTTGTTCAAGGTGGCAGATGAAACAAGAAGTTTACATACACTATATCAAAAGACACATATGCATGTGTTTCTCACGCTCTGACATGAAATCTGGACAAACCTTTTTTTTTTACATTAAGGCTGCGTTCACACATTTGCGTATTTTGCTGCGCTTTTTTACGCGCGCTTTTTGCCGCGTTTTTCGGCCGCGTAAAAAAGCGCAGCAAAATACGCAGGGGCTTTCACACACTGCGCTTTCTTTCCCCCAGAAAGCGCAGTGATGTCACAGAGGGGAGGAAGAATCCAGCTTCCTCCTCCCCTCTGTGACAGCTGTGACCGCCCCATTAGACTTCACATTGTGTTAATACACACTGTGAAGTCTAATTAAACTAAAGCAAGTGTCTGAAAAATAAAAAACAATGAATACATCACCTTCCGACGCCTTTTCCCGGTTTGCGATCCCCGGTTGTAAGTCAGATTTCTTCTGCAAGACCTGTGGTGATGTCAGAGGGGGCGTTACCGGGCGGTCCCATCGCTGATTGGCTGCTCGCGGTCACATGACCGCGAGTGCCCAGGAACGCCCCCCCTCTGACATCACCACAGGTCTTGCAGAAGAAATCTGACTTACAACCGGGGATCGCACAGCGGCAGAAGGCGTCGGAAGGTGATGTATTCATTGTTTTTTATTTTTCAGACACTTGCTTTAGTTTAATTAGACTTCACAGTGTGTATTAACACAATGTGAAGTCTAATGGGGCGGTCACAGCTGTCACAGAGGGGAGGAGGAAGCTGGATTCTTCCTCCCCTCTGGGAAAATACGCAGTAGTAGCTCCGTAAAGAATTGACATATCAATTCTTTACGGAGCTGCGTTTTCTCCCGGAAAACGCACTGCGTATTTTTACGCAATGTCTGCACTGCAAAGTGAATTTCCCATTCACTTTGCAGGCAGACAAAAAGCACATTGCGTATTTTGAAAAGCGCGCGTAAAAAAACGCGGCAAAATACGCAATGTGTGAACGCAGCCTAATTAGGATTAGCATAATTATTATATTTGCCAAATGCCTGAATAGTGTGTGTTTGTGTGTGTGTGAGAGAGAGAATATTTTAAGGCATTTTTATTACTTTCTACAAAGTCACAAGTTTACAACACTAAGATTACTATGCCTTTAAATAATTTGGGACAGCCCATATGATGATGTCATGTGTTTGGAAGCTTCTGATAGGCTTATTGAAAACATCTGGGTTAATTAGAGACACACATGTGGATATATTTTAATGCATACCTGAAACACACTGCTCCTTTGTGAAGTATCATAGGAGAGTCTAAAGAAATCAGCTAAGATATCAGGAAGAGAATTGTGGACTTGCACAAGTCTGGTTCATCCTTGAGTGCAATTTCCAGGTACCTGAAGATGCCTCATTCATCTGTACAAGCAACTTTACATAAGTACAAACAAAATGGAAATGTCCAGTGATCAAAACGCTCAGGAATGAGATGGGTTCTGTGTCCCAGACATTAACATGCTTTGGCCCAATATGTGCATATTAACCCAAGAACAAGAGCAAAAGATTTTGTGAAGATGATGGTGGAAGCTTGTAAGATTGCGTCATTATCCACAGTGAAACGAGTATTGTACCAAAGCATAAAAAAGCCAGATTATTTTTTGCAAATGCACACGGGAACAAAGACCTTTTGGAGACATGTCCTGTGGTCTGACAAATTAAAACTGAACTGTTTGGCCATAACAATCATTATATTTGAAGGAAAAAGGGAGAAGCTTAGAAGCCTAAGAACACTGTCCCAACTGTGAAACACTGGGATGGTAACTCGCCCAGGATTATACGAGGACTCGGGTGTCTGGGCCCTCTGCTGCGGTTGGAATGTCACTGGTGACCGATCCAGACATGTGGCCCTTGTGGTCAACAAAAAGGGGTAGTTGAAATGGGAATAAAGTTCAAGTTCATGTGATGCCACCCACAGATTCTGGGGATTAAGCACCAGCGCCGCTTCAGACCTCAGGAGGGCGATGGTACAGCAACCAAGATGGTACAGCTCCCTGCAGGTGGAGCTGGCCCTCCGGGGCAGGGATGCACCTGTAGTGATGGAAGTGCTGATGATGGACATAAACAGGTTGCAGTGCAGCAGTGAAATAAGTACACGAAGACTCTGTCACTCTACCCGGGTACTTTACTGGAACAATGCTGGTCGTGGTACAGTTCACAGAGGACAACAGTCGTTAGATAGAGGTAGCCAGCCGGGTAGTCAAAGTGGGCTCCAAGGTCTCTCGGAGTCTCCTGTGGTATGCCTTCCTTGCTCTGACCCCTGTCCTGCTGCTGCTGCCTGTCCTGGAACAGCCCGGTTAGTACCAGGCCCTATTGGGGTGCTTTTTGAGTGTCCCGGCTTCACGCTCTCCTCTCTCCTGCTCTGGAACTCGACCCCGGTGGGTTATCCTGGCGTGTCTGACTCCTTTCTGGCAGGGTGTCGGGGCCGTTAGACGGACCCGCGACGTCTGGTGTTACAACTCGGGGGCTCAACTCCCTGGGCACTATCCTCGGAACTGGCACTCCAGTAAATGGACCAGGGTTCCTTCCCCGAGTATGGGCGCTCCGATCTGGGGGGTCCCCTCTTTTAGTCTGGGCTGCCTGTTCTCTCTCTCCAGGCCCTCTCTCTTGGAGTCCCCTTCTCTCTCTCAGGGCTCCCGTGCTCCTTCGTCCCTCGAGGCAAACTTAGAATCCCCTGTTTCGCTACCTCCCTCCTCCCCTAACTCCCCCCCCCCCCCTCAGGGACTAGTCTCCAACCATTTTTTTAGGTGGGTGTGTGGGAGGGCTGGGATGGGAGCCTCCTACAAACCCTGTATTCCCACTGTGACAGGGGTAACCGCACAGTCATTTATGGGTGCAGTACCCAAACAGGAACGCCTGGCCAGTGGGGCGCCACAGTGGCAGCATCATGTTGTGGGGTTGTTTAGCTGCAGGAGGGACTTGTGCACTTCACAAAATAGATGGCATCATGAGGAAAGAGGATTATGTGAAATTCACTTTGCAGTGCAGACATTGCGTAAAAATACGCAGTGCGTTTTCAGGGAGAAAGCGCAGCTGCGTAAAGAATTGAGATGTCAATTCTTTACACAGCTGCTCCTGCGTTTTCTCCCTGTGATGTCACAAAGGGGAGGGAGAATCCTGCTTCCTCCTCCCCTCTGTGACAGCTGTGACCGCCCCATTAGATTTCACAGTGTATTAATATACACTGTGAAATCTAAATTAAACAAAAGCAAATGTATGAAAAATAAAAAAGAATGAATACTTCACCTGTCCGACGCCTTTTCGCGGTGTCGGTGTCTGGTTCCAAGTGAGGTGTCTTCTGCCAGGACCTGTGGTGATGTCAGAGGGGCGTTCCCAGGGCGTTCCCGACGCTGATTGGCTGCTCGCGGTCATGTGATACATATCACATGACCGCGAGCAGCCCAATCAGCGCCGGGAACGCCCCTCTGACATCACCACAGGTCCTGGCAGAAGACACCTCACTTGGAACCGGACACCGAACACCGCGAAAAGGCATCGGACGGGTGAAGTATTCATTCTTTTTTATTTTTCATACACTTGCTTTTGTTTAATTTAGATTTTGCAGTGTATATTAATACACTGTGAAATCTAATGGGGCTGTCACAAAGGGGAGGAGGAAGCAGGATTCTTCCTCCCCTCTGTGACATCACTGTGCTTTCTGGGGTTAAGAAAGCGCAGTGTGTGAAAGTCCCTGCGTATTTTGTTGTGCTTTTTTGCGCGGCCGAAAAACGCAGCAAAAGCACGCGCAAAAAAGCGCAGCAAAATACGCAAATGTGTGAACGCAGCCTTAGACTTGATTTGAAATAAAACTACAGGCCTAAGTAACCTCTTACCTCAAATGAACATACCTGTACATCCGATCTGAATTGATACACTCCCAATTTTGCACGTTTTTCCACCTATAAAGAATGGAGAAATGTGTAATATCTATCAAAGATACACTTTAACTGTAACAGACAAAATCTACAGAAAATCATATTGTACAATTCTTACATAATTAATTTGCATTTTATTGCATGAAATAAGGATTTGATACAAAAGAAAAACAGAAATTAATATTTGGTACAGAAACCTTTGTTTACAATTACTACGGTCAGATGTTTCCTGTAGTTCGTGACCCACTTCTCCATACAGGTCTTCTCCACACCTTTCAGGTTTCAGGGCTGCACAACATTGAGTTTCAGCTCCCTCCAAACATTTTCTATTGAGTTCAGGTCTAGAGACTGGCTATGCCACTCCAGGACCTTGAAATGCTTCTTACAGAGCCACTTCTTAGTTGCCCTGGCTGGGTATCATATATTGAAATCTTTTAATACATGACCCATCCATCCTTCCTTAAATAGGGTGCTGTCGTCCTGTCCCTTTTGCAGTAAGCACAACCCAAATTATTATTATTATTTATTTATATAGCGCCATTATATTCCATGGCGCTTTACATGCTAAAAGGGGCAGACTAGGACAAGTAACATAGTAACAATACAAGTAACAATAAATGTGGACAATTCTGTCGTACAGATACAAGAGGGGAGAAATACTGTCCGTGAGGGCTCACAGTCTACGAGGGGCGGGTTATAATACAGTGGGAGGGGGAAGTTCCAGTCATGAGGTGGTGTGGTGGACCGGGTCTTATTATTGCAGGTGGTAGGCTTGGCGGAAGAGGTGGGTCTTCAGGCTTCTTTTGAAGGTTCCCAGGGTAGGAGAATGTCTGATGTGTTGGGGTAGTGAGTTCCAGAGTATGGGTGAAGCATGGGAGAAATCCTGTATGCGGTTGAGCGAAGAGGAGATGAATGGGGAGTAGAGGAGGAGCTCTTGGGAGGATCGCAGGTTGCATGAGGGTAGGTATTGGGAGACCATGTCAGAGATGTATGGAGGGGACAGGTTGTGGATGGCTTTGTATGTCATGGTTAATGTTTTAAACCAGGATCTCTGGGAAGTAGGGAGCCAGTGAAGGGCTTGGCAGAGGGGGAGACAGGGGAGTAGCGGTCAGACAGATGGATTAGGCGGGCAGCGGAGTTCAGGATAGATTGGAGAGGTGCAAGGGAGGTATTGGGGAGACCGGTGAGCAGGAGGTTGCAGTAGTTGAGGCGGGAGATGATGAGAGCGTGAATAAGGGTTTTAGCAGTGTCTTAGGGTTTTTGATGTATGATGTATGATGTTTCCATGCCTTTACTTCACGGTTGGCAGTTTTCTTGGGATTCTACTTTTCCTTCTTCTTCCTCCAAATACTCTTGAGTAGAATTGATACCAAAAAGTTCTACTTTGGTCTCATCCGACAACATGACCTTCCCCTTGTCTCCTCTGGATCATCCAGATTGTCATTGGTGAATCTCATGGACATGTGCTGTTGAGAGCGGGGGGAACTTGCATGCCCTGCATGATTTTAATTCATGATGGATGTAGTCTGCTACTAATGGTAATCTTTGAGACTGTGGTCCTAATTCACTTCAGGTCATTGACCAGGTCCTTCCATGTAGTTCTTGAAAGATTTCTGACGTTTCTCAGAATCATCCTTACCCCACAAGGAGAGATCTTGCATAGAGCCCCAGACTGAGGAAGATCGACAGTCATTTTGTGTTTCTTCCATTTCCTAATTATTGTGCCAACAGTTGTTGCTTTCTCACCAACCTCCTTTCATATTGTCCTGTAACCCATCCCAGCTTTGTGCAGGTCTACAATTTTGTTCCTGGTATCCATAGACAGCTCTTTGGTCTTGGCCATGGTGGAGAGGATGGAATGTCATTGATTGTGTGGATAGGTGTCTTTTATACAGGTAAAGAGTTCAAACAGGTACAATTAATACAGATGAGTGCACAGAAGGAGGAGAAAAACTAACAAGTCTGTGAGAGCCAGACCTTTTGCTTGGTAGGTGATCAAATACTTTTGTCAAGTAGTAATATGCAATTTAATCATTTAAAAAAATCATACAATGTGATATTCTGGTTTCACTCAGTGCAGGGGGTGGCGGTTGCAACTGGCACTCTCCATACACAGAGGGGAGACCAAATCCATGCTGGTGCCGCCTCCATGGCTGAAATTGGAAGGGTTTAATGTGCTGGCGCTGGGTAGGTTCCAAACAATATTAAAGAGAACCTGTCACCCCCCTGGTGCTATGCTAACTGAATGCAGCACTGAATGCAGCGTGTCCCCACGTCTCTAGCCCCCCTGTAAGCTGTTAAAAAGATTTTATAAAGTGTACAGATAAGGAGTCCGAGGGACTTACTCAGTAATGAGTAATCTCTGCTCCCTGGTGTCCTCCCTGCCTTTGTGCCACCTCTTGTTCAGCCTCCTTTATGTGTCTGCCCTCCTCCATGCCTCTAGCCTTCTGTGTACCACCTCCAGCCCTCTCTTGTTCAGCCTCCTGTATGTGTCATCGCTGAAGGCTGGAGGCGAGGAGGAACATCACCAACAGCTGACTCATTACTGAGTAAGTCCCTCCGGACTCCTTTATCTTTACACTTTATAAAGTCTTTTTAACAACTTACAGGGGGCTAGAAACATGGGGGACCCCTTCCCTGAATGCAGCAGACACGCTGCATTCAGTTAGCATAACACCAGGGTGGTAACAGGTCCTCTTTAACCTGCAGATGTCCTCGACATCTACAGGTTAATAGCATTTTTCCACAGGACAGGTTCCCTTTATGGGCATTGAGCATGCTCTGGTTATTGTTAACCAATGTGTTTGTGAGATGTTTGTGAGATGACTTAAGGGGGTGTCACACGCGTCAATATCGCCTGCACGATATCGGCTGCACGTGACGTTGCAGCGATATTGACGCGTGTGACATACTGCATCAACCAGCGATAAATCGCTGGTTGATGATCGCCAGGTTTCAGAACCAGCTCTGAAACCTGGCGATTGTCGCCCGGTGGACACGCAGCATCGCTGCGTGTGACACCGGGACTAGCGATATTCCAGCTCCCAGCGCCTGTCACAAGCGCTGGGAGCTGGTCTCCAAGGTACACTGCGGGTATCTAGGCAGCGCGCGCTGCCTAGATACCCGACTGTGTACCTTAGTTACCAGCCTCCTCCGCTCACTGGGTGAGCGGAGGAGGCTGGTAACTAAGGTACACGTCGGGTATCTAGGCAGCGCGCGCTGCTAGTTACCCGCAGTGTACCTTGGAGACCAGGCTGCTCCGCTTCCAGCAGGCTGGCAGCGGGAGCAGGACATCGTGGAAACGATATTTAAATCGTTTCCATGATGTCACTGGTCAATTGATCGCTGGTGAGTCTGTCTGTGTGACAGCTCACCAGCAATCAGCCGTCAATGTCGTCAGCGATCATCTCGCTGACGACATTGACGCGTGTGACACCCCCTTTAGTGCAGAAATTCAATATAGCCTATATTTACATTCCAATACTTCATATTTAGTGCAGAAATTCAAGAAAGGCCATATTGGTAAGTGACTTATCATCATCTCAAACACATTGGTCAACGATAACCAGAAAATGGTCAATCCTTTTAATCATAGCTTAAAGAGGGCCTGTCATCCCCTGGTGTTTCCAAACTGAAAGCATCACTGAATGCAGCATGTCTACTGCATTCAGGGAAGGGGTCTCCCCTGTTTCTACTCGCCCTGTAAGTCATACAAAACGCTTTAGAAAGTGTAGAGATAAGGAGTCCAGAGGGACTTATCTGATTATGCCTCTCAGTACCGCCTCCTGCTGTGATGTCAGTGCTGAAACCTGCCCTGCTGATGCATACAGGATAATCTGGAGCAGGCGGGCTCAGAGAGGCAGGGGGCAGGAGGACCCTCTAAACAGTGAGGACATCTGCCGCAGGGTTGAACAAAGTGTTAAATGTTTATTAACACATTAAATATTAATAGTAGCTGTGGGCAACATGTCTGTAGAGGGTGCCCACCCCCCTAGAGACATGCTGCCCACTCTTGTGGGCATGTGAGGGGTTAATGAGCATCTTCTGCTATTGCTGGCTTTTGTTGGCTTTGTACACACTTATGAATGAAGCCGCGGCTCCCCTGACAGTACAGTAGATACAGTACGTAATGTACGTATAGTATCAACCGCTGTCCAGGGTCCTGTAAACATTAACATTAGGTCTATGGGCAGCGCACCCCAATAAAGCTCAAAACCGGATCAGGATTTAAAAATCCTGCCGCATGTGTGACCCTAGCCTTAGTTAACTATCATGGGAATTAAGAGAACAAATGTATTTTTAGCTGACAAAAAGGCTAGTAAGCTGGCTCAGGATACACAGAATTAGTTTTCAGTTGGTTAAAAGAAAGCAAGTAGGATAATCAATGATTAGGATATATGTATGAATACTGCTAAAATCATAGTATTCAAAATGATGTTTGGTACACCAATGTCTTTATTTTCCCTAATTTCCATTTTAGCCATAATTCCACCTACACATAAGTTGGCACCATAGGTGTAATGACAGTAGTCCCCCCTAAAGCACAATGATATCCCATATATATTTTCTAATTACCTTTAAATTCCATAATACAGCAAATAGCAATATAAAAACTATAAGGGTACCTTTACACGCCGTCCACAGAGTGCAGCAACAGGTAGCCACCGCACGTGCACGCCGTGTTTTAACGGTGGATACCAATCTTTGATGCCGCATATACATGCCGCCACAACGTGCTCCACGGAAGGTATTTGCGTTCCCCGGAAGTGCCGACAGCTCCTGCGGCTTACTCCCTGTTGAATACCTTCCCTGGTTTACACGCCACTACCACAAAGGAATATGGGCGTACATATTTAGCGCCGCAAGTACATAGGCGTGACAGAGTTGTGTATTATGTGCCGCTCGTACGTTGATTGGACAACGCAATAGCATCATGATTGGCCAGCCTTGCCAGGAAGGCTGGCTAATACATGACGCATTGCAATTGTGGAGTGTGAATGGATAGCTCTTTAAATATGGCGCCCTGTGAAGTGACAACCAATCATAACGCAGGAGCCTCCACCAATGATCGCTGATGGGGTGTGGTATCCATGACGCCATGGAACGCCCCTGGAATTCGCTAGGCCACGCAAATACCTTCCTGTGCCCCGATTACATTGCCACCACCATAGGTATTGTGCCTTCCTGTTTTTGAGCACGGCTCAGAAACAGGTATCTAAGGAACTGCAGGTTCACAGGAAGGAATTTCCAGATTTACACCCGCCATTTCGTAGTGATTTCATGGAAACAGGCACAATTGTCCCCGATGCCCGGCAGTTTCTTCCTACCTGTGGCGGCGTGTAAAGGTACCTTAAGATATAGTTAAAACAAGGTACACTATATAATTAAAAAGGTTACCTGGGACATTAACATTGATGACCTATTCTTAGGATAGGTCATCAAAATCTGATTGGTGAGAGTGTGATTCCTTGCACACCGCCAATCAGCTGTTTCTGATGCCACCGCCAGTTGAAACTACTGAGCTGTGGAGGAGCTACACAGCATAGCACTGTCGACAGAATAGTGTGTGCAGGTGGGTAGTGCACACTTGCCCCTTATTGATTTAAATAGGATTAGATGTGCAGTACCCAGCGTTGGCCAATATACAGTTGATTGACCGATGTTGTGCTGTGTGCTGTTCCGCAACTGAGTAGTTTCCGTCCGTACACAGCATCGGGAACAGCTGATTGGTAGGTCTGCCGGGTGTTGCACCCTCACAGAAGAGACATTGATGAATGTTCCAGACAATCCTTTAACTTAGATCCTCAATTCTTCTATATTAAATTTAAAATGATAGCAGAAATCCTTAATGCTAAAACTATATCTACTTTTTTACAATTAGAAACAGATATATACAGAGTATCTCTATTGCCCCAAGGGCCATATTCGGGGGCGTAACTGCAACAGGTGTAGGGCTTGCAATCTCACCCGTGCCCTGGAGCAGAGGGGCCCCAAAAGTCCCTTTGGTCTATAGAAAAACATTAATCCTATTAAAGATTTAACAAAATAATTGGGGGCCCCCTGGCCCTTTTGCATCAAGGCCCATGAGCTTCAAATTACACCACTGGCCATACCCGATAAAACCTTTCTTCACATGCCCCTGAGTTTCAATACATTATTTCCTGATATCTTATGGGCTTTTTCAGGGAAACTATAGCACAGTAACCTGCCTGATATTTGATGAATACATCTGAGGTCCTCAGACGTGAAGGTGTAAGTGTAATTCAGCGGACGCTACAATTTAAACGGAGATATGCAGATTAATTCCTGTCATATGCACAAACTATCACCTGAAGTGTGATGTACTATTTCATCACACATTGGGAATAGACTAAAACATAATTTGCATTGCCCCAATAATGTCCCTGGTATATGCTGCCTACATCTCATTTAAGGCCTGTGTATTTCAAATACTCCAATCACTGGAAAAAAGAACAAAATGTGAAAAATTCATACAAGTGATTCCCACATTATTGTGCAATTTACAATACAACGTACAATAATAAATTAGCTAGAAACTCTGCCTAACACCAAGACAATACAACCTTCAAAAAATGAAATATTGATCAGTGTAAAATCATGTTAATTTTTTTGCTCTACAATTAGGCTTTTCATATTATGGAAAATCATTATATTTCAAACAACTGTGAAATAAACATTGACAAGGGCTTAAGTGGATGTACGGGAATATCCGTTAATTAGGTTGATCAGCTATTTACCTACTGGGTGGTTATTGATCTCCCAGCACATTCATGAGAAGGTCTCATGTAAATAAATATAATTACTTAAGTAACAATGTTTTCTGCTACATTTAACATCATTTGCTTTTTTTTCTTTATAAAACCCAGCATAACTTGAAAGATTTCCAAGAACCGCTATTAAAAATTTATTTGTGCTATATTTTTTTCTGCATTCACGAAAGATGCAGGGAATAAATTAGCATCTCCTTTTCTCAAAGTCCGTATAAGTGATAACATTCCAGAACATATTATTCTCAGCAACATATTCAACGGTTGTAGGTAGCTTGAAAAAAAAAATCTTATCAAAATGTAAATATTTTGAAAGACGCTATCGAACTGTATAATCGTTAAATGTTTTATTCTTGGGTAGATAGAGATTCTTCACACAAAAAATTGCCATGGCAGTGAACATCTTCCTTCAATCTCTACCAGCAGTGAGAAGTTAATCATAGAGTAGGTGGCAGTGGCGTAACGATCGTGGTCGCAGCAGTCGTGGCTGAGACCGGGCCCGCACCTGTAGGGGGGGCCAGCGCCTACATGTAGGGGGGCCCTGGTCTCCAGCCGCCCCCAGCAACCACGGTCGTGTGTCAGAGGCGAGGAGGTGACGTTGGGAGAAGCTTCCTGCTTCCCGCGGTTGATCCCGCCCCTCCTCTCCTCTTATCTGCTGCCCCGGCTCCCTGGCCTGCAATGTGCGGCCGGCACGCAGGTAACAAGCTCCTCACCTAGTAGTGGGGCCCTGGTCCAAATGTAGCACCGGAGTCATGTTACGCCACTGGTAGGTGGAAAAATCTTTTTAATGGATTACTGTCTAAATTATTTATTTGGTTAAACAACACTAAAAACATTCTTTAGTGCCACTCGAGTGTGCAATAAACAATGTACTGCAATAACAATTAAACACTGCCTATATGCCTGCATTACTCTAAGCTCTCCCTCCTAGATCAACTCTTTGTCATGCCAGCTTCAGACTCTGTTCACACTGCGGAGTCTGATGTGCAGCCTTGAGGTATCGTTACATGCTTCAATGTTGTAATGATATCACTAATGATCTCGTGGGCGCGCGGTCGTTAGGGCATCTTTTTACATCGTTGGTGAGATGTCACAAGTGTAGATATTGTGGACGACGCACTAATGATGTAGCAAGCAGCTATCATTCGCACAACCCAGCAAACGATATTTGTTCACTGCTGTGAATAGGCGAAGTCGTTAACGTCATCATTATCGCAATGTCACACAGAACAAAGCTGAAGGTTGGCTGATTGAGGATCGTCTGATTTCAGAACATATTCTCAAATCTGCGATCGACGATCCAACGATTTATCGTGCTCATATCTCTGTGTTCACACAACGATGTCCTAACGATGTCGTTTGAACGATTCCAAACCCGTGACGTATGGGCGATATTGTTCACGATCTCGTACCATGTAACTGGACCTTAAGACCTCTTTGTTGCTAGCATGAGTTAGGGCGTCGGCGCTATTTAGTTCAGCAATGTTTAGATTTGCGGGAGTTAACTTTTTGACTAGTGTCAATTGAAGAATAAGGCTGCTGGGACACCTTCCCCCTTTAGGTATGGCTTAGAACATTCCTAGATGCCGACTATAGCATTTGTGTGCCTCTTGCATACCGGTCCTGTGTTGCAGTTGCTGTTGAAACTTAAATCTTTGCTTGGTGTCTGTGAGGTAGACGTTGTTGTTTCTTCATTCCCTATTTGTATTTAAGTTCTCCCTATACACATATTGTATCTTCCTGATTGTTTGCGGTGCGGTACTGTTTGCTTAATTCCTGTCTGTCTGTATCTGTGGATTCCATTCCGGTTCTCTTCCTGGGGTGGGAGTTTTGGCTTCAGCTCAGGTATGGACAGAAGAAAGGGACAGGTTGGAAACTCAGGCCTCTTTACCATCAAGAGTACCCCTGAGTTAAGGAAAGTCAGGGTTCCCCTTGCCTGAGGGACAGTACAGGGGCTCAGGTTCCTTTCTTCCTTTTTCTCCCAAGGCTCCTCGTGACACTCTACCGTCACTGCTTCCAGAGGACAGTTTGCTGGGCATTACCCCCCAATGTCTCATATAAGACCCAATGACGCAATGCGGCTAATCATAATAACGTTAGTAGCCAACATGGCTATAGCATTACCATGTATGGTCGTCAATCTTAGCATATTTATTGGCTTTCTAACAGCCGAAAAAACATGCAGTACAGAAACTTGAGCATAATGCTCAAGCACTTACGATACTCGATTGTGTAATGAGCGTATCTGAGCTCAATCAAGTATCAAGCAGTGGCGAGCACGCATGCTCATCTCGAAAAATTACTTATAAAATATTGAACAAACTTTATTATAATTGCTGAGTAATTACATAGGTGAAAAACATAAAAAATGTCATCATTGATTATGATACCGTAAAAAAAATTGGCATTCCCAAGATTAGTACAGTGCTACAAGAGTATTCAACCCCTGCAGATTTAGCATGGTTGACACATGCGGAATTAACTTGCATTGTGCATTTGGACTGTAGATCAGCTGAAGTGGCAAATGCAGTGCCACAAAAAATTATTTATTTATTTTTAAGCGTTAAAATTAATTCAGAGTGTCATTATTATTCAACCCTCAAACCACCAGAATTCTGTTTGGTCCCCTAAGTATTAAGAAGTAGTTCAGCACAAATAACAATGAGCTTCACAGTTGTGGATTAATTATCTCTTTACCAGCCTTTTCGACTATTAAGACCCTCCCAAACTTGTGAACAGCACTATACATGATCAACATGGAAAGAAAAAGCATTCCAAGGCCATCAGAGAGACAAGATGTGGGTCACAAGGCTGGCAAGGGGTACAAACCTTTCACAGGAGTTGGGCCTACCTATCCCATGTTGGGAGTCATCCGAGTTGGAGGCTTTGAAACTACGTGTAGCCTTCACGGCCTGGACAGCCTTTGAAAGTTTACTCCATGCGAGCAAGCTTGTCGAAAGAGTCAAGGCTAACCAAGGACAACAAGTAAGGAGCTCGCGGGAAGATCTCATGGCATGGGACACTGGTTTCAGTCATACATAAGTAACGTACTCACGCAATGGTCTCCGTTCCAAACGAGCCGTAAGGTCCTGTACTTTCAAAGCGTCATGCAAGGCTCGTCTTACAGTTTGCTCATGATCACTTGGAGGACTCTGAGACAGACTGGTTCAAGGTTCTATGGTCTGATGAGACCAAGATCGAGATTTGATGCCAACCACACACGTGACGTTTGGAGACTGATGGCACTGCATACGACCCAAGAATACCATCCCTACAGTCAAGCATGGTGGTGGCAGCATCATGCTGTGGGCTGTTTCTAGCCAAGGGGCCTGGCCACTGGTCCGCATCCATGGGAGATGGATAAACACGCTACCTGGAGATTTTGGCAAGAACTCCGCTCCTCCATCAGGATCTTAAGATGGGTGTAATTTTCATCTTCCAACAAGACTCGACCCAAAGCACACAGCCAAGAAACCAGGCCTGTTCATAGAGGGAAAAAATCAAGGTGTTGGAGTGGCCTAGTCAGTCTCCTGACCTTAACCCAATTGAAAACTTGTGGAAGGAGCTCAAGATTAAAGTCCACATGAGACACCCAAAGAACCTAGATAACTTGGAGAAGATCTGCATGGAGGAGTGGGCCAAGATAACTCCAGAGACATGTGCTGGCCTGATCAGGTCTTATAAAAGACGATTATTAGCTGTAATTGCAAACAAGGGTTATTCCACAAAATATTAAACATAGGGGTTGAACAATAATTGACCCACACTTTTATGTTTAAAATTTATAAAAATTCAACTGAGCAACATAACTTTTTGGTTTGTAAGATTTATGCTTCTGTTAATAAATCCTACTCTCATTTGCAGTTTGAAGGCTCTAACTTATTGGCATCTTATCAAACCAGCTAAATCTGCAGGGGTTGAATACTACTTGTAGGCACTGTAGATGCAAATGTCGCTCAGTGACATTTATACTAAAGCACAACCAGATTCTGGTGTATATCAGTGTGGATTATGCTCACAAAGACTCAAGTGCAGAGAAATATACAGTCCACATTTTGTCATATCTATCAATCTGCAATCTATTCAAAATCACTCCTCAACATAGATGTTGTAACAAAAAGAATGAAAAGTTGTGGAATTAGGGAAATCACAGGATTGCTAGACAAGATAAGATATGAAAAAATGAGAAACAAAATAAAAAAAAATGCTCAATTTATTCAGTATTGAGAATAAGTGTCACATGCAGAAATACATGCACTTACACATGTTGGCATGCTGTCATTGAGGTTGTTAGTGTTTGTCAATGGAGTGGTATTCTGCACTGAATACAGTTGAGAATTCAAAAAATCAAGATCCGCTGCTGGCAGCTCCCTTTGCGGTTGTTGACCAATCAAGTCTTGGATACTTTTAATAGGAAGCAAGAAGTCCAGAAATGCATAAGGCCATGGTAGCGTGTTAAGCCCACACAGTCTGCTCACAGTAATGGTGCCGTCACACAGCACGATCTGGCCAGCGATGTCGGAAGCGATGCGCGGGTGCCCGCTCGCTTCCGACATCGCTGGCCAGCTGTCACACAGCATCGCTGCGGCCGGCGACACCGCAGCGATGCAGGCGGTGACATCGCTCGCTGGGCTGGGCTCAGCCCAGCGAGCGATCCGCAGCAACTCTGCGGTATAGGCTGGATCGCCGCCGACATCGCTCTGTCGATGTCACACGGCGCGATCCAGCCTTATCGCAGGTCGCCGGTTGACAGGTTTACGGTTCTTCCCGTAAACCTGTCAACCTGCGACCAGCGATAAAACGCGGTCGCGCCCGCTCGTTTACACAGCGCGACGTCGCTAGCGACATCGCTGATACGTCACTTTTTCGGCGATGTCGCTAGCGACGTCGCCAGGTGTGACGGCACCTTAACACTTTAATGACTGTCTGAGGCCACAGGCACAAATGGTTATCTCGGACAAACATGACACAAGCCTCTCTGATTGGCAGAATCTTCTTGAATAAACCCTGACAACCTTTAACTCCTATACAGGGATTTGGATTTACAACGGGGTCCAAGGGATAGCTGCCAACGGATGGTCAGTTGTCCAGAGGAGCAAAACCTTTATTCTATATTAATCTATTAATGTCCCAAATCCTGGAATACGGCTCTTTTCATGGTATATATGTTCCCTGTCCTGGTAAAAATGGTCTTCCTCCTCCCACCACCATAGTCCTCCATTTATTATAATGCCTCCCCATATTCCTCCATATACTACAATGTACCCCCATAGTCCTCTATGTATTATAATGCTTCACATTGTCACCCATTCATAAGGTAGCCCCCATAATCATACAATTATTATAATACACCCCCATTATCCTTCATACAGTATAATGCAGCCTAAAAGCCCTCCATACACCATAATCCAGCCTTATATTCCTCCATATAGTATAACACAGCCCTCCATATAGTATAATGCAGCCTCACAGCCCTCCATACAGCATAATGCAGTCTCAAAGCCCTCCATGTAGTATAAGGCAACCCCATAACCCTCCATATAATATAATGAAGCCTCATAACTCTTCATATAGTGCAGCCTCATATCTCTCCATATAGTGCAGCTTTATATATGCAGTTTCAGAACTCTTCGCACTGAATAATGCATCCCCTCCTCCCCTTATAGTCCTCTGGACACCGCGTACTCAAAAAGGTCAATCTGTACTTATGACTCACCGTAGCCGGGGGGTACACGTAGCGGGCGTTGTTTCTCCTCCAGTCACGGAACCGCGCCTGCGGTAGTGTAGGCCCGGTGGTCCAGATCAATAGGGGAATGGCGGAACAGTGGGGTGATTTGTCTTCGTGACGCCACCTGCGGGTGTTCTGGTAACGGTACCAGCGCTGTTCGGGTCTCCGGGGGATGGTACACAGCGAGATGGAACGCTCCCCACAGGATGAGCGGGAATCCCCGGAGTCGGGAGCTGCGCAAGATGTTGTGAGGCAGCTGCGGGACGCTGCGCTGAATCCAGGAATAATGCACAACCACGCACAGTCTCTTTTAGGTACCTTTACTGGTTGGTAGTCAGGTACACTCGGACCGGGATAGTGAAGTTGGCACTTCTGGAGTTTCACAGCAAGCAGTGTTAGGCTTCCTTTCTCTACTTCTGGTGCTAAGGTCGGGTGGATGTGGAATCCAGCCGGACCGGGCAGGGTGTTCAATGGAACTTGCTTCACCTGGTTAGCAGCACTGAGGGCACTGTAAAAGGGTCTGAGCAGGATCAGTACTCTTCCCTGGGCTCTCGTGGATGGGTGCATCAGGTGGAACAGGTGGCTAAACCTCCTGTTGGATGTGCTGGTTCTCTGTGAGGGCTTTGTAGCTTCCACAGCTTCGGTTCCAGTAACCGGTGATTAAGGAAAGAGTCAGTGTAACTCTGTAATCCTTGAGAGGTGATCTCCTTCTTCCTATTATCCCAATTGCAGGGATCTCCACTGGCTAACAGGCTAGCAGGGCCTAGTGTGTTCCTCATAGGATGGAGGTTTCACACAGGCAGGCAGCTCTTGTAGCGTCTACCACACTCTGAAGTTTCTCCCTCCAAGACTCTTTTTATAGGGGGAACTGGTTAGAAGTCACCAGTGTAGCTCCCCCTAGAGGCTCGGGGTGAAACCAGGTGTTCTAAGTGTTGTTTGTGTTGTGGTTTTGCTGTGCTGTTACTTACTCCATTGTGCCTAAGGATTTCTGTGGTGCCCAACAGGTGCCAGGGTGCCACATTCCCCCTTAGTTAAACTCAGTTCTCCCGGCTGAGCAAAAAGTTTTTTTTTACAACTTAACACTAAGCATATTATAACATTCAATTTACAAAGTCTTAAAGAAAACACAAAAATCACTGAAAAGAAGTGAAAAATGTGGAAAAGGTGAAAAGCAGTCCGTACGGCACTAGTCCATCTGCCGTAGGCTGGAAAAAGGTAAAGTTAGTGGTCACACAAGTCCTGTGACAATTGTCCAAAGTTTTTGAAAAGGAAAAAGGTAAAGTCCAGGGATACACGGTAAACTTTATACATTCCCTACAGGTGTCTCTGCTTGGGAGGCCGGTACTAACCTTCTATACCTTACCAGGCGCTTTCTGTCCCCAACTTAGTATACTTGGGACATAGCCCAGTTCCTCCACCCTTCTGTACACTACTTTTTACAGGTTTTTGAAAACTGGTTAATATTTACAACACTTACAGGTTACATTTTCCACTACATTTTTAAACCCATTCTCCAAGTTTGGTTGGGGCTTGGCCTAATGTACTACGTGTGGATCTGCGTAGTGTGGGTGTTTCCAAAACTGTTTGTGTAGTGTACGAAGTGGTTGGTACTTCTCTATGTCTGCTTTGTGTAAGACCATAGTAAGTGCGGAGTCTATCAACTGGACTGACCTCTGTAGGTAGTTGACTAGAAATGGCTTCTCTTACTGTGGGACTAGCAGGCTGACCGATTACAGGAATCTCTGGTTCCATGATAACAGGCTGCAATTCTTGCACTTGGACTTCTTCTTGTTGGACTTGTGGAATTGGATTTGGCTTTGGCTGACCTTCTGTAGGCTGGTAGAAGTGCATAACTGGTATGAGGAATGCATCACCTATTTGTGGCCAATCAGCTGGTAAGTATCCAATTTCTGTAAGGACTAGATTTTCTTTTGTTTCTTCATCTTTAGTTACAGTAGGGTAACTGGTTGCTTGTGGGATTAACTGTGGCGGACATTTCTTCAAATGATCCCTTGAGACAGTCGCAATAGTATTCCCATTGTCTTTGCTAATAACACAAGTTTTTGAGTTATCAAAGTGTGACGGCATAACGGTGTAGGGTACGGATTCCCAACTGTTATCCAATTTGTTGGTTTTTCTTTTTCTTTTCAGCACTACATCACCTATAGCTAGCGGTTCAGCTGAGGCGTGCTTGTTGAAGTCTTTTTCTTGTTTGGTTCTACTGATTTCAAGGTTCCTTTCAACACTCTCCTGTACCTTCCTGTACCTTTCTTGGCGTTGGCTGACCCAGTCTTTATCAGAAGAATCTTCTGTGGGTTCAACGGTCCCCATCTGCAAATCAATAGGCAGTTTACCTGGTCTTGCTCTCATCAAGTAAGCAGGTGTATAATTTGTCGAACTGACAGGTATGTGGTTGTAGATGTCCACGAGATCTGGAAGCTTCTCTGGCCATTGATTTCTCTCTTCAACTGGTAAGGTCTTGAGCATGTCAATGACTATGTGGTTCATCTTCTCACATAAACCGTTCGTCTGAGGATGATAAGGGGTTGTGCGGATTTTCTTACACCCATACAGCCCTAAGAATTCTTGGAAAAGAGCTGATTCGAAGGCTGGCCCTTGGTCAGTTAAGACCTGGTCTGGATACCCATGGGGGCGACAGAAGTAACTCTGGAACGCTTTGGCTGCTACCTCAGCAGTTAAATCCTTAACTGGAACGACTACCAGGAATCTTGAGTAGTGATCGACGATGGTGAGAGCGTAGGTGTACCCGGTTCGACTTGGGGTAAGCTTCACGTGGTCGAGAGCAACTATTTCAAGAGGTTTGGTGGTAACAATTGGTTGCAACGGAGCTTTCTGAGTTAGATGGTCTTTTCTTCGAAGGTGACATGGTCCACAGTTTTTACACCATTTGTCAATCGAACCTCTCATACCGACCCAGTAGAACCGATCCTTCAGGAGTCTCTCCAGCTTCTTCCATCCAAAGTGTCCGGCATCATCATGGTATGCTTCAAGGATCATCTGGACTTCAGTCTTGGGAACTACAATCTGCCAGATGAGTTCATGGGTTCTTGGATTGAGGTATCTTCTGCATAGTTTACCTTGGTAGACGAACAACCTTCCTTTCTCCTTCCACAGGCGTTTAGCAGATGGTGAGGCATCAGAGTCCATATTGGCGTGTTCTTGAGTGATGAGATCCCTTACCAGGCTGACATCTGGGTCGTTGGCTTGAGCCTCCTTCCAGTCATGGTGAGGTAACGGGTTCACGATCCTCTCTACACGTGTCTGGTTTCTCTGATGACATGTTGCTGTACCCGAACGGTGGAAAGCAGGTAGTTCAATCTCTTCTAGGTCATCTATGTCTTCTCCCTCTTCAGGAAGATGGGGCATTCGGGACAGGGCATCAGCATTGCCATTTTTGTGACCTGCCCGGTACTTTACAGTGAAGTCATAGTTAGCGAGTCTTGCTACCCAACGCTGTTCTAGGGCTCCCAGCTTTGCAGTCTCTAAGTGTGTTAGAGGATTGTTGTCTGTGAAAGCTGTGAACGGGGCGGATGCCAGGTAATGCTTGAAACGCTCTGTGATCGCCCAGACCAGGGCCAGGAACTCCAGCTTGAAGGAGCTGTAGTTTTCCGGGTTCCTTTCGGTGGGACGGAGCTTTCTGCTTGCGTAGGCTATCACCTTCTCCTTGCCCTGCTGACGTTGAGATAGGACTGCTCCTAAACCTTCATTACTTGCGTCAGTGTACAACAGAAACGGTAGATTGTAGTCAGGGTAAGCCAGGATTTCTTCTCCAGTTAAAGCGTCTTTCAGCGTTTGGAAGGATTTGTCCTGTTCTGGGCCCCAGTGGAACGGGGGTCCCCTGATCTTGCCGTTTTTGGATTGACCTACTAAGAGATCTTGCATGGGGGCGGCTATCTTGGTATAGCCTTTGATGAATCGTCGGTAGTACCCGACCAGTCCTAGGAATTGACGTACCTCTTGTGGTTGATGGGTGCTGGCCAGTCCTTGATGACGGTGACCTTATCCGGATCCGGTGCTACGCCTTCGGCACTGACCACATGTCCTAGGTATTGGACCTTGGGTTTCAGCAGGTGGCACTTGGACGGTTTCAGTTTCATCCCGTACTTGGACAGTGACTCAAACACTTCACTCAGGTGTTGGAGGTGATCTTCATAGGTCTGAGAGTAGACAATGACATCATCAAGGTATAACAAGACAGTCTCAAAGTTCTTATGGCCCAAACAACATTCCATAAGTCTCTGAAATGTGCCTGGGGCATTGCACAAACCGAATGGCATACTGTTGAATTCGCATAAGCCCATGGGAGTCGTGAAGGCTGTCTTCTCACGATCCTCCTCTGCAACAGCAACCTGCCAGTACCCACTAGTAAGATCTAATGTGGAGAAGTAATTGGCAGATTTGAGTGCAGCTAGTGACTCTTCTATGCGGGGTAACGGGTATGCATCTTTGTGTGTGACTTTGTTGATTTGCCTATAATCTACACACATCCTCATACTACCATCTTTCTTTTTCACTAGGACTAGTGGTGCGGCCCAGGGACTACAGCTATCCCTAATGACTCCTGCATTCTTCATGTCCTGAAGCATCTCTTTTGCTTTCTGGTAGTGAGTAGGTGGTATAGGCCTGTACCTTTCTTTGATAGGTGCATGGTTGTTTGTGGGGATATGATGTTGTACCCCTTTAACCCTCCCAAAGTCAAGTGGGTGTTTGCTGAACACTTGCTCATACTCCCGAACCACCCGGTATACTCCATTTTTCTGGTGAGAGGGTGTATTGTCAGTTCCTACACTGAGGTCTTGACACCATTTCTCTAACTGATCTTTGGAGTGAGGGGGTTCATCAGTGACTATTTGGTTTGAGGATTTCACATCAATCACAGCATCATCTTTTACTTGGTACAATTTAGCTACAGTTGCATATCTAGGTAGTCTGACTTCGTCATCACCATAATTCAATATGCGTACGGGGACTCTCCCCTTTCTTACATCGACTAACCCTCTGGCTGTCAAGAGCGTAGGACTACTGTCGGACATTACAGGTTCTACTACAGCTTGGTAGTCCTGCCCTCTGAGGCCTATGGCTGCTCGACACCAGATCATCATTTCACTTCTGGGTGGTACCACAATTGGAATGGGATCTGTGACCCTTACTCTGCCAATCTCACCATTTGACAAGGTTACCTGTTGTTGATACACCAGAGCTCTGATCTGCTTTTGGATAGCCCTCTTTTCTCTGGGTTTACCGGCTTCAGCACTCTGTTGGAGTAAAAACAACACTTCATCGAGGCATTTGATCATGACATTGGTACCCAATATGACATATGGATCCTTGTGGTTAGGCTTATCCTGGACCACTAAGATACCCTGGTTTTTCAACTGCACCCTCCCCACCTTTACTGTAGCTTCCCACTGTCCCTCTATGGTAACCGGAATACCATTAGTGGCTTCAAGGTTCATCTCGGGATTAGGGGGTTCTAGCTTAACATCTGGCCAGAACTGCTTGTAAAGGGTACTGGGGATGGATGTCACCTGGGATCCAGTGTCTATCAAGGCGGAGATCGCGATGCCATCAATGACGATTGGTAAGTATGGACAGTCTCCCACATACTTGTGTTCCCAGCTGGACGTAGGGCCTGGACAGTCTACTCCTGGGGTTGGCCCTTCTCGCCCAGGGGTCGCTCGTTTAAAGGACGGGATTGCACGTTGCGTCCTCCTAAGTCGTTCTGCTGACTGTTGCGGCGTCTGTCGGACTGCGGCGGTCTGCAGGTTTTCCTCGCGACGGCTGTGTCTTTCTCCTCATCCACGGAACGTCGTCAGGACTGTCGGCGAGTAGAATCTTGTCCGATGGCCTTGCATCTGTCTTGGGTCTTCTCCCAGCTTGTAGCTTGGCCACGTCCTTCATCAGCTGCTCGACATTAGCACACAGTTGATCAAACCGGTCAGGTGTCACAGTCTGTGCACTGGACTGAATCGCAGGGATTGGAGATGCTGCTGCCGGCACGGAAGGGGTGTCAGCATACTGCTGCTGCTGCGGTGAAGCGGGATCAGGTACTTCAGCGAGTCGCTGTCCCCAAACTGTTAAGTCTCTCAATGTGTCAAACTCTGCGCCTGGATTTTGTATGGACCACCAGCTTGCTTGCTTTCTATCCTCAGATAGTTTAAGGCCCACAATAAATTGTCCAATTAACGCTTTGTTCTCATCTCGAGCACTGTCAGGATCGACTTGTTTTAACAGTCTGTATGCTTCTTGCAAGCGCAGTGAATAATCAAGGACAGTTTCTTGTGCCCCTTGGTTACAACGATAGAATGACAGTCTTAATCCAGCTTCGGTATGGCACTCAAAGACCCGGGTTAATCTAGCGAATATCTGCTCCACAGATTCCTGAGTTTCTACAGGCCAGCTGCGGCTCTGCAGTTCGGCTGCACCGGTTAACTGTCCCATAATAACTGAAGCTCTTTGCTTACCGGTCATCGGGTACATGTCCAGGGCTTGGCATATCTTCCTCTGGAAGTTCTCCAAGGTGCTGGGTACACCGCTGTACTTGGGTAACCAGGTCGCACTAGGAACGTAGGGTAGAGACATCGGCATAATCGGAGCGGGTTGCGGTAGCATACCGCCGACTTGTTGCTGTCCATCAAGATGTATATTTTGAGGTGCCGCTTGGTCTAGCGGGGGCACCGCGTGATCGGGAGCCGGGTTACTCATGGTCGCTCCCCCTTAGTTAAGCGTAGCCTTTCCCTCGGTTGTAAACGGAAGGTGTCGGCCTCGCGGTGAGGAGTGAGGCACCACGGGAGTTTCCGGTTCCTGCTGCGTACAGGGGAAGTCGTCAGAGCGTGGGGCGGGGTCAATCTTCGCGCCCTCTGCACAGTCACGCCCCTTCTTTTCCCGCCTTTTCACGCAGCAATGGCGGACCAAATATACAGTTCGATATTTACAGTCAATAAATAGCACACAATACCCGTGATAACGGGCCTGCTCGTATCCTGTTCGTGACGCCAAATTCTGACTCACCGTAGCCGGGGGGTACACGTAGCGGGCGTTGTTTTCTCCTCCAGTCACGGAACCGCGCCTGCGGTAGTGTAGGCCCGGTGGTCCAGATCAATAGGGGAATGGCGGAACAGTGGGGTGATTTGTCTTCGTGACGCCACCTGCGGGTGTTCTGGTAACGGTACCAGCGCTGTTCGGGTCTCCGGGGGATGGTACACAGCGAGATGGAACGCTCCAAAGTTTTTGAAAAGGAAAAAGGTAAAGTCCAGGGATACACGGTAAACTTTATACATTCCCTACAGGTGTCTCTGCTTGGGAGGCCGGTACTAACCTTCTATACCTTACCAGGCGCTTTCTGTCCCCAACTTAGTATACTTGGGACATAGCCCAGTTCCTCCACCCTTCTGTACACTACTTTTTACAGGTTTTTGAAAACTGGTTAATATTTACAACACTTACAGGTTACATTTTCCACTACATTTTTAAACCCATTCTCCAAGTTTGGTTGGGGCTTGGCCTAATGTACTACGTGTGGATCTGCGTAGTGTGGGTGTTTCCAAAACTGTTTGTGTAGTGTACGAAGTGGTTGGTACTTCTCTATGTCTGCTTTGTGTAAGACCATAGTAAGTGCGGAGTCTATCAACTGGACTGACCTCTGTAGGTAGTTGACTAGAAATGGCTTCTCTTACTGTGGGACTAGCAGGCTGACCGATTACAGGAATCTCTGGTTCCATGATAACAGGCTGCAATTCTTGCACTTGGACTTCTTCTTGTTGGACTTGTGGAATTGGATTTGGCTTTGGCTGACCTTCTGTAGGCTGGTAGAAGTGCATAACTGGTATGAGGAATGCATCACCTATTTGTGGCCAATCAGCTGGTAAGTATCCAATTTCTGTAAGGACTAGATTTTCTTTTGTTTCTTCATCTTTAGTTACAGTAGGGTAACTGGTTGCTTGTGGGATTAACTGTGGCGGACATTTCTTCAAATGATCCCTTGAGACAGTCGCAATAGTATTCCCATTGTCTTTGCTAATAACACAAGTTTTTGAGTTATCAAAGTGTGACGGCATAACGGTGTAGGGTACGGATTCCCAACTGTTATCCAATTTGTTGGTTTTTCTTTTTCTTTTCAGCACTACATCACCTATAGCTAGCGGTTCAGCTGAGGCGTGCTTGTTGAAGTCTTTTTCTTGTTTGGTTCTACTGATTTCAAGGTTCCTTTCAACACTCTCCTGTACCTTCCTGTACCTTTCTTGGCGTTGGCTGACCCAGTCTTTATCAGAAGAATCTTCTGTGGGTTCAACGGTCCCCATCTGCAAATCAATAGGCAGTTTACCTGGTCTTGCTCTCATCAAGTAAGCAGGTGTATAATTTGTCGAACTGACAGGTATGTGGTTGTAGATGTCCACGAGATCTGGAAGCTTCTCTGGCCATTGATTTCTCTCTTCAACTGGTAAGGTCTTGAGCATGTCAATGACTATGTGGTTCATCTTCTCACATAAACCGTTCGTCTGAGGATGATAAGGGGTTGTGCGGATTTTCTTACACCCATACAGCCCTAAGAATTCTTGGAAAAGAGCTGATTCGAAGGCTGGCCCTTGGTCAGTTAAGACCTGGTCTGGATACCCATGGGGGCGACAGAAGTAACTCTGGAACGCTTTGGCTGCTACCTCAGCAGTTAAATCCTTAACTGGAACGACTACCAGGAATCTTGAGTAGTGATCGACGATGGTGAGAGCGTAGGTGTACCCGGTTCGACTTGGGGTAAGCTTCACGTGGTCGAGAGCAACTATTTCAAGAGGTTTGGTGGTAACAATTGGTTGCAACGGAGCTTTCTGAGTTAGATGGTCTTTTCTTCGAAGGTGACATGGTCCACAGTTTTTACACCATTTGTCAATCGAACCTCTCATACCGACCCAGTAGAACCGATCCTTCAGGAGTCTCTCCAGCTTCTTCCATCCAAAGTGTCCGGCATCATCATGGTATGCTTCAAGGATCATCTGGACTTCAGTCTTGGGAACTACAATCTGCCAGATGAGTTCATGGGTTCTTGGATTGAGGTATCTTCTGCATAGTTTACCTTGGTAGACGAACAACCTTCCTTTCTCCTTCCACAGGCGTTTAGCAGATGGTGAGGCATCAGAGTCCATATTGGCGTGTTCTTGAGTGATGAGATCCCTTACCAGGCTGACATCTGGGTCGTTGGCTTGAGCCTCCTTCCAGTCATGGTGAGGTAACGGGTTCACGATCCTCTCTACACGTGTCTGGTTTCTCTGATGACATGTTGCTGTACCCGAACGGTGGAAAGCAGGTAGTTCAATCTCTTCTAGGTCATCTATGTCTTCTCCCTCTTCAGGAAGATGGGGCATTCGGGACAGGGCATCAGCATTGCCATTTTTGTGACCTGCCCGGTACTTTACAGTGAAGTCATAGTTAGCGAGTCTTGCTACCCAACGCTGTTCTAGGGCTCCCAGCTTTGCAGTCTCTAAGTGTGTTAGAGGATTGTTGTCTGTGAAAGCTGTGAACGGGGCGGATGCCAGGTAATGCTTGAAACGCTCTGTGATCGCCCAGACCAGGGCCAGGAACTCCAGCTTGAAGGAGCTGTAGTTTTCCGGGTTCCTTTCGGTGGGACGGAGCTTTCTGCTTGCGTAGGCTATCACCTTCTCCTTGCCCTGCTGACGTTGAGATAGGACTGCTCCTAAACCTTCATTACTTGCGTCAGTGTACAACAGAAACGGTAGATTGTAGTCAGGGTAAGCCAGGATTTCTTCTCCAGTTAAAGCGTCTTTCAGCGTTTGGAAGGATTTGTCCTGTTCTGGGCCCCAGTGGAACGGGGGTCCCCTGATCTTGCCGTTTTTGGATTGACCTACTAAGAGATCTTGCATGGGGGCGGCTATCTTGGTATAGCCTTTGATGAATCGTCGGTAGTACCCGACCAGTCCTAGGAATTGACGTACCTCTTTGTGGTTGATGGGTGCTGGCCAGTCCTTGATGACGGTGACCTTATCCGGATCCGGTGCTACGCCTTCGGCACTGACCACATGTCCTAGGTATTGGACCTTGGGTTTCAGCAGGTGGCACTTGGACGGTTTCAGTTTCATCCCGTACTTGGACAGTGACTCAAACACTTCACTCAGGTGTTGGAGGTGATCTTCATAGGTCTGAGAGTAGACAATGACATCATCAAGGTATAACAAGACAGTCTCAAAGTTCTTATGGCCCAAACAACATTCCATAAGTCTCTGAAATGTGCCTGGGGCATTGCACAAACCGAATGGCATACTGTTGAATTCGCATAAGCCCATGGGAGTCGTGAAGGCTGTCTTCTCACGATCCTCCTCTGCAACAGCAACCTGCCAGTACCCACTAGTAAGATCTAATGTGGAGAAGTAATTGGCAGATTTGAGTGCAGCTAGTGACTCTTCTATGCGGGGTAACGGGTATGCATCTTTGTGTGTGACTTTGTTGATTTGCCTATAATCTACACACATCCTCATACTACCATCTTTCTTTTTCACTAGGACTAGTGGTGCGGCCCAGGGACTACAGCTATCCCTAATGACTCCTGCATTCTTCATGTCCTGAAGCATCTCTTTTGCTTTCTGGTAGTGAGTAGGTGGTATAGGCCTGTACCTTTCTTTGATAGGTGCATGGTTGTTTGTGGGGATATGATGTTGTACCCCTTTAACCCTCCCAAAGTCAAGTGGGTGTTTGCTGAACACTTGCTCATACTCCCGAACCACCCGGTATACTCCATTTTTCTGGTGAGAGGGTGTATTGTCAGTTCCTACACTGAGGTCTTGACACCATTTCTCTAACTGATCTTTGGAGTGAGGGGGTTCATCAGTGACTATTTGGTTTGAGGATTTCACATCAATCACAGCATCATCTTTTACTTGGTACAATTTAGCTACAGTTGCATATCTAGGTAGTCTGACTTCGTCATCACCATAATTCAATATGCGTACGGGGACTCTCCCCTTTCTTACATCGACTAACCCTCTGGCTGTCAAGAGCGTAGGACTACTGTCGGACATTACAGGTTCTACTACAGCTTGGTAGTCCTGCCCTCTGAGGCCTATGGCTGCTCGACACCAGATCATCATTTCACTTCTGGGTGGTACCACAATTGGAATGGGATCTGTGACCCTTACTCTGCCAATCTCACCATTTGACAAGGTTACCTGTTGTTGATACACCAGAGCTCTGATCTGCTTTTGGATAGCCCTCTTTTCTCTGGGTTTACCGGCTTCAGCACTCTGTTGGAGTAAAAACAACACTTCATCGAGGCATTTGATCATGACATTGGTACCCAATATGACATATGGATCCTTGTGGTTAGGCTTATCCTGGACCACTAAGATACCCTGGTTTTTCAACTGCACCCTCCCCACCTTTACTGTAGCTTCCCACTGTCCCTCTATGGTAACCGGAATACCATTAGTGGCTTCAAGGTTCATCTCGGGATTAGGGGGTTCTAGCTTAACATCTGGCCAGAACTGCTTGTAAAGGGTACTGGGGATGGATGTCACCTGGGATCCAGTGTCTATCAAGGCGGAGATCGCGATGCCATCAATGACGATTGGTAAGTATGGACAGTCTCCCACATACTTGTGTTCCCAGCTGGACGTAGGGCCTGGACAGTCTACTCCTGGGGTTGGCCCTTCTCGCCCAGGGGTCGCTCGTTTAAAGGACGGGATTGCACGTTGCGTCCTCCTAAGTCGTTCTGCTGACTGTTGCGGCGTCTGTCGGGACTGCGGCGGTCTGCAGGTTTTCCTCGCGACGGCTGTGTCTTTCTCCTCATCCACGGAACGTCGTCAGGACTGTCGGCGAGTAGAATCTTGTCCGATGGCCTTGCATCTGTCTTGGGTCTTCTCCCAGCTTGTAGCTTGGCCACGTCCTTCATCAGCTGCTCGACATTAGCACACAGTTGATCAAACCGGTCAGGTGTCACAGTCTGTGCACTGGACTGAATCGCAGGGATTGGAGATGCTGCTGCCGGCACGGAAGGGGTGTCAGCATACTGCTGCTGCTGCGGTGAAGCGGGATCAGGTACTTCAGCGAGTCGCTGTCCCCAAACTGTTAAGTCTCTCAATGTGTCAAACTCTGCGCCTGGATTTTGTATGGACCACCAGCTTGCTTGCTTTCTATCCTCAGATAGTTTAAGGCCCACAATAAATTGTCCAATTAACGCTTTGTTCTCATCTCGAGCACTGTCAGGATCGACTTGTTTTAACAGTCTGTATGCTTCTTGCAAGCGCAGTGAATAATCAAGGACAGTTTCTTGTGCCCCTTGGTTACAACGATAGAATGACAGTCTTAATCCAGCTTCGGTATGGCACTCAAAGACCCGGGTTAATCTAGCGAATATCTGCTCCACAGATTCCTGAGTTTCTACAGGCCAGCTGCGGCTCTGCAGTTCGGCTGCACCGGTTAACTGTCCCATAATAACTGAAGCTCTTTGCTTACCGGTCATCGGGTACATGTCCAGGGCTTGGCATATCTTCCTCTGGAAGTTCTCCAAGGTGCTGGGTACACCGCTGTACTTGGGTAACCAGGTCGCACTAGGAACGTAGGGTAGAGACATCGGCATAATCGGAGCGGGTTGCGGTAGCATACCGCCGACTTGTTGCTGTCCATCAAGATGTATATTTTGAGGTGCCGCTTGGTCTAGCGGGGGCACCGCGTGATCGGGAGCCGGGTTACTCATGGTCGCTCCCCCTTAGTTAAGCGTAGCCTTTCCCTCGGTTGTAAACGGAAGGTGTCGGCCTCGCGGTGAGGAGTGAGGCACCACGGGAGTTTCCGGTTCCTGCTGCGTACAGGGGAAGTCGTCAGAGCGTGGGGGCGGGGTCAATCTTCGCGCCCTCTGCACAGTCACGCCCCTTCTTTTCCCGCCTTTTCACGCAGCAATGGCGGACCAAATATACAGTTCGATATTTACAGTCAATAAATAGCACACAATACCCGTGATAACGGGCCTGCTCGTATCCTGTTCGTGACGCCAAATTCTGACTCACCGTAGCCGGGGGGTACACGTAGCGGGCGTTGTTTCTCCTCCAGTCACGGAACCGCGCCTGCGGTAGTGTAGGCCCGGTGGTCCAGATCAATAGGGGAATGGCGGAACAGTGGGGTGATTTGTCTTCGTGACGCCACCTGCGGGTGTTCTGGTAACGGTACCAGCGCTGTTCGGGTCTCCGGGGGATGGTACACAGCGAGATGGAACGCTCCCCACAGGATGAGCGGGAATCCCCGGAGTCGGGAGCTGCGCAAGATGTTGTGAGGCAGCTGCGGGACGCTGCGCTGAATCCAGGAATAATGCACAACCACGCACAGTCTCTTTTAGGTACCTTTACTGGTTGGTAGTCAGGTACACTCGGACCGGGATAGTGAAGTTGGCACTTCTGGAGTTTCACAGCAAGCAGTGTTAGGCTTCCTTTCTCTACTTCTGGTGCTAAGGTCGGGTGGATGTGGAATCCAGCCGGACCGGGCAGGGTGTTCAATGGAACTTGCTTCACCTGGTTAGCAGCACTGAGGGCACTGTAAAAGGGTCTGAGCAGGATCAGTACTCTTCCCTGGGCTCTCGTGGATGGGTGCATCAGGTGGAACAGGTGGCTAAACCTCCTGTTGGATGTGCTGGTTCTCTGTGAGGGCTTTGTAGCTTCCACAGCTTCGGTTCCAGTAACCGGTGATTAAGGAAAGAGTCAGTGTAACTCTGTAATCCTTGAGAGGTGATCTCCTTCTTCCTATTATCCCAATTGCAGGGATCTCCACTGGCTAACAGGCTAGCAGGGCCTAGTGTGTTCCTCATAGGATGGAGGTTTCACACAGGCAGGCAGCTCTTGTAGCGTCTACCACACTCTGAAGTTTCTCCCTCCAAGACTCTTTTTATAGGGGGAACTGGTTAGAAGTCACCAGTGTAGCTCCCCCTAGAGGCTCGGGGTGAAACCAGGTGTTCTAAGTGTTGTTTGTGTTGTGGTTTTGCTGTGCTGTTACTTACTCCATTGTGCCTAAGGATTTCTGTGGTGCCCAACAGGTGCCAGGGTGCCACATTTACCTCTCCCAGTTCCCCCTCTGCTCTGGTCTCCTTTGCAAAAACTAAAGACTCAGGAGGAGGAGGAAGTGCCGCCTACTCCTAGAGTTGAGGAGGTAGTACCAACCTGCTATATGCGTACTACAGTGGCACCGCTGTAATAAGAGGCAGCGAGGGGAGGGGCGGGGCCAACCATAGTTGGAAGCAAGAGGCTCCCCTCATCTCCCTGACACACGTGCCTCAAAGCGGCGTGTGTTGCCGCGTGGTCCCATGGATATGCATTCTCGGAGATGCACATCCATTGTGAAGCAGGCGCCAGGATCAACGGGTGCAGGGGGCAGAACAGGCCCCTAAACATTCGAGCGCCGTCACAGTCGCAACCCCTGCGACCCCGATCATTATGCCCCTACTTAGTGGATGGGCAGAGCTTGAGCTGATCACAGTTTATGGTTCTGACATCTCCTCTGTCACCAGCACTATCTAGAGTATGAATACCTGAGGTGCCTGATGACAGAAGCAGATGTTGCAGGAGATGATGGTGGAGATATGACAGCGCCCTCTTTTTATGAGGGAACTCTGGACTCTTGAGATCACATTAGCTGGGGAACAGATGAAACTTCCTGATCAGTTTTTTGCGGTGATATTACTCACCTGAACCCAGGAACTCTCCTCTGGGCCATAACCCCTGCAATGTAACATGTATTGCACAGACCCTCTTACAATGCGAGAATCAAGGATTCTCTGCACCTAATACTTCAAATTACCTTACACTAGAACAGGAAGGGGAGGATTTCTGAATGTGTAATTAGGGGAATGATATAGCTTGAGGAGAGACTTATGAAACACATTGGGTATCTTGAAGGATGGAGGAAGTTTCAGATGCAAAGCTACGGGTTAATGACCTTCATTATATCATAAGGACCAATCTGGGACCCAGCTTGACAGAAGGAATGATAAGCTTGATACTTTTGTTGACAACCATACCTTGTCCCCAATTCAAAAGCTTGGGCCCCTAGAACGTCTCTTATTAGCACCTAAGGCTTGTCCAGCCTGTGCCCTTTTCAAGTTCTCTCAGACTTCAAACCAGATAACTTAATTTTATCCACAGATTTTTCAACTTCTCAAGTATCAATCACCGTAACCAAAACAAGAATGCAACCCAAGATTACAGAAAAAGCAGGTAGTTCTGATGGATTCTTGATATTGATTATTAATAGCAAATTCGGCCAATGGCAGGTGTTCCACTCATTCAGACTGATAATCAGATACATAACACCACAGATATTGCTTGAGTATTTGATTAGTACATTCAGTCTGACCATTGGTCTCTGGGTGATAGGCAGAAGAAAAAAGACAACTCAATATTGATCTTTTTACAGAATACCCTCCAAAATTTGGAAATGAACTGAGTTCCCCAGTTGGAAACTATATTTTCTGGAACTCCATGGACACTGCGGTGTAACTAGTGTCTGATGGGCCCCTGTGTAAAATTTGTACATGGGCCTTTACATGTATGTTTGACAGATGTGCGGTTCCTTGTAACGGTAGAGGTTGAACATTAACTATGACAAGCCTGCTATGGATGATGCATGACATCACTATATAAATAACAAGTTGACATAGGCTGCAGGCTTCTGATTGGCCACCAGTATCTATTGCAGGAAAAGGGCTCAGCAGGACTCAATGCCACAGTACATTTCAGCTGAATGTGAATCCTCAGACACATATTCAGCTGAAAACGAACACAATCTTTAAACCTTTGCTAGTGCAACCAATGGTAAAATTCTATAAATGTAGTATAGTTAAGGAGAAAACATGTCAGCTTGCCTAAATGACAATAACAGGAATAAAGATATTGTATTGATGGATATATAAGTAATATATTGTATCTCCTTATAACATTATAAGAATGCGCTTTCCCTTTAAATTAATCTCTGCAAACACCAACATGGCATGTTCTTCAAGCATCAACCAATAGCATCGCAGGATTTCATCTTAAAGAATGAAAAACAATGTCAGTTGGTGCCAGTCAGTGATTTCTCTATAATGGCCACTTTACACACACCAAGTTATCTGTCCAACTTCTGAACAACTTACTGGTTGCAGTGAAATCATGGACACATTGCTCCATTGTACACAGTCACAAAATGGAACAATGTGTCCATGATTTCACTGCAACCAGCAAGTTGGTCAGAAGTTGGACAGATACGTTGGTGTGTGTAAAGTGGCCCTGATGGCCACTTTACACGCGGCTACATTTCTAGCTTATCCACAGGTAACTTACTGGCTGCAGTGAAATCATGGAGACATGGTTCTATCTTGTTGCTGTGTACAAATGGAATAATCTCTCCATGATTTCACTGCAACCAGTAAGTTACCTGTAGCCACCCTAGAAATGTAGCTGCGTGTAAAGGTACACTGAGGGATAAGACAGGTTCCTTATTGATCTCAGAAGTGACACTTATTGGATTAATACCCGGATTTATACCTGCGGATTGAGAGACAGCCCTCTACCTGTATCTCTACAGAGATGAGTATCATTGTGTGAGGAATAAAAGTGCTGATTTATGTCATTCCAGATAGTGACCGTTGGGTTCTATGTTATAAGGTAATTAAAGCTATTGGAAACAAGAAATACCTTTGATGTCTGTGAATAAATATTTAGAAATAATCGATAAAAGGAGGAGCGGCACTCACCAAAACCTGAATACAGTGGTGGAAATTTATTCCGATAAAAGCGGGGTTACATCTGTACAGGGAAGGGAGTGAGGCAGGGTCGGACGATGGTCATACCGTTTCACACAATTAGTGCTTTCTCGGGTCCTGTGCAACATGCATCGATTATGCATGCAAGACTATGCGCTCACGGTCCGGAGGAGCTGCGTATTGGACGCAGCTCTTCCGGACCTGAGTGAACCTGCGGATGCCCGTAGGGAGACTGCAACCTCCCTATACTCACCATGTGTGGCAGGTGCAGGGCGGCTTATCCCTCCGTGCACCCAATGACAGCCGCTTCCCACTCCGCAGCATGAAATGAAGATGCTGCAGAGGAGCGGAATGCCGGCAACCTGCACTGCAGCTCAAAGAATGCTGCGGTCGTGTTAAGCATAGTGGGCATGGGATTTCGGGATATCCCAGCCACTATGCTTATACTGTAATATGCAGCATTTTGGACACAACGCTCAAAACGCTGTGTACACTGGTCATGTGCACGCACCCCAATTGTTTCATTGAGCTGAGCAACACCATCTTTGTTTTAAGGCTGCGTTCACACATTGCGTATCTTGTTGCGCTTTTTTGCACGCGCTTTTTTGCTGCGTTTTTCTGCCGCGCAAAAAAGCACAACAAAATTTGCAGGGGCTTTCACACACTGCGCTTTCTTTACTCCAGAAAGCGCAGTGATGTCACAGAGGGTAGGAAGAATCCTGCTTCCTCCTCCCGTCTGTGACAGCTCCATTAGATTTCGCAGTGTATTAATATACACTGCGAAATCTAAATTAAACAAAGGCAAGTGTATGAAAATAAAAAAGAATGAATACTTTACCTCTCCGACACCTTTTCCCGGGGTCCGGTGCCAAGCGAGGTGTCTTCTGCCAGGACCTGCGGTGACGTCAGAGGGGCGTTCCCGGCGCTGATTGGCTGCTCGCGGTCATGTGATACATATCTAATGGGAGGTCACAGCTGTCACAGAGGGGAGGAGGAAGCAGGATTCTTCCTCCCCTCTGTGACATCACAGGAAGAAAACGACATCTCAATTCTTTACGCAGCTGCGTTTTCTCCCATAAACGCAGTGCGTATTTTTGCCCAATGTCTGCACTGCAAAGTGAATTTCCCATTCACTTTGCTGGCAGACAAAAGGCACATTGCGTATTTTGAAAAAGCGCGCGTAAAAAAAGCACAGCAAAATACGCAATGTGTGAACGCAGCCTAAGCCCTGAGTATGGACGCTAGTGCCCAGTTTTCCACTGCTTACATTGAAATATTTAGAAATTGATAATCTGTAAATATGAAGAAATTGGGGTAACTGTGGATATAAATATGGAGAACACTGGGTTACAACGTCCAATTAGCAATTCACAACTATAATAAATACAAATACATGATCATTATAATATTGTATAGAGTATTTATAAAGCTAGGCTGGTCCAGCTCAGTTTTTGCTGCACTGTAATTTATTATATTTTAATGGATCTACAATCAAAGATAACATTTTTAATCCATAAATTGAGCTGGATCATAGTAATTACTGTGGTGGTTACTAGACTGATATGCAATGGCAAGGTGCCGAACTCTTCACCAAAAATATCAGTTTGACAATTAACCTGCCTTTTTTCACTTGATAAACACATAATATTCTACTACATGTAATATGATATTATACATGTAGTAGAAATATGAAGTATATTGTAATAAATCAGTAATTATACAGGGAGGTTCAGGATATGTACAGATGTTTATATGGTTGATCATAGTAGACCACTATAATAGAAATACAAACAGTACCGTATTTTTTTTTTATCATAGCACATAACAAATCACCAGAACCAAACATTAACAATCAAAAGTTCAAATGCACTATAAGGATGCAGCAGGCCCCTCATGATAAAAACGTAGTCAAACCAGGTGCAAAATACCAATGAGACAACCACTCTCAGCCTACTATATCATGGATTTGTGGTTGCTGTTATTAGATATGCACAAAAATGAGGTTTGCTAGGGCTCTAGTCACACAGATGCGTGTGATCCACAGTGTCTGGATCTCAGCCTATTATTTACGCCCATACTATTAGATCAGGTGGGCTTCCCATCACTATATGAGTGCACCCCTCCAGACAGACACCCCAGAGGGCCTCGCTGCATCCTGTAATATGTGCAATAAAAATTATATAAACTCATAATATGAGGTATTGGTCAATATTTTGGCCAAAATATGCAAGCTAATTATCCACTGTCAAGGGTCCCCAAGCTTACTAGTTCCTACTCTACATTTAAAAACAAGTTCACAGAAAAGGACATAAAAAAAAACTCACCACAAACTGCCATTAATTAATAGAAGTTCAAATGCACTATCATAGCACAGAGGCACAATCTGATGTATGTGACCAGTTAAGGGTTATAACTATTTTAGAAATAGAAACACAAAGCTTTTTGAGCAGCAATGCCTATGGGTGCAGATTCAGCTTAGCTTACTTCACAGCTAAATATACATACGAAATAAAGAGTTTATCAAGGCTTGACAAAAGGCGAGGAAGCCTGAAACGTAGCCGTGCCCTGTACTTGGAGCCACAATAAAGGCATGAGATGACATCCTAATGGAGTTCTGCAGCTGAATTCTTTATTTCGTATTTTAGAAATAGGTTATATTCTTGTTTACCTGAACAATACCATTACTATCACGGGCTAATATCAGGTAACACAATACATGAGCCAATAAAGCAGAGCGGCAGGACTGCCATACGTTTCATAGGTGACATTTAGGCTGTTCTACTTATGTCTAGGGAATACACAACAAGTTGGCAGTATTACTCTATAAGGCTAGGGTCACACTTGAGCCTTGGATGTGCTAAAAGCTACAATTTTTCACAATTTCAAATTGTGGAAAACGGTAGCGTTAACACTTCCATAGGCTCCCATGCAAAAAAACACGGTCAAAATGCAACACTTTTGACGCTATGCGTTTTTGCTAAAGCACCCAAAAACGTGGTAAGCAATGTTTTGGGGCCGTTTGCAAAACGCATGTGGTTTTTTTAACATGGGAGTCTATGGGAAATACATGCGTTAACGCATGGTACATATATGTTAAAGCATGTGCTAAAAAGGGAAAAAAAATGGCAATTTAAAAAACTGCCTCCTTTAACGCATCCTTGCAAGGGATGCACCCTCCAAGTGTAACCCTAGCTTAAGGCATTCTTTAGAAAGAGTCATGCCCCGCATATTCAGGCTTAGGCTGGGGTCACATTTGGCAAGGTGATTGCGTTGACCGCATTCAGATCTGGATGCGGTAAACACAATTGCCTTCAGACACATTTTTTTCAAAAATGTGTTCTGTAAACCGCAATGCGGTAACCGGATTGCTCCAGATATGTAATCCGGAGCATTGCAGTTACTGTATGCTTTGTTCATCCCTGCGGATCAGGAACCGCTCCCCATAGGAGCCATTATGGTAACTGGATTGCTCTACATACAATCTGGTTACGGGCTCCGGATCTGCAGCCTGCGCAAAAAATCATGCAGGCTGCAGTTTTCTGAGCGGTTCTGTCAACCACAATGCAGTAACCGGATTGCTCCGGATGTGTAATCCTGAGCAATGCGGTTACTGTCTACTTTGTTCATCCCTGCTGCCGCATAGGATTATGGTCCCTGCCAGACTGGGCTCTCTGAAGGGCGTTGATCATGGCACCCAAGCGGGTACGGTGTTGCTGTCCGTCTTGGTATGCCCTCTCCAAATGCTGCTGTGCCTGCTGGTGAGCCTGCACCAGCTCCTCAATGGTTGGTGCACCTGTATGGGCAAAAAGGACGTTAGTGAGTTACCTGTGTATGTGTGGGTGGGTGTTTGATCTACTAGTTAGTGATTATACGTACGCAGCACAGCACCATCCCGGGTCACATCTGTAGGAGATGGGAATGGGTTGACAACCCAGCCGGCAGCACGGGCTCCTTCTCCTTCATCCCAAAAAAAGAAAAAACAGGACTCACATACGTGTGTGTGGAGAATACAACAATAACTACATTAGCAAGCTGGTAGACCTTAGCAGACACTTACCACCATACACTGCAGTAGCAAGCTGAAGGGGAGGGAGTGTGGCCACCAACACACCAGGGCTCGTTCGGGAGCTGGAGATGCTGGGATGGTGTTGTGCTCTCAGGGCTCCAGGGCTGGGTGCAGCCATACATTCAGTCCCTGCTGGGGAGGGAGTGGCTGGGCCCTCCAGGGCAGGTGGAGTCCCAGGTGGGGAGGGACTGGCTGGACCCTCCGGGGCAGGTGGAGTCTCAGGTGGGGAGGGACTGGCTGGACCCTCCGGGGCAGGTGGTGGGGGTGTCCCGGGTGCCGGTGGGGACTGTGGTGTGTCCACAGACACAGAGTCCTCATCATCTGTAATAACAAACATGATAACAGACAAATGTAAGAAAAGGCACACAACAGAGGGAAAAAACCTTGTGTGTGTATGAATTTCATGAGGGCGTGAAGGATACGGTTAAAGGTTATGGTGGGCGCATACCCTCTGGTGAGGGCCCACTATGGTTTGGCACATGAGTTCAACACCAGTGCCCACATATTTTGAATGTTACATTGTGCATGCTCTTCAACTGTGCAATATTGGCTTGACGATCGAGCAGGATCGTGCTGTGACAGCGCAACTACGATTTGGAGTGAAACTTCCCCTATTCACTCCAATGTTAATTGGTCGTTCCCTGAGTTCCTCAGATGCTGTGTGCAAGAGGGGCGTACGACATCTTAGTTGCGTTGCCTGGCGATATCTCCCTGTGTAACATCTCCTATGCGATTTTGGACAAGTGCCAAAAACGTACGCGCTCCCGTGAAATCGTATGCAATATCGGAACGATATTGCGACGTGTAAAGCAGCCTTTGGGGTACCTTTACACGTCGCAACATTGCATGCAATTTCACTTGCAATTTGCTGGTTGCAGTGAAATCATGGACACATTGTTCTATTTTGTTGTTGTGTACAAATGGAACAATGTGTCCCTGATTTCACTGCAACCAGCAAATTGCAAGTGAAACTGCATGCAATGTTGCGACGTGTAACAGTACCCTAATAGTATGCCTTATGTTACATAGCCATCAACTGCTTGTAACTGCAATGAACAGAGCTTGCTTTGATTGATAAATGTAACCCTTTCAACCCCCAGCCTATTTTGACCCTAATGACCAGGCCAATTTTTTAAATTCTGACCAGTGTGACTTTATAGGGTAATATTTCTGGAAAGCTTCAACGAATCCCAGTGATTCCAAGAATGTTTTTTTTTTTGCAACATAATGGACTTCATGTTAGTGTGAAAAAAAAAAAATGTAATGAAAATTTTGCAATTTCCAAATTATAATTTTTTTATATCCGTAAACCAGAGCGTAATATCACACAAAATGGTTAATAAATACCTTTTTCCACATGTCTACTTTACAACTGAAGAATATTTTATATAAAATTTCGTTGCTAGGAAGTTAAAAGGGTTGAAAGTTTAACAGCAGTCTAATTTTTCCAATATTTATAAAACCATTTTTTTAGGGACCACATCACATTTGAAGTGGCTTTGAGGGTCTATATGAAAAAAAAAAAACACTCAAATTGACACCATTCAAAAAAATGCACCCCTCAAACTACTCAAAATCATATTCAAGAAGTTTGTTAACCCTTCAGGTGCTTCATAGGAACTAAATCAATGTGGATGGAAAAACTGAAAATTTTACCACAACAAAAATGTTACTTTAGCCTCAAATATTGCATTTTCACAAGGGTAACAGGAAAACTTATGGCCACTTTACACGTCGCTATATCACAACGCAACATCAATAAAACGTCACGTGGTGTGGCTGATGCAGTTGATATGGTTTATGCGTTGTGTCATGTAAATGGGCAATGTGACGCGAAAACAACCTAACTTCGATATTGCAAGAAGATTGTGCAAGCCCTTCAACCGTACGATATTGTATAGGCGATGCACCAGGATCGTGTTGTGTGACAGCGCAACTACGATTTGGAGCGCAACTTCCCCTATTCACTTCAATGTTAAATGGTCGTTCCCCGGGTTGCTCATACCCAGCGCAAAGAAGGGGCGTACACCATCGTAGTTGCGTTGCCTGCCGATAACTCCCTGTGTGACATCTACTATGTGATCTTGGACAAATGTCAAAAACTTGCGCACTCCCGTGAGATCGTATGCAATATCGGAACGATATTGCGACGTGTAAAGCGACCCTTACTCCATACAAATTGTATGATGATGCCCCATATGTGGTGGAAAACCATGGCCTGGGTGCACGGAAGAATTCAAAATGCAAACAATGCCACTTAGCATTTTAAATGAAAATTGGCTGGAATTGTTACCTGACACCATATCACGTTTAGAGAGCCCCTTATGTGCCTAAATAGTGGAAGCCCCCCAGGTATCCTATTTTGGAAACTAGACCCCCCCAAGGAATTTATCTAGATGTATTGTGTGCACTCTGAACCCATAGGTGCTTTACTGAATTTTATACAGTTTATGAAAATTAAAAAAGTACATTTTTTTCCACAAAAATGTTCTTTTAGACCCAATTTTTACCTCTTCACAATGGCAGGAGGAGAAAATGGACACTAAAAATGTTGTTCAACTTCTCCTGAGTGCACTTCTGCCCCATATGTTGTGGAAATTTACTGTTTTAGTGCACAGCAGGGCTCAGAAGGAACGCCATTTGACGTTTTGAACAAAATTGTCTGGAATCATTAGCGGACCCGATGTTGTTTTTGGCTGTCCCCTGGTGAATATTTGTTCTCGCCCTCCTCCATTTATAACATGGAGCAGGGCGGGAACAAGTGTTGACATCAGGGTGGGAGGCGGGACAGGAGCGAGGGACCCACAGTAGCAACACCTCACTCTGCCCCTGTGTGTGATACCACAAGGAGACGCAGGCGCAGAGCGAGGAGAGCAGACAGGCCATCAAGGAGGCGGCCAGGACAGGGAGGAGGGAGGAACATAGAAGCAGGGGCAGGAATAGCCCCGGGAAGGAGCTGGCTCATGTGGATCTGGTAATACCCTCCTGACTCAGTTGTACACATTTTAAAAGGCTGTATTTCATGATTTAGACACATGGGGGACCCTTGCCTGAATGCAGCATACATGCTGCATTCAGTACTATCTTTAGATTGAAATCTTTAGGGGGGGTGGTGACAGGTCCTCTTTAAATAAAAACCCCACAGAGATCACAAGCTTTGGCATATCGGAGTGATATACATGTGCAGTCAGTGCCGAAACATGTCGGAGGTATGGACATACAGGGACACATGTTCCCCTATGGCCCCCTTCACATGTCTAATTCTGCACGTACCATGTCGGCGAGTGGAGCAGATGCTTGTCAGCGTGCTCCACACTGTGTCATGTCCATTTTTATGCGGAAGCACAACTGCTTTTGCCCTGAAACGTCCATGCACACAGATGTCATCCGTGTGACATCCGTGTGCACTGACCACGGACGAACGTTACAAGCCTAAAAATAAAGAATTTCAAACTCACCTCCCTCCAGCGCTGACAGCTCCTCTCTCTTCCGGTGCCGCACATTAGGCTCGTGAATATTCACTTCACTGAGCCTGACAGCGGACCGGAAGTGAGAGGAGCAGCGGCGCTGGAGGCAGGTGAGTATGCGTGGACAGCCTGTCCGTGTGCTATCCACGGATACACGGATAGCACACGGACAGCACACATGTGTCCACATCGTGAACATGACCACCCCCCAAACGGCCTTGCCCACACGTCCGTGGTCATGATGTGTGAAACAGCCTAATGGGCCTCACCTCATGTTTCAGCGATCTGATTCGCTAGACATGACGCTGATCGCGGGTGACGCACACAGCAGATCACCGCGTCATTACTAGCGACATGTGGAAATGATTTCTATCGTTCACGATTCTCAGGCGTATCCAGGTAACGCGATAATAGGCAGCACGCGTGCTGATACCGATGTAACTTAGTTAAGCCTTCTACCTACGCGTATCTAGGACACAGCAGTAATGGGACCCTGTTACCGCTGTGTACCTATACCAGCCGTGACGAGAGCTGGTAACTAAGTAATGGGTATATAGCAGCGCGCGCTCCTAGTTCCCGCAGTTCCCTGAACCCAGCTCCACGCTTCCTGAAGCGCGGAGCTGGCTGATCGATCTCCCGGTCACACGCAGCGATGCTGCTGTCCACCGCACACGCCAGGTATCAGAACAGTTCTAAACTGGCACATACCAGCGATTTACTATCCATGTAAATCCTGCCATATCTTCAGCGTAAGGCTGGATAGTGACTTAAGGCTACTATACCCTGGGTAGGACCTTCGGTGGATAACTGTGGTGTCCATGTGTAGCTCTATGACTCATCTGCATATTCAATTCTAGGACATGACCTTGGTTCACTGTGTTTGAGTGCTTAACTGGTGCCCGCAGTTTATTCTCAGGTTCCACAAGTCAGTGGGTGCTGTGATCATATAGTAGACAGTTATATCTCAAGTGCTGTAATCGTATTTTTATACCCATTTCTTCCTTAATATACTATTTCTCACAGTTCCTTCTCAAGGAACAGCATTTATATATATATTTGCAATTCTTTTAAAAAAACTGGACACCAAAGAAAATCTTAGGCTGCTCAAGATAGGTGTTGATATAACCACATTCAAGCAGGCTTGAACATTTGTGAAGTGAGAAAGCAACTGCAAAAGAAAAATTCTGCATGCCGAACATTGTGAAGAATCTGTAACTTTCAACACAGAGGATTTTATAAATCCTGATTTAACAATAGAGGATTTGAATAAATCACTTTCTAACATCGAATATAATTAAGATAATGAGGTGGGAGAGGCATCATTTTCTCAGAACGGTACGGGCTTTCATTTGATATGTCACAAAACTCTATTTCTTAATATTTTGTTATATTTTATTAATAATATGTATACTGTACTTTGCAGCACAAAGTGGTCTGAGCTGTGAGCATTAGTAATGGTTCTATAGATTCCTATTATCTTGTCAGATTGTGAATGCGATAGACATTCAGTGAACATAAATTCAGCGGTTCACAGCACCTAGAACTCTCAGGGCAATCTATAATTACATATAGTCCATCACCCTTGTTGGGGCGCACGTAAATCCAGGAAATTCAGTGAGTCATAGACCAGTGAGTCATAGACCATGTTGATGAGCCTTTGTGAATATGCAGATTATTAACAAATTATAACAAAATTATTAATGATATATTATGAAACATAGTCTTCTGACATATCAAATGAAAGCCCGCACCGTTCTGAGAAAAATGATGTCTCTCCCACCTCATTATCTTAATTCTAGCCCGAGATATGATAAAAAAATGTAAAGCCATACCAGGCCAAAATTCGTGCTTTTTTAAAAATCTGTAAAAAATTAACCGATGAAAAAAAAATTAAAAACTTTTTAATTTGTAATTAACTAAAGTTGTACTTCATATAGAAAAAAAAATGTAAAGACGTCAGGTAATAAAATATTCATATTTTGATCACTTGATATGGAATGACCCATTGACGCTATAATAGTTAAATATTTTAAAATATGATCCCATCGCGATCCCAACTTGAATTTTGGTACAGATGTGGCCAAGAGCATAGTAGACACATGTGCATTTTTGGGAATTTTTAAATTATAATTTTTTTCGGAAGTGTGTTTTGAAGTTTTACATTTGCTTTCGCATGGGTGAAATATTAACAAAGCTCCACTTGTGACATATCTGGTGAAAGCCTGTACAATTCTGAGTAGAATGGTGTTATTTTGTTTCTCTGTCTTATTTCTAGCCTGAGTTAAGAGAAGAAATGTAAAGGACAGGCAACACCGAAATTTGCAAATTTTCCAAATTTTGAAAATAATTAAAATAAAAAATTGTCCTAACACGTATCAAATAACAAAATCTCAAATAATTAAAAATATATGAAGTAAAATCATGGTTCACTTGACATGGATAACGTATGACCATTTAATAGATTATACAGTTGTGGCCCAAAGTATTGACGCCTGCCAATTTATCAGTGCATACTCAGTTCTCCTGAAAATGATTGCAATCACAAATTCTTTGGTATATCTTCATTAATTGTCTTCAATGAAAAAACACTAAAATAATTGTCCTAAGCCAATTGATTAATTCCACACCAAACATTAAAGGGGTGGACAAAAGTATTGACTGTTGAAAAATCGTGATGCTTCTCTAATTTGTGTAATTACCAAGCACCTTAAACTTACCTGTGGCACCTACAGTGTTCAATACTAAATCCACTTGCAGCCATTGATATGGATTAAAGTTGACTCAACTTGTCCTGTGTCCTTGTGTGTACCACATTGAGAGGAGAAGAAAGAAGCCAAAGACTGTCTGAGGACTTGAGAAACCAAATTGTCAGAAGCATGAGCAATTTCAAGCTACAAGTGCATCGCCAAAGACCTGATGTTCGTGTCTACCGTACGCAGTGTCATCAAGAAGTTTAAAGCCCATGGCACTGTGGCTAACCTCCCTAGATGTGGACGGAAAAGAAAAATTGACAAGCGTTTTCAACGCAAGATTGTGCGTAGGGTGGATAAAGAACCTCGACTAACATCCAAACAAGTTCAAGCTGCCTTGCAGTCAGAGGGTACAACAGTGTCAACCTGTACTATCCGTCAGCGTCTGAATGAAAAGGGGACTGTATGGTAGGAGACCAGGAAGACCCCACTTCTTACCCCAGACATAAAAAAGCCAGGCTGGAGTTTGCCAAAACTTACCTGAGAAAGCCTAAAACGTTTTGGAATAATGTTCTCTGGTCAGATGAGACAAAAGTAGAGATTTTTGGGCAAAGGCATCAACATAGAGTTTACAGGAGAAAAAAAGAGGCAAGAAAAGAACACGGTCCCTACAGTCAAACATGGCGGAGTTCCCTGATGTTTTGAGGTTGCTTTGCTGCCTCTGGCACTGGCCTGCTTGACCGTGTGCTTGGCATTATGAAGTCTGAAGACTACCAACAAATTTTGCAGCATAATGTAGGGCCCAAAGAATTTGTGATTGCAATTATTTTCAGGAAGAAACTGAGTATTATCTACAGAATTGCAGGGGTGTCAATACTTTTGGCCACAACTGTAGGTGTGTATTTACAGCAGAATAGCAGAATATATCTGCACATGTAAATTAACATCATTACTTGCCAAATTTGGGAAATTAATAGAAAATTACACATACAAATCAATAGTCACCACACTTAGTGTGGCAAGTCTACTTGCCAACTGCACTGCCCAGCACCTTGACGTACGTTTCTCCTACCGCTTCGTCAGGAGTTGTTGGGACAGTGTGGAGGTCACCTTTAAATAATGCCCCTATAGTTGGCTCACCTGTGAAGATCACGCCGCTCACTCTCCGTCGCCTTATTACATCACTCCAGCGTCCAAGAAGTGACTATTGAGCATATTACCCAGCAGCCACAGTGCCGTGAGTGCTTACTGAGCATGTCACTAGCCCAATCACTGTGATTGGCCTACGGATGTCACATGAGAGGGGGGACTGGACGGGAACTAGACGGAATGTACACATACAGCCTGGTCATGGCCGTGAAACACTTTCTACCAGCTTTCGTCCTGTCTCATCTTTTGATTTGTACTTCCGACATCAATGTTGTAGCATCATGCGCAAATGTTATCATGCCAGGACTGCAAACTAAAAGAGGAGCCAGGGATGCCAGTAGGTAGAAATGTTTTGTAGGGTTTTGGTCAGCGGTCATGGACTACTCACCTGGACACTGGACCAAAGTCTGAAAATTAATTTGCTCATTGCTAAAGGGGAACTACTGTTCATAAGATACCTAACAGATCACAGTGGCACGGATCTTTTTCTAATCTTGTAGCACTTCTTTAAATCTATACCTATACAGCGGATTTGGAGCTCCATATTAGGCTGCGGTACACTTGCATGAGACTTGCCGAGTCTTGGCGAGTCTCGCATTGGCATCACCCAGCACGGCGGCCCACTCCCCGGACAGGAGAGTGCAGCTGCTATGTATTTCTATGGAGTGGGCGGCCATGCCGAGTGATGCCAATGCGAAATTGGTAGACTTGATGACGCTCTCTCAAGTGGGACCGCAGCCTTCTGAAAACAATTCAACCTCTATAAATATTTATCAAGAAATTAATCAGCACAGATTTTATTTTATCTAAAAATGTGCTAAACTTAGTGAACAAATGTGGATATTCACTTTACCAAGTGCTCAAAGTGTCTGAGGGCCTCAGTCTGTCCTGATTGATATTACATAACTAGGTGCTAATAATAATAATGTAGCAGAAGGAGATTCAACACATGATTATGAAAACAAATTTAAGGATCACCTGAGATTTTACAGATTCTTATTTTATTAACACCTTTATCATAGGTCAGTGTGCATTCATCTCGCTCTCCCATGTTACTTGTACAGTTTCATTTCTTGGGGATTTCGTTGCTATGGAAACCAAGTCATATGTCAGTGGAGTACAGCAATCACATTTTCTCCCATTGACAGCTAATTTCTAAATATGTATTTTACAAGTGATTAATTGCTAATGTCAGAACCCTAAAAATGTGCCTTTATTCAGAATCCTGTGCTGCATTTGCACAGTAAATATGAAAATACGGTCAACATATTGTTAAATGAAACTTTATTCTGTTTGTGTTATAAATGAAAGCTGCACATTAATTACATTGATTTACAGATCCTATCTGACTTACAAAGCCAGATACATTTAACTCCATATATCTACTTACATAATCACACAGTCCCATCTGTCATCAACTTCTGTCTGGTTGTCGCCGCATAAAGAGCCGGCAGCAGCAACATTTGCACACCCACGTGATGGGTTTGCAAATATGGTGCCTGCTAGTGCTAGTGACCCCTTGCGCAGGACTGCCAGTGGTGCAGCCGACACCTGAACCCAACACCTTGTCACCGCAAAACCGGCAACTCATGCTGCTGTGGCGCTCTGCTCACACAGGTAACCACAGACTCACCTACAGCACGGATGGGTTTCCACAGTGGGTACATAGATACAAACAAACTTTCCACCCCAGCACAGTACTGGAAGCTCAACTTGCTGCCTTTAGGCAAGATCCCCTATAAATACTGGTGCTGGGGGCGGAGTTAGTTAGAGCGTGCAGACACTAGAAGAGCTGTGAAGACGTTCTGGTGGTCTGTGCCACGTTAGGCCCGAGCCAGTGACCCTGAACAGCTCACAAAGTAGTCCTGCAGGGCTCAAGATTGGGGTCAGTAGGCGAGGAGAGCAAGAGAGAACAAAGTGGGAACCAAGGAGCCAGCGTTCAGTGTCCGGTGTGTTGTTTGGGTGAACCTGAGTCCGAGTCTACTGGAGAGCACCTGGCCCAGTAGAGAATACCGGTCTGCTGTGGAGACTTCAATCTTTCGGGCACTTGCGCAGTCACGAACCAGGGCGCCAGGCACCGCAGAGAGAGAAATAGCGGTAGTCCATCAAGGGTTTCCCGACGACAGCACAGGTGATCTGAGAGCATAGTAGGCCAGCCAAGTTTCACATGGGGCAGGGGCTTCACACACATGGGGAAAGAGACAAGGAGGCCTTATACCCACTCGCAGTTGAGACCCAGAAGTGCATCCTGAAAACCATTAAAAGGTAAAGAAACAACCAGCGGTGTGTGTGTTGGTTCCTCACTCGCGCCCCTGCCATCCACAGTGACTATCCCGTTATCCAGCAGCCCGGCCAAATCCCTGCTCCATCCCTCATCATCATCACCAAACTCCACAGGGATCCAGCTCCGTCTGTGGGGAGCTTCAACACCTAGCTGCTCATCCATCATCCCTGGATGCCCATGTTGCGCTGGTGCAGTCACCAGATACCACAGGTGGCGACACGATAAACATATAAACTTTTATTCCTATTTCAACTACCCCTTTTTAGTTGACCACCAGGGCCGCGAGTCTGGGCAGACCACCAGTGACATCCCTACCGCAGCAGAGGGCCCAGATACCCGAGTCCCCATACCCTGGGCTAGACACTGCCCGCAGACTTCGCCCAACATCACTGCTGCACATCGCCGAATGACTAACTGCACCTGCGCTTACCCGGCATAGCCATCATAGGACACTAACTGCGCATCGGCACGCTGGGTACGCTCAAGCCCAGTTAGCCATGCCGCCGCCATCTTTGGACACTCAGGTGTCCAAAAATGGTGATGGAGTGACGCACGAAGGGGGGTCAGAAAGGATGCACTGGAGAGCACAGAGTTCACACTGGGGGATACATAAAGCAAACTGTGGGGCACAGAAAGCGCACATGAGGGTGTAGAGAGAGCACAGAGGGGCACATGCACACTTACTCAGGTGGTCGCAATCTATGGACACCAGGGTATACAAAGATGGCGGCAACATGACCTGATGCGTGCAAGTGCACTTGCTCATGTCTCTGCCATATCTGGACACCACAGGAGGGAGAGAATAAAAGGAGGAGAGACAAATTAGAGGCGGTGAGTGCAGAGGGGGACAAAGAGAAAACATAGAAGTGCAAAGAGAGTGCACAGGTGAACTGAACATATTATAAAGCACAGAATAAAAATATAAATGAGATAAATGTAAAAGAACACTGATGAAAAAGAGACAACATGTTCAAATACCTGCAAATAATTGGTGATTATCTAGCACCTAGTGCTAATTTCCTTAATTATCTGACAAACCCTATTTAACTGGTAGCCTAACTTTCCAGTTTGCACTCACTTTGCAAAATAGTGAGCTGTTCCAAAGCGACTGAAACCCTGCAGCAGCAGGTTGTCCAGATGAAAGCCAAAGGTGTCATCCTATCAGCCATAACAAGAAAAGTTGGTCATTCCAAGTCTGTGATTTTTAGAATATTGCATCTTTACAATATCACAAACTCTTTTAAGTCCCCAAAGAAGACAAATGCAGGAGAGGACAGGATAATGTGAAAAAGTAATTGTTTCAACACTGCAACTGGGATAGCTCACCAGTTCATCATTGAACAGGGTAAGGATCTGTCTCGTCATACAGTGTCACAACGTTTAAAGTGTAAATGTTATTTCATTGGAAAACAAAATATTGCACTGGTTGATAATGATGGGTCACATAACAGCTAAGATAATGCTTTTTTTTGTGCCATATGACTTATTTTCTCTACTTTTTTTGTATGCTTTTAAAAACTGCATTTTAGGGCTGTGTGGCAATAACAGTGAGCAGTGCAATGTGGCAGCAAAAAAAGGGCAAGAGAACCTGAGCTGTGTGGGATGCCATCAGAGAAGGAGCCAGATGACAGATCAGAGAAGCTTGTGCCAAGAAGAGGGGAGAGGAGTTTGCTGTTATCCTGACATTGCTCAGCACTGTGCTGTAGCCTGAGGTAATCTGATATATTGTCAACTGCAGTAAGGTTTTCCACCAGATTTCACTTATCTATTATATAATCGCAAATCGGAAAAGCGCCCCTCCGCGCGCTACTTCCGGCGCGGTCATGTGGATACGAATTTAACATTGGGCGCGAAGCGCCCAATGCTGCGCGAGCAATGGCCGCGAGGCCATTGCGAGTCGCTGGCCCAAAATCGATCCACAGCCTCGGCCATAACCTTAGCGATTTACCGCTCAGGTAGCGCGAGCAATGGCCGCGAGGCCATTGCGAGTCGCTGCCTGAGCCGCAACTCGCTCCCCGGGGACCATGGAGCGGAGGCGGCACAGCCGCTTCCGCTCCCCGCTAACCACAATGATTCCCTATGCCCGCTCGGACCGGTGCCGGCACAGCCGCCTACACAAATGCACGCTCAGCACCCATTCCGACCCTCGGGACCATGGAGACACTCGGAGGCGGCATGGAGCGGTGCCGGCACAGCCGCCTCCACTAATGCCCGCTCACCGCCCCTTGCGACCCCCGGGACCATGGAGCCAGTCAGAGGCGGCATGGAGCGGTGCCGGCACAGCCGCCTACACAAATGCACGCTCAGCGCCCATTCCGACCCTCGGGACCATGGAGCCACTCGGAGGCGGCATGGAGCGGTGCCAGCACAGCCGCCTCCACTAATGCCCGCTCACCGCCCCTTGCGACCCCCGGAACCATCGAGCCAGTCGGAGGCCGCATGGAGCGGTGCCGGCACAGCCGCCTCCACTACTGCCCGCTCACCGCCCATTGCGACCCCCGGGACCATGGAGCCAGTCGGAGGCCGCATGGAGCGGTGCCGGCACAGCCGCCTCCACTACTGCCCGCTCACCGCCCATTGCGACCCCCGGGACCATGGAGCCAGTCGGAGGCCGCATGGACCGCTGCCGGCACAGCCGCCTCCACTAATGCCCGCTCACCGCCACCCCAGGAACTATAGAGCGGAGCCGCCACAGCCGACTCCGCTCCCCGATAAAACCAACTCCCACCCCCAGGGACTATGGAACGGAGGCGTCCCAGCCGCCTCCACTCCCCAGGGACCATCAACCCACTCGCCCTCAGACCATGGACCGGAGGCACCACACCCGCCTCCGCTCCCCGCTAAACCCAACTCCCACACCGCTAACTATTTATCGAAGCCGCCACATCCGCCACCGCTCCCCGCTAAACCCAACTCCCACCCCCGGTGACTATGGAGCGGAAGCGGCACAGCATCCTCCGCTCCCCGCTAAACCAAACTCCCACCCCCCGCTACTATACAACGGAGGCCGCACAGCCGACTCCGGTCCCCGCTAAACACAACTCCCACCCCGGGAACCATGGACCGAGTCCTTACCTGCCTTCATGACATCTGCTTCCTCACGTACACTCCTCCCTACGGCCCCGACATTCTCTTCCTTCACGACTCTTCCATCCGCCGCTCTTCTCTATTCCTCCACCGACCTCCGGCTCGCTGTCTCCATTCTGCTCCGCTCTACAGCCTCATTAACATACATCGCTCATAATCCTGCACACTGATTGGTCCTTTTTTCCCATAGACAAACATGCCCATGTTTCTCTATGGGAAGACGCGACCAATCAGCGTCCAGTATTATCCGCCATGTATCTCTATGAGGAGTTAGAGCGGACCTGAAGGAGAACTGCGTCACTTAAAATAAATAATAAATTTAATAATAAAAAAAATAATTAAAAAATAATAAAAAAATAATAAAAAAATAATTTAAAAATAATAAAAAATTCAATAAAAATAATATTAAAAAAAATATAATATGCTAATAACATGAGCCCCTTTGCGGACCTGAAGGAGAACTGTGTCACTTAAAATAAATAATAAATTTAATAATAAAAAAAATAATTAAAAAATAATTAAAAAATAATAAAAAAATAATTTAAAAATAATAAAAAATTAAATAAAAATAATATTAAAAAAAAATATAATATGCTAATAACATGAGCCCCTTCGCGGACCTGAAGGAGAACTGTGTCACTTAAAATAAATAATAAATTTAATAATAAAAAAAATAATTAAAAAATAATAAAAAAATAATAAAAAAATAATTTAAAAATAATAAAAAATTCAATAAAAATAATATTAAAAAAAATATAATATGCTAATAACATGAGCCCCTTCGCGGACCTGAAGGAGAACTGTGTCACTTAAAATACATAATAAATTTAATAATAAAAAAATAATTAAAAAATAATTAAAAAATAATAAAAAAATAATTTAAAAATAATAAAAAATTCAATAAAAATAATATTAAAAAAAATATAATATGCTAATAACATGAGCCCCTTCGCGGACCTGGAGGAGAACTGTGTCACTTAAAATAAATAATAAATTTAATAATAAAAAAAATAATAAAAAAATAATTTAAAAATAATAAAAAAATAATTTAAAAATAATAAAAGATTCAATAAAATAATATTAAAAAAAATATAATATGCTAATAAGATGAGCCCCTTCAGCAGACCTGAAGGAGAATTGTGTCACTTAAAATAAATAATAAATTTAAATAATAAAAAAATAATTAAAAAATAATAAAAAAATTATAAAAAAATAATTTAAAAATAATAAAAAATTCAATGAAAAATAATATTAAAAAAAAATAAAAAATGTATGCTAATAACATGAGCCCCTTCAGCGGACCTGAAGGAGAACTGTGTCACTTAAAATAAATAATAAATTTAATAATAAAAAAAATAATTAAAAAATAATTAAAAAATAATAAAAAAAATATTATAAAAATAATAAAAAATTAAATAAAAAATAATTAAAAAAATAAAAATAAAAATAATAAATAATTCATAAAAAATACGATTAAAAAAATATATGCTAATACTAATAATATTACTGCAAATAATAATGCTATTAATGCTATTAATTATGCTATTAATCCTAATATTTGTTATTAATACTAATAATTATGCTATTAATGCTAAATATTTATGCTATTAATGCTAATAATTATGCTATTAATGTTAATAATTATGCTATTAATGGTAATAATAATGCTATTAATGCAAATAATATGGCTATTAATTTCTATTATTAATGCTATTAATGCTAATAATTATTCTATTAATGGTAATCATAATGGTACTAAGGCAAATAATATTGCTATTAATACTATTATTAATGCTAATAATTATGCTATTAATGCTAATAATTATGCTATTAATGGTAATAATAATGCTATTAATGCAAGTAATATTGCTATTAATTCTATTATTAATGCTATTAATGCTAATAATTATGCTATTAATGCTAATATTTATGCTATTAATGGTAATAATAATCTTATTAATGCAAATAATATTGACATTAATGCTAATAATTATGTTATTGATGCTAATATTTATGCTATTAATGCTAATAATTATGCTATTAATGCTAATATTTATGCTATTAATGCTAATAATTATGCTATTAATGCTAATATTTATGCTATTAATGGTAATAATAATGTTATTAATGCAAATAATATTGACATTAATGCTAATAATTATGCTATTAATGCTAATAATGCTGTTATTTATCCTATTAATGCTATTAATGCTATTAATAATGCTATTCATGCTAATAATATTGCTATTAATGCTCTTTATGCTAATACTAATGCTATTAATGCTATTTTTTATGCTAATAATTCTATTATTTATGCTATTAATGCTATTAATAATGCTATTAATAATGCTATTAATCCTATTAATGCTATTAATAATGCTATTCATGCTATTAATAATACTATTAATGCTATTAATGCTCATAATAATGCTATTAATGCTATTAATAATGTTATTAATGCTATTATTAATGCTAATAATGCTATTATTAATGGTTTTAATGCTAATAATAATGCTATTAATGCTGTTAATAATGTTATTAATGCTATTATTAATGCTAATAATGCTATTATTAATGCTATTTATGCTAATAATAATGCTATTAATGCTATTAATAATGCTATTAATGCTATTATTTATGCTATTAATGCTATTAATAATGCTATTAATAATGCTATTAATCCTATTAATGCTATTAATAATGCTATTCATGCTATTAATAATACTATTAATGCTATTAATGCTCATAATAATGCTATTAATGCTATTAATAATGTTATTAATGCTATTATTAATGCTAATAATGCTATTATTAATGCTATTAATGCTAATAATAATGCTATTAATGCTGTTAATAATGTTATTAATGCTATTATTAATGCTAATAATGCTATTATTAATGCTATTTATGCTAATAATAATGCTATTAATGCTATTAATAATGCTATTAATGCTATTATTTATGCTATTAATGCTATTAATGCTAATATTTATCCTATTAATGGTATTATTAATGCTATTAATGCTAATAATAATGCTATTAATGCTATTAATGCTAATAATAATGCTATTAATGCTATTAATAATGTTATTAATGCTAATATTAATGCTAATAATGCTATTATTAATGCTATTAATGCTAATAATAATGCTATTAATTATGCTTTTAATGCTATTAATGCTAATATTTATCCTATTAATGCTATTAATGCTATTAATAATGCTATTAATGCTAATATTTATCCTATTAATGCTATTAATGCTATTAATAATGCTATTAATGCTATTAATTATGCTATTATTGCTATTAATGCTAATATTTATCCTATTCATGGTATTATTAATGCTATTAATGCTAATAATAATGCTATTAATGCTATTAATGCTAATAATAATGCTATTAATGCTATTAATAATGCTATTAATGCTATTAATTATGCTATTAATGCTATTAATGCTAATATTTATCCTATTCATGGTATTATTAATGCTATTAATGCTAATAATAATGCTATTAATGCTATTAATGCTAATAATAATGCTATTAATGCTATTAATAATGTTATTAATGCTATTATTAATGCTAATAATGCTATTATTAATGCTATTAATGCCAATAATAATGCTATTAATGCTATTAATAATGCTATTAATGCTAATATTTATCCTATTAATGCTATTAATGCTAATAATAATGCTATTAATGCTATTAATTATGCTATTAATGCTATCAATGCTAATATTTATCCTATTAATGGCATTGTTAATGCTATTAATGCTAATAATAATGCTATTAATGGTATTAATGCTAATAATAATGCTATTAATGCTATTAATAATGTTATTAATGCTATTATTAATGCTATTAATGCTATTATTAATGCTATTAATGCTAATAATAATGCTATTAATGCTATTAATAATGCTATTAATGCTATTAATTATGCTATTAATGCTATTAATGCTAATATTTATCTATTAATGCTATTAATATTGCTATTAATGCTAATAATAATGCTAATAATGCTATTAATAATGTTATTAATGCTATTATTAATGCTAATAATGCTATTATTAATGCTATTAATGCTAATAATAATGCTATTAATGCTATTAATAATGTTATTAATCCTATTATTAATGCTAATAATGCTATTATTAATGCTATTAATGCTAATAATAATACTATTAATGCTATTAATAATGTTATTAATGCTATTATTAATGCTAATAATGTTATTATTAATGCTATTAATGCTAATAATAATGCTATTAATGCTATTAATAATGTTATTAATGCTATTATTAATGCTAATAATGCTATTATTAATGCTAATAATGCTAATAATAATGCTATTAATGCTATTAATAATGTTATTAATGCTATTATTAATGCTAATAATGCTATTAATAATGCTATTAATGCTATTAATGCTATTAATAATGCTATTAATGCCATTAATTCTATTAATAATGCTATTAATGCTATTAATAATGCTATTAATGCTATTAATTGTATTATTAATGCTATTAATGCTATTAATAATACTATTAATGCTATCAATGCTAATATTTATCCTATTAATGGCATTATTAATGCTATTAATGCTAATAATAATGCTATTAATGGTATTAATGCTAATAATAATGCTATTAATGCTATTAATAATGTTATTAATGCTATTATTAATGCTATTATTAATGCTATTAATGCTATTAATAATGCTATTAATGCTATTAATTATGCTATTAATGCTAATATTTATCCTATTAATGCTATTAATATTGCTATTAATGCTAATAATAATGCTATTAATGCTATTAATAATGTTATTAATGCTATTATTAATGCTAATAATGCTATTATTAATGCTATTAATGCTATTAATAATGTTATTAATCCTATTATTAATGCTAATAATGCTATTATTAATGCTATTAATGCTAATAATAATACTATTAATGCTATTAATAATGTTATTAATGCTATTATTAATGCTAATAATGTTATTATTAATGCTATTAATGCTAATAATAATGCTATTAATGCTATTAATAATGTTATTAATGCTATTATTAATGCTAATAATGCTATTATTAATGCTATTAATGCTAATAATAATGCTATTAATGCTATTAATAATGTTATTAATGCTATTATTAATGCTAATAATGCTATTAATAATGCTATTAATGCTATTAATGCTATTAATAATGCTATTAATAATGCTATTAATGCTATTAATTGTATTATTAATGCTATTAATGCTATTAATAATACTATTAATGCTATTAATGCTAATATTAATGCTATTAATTGTATTATTAATGCTATTAATGCTATTAATAATGCTATTAATGCTAATAATAATGCTATTACTGCTATTAATACTGCTATTACTGCTAATAATAATGCTATTGCTAATATTATTGCTATTGATGATGCGATTATTATTTAAAAATCTTTAAAAAAAAAAAATATTCTAGACACCCGATGCATTTGCATCGGGCTCACAGCTAGTAAAGTATATTTGAATATTTATTATAATCTCTTGCTCTACAGTATTATTACATCAAAATTTAAATGGCAGTTATGCTTTAAGAGGATTTGGACAGAAAGTCCTATCTGCAGTGACCAAAACTCTCACTAGCAGAAAGAATCAAAAGGCTAGACTCTCCTTTGGCGAGGAGTATGTGGTTTGGACAGAGGAGAAGTGGTCTACAGTTCATTTTAATGATGAAAGTAAGTTTCATTTATTTGAGTCTGATGGGAAACATTATGTTTGTCAATAAATTGGGAGAGACTGAGCCCAAAGTGTGTAAAGAAGTCAGTGAAAGGTAGTGGAGGAAATGTCATGGTTTAGGCTAGGGATAGATATGTGTCATGCATTTGTTAAATGCATGCGCTATTTTCATGTTGAAATCATAAAAAATGCATGCATTAACGCACCCAAAGGCTTTGATGCAAAAAAAACGCATTGCCAAAGTGCAATGCGTTTGACGCTAAGCGTTTTTCTCAGTGCATGGAAAAACGCGGTCTGCAGGTTTTTTTGGTGCTTGGGCAAAAACGCATGCGTTTTTTTTAACATGGCAGTGTATGTGTGATGCATCTGTTAATGCATTGCACATATAGAGGCGTGCGTTAACGGATGCAATTTTGTTTTTAGGTGGCTGGAAGTGCAAATTTTGTGTTGTTAGTGGTCACGTAACGTTTGGAGGCTATTGGAGCTGCTGTGCCAGGCAGGAAGTGACATCTTGTACCCTGTTCTGCAATACCCTGTTGCTGTGATTTGTACAGGAAGGTATGTAACCACGTGTTGCATGTGTTTATGGTCATGTATGTTGCAATACAACATACACAGTACACGTCAGACATGTCTGTTTATATCTGACATACACAGATGACTGATTCGGACCTCTATGTGCCTCAGACCCTGTCTGACTCGTCTGACTGCGAAACGTCTGTGAGTATTTTTGTGTCTATATGCAATGTTTTGTATTTTGTAGGCATCTTAAACCAGTATTTGGCCAGCCATGTGTGTCATGTGTGGTCCTGCCACAGGCCTCCAAGAATGCTTGTTGCCCATGTTGATTGCTCAATTTGCAGGCCTTATGTAACTGTCCTGCTACACTGTCCACAGAGTGACGGCAAGAATCATGTGGCCGAAACATCTTCAACGCCACATGGGCCCCTTTCCTTGTCTTCTTTATTATTCCCTTGCGCCACTCCTACCAGCTGTCAGTAAGGACACATAGTGATGTTGTGTCACAGTGGCTCATGTGGGACAGATGGTTTATGGTGGTTTTGCCTTCCCTATCTTCATACGTGCAACAAGGCCTGTATGTCCGGACTGGGTACGGAGGCATATTTTGGGGACATTTTTTTCATGTGTGGACAAACGCCATGCTTACAACACTGATTCATGCCTTTCTCAAACTCAAACGTTGTGCTCGACCTTCCTTCAAATATGCCCACTGAGCCATACATATATGTGCAATGTTACACTGAATCTTGTGCCCCTCCCGTTGTGTAGGTGTACAGGCCGCCCATAATACATATGCAATACTGCAGTGTGCCACACAACATGTGGACACATACAGATGTTTTTATGCCGCATTTAAAAATTTAGATTTGAGTTTTTCAAGATCACAGCCACATCTTCTTCCTCTTCCGAATCTGGAGCCAAGCCAGTTTGTGTAATGTTTACTGTCAACTGTACACATTGACGTCCTTGTGGCTACTGGCTCATGATCTCCTCGCCACATGGGCCGTCACATATGTCATGCACATGGGCTTTGGTAAATGCTATCAATGTAACATATTCTTCAAATTTGTAATACAAACAAAAAACCTTACGCTCCTTTTTCTCGGTACATTTTTGACAGACCTCGGTTTGTCCGTAAACATGTGCAAAGAATGCCCATTTATGTTTTCCATGTTTCCTTCAAAGTGTAACATTTATGTGTTATGGGTTTCTCAAGCTCATATTTGAAAGAGCCCATGCTTGAGACATTCACCAAACTCCAGCCATTATGTGTAACATTTGATTTGTTGGCCTTCACACACCATCTTTCCAAAATGCAAGCATGCCTGACACATACCGCATTATCCTGTTGCCCCTAAAGGTACCTTCACATACAGCAATTTTGCTAGGCAATTTCAATGGCAATTTGCTGGCTGCAGTGAAATCATAGACATATTGTTCCATTTGTACACAGCAACAAGATAGAACAATGTGTCCATGATTTCACTGCAACCAGCAAATTGCCAGTGAAATTGCCTAGCAAAATTGCTGTGTGTGAAGGTACCTTTACACATTTCAGAGCCTAATGTGCCAAGCTTTGCTGCTAAGGTTTCCATGAACCTCATGTTGTGTTGTTCTTGTAGGCCACTATGAAAAAAAGCAAGCTCAATATAGTAGTTGTTGACAAAAATCGACAATGAAACACTTATAAACCTTGTGGAGGCACACACGTCCATCTGGGATTAAGGGGACCCTGGCCACCCAGATGTGGTTAAAAATTGAAAATTGTGGACCTTGATCAGCGGCCAGATGTTTCCCAACTTTAAATGCCTACCGCAGGAGCGCCGGCAGGAAATAGGTAACTTTGCAGACTAGCTTTGACCAAATCAAACCTGAACAACCATTTTGTCAATATCAGAACAGCACTGTATGTGTGTGTCTGATAATGACACTTGTTATGAATTAATTCATGCAGAGAAAAGAGTGCATGTGCAGTGGCGTTCTATAAGAGACAGACATGTCCGCGATTATAAGGACCAGGAAAAATATAAGAGCGGGGCCACCCCACACCCTCCATGCCTTTACAAGCATTTTGAGCATTTTGCATTTTCTTCAAAAAACAGTGGAGGCTAGTATGTAAATCCTCACAGATGACTCTGCACCTACAGCAATGTTTGTCGTTCATGTTCCCAACATGTGTCTGATTTTTGGTTCACTTCCTTCCTCAACACAGGACATTGTGTAGTACACCGGCCGTTGATCTGGATGGTGAGGACAGCGCTGGGGTTCGTCCAAGCACGAGGGACCAAGTAGGAGTGATGCTGCCATCAGATGTCAGCCAACCGGAGCCACAGCCACCAAAGGCCAAAGCCACCCTTACCCCAGATGCAGATGAACCCGTGTCTTCCATCACCTGTGTGACACGTCCTAGACGCCGAACATGGGGAAGGAAGACATGGATATGTTGTTCTAGATGGGCTATATCGCTTACAGGAGATAGTGAGGCTGCAGAACAGTGCTCCGCAGCAGCAGATCGATGACATCAAGCTGAAGGACTCGCTTCATGGGAGCAGTGAGTGGCAACTCTTGATGGCATCCTATGTGCCACTCCTCTCCACCATTGACCCTAACAGGCGCATTGAGTTCAGAGAGTTCATTGACCCTAACAGGCGCATTGAGTTCAACTCTTGGTCAGTACAGCCAGAGGACCAGTTCCCACAACACCATGGGGTCCGAGGACACATCACAGGATCAGGGCTAGCGATGTTGTATTGGCTCAGACCTAAATTATGTGTTTGCTTGCTTTCTTCTGCCTGAGGACGGACATCACATTACAGACTGTTTAACTGTGTTGAAACATGTGCCTATGTGTTTTATTTATGAGGGCTTGTAAAGGATGAAATGTCATACATGTTGGGAAATTATATGGCCATGTAAGTGTTGGAGGGCCACAAATATGTCTTACAATCAGGCTGGTATGTGAGGTGGGTATTGCCAACATTACTCAGCTGACCTGGTAAACATTCTGGGACATACATCAGTGTGTATGGTGAGATGTGTTAATGTTGCTCTTGGCTAACCTGCGATTTGTAACATTTGGTCCTAAAACCAAGACTTTGCTTCATACAGGCTTTATATGTCAAGCTTAGGCTGCTTTCACATTACGGATTTTTAAAATCCGATGCTGTCCGATAAAAATCGGACAGCATCGGACCGATTTTGGGCCCCATGCAGCCCTATGGGCGTCGGACCGAATCGGATGTGCACTAAATGCCATCCGATTTGGTCCGATCCGATTCTGTCCGATTTTTTTATTGGTGCAAAAATTGGATCCTGCTCCGATTTTTGCACCGAAAATAAAATCTGACAGAATCGGATCGGACCGAATTGGATGGCATTTAGTGCACATCCGATCCGACCCGATCAATTTAACATGGGGCCCTATGGAGAAGGGTCCGAGGAAACATCCGATGTCTCCTCGGACCCGATTTTACTGTACTGAGCATGCTCAGTACAGTAAAAATGCTCCAAACTGGGAGCGCAAGGGTTAAAAAAAAAAAAAGTTTATGCTCACCTCCCCCGAGCCCCCGCCGTCTTCCTGCAGGCTCCCGGTGGCTTCCGCAGGCTCCCGATGTCTGCAGAGGTCTTCTTCTGCTGTACAGGACCTGCGGTGATGTCACAGTCATGTGACCACGGGTTATCATGGTGGAACCTGCTGTCACGTGACTGTAACATCACCGCAGGTCCTGTACAGGAGAAGAAGACCTCTGCAGACACCGGGAGCCTGCGGAAGCCACCGGGAGCCTGCAGGAAGACGGCGGGGGCTCGGGGGAAGGTGAGCCTAAACTTTTTTTTTTTTGCCCGGAGGCTACGATTTAATGCCGGAATCGGATGCCTATTTGGCATCCGATTCCAGGCATCAGAAGGGAGCCGATGCTGTTTGAATTTATCGGACAGCATCGGCTCCCTTCAAAACCGTAATGTGAAAGTAGCCTTAGGTTTGAAAGTTTGAGTAGGAAGCCCGACACACAACACCGTGTAGTGCCTGAGTAGTCCAGCCGTGACCAAAATCTTCGTCAAACATATTTTAATGACATCAAAATAGTTCATGCACATTCAGGAAGTACTTAATTTTTGAATAAGGGCCAAACTAAATGCAGAAACTGCACATGTGAGTGTTAGGTGTGTGCTCCCAATAATGGCCAAATGTGTGAGTGTGCAAAAAAATTCACAGTAATGTGTTGCTTGTAGATATGGCAACAAGAAACACATATGTGACACGATTTTATTTACGCTAACATGCCCATCAAACACATATGCATGCTACACCATCACCACAGGCCTACTCATCACTCACAAGCACACAGGCCTATGAGGACATCTTGGACAGTAGCATGGGCAGGTACCCGTAGTTTGGAGCATGAGTGTGGAGGTGTGACATTAACCCTTCAAGGTGTGCAACAACTTAAATTAACGGGGAAGGTACATTACTTTGTGGAGCAAAAACAACACAAACAACATTGGGTGTGATTAAATTTTAGTAATGAAAAAGGTACACAAACAGTGATGCAAAAATGATTACACAAATTGCAAACAAAATGAACATGGGCTAATAACACCAAATCAGGACCCAGGACATTCAAATATGTGCCTCAAGCCTGGGTATCTGACCAGCGTCAGTCATGAAGTATTGATTCCACACTTCCATGGCTGCCACAGGAGAATGGACACTCGCATCGTGGAGCCCAATCAGGGTTGAATCCCATTCATGGATGTCCACTATGACAGGGTCATGGCGGTAGACGAAATTATGTAAGCAGAAACATGCCTTCACGACACTATTCACGTTGTGGGGGTGCAATTGAATGCATGAGAGGAATACACACCACTTTGAGGACAAGATCCCAAACGCACACCACATATTCGTGTGCCAGACTTAACCGGATATTGAAGTTACGCTGGGTCTGGGTGAGGGTACGGCTGGCATAAGGCTTCATGAGGTTCATGGACAGCTGGAAAGCCTTATCTGCTACAAGCACATAGGGGAGACTGGGCGCCGTTGTTCCAGGTAAAGGGCATGGTGGGGGGAAGTTAAAGTGGTTATGATATAGGGCTTTCCCTATGTTGCTGTCTTTGAAGACACGTGAGTCGTTTGTGCGCCCATACACCCCAATGTCCACAGCAACAAATCTCCCTTGGGCATCGGCAATGGCCATTAAAACAACTTCTTATAATTGTAGAAGTTGGTTCCACTATTTAGTGGCTTGCGTATCCGTATATGCTTGCCATCAAGGGCACCAATACAGTTGGGGAACTGACACACCTGGACAAAATGGTTGGCATTTTGCAGCGACATTTCGGGGGTGGGTGGTGGCTGCAATTTTGCCCATATCACCTCACATGTCTCAGGCGCGATGCCACAGATGGTGGAGCGCCCAATCCTGAATTAGTAATGTAGTGAGGCATAAATTTCCACAGTCACCAAGTACCTACAAAGATAATGGAGCCAAAGTTAGCAATGAACACACACACATGACATGACGTACTGTTGAGGCATGGAGACATAGCATGTGAACAGTGTGTGTGCTGGTAAAAAGGGAAATGGCCCAAAAAACTTACCTCAGGGTCACTACAAATCTCTCTGCTGGGGATATAGCTGGCCGACACCTTGTAGCCTGGCGACAGATGTCTTCTTTAACCATGCCAAGGAGAACATCAAATGTTGAGACCGCCATCCTCAGGAATTGCTGGAATTTCACTGTGAAAGTCCTCATCTGCTGGTAGAGGACATGGAATGAGCCATATTGGGGTCTCAGCAAGTTGACCTCATGGTACCACAGCCGACTACATCTGGCATGTCGCAACTGCCACCGACGTAACACGAGGTAGTGAAGCTCCACGAGCAGTGTGTCATCCATAATGCCTGCAGAGCCACAAACGACACACAAAATTAATAATGGCAACACCCCCCCAATGACATATGTGTACCATGCGTTAATGCATGTATTATTTTTGGCACCAAAACATGGCACAGAATGCATCAAAACGCAAGCCAAAATAACGCATTCGTCAAACGGATGCAACCTCCCAAGTGTGACCCTAGTCTTAGGGAATGTTTTCTGCTGCAGAGGTTGGATCAGAACTTTCTTCAACAACACATAGTTCCTTACTTGTATTCAGTACTCAATCAGCCAGCAATAATTTTCATGCAGAACAATGCCCCCCTGTCACAGAACCAAATGGGTAAAGCATTTCCTTGAAATAAAAAACATTGAAATAATGAAATGGCCAGCCCAGAGTCCTGATCTAAACCCAATAGAAAACCTCTGTAAAATCCTTGGTGTCAAAGTTATGGCTAAGAAACCCACAATAGTCACAGAACTGTCGAAGATACTGCAAGAGGAGTGGACCAAAATCACATCAGATCAGCACGAGAGACTAGTGATGTTTTGTGGCCACAGATGTGCTGAAGTCATTCAAAGTAAAGGCCTGTACAATGCAAAGGCCTGTACACTTCCTACTGACTGGGAACTGTTGTGATCTTCACAACATTTGGTTGTGATCTTTGTCTGTGCTACAGTCATTGCTGTTCTATAATTATGATCATCATGTTTTGTGTAAAATAAAGGTTTTATGGCTGCTTTCAGATCAGCGTTTCCTGCTGATCCCTGCAGATCCGGCAGCTTTGCCGCATCTGCCGTGTAACGACGGTTTTGAAGCAAGCCCCATTAATTCACTATGGGACTTGCGGTCAAGTGTGGAAAGTGCAGGTTTGCTGGATCCGGGACTTGCAGCGAAGGAACAGAATGCTGCTAGCAGCGTTTTTTTTGCACTTCCTGACTGAAATGAAACACGGCTGTTTTTTTGCTTTGTTTTTAAGAGAAGTAGTATGGCAATTCTTTCAGCATTTTTGCTGCTTTTTTAACCATTGAAAGCAACGAAAAGTCAAGAAACACACAGCTGAACATTTTGTGCATTTTTGCATTAAAAACATTATAAAAAAACAAAGCTTTTTTACTGACGAGAGATCAGATTTTGCTGCAGAAAACGCCCAGTGTGAACATAGCCTAAAAATAGATGTACAGGTGCATCTCAATGTATTAGAATATGATCAAAAAGTTAATTTTTTTCAGTAATTCAATACAAAAAATGAAACACATATATTATAGAGAGTCATTACAAGCAGAGTGATCTATTTCAAGTGTTTATTTCTGTAAATGTTGATGATTATGGATTACAGCCAATGAAAACCCAGGGGTCATTATCTCTGAAAATTAAAGTAGGGCAGATGAAGGGTTAAAAACCGTGCTCCCATATTCCATGAGCCACCAAAGGGTGAATATAATATTCATTTATTAGTCAACGCATTTCAGGCCGCCCTGAAACCCCCTGAAACATGGAAATATGATACTGATTTGTCCTGAGGAAGGGGCCAAGGAGCCCTGAAACACATTGACTAATATATCATTCATCCTCCAGTCCATATTCTATGTGTACTATGCTGGTGACTGCAGCAGCTGTGATATACTTTTATAGTGGTTGTGACTCTCACAACCACACAAGGTGAAGCCTCTGATACCTATATAGGTAATATTTTATCTCTCAGACCCTTCATCCTCCCTACTTTAACTTTCTGAGATAATGATCTTTGGGTTTTCATAGGTTGTAAGCCATAATCATCAATATTATAACATAAATGAACACTTAAAATAAATCACTCTGTTTGTAATGACTATATAATATATGCATTTCACTTTTTGTGTTGAATGAGTGTAATAAATTAACTTTTTGATGATATTCGAATTCATTGAGATGCACTAGTATTTCAATATGTAGTGTGGGAACTTTTATATTGTGAATACATCAGTACTGTGTCTATACAGTGTACAGCACAAGGAAAATGTTGCTTTTCTGTTATTTCATGGAAGAAAAATGAGATGCTTTCTTTTTTTGCACTGATTATTCAGTATTTATCCTGTAATGTGAAGTGAAAGTTAACTTTTAACTTTTAGTTCCTGCTAGAAGGGAAACTCCCTGAAACTACATGAAGGCTGTACATGGGCAGGGACCTAGGCATAGCTCTGGTCACATTCACTACTAGAGTGTCACTTGTATAACTCCTTGGGGAAAGAAGAAGACAGCAGCTCAGTATGTATGGACAAAGACAAAGAAGTGTGTATAGCAGAAATGTGAGCAGAAGTCAAAATGAGTACCAATCTCAAAGGAATTACAGCCAAGAAGGCTCAAGAATGGGAGAGGAGCAGAATCCAGACCCTCCACAGATTAGTGAGCAGCCTGCACAGGCTCCATACACTGCTCCAGAGGCCCAGAGGTAAGTGGGATCTAATCTACGGTACTTTATACATTACTTGTGCATAAATATGGACCGTGATTATATATAATATAGATATATGGGGATAAAGTACATTATATGGACATTATATTATGAGCCCCAATGGAGACAGTGTTGCAAATGTCTTTCAAGCGCTATGGAATTAATAGCGCTATGTAAGTGAATAAATATTATGAATAGATACATAATCATCCATATGAAAAGAATAATGTATAATGTCACGGAGTAACATGACACACACCAGTGCAATGATTTATAGTAATGTCCCTGTTATTATTTGCACTAATATTACTTGGCTCCTATCGGTAACACATACAATGTCTTATTTTGATGACGGCTCCACAGAGGATCCTGCTCTATGGAGAGCACAGTGAGCTCCGCTATCCCATCCTTATCCTGCAGGTTTCTGTTTGGTTTCATTTCTCTAACTCACTGTTTGTTTCACTTTCGTTTCCTCTTCCTTTGTCCTTTTGTAATAAGAGCCCCGTTGAACTGAGCTGGGTGTAGCTGCAATACTAAGGTTGTGTTAACGTGGACATGTATTGTAACAAATTACAGTGCCTACTGAAAGTATTTGCCCCCTTGAACTTTACAACCTTTTGCCACATTTCAGGCTTCAAACATAAAGATATAAATTCTAATTTTTTTGTGAAGAATCAACAACAAGTAGGACACAATCGTGAAGTGGAACGAAATTTATTGGATATTTTAAACTTTTTTAACAAATAAAAAACTGAAAAGTGGGACGTGCAATATTATTCGGCCCCCTTGAGTTAATACTTTGTAGCGCCACCTTTTGCTGCGATTACAGCTGGAAGTCGCTTGCGGTATGTCTCTATCAGTTTTGCACATCGAGAGACTGAAATTCTTGCCCATTCTTCCTAGCAAAACAGCTGGAGTTCAGTGAGGTTGGATGGAGAGCGTTTGTGAACAGCAGTTTTCAGCTTTTTCCACAGATTCTCGATTGGATTCAGGTCTGGATGTGACTTGGCCCTTCTAACACCTGGATACGTTTATTTTTGAACCACTCCATTGTAGATTTTGCTTTATGTTTGGGATAATTGTCTTGTTGGAAGATAAATCTCCGTCCCAGTCTCAGGTCTTTGCAGACTCCAACAGGTTTTCTTCCCGAATGGTCCTGTATTTGGCTCCGTCCATCTTCCCATCAATTTTAACCATCTTCCCTGTTCCTGCTGAAGAAAAGCAGGCCCAAACCATGATGCTGCCACCACAATGTTTGACAGTGGGGAGGGTGTTTTGAGGGTGATGAGCTGTGTTGCTTTTACGCCAAACATATCGTTTTGCATTGTGCCCAAAAGTTCGATTTTGGTTTGATCTGACCAGAGCACCTTATTCCACATGTTTGGTGTGTCTCCCAGGTGGCTTGTGGCAAACTTCAAACAAGACTTTTTGTGGATATGTTTGAGAAATATCTTTCTTCTTGCCACTCTTCCATAAAGGCCAGATTTGTGCATTGTATGACTGATTGTTGTCCTATGGACAGACTCTCTCACCTCAGCTATAGATCTCTGCAGTTCATCCAGAGTGATCATGGGCCTTTTGGCTGCATCTCTGTTCAGTCTTCTCCTTGTTCGAGATGAAAGTTTAGACGGATGGCTGGGTCTTGGTAGATTTGCAGTGGTCTTAAACTCATTCCATTTCAATATGATCACTTGCACAGTGCTCCTTGAGATGTTTAAAACTTGGGAAATCTTTTTGTATCCAAAGCCAGCTTTAAACTTTCCCACAACAACCTGCCTGGTGTGTTCCTTGGTCTTCATGATGCTTTCTGCACTTGAAACAGAACCCTGAGACTATCACTGAGCAGGTGCATTTATAGGGACACTTGATTACACATCGGTGGATTCTATTTATCATTACCAGTCATTTAGGACAACACTGGATCATTCAGAGATTCTCACTGAACTTCTGGAGTGAGTTTGCTGCACTGAAAGTAAAGGGGACGAATAATATTGCACGCCCCACTTTTCAGTTTTTTATTTATTAAAAAAGTTTAAAATATCCAATAAATTTTGTTCCACTTCACAATTGTGACCCACTTCTTCAGAAAAGAATAGAATTTATATCTTTATGTTTGAAGCCTGGAATGTGGTAAAAGTTTGAAAAGTTCAAGGGGGCCAAACACTTTAACAACGCACTGTACATCAATTCATTTTATGGACAGGAAAGCCAATTTTCTTTCTTCGGTAGGACATAAAAGCACTTTCAACTTTTTTCTAGATTTTTTTTCTTTATTATTTTAACCTTTTTCGTAATAATATTTTCTATCTTGACTACTTCTGTGCATTAAGGAAACCTTAGCATTCACTTTTTAAGTGGGAGGAGGATTAGCTCCAAAAAAACATTTTTTCCTTCCACCTATTTTTTTAATTTTTTTTTTTATTTTTAATCTTATTTGTTGTAGTGACTGCACTTTTGTTGTTTTTTTTTTTTTTGCATTGCTCTTTCATCTTTCAGGGACATAGTTCTACAAGAAGCAGCAGAAAGTGACTCTCAGCGATCGGGGGCAGAGCTTACAAAAGGTGTGTGTTTCTCAAGTGTAGAGGGCGTGACTGAGCAAGCTCTCCCTGTGTGGTGGGTGGAACTGGTCCCTTTCAGTGGGCATGTTCATTAAGAGAATAACCATTACTTTTATAATCCACGTAAACATAGAGTTGGTTATAATAGAAGTGGGAGTCTGGGGGTAAGACCCCCAGGTGGGGAGGGGTGCAGGGGGGGTGAAGCCCCTATTGCATTATATAATCTTCTAATGGGCTGCATAATGTAATGTTAGAAGAGTAAATTATGCTAGGTGGGCTTCACCCCCCCTGCTTCCCCCCATCTGGGGGTCTTACCCCTTTAATATATAATGTAGGAGAATTTCTTATTTATCACGTCAATATTGTATTTTGGTTTGCAAACTTTTAATATGCCACTCATGGGTTACACAATATTTCTAGGAGCCTGCTAGTATTTCAAGTGAGTAATGCAATTATCTATCTTGTGATCAGCAACTCATTGTAAATACAAGTCTTGTAGATCTTTGGTGATGTGGACTTATGTAATGCAATTATCTCTCCTCTGTAAAAGTCAGAGAAACTTAATCCTGTTAGAATGCCATTGTATTACGATGTGGATTGTTGACTCTATGTAAATGCTCCATTGTTTAATGTTATGGATTGCAGACTAAATGTATCCTGGTAGGTGCTATGTCAATCAGTATGTGGCTCTCCCTTGACAGGACTGCTCTACTACTAGAAATGTTTTAGGTTTGAGATCCAGCCAATGAGAAGACAGTTTTATTCCACCAATTGTGAAGTCCCCAATATCCAGCAATGAGGGCTGAGGGTATATAAGGAGACCTGATGATTAACCAGGGTGATTTTGAGACTCTGTCTAGTGCCCTCAGTCTAGGGATTCTCGGTCCGACTAGAGGTGCACTGGATTGGATACAGGCAGCTAATCTAGGATCTTTGTGTCCGATTGGCAAGCCATAACCAGCCATAACCGATATGCCAGGTCTAGGCATATCGGTGCCGACCAAGGGGATCAGAACCTGCATTATAAAACAACAAGGACTTCAGCATTGAATGATTAGATTCGGCTGGGATAACAAAGACTGCATAAGAAAGCCACCCAGGTTGGGACGATCCAGTCACCTGGCTACAGACTTTGCTGTGCTATATTCTAATCCCTGGTGAGCCAGCGGAAGGCTGAGACTCTGTTGCCTGTTACATTGTTGTTATTTGCTGGTTACGTGTTATATGCTGTTAACTATTTGGGGAACCAATAAAGCCTTTATATTGTGGTTTCCTCACCCTGTGTTTTGTATGAATAGTGTTCTGCCCACGGTTAAGGAGCTCGGGCGCTCCATTTGGGGATGAGCCCTGGTCCAGGCTGTCTTTCTAAAGGTGGCTGTACCAGCGGACGAGAGCACCGACTGACCTCGTGTCTCCACACCCCGTTTCTATAATAACCCACTCTGTCTACGTGGATTGTAAAAGTAATCGTTATTTCCTTAATGAACATGCCCAGCTTGCTCAGTCATGCCCTCTACACTTGAGAGCACACCCATCAATTTCGGGCATTTGGCCATGCTCATTGACCTACTCCTCCATCCACTGTGGCCTCCGCCCACTAAGTAGTGTATCTGCAGCAGAAAAAACGCACCATTCGGACAGGACTTCTCCAATCCCATAGACTTTGCTTAGAGAGATGACACCCCCTCTGTAAGTTCCGACCCCCATCGCCGAGATTCACTTCCTGCCATCTGTTATAAAAGTATGCCCTTTCATGTCATATGATTCCCAGATTTCACTTAGGCCCAGTGCGCACTATCAGTGTTTACTAATAGAGATGAGCGAGTACTAAAATGCTCGGGTGCTAGAAGCTCGGGCCGAGCATCCCAAGATACTCGTTCTACTCGGCCCGAGCACCCAGCCCAATGTTATCCTATGGGAGACCTGAGTATTTTTCTGGCATGACCCCTGGCAGCATGGATAAACCCTAAAAATGTCACAAAAGTATCAGAACAGTGCTCAAATGACAAGGGAACAGCATGGGGAAGACCCTGTAAGCATTTCAGACTCCAAGGTCACTGCTGTGAACATTGTTGTCAGAGTATTACGCCACTTTTACAGACTGTCAAGAAAACGTTACAAAATGAAACCAAAATGGATTTTCCTGGAGAAAATATTAAGGGCTCATACCCACTTGTGAGACAGAGTTGGTGTATGTTAGTTTTTTGGATTACATGAAAGATTTTTTTTTTTTAAATTGCATGGCGCTCCCATGCCCCTGGGAAGAGTCTTATGGTCTGGTACATCTTATAGATAAGGGGAAAACCTACGGCACAGTAGATGGCTTTTTTTACATGAAACCTAAAAAACATTAACATTCACTGAGTAATAACAGACCTGTACAGTACTGTTCAGCTAAGTGTTTGGCCGAAGCTAATAGCAATTAATGGTGCTGCTGGGACTCTTCCCCCTGACCTGATAATGATTTATCCCAAGACTAAGGTCATACGAGTGTTTAAAAAATTATCCGCTTGTCAACAAGGAAAAAAAAGCATAATTTTTCATCTGTAATGTCATATGTATGCAATTTTTATAGCATTTTTTTTTTACATCAAGACTTAATAAAAATGTACAAGACTAAATACAATTTCCTATCTTAAGAATTACTGTTTCTGTGAAAATCCAATCCAATTTTGGTCATCCATTTGGAATTAAATTTTTATTTGTGCAGCCATAGTCTTGAGTAGGCGAGTCTCATCTAAAATACGGAATAGACTAGTGCACGCTGCAATTTATTTTCACGCATTTGGTCCATGTGAACAAAACTGTCATGTGAACAGACCTATGGAATAACATTAGTCCTAGTGCTGTCTAGATGACTTATTTCACAAACAGCACTCGGACTTGAAAATATGGTCTTGTTATCGTACTCTAAAGGTACCGTCACACGCTTCAGTCTAGTGAACAATATCGCTAACGATGTCACGTGACCGCTGTCGTTTCGACATCGCTAGTGTGGTGTCACATGCATGGATATTGTTAACGAGGTTAAATTTGGCAACGCGCAAAGAACTTAGTGAAAGATTTAACAAAGTGGCAGGAATAGGAGAATTTTGAACAACAGCGTTCTAAAAGGTGTCACACTGAACGATGTTGCTGATTGACATGATGTTAATTGGATGACGAACGACGGATTTCAGGTCTGGAGCACAAATTTTTGATCAGTGATCCAACGATTTATCGTGTCAACATAGTTCGTTTACACACAATGATGCACAAAACGATGTAGTTTGAACGATCACAAAACCGTGATGTTTCAACGATATCGTTTATATTTGTGTTTATGTTTGAATATTGATGTTAAAGTCATTTATATATTAAATGTTATTTTAATCTCTGTCATTTTATAGCTCAAGTCCCTGCCAGGTGATTGTACCAAATCCAACAAGAAGAGAAAACTTCTCAGAAGTAAGAAAATCTAAAACACATACTCACTTTACAAGTTTTATGTTTTGCTTCTGTGCTCTCCTGTCATTACTAATTTAACTATACACAACATGTCCACAATGTAACTCCGATTTTACATTCAGTTTTGTGTGTATGTGTGTGTATATGTACAGTATATATATATATATATATATATACTAGATGGTGGCCCGATTCTAAAGAATCGGGTAGTCTAGAATCTATATAGAGTTTATTTAGTAATAGGGGAGTGCTGTGAAATTAATTGTGTGTATACAGGCGGCTCATGGTTGGCACTGTATACGGTGGCTCAGTGGTATCACTGTATATGGTGGCTCAGTGGTTAGCACTGTATATGGTGGCTCAGTGGTTAGCACTGTATATGGGGCTCAGTGGTTAGCAGAGTATACGGCGGCTCAGTGGTCAGCAGTGAGTGCGGTGGCTCAGTGGTCAGCAGTGAGTGGGGTGGCTCAGTGGTCAGCAGTGAGTGGGGTGGCTGAGTGGTCAGCAGTGAGTGGGGTGGCTCAGTGGTCAGCAGTGAGTGGGGTGGCTCAGTGGTCAGCAGTGAGTGGGGTGGCTCAGTGGTCAGCAGTGAGTGGGGTGGCTCAGTGGTCAGCAGTGAGTGGGGTGGCTCAGTGGTCAGCAGTGAGTGGGGTGGCTCAGTGGTCAGCAGTGAGTGCGGTGGCTCAGTGGTCAGCAGTGAGTGCGGTGGCTCAGTGGTCAGCAGAGAGTGCGGTGGCTGAGTGGTCAGCAGTGAGTGCAGCACAGGCTGGAGGGGGCAGAGGCTGGAGGGGCAGAGGAGGGAGGAGGCAGAGGACGGAGGAGGCAGAAACTGGAGGGGTTAGAGGAGGGAGGGGTCAGAGGAGGGAGGGGTCAGAGGAGGGAGGGGTCAGAGGCTGGGGGGCAGAGGAGAGCGGAGGCTGGGGGGCAGAGGAGAGCGGAGGCTGGGGGGCAGAGGAGAGCGGAGGCTGGGGGGGCAGAGGAGAACGGAGGCTGGAGGGCTGAACACTCACTGGGCTGTCGGGGTTCCGGAGGCCGGCCCCGGACTGCGGGCGGGGCTAGCTCCGTGATGGAGGAGAGTCACCGGGTGTATGGAGAGAGCGGCAGGACTGGGAGCGGTGGCGGCGGAGGCCGCACACCGGAGTGTGGGCCGGTCCGGGCCGGTTCCCGCATGTTGGTGGGCACACACCAGGCTGTGTGCGGAGCCAGTGGCGGGATGGCGGTCCCTGATGGAGAGTGGGCGGTGAGCTGCAGGGCTGTGGGCCGGATGTGGGTGGGCGCAGACGGGGCTCTGTGCAGGGACTGTGGCGGGATAAGGGGGAGTGGTGGCGCTTTAGCGCCCACCGCGAGGCGCTGTGCCATTTTGACAGCGGCTCACGGTGAGTGCTATGCGCTCACCGCTCGTGAGTCTGGTACTTCCGGTTCCGGTCTTTGACACAGGGCGCAAGCCATCACGGAAGTTGAGCGGATTGGCGGGAAGTGGCCTTCGGGTTTTATATATAAGATATATATATAGCAGTACGATGGTATATGGTGGTAATGAGAGCACATGTATAGCAGCACTATGGTATATGGCGGTACATTACAGTACATGTATAGCAGCACTATAGTATATGGCGGTAGATTATAGTAAATGTATAGCAGCACTATAGTATATGGCGGTACATTACAGTACATGTATAGCAGCACCATGGTATATGGCTGTACATTATAGCACATGTATAGCAGCACTATGGTATATGGCAATACTGCGGTGACCGCGGTCCCCCACTCCTCCTGGCCCCCGGTCGTCCACAGTAAAAATAAAAAAATCCTCAGTGAGGATACTCACCTGTCCGGCGGCTCGCTCCACCTCGGCCTTGTAGGTCCTACAGGCCTTTAGGACCTGTAGTTGCCTGGGCAAGCGATCAGCTAAGGAGGGGAGGGGGGGCAGGATTGTGTTGGGGGGGCAGAATGGAGCGAGTGGGGCAGGATGGAGCGAGCGGGTCAGGATGTAGCGGGAAGGGGGGACAGGATGGAGACGGCAGGGCAGGATGGTGGTGGGGGAGGGGTAGGATGTAGGCGGCGGGGCAGGATGTTGGCGGGGGGTGAGAATGGTGATGGGGGTGCGGGATGGAGTCGGGGGGGCAGGATGGTGTTGGGGGTGTCAGGATGGTGTTGGGGGTGTCAGGATGGTGTTGGGGGTGGCAGGATGGATAGGGGGTGGCAGGATGGATAGGGGGTGGCAGGATGGATAGGGGGGGGCAGGATGGATAGGGGGTGCAGGATGGATAGGGGGTGCAGGATGGATAGGGGGGCAGGATGGAGGCGCTCCTCCCGACCCCCTCCGCTCCGCGCGGCACCCATCCCTCTGGGCCTCCAGTCTCTGTGGAAACCCCCCCCCCCCCCCTCCTTCTGGGGCTGCACACCCCCCGCCCCTTCATGGTGATAATAAAAATAAAAAAAAACCTCAGTGAGGATACTTACCCTGCGGCGGCTCGCTCCACCCGTCTTGTAGGTGGCAGGACAGGACCTGTCGTTGGCTGGGAAACCGATCTGCTGGGGGTGAGTGGGCAAAGCGGGGTCAGTGGGCAGAGTGGGGGATGAGTGGGAAGAGCAGGGGTTAGTGGGCAGAGTCATTGGGCAGAGCAGGGGTGAGTGGGCATAATCAGTAGTCAGAGCAGGGTCAATAGTCAGAGCTGGGGTCTGTGGGCAGAGCTGGGGTCAGTGGGCATGGTCAGTAGCCAGAGGGGGGGGGGGGTAAGTAGGCAGAGCAGGGTCAGTGGGCAGAGCATGGGTGAGTGGGCAGAGTGGTGGGTGAATGGGCAGAGCAGGGTCAGTGAGCAGGATTGGGGCGTCAGTGGTCAGAGCAGGGTAATAGCGGGGGTCAGTGGTCAGAGCAGGGGTTAGTGGGCAGAGTGATTGGGCAGAGCAGGGGTCAGTGGGCACAGTCAGTAGGCACAGCAGGGGTTAGTGGGAAAAAATCAGTGGGCAGAGCAGGGGTGAGTGGGCACAGTCAGTGAGCAGAGCAGGGGTCAGCGGGCAGAGCGGGGGTGAGTGGGCAGAGCAGGGTTTAGTGGGCATAGCAAGGGTTATTGGGCACAGTCAGTGGGCAGAGCAGGGGTCAGTGGGCAGAGTGAGTGGGCAGAGAAGGGTCAGTGCAGTGGGTAGAGCATGGGTGAGTGGGCACGGTCAGTGGGCAGAGCAGGGGTCAGTGGGCATGGTGAAAGGGCAGAGCGGGGGGTGAGTGAACAGAGGGTGGTCAGTGGGCAGGGTGAGTGGTAAAAGCAGGGGCGAGTGGGCAGAGCGGGGGTGAGTGGGCAGAGCGGGAGTAAATGAGCAGAGCAGGGTCAGTAGGCAGTGTGAGGGGTCAGTGGGCAAAGCATGGTCAGTGGGCAGTGTGAGGGGTAAGTGGGTATAGCATGTTCAGTGGGCAGTGTGAGGCGTGAGTGGGCAGTGTGAGGGGTCAGTGGGCAGAGCAGGGTCAGTGTGAGGGGTGAGAGGGCAGAGCAGGGTCAGTGGGGCATGTGAGTGGTCAGTGGGCAGAGCAGGGTGAGTGGGCAGTGTGAGTGGTCAGTGAGCAGAGCAGGGTCAGTGGGGCGTGTGAGGGGTCAGTGGGCAGAGCAGGGTGAGTGGGCAGTGTGAGTGGTCAGTGAGCAGAGCAGGGTCAGTGGGCAGAGCAGGGTGAGTGGGCATTGAGGGGTCAGTGGGCAGAGCATGTTCAGTGTGCAGAGGAGGGTCAGTGGGCAGTGTGAGGGGTCAGTGGGCTGAGCAGGGCGAGTGGGCAGAGCAGGGTCAGTGAGGGGTCAGTGGGGAGAGGATGGTCAGTGGGCAGAGCAGGGTCAGTGTGAGGGGTCAGTGGGCAGTGAGGGGTGAGTGGGCAGAGCAGGATGAGTGGCCAGTGTGAGGGGTCAATGGGCCGAGCAGGGTGAGTGGGCAGAGCATGGTCAGTGGGCATAGTGGGGGTGAGTGGGCAGAGAGGGGGTGAGTGGGGGTGAGTGGGCAGAGCAGGGTGAGTGGGCAGAGTGGGTGAGGGGGCAGAGAGGGGTGTGAGTGGGCAGAGTTTGGGGGTGAGTGGGCAGAGTGGGGGTCAGTGGTCAGAGTGGGGGTGAGTGGGCAGAGCAGGGTCAGAGAGAGGGTCAGTGTGCAGAGTGGGGGTGAGGGGGCAGAGAGGGGTTCAGGGGGAAGAGTAGGGGGGTGAGTGGGCAGAGTTTGGGGGTGAGTGGTCAGAGTGGGGGTCAGTGGTCAGAGTGGGGGTCAGTGGTCAGAGTGGGGGTCAGAGCAGGGACAGAGTGGGGGTCAGTGTGCAGAGTGGGGGTGAGGGGGGCAGAGAGGGGGTGAGGGGGGCAGAGTTGGGGGGTGAGTGGGCAGAGTTGGGGGTGAGTGGGCAGAGTGAGGGTCAGTGGTCAGAGTGGGGGTGAGTGGGCAGAGTGAGGGTCAGTGGTCAGAGTGGGGGTGAGTGGGCAGAGCAGGGTCAGAGTGGGGGTCAGTGGTCAGAGTGGGGGTGGGTGGGCAGAGCAGGGTCAGAGTGGGGGTCAGTGGTCAGAGTGGGGGTGAGTGGGCAGGGTCAGAGTGTGGGTCAGTGGTCAGAGTGGGGGTCAGTGGTCAGAGCAGGGACAGAGTGGGGGTCAGTGTGCAGAGTGGGGGTGAGGGGGGCAGAGAGGGGGTGAGGGGGGCAGAGTTGGGGGGTGAGTGGGCAGAGTGAGGGTCAGTGGTCAGAGTGGGGGTGAGTGGGCAGAGTGAGGGTCAGTGGTCAGAGTGGGGGTGAGTGGGCAGGGTCAGAGTGTGGGTCAGTGGTCAGAGTGGGGGTGGGTGGGCAGAGCAGGGTCAGAGTGGGGGTCAGTGGTCAGAGTGGGGGTGAGTGGGCAGAGCAGGGTCAGAGTGGGGGTCAGTGGGCAGAGGCGGGGGTGAGGGAGCAGATCGTGGGTCAGTGTGCAGCGCAGGGGGATGAATAGGCAGAGGAAGTTAGATCGGGACAGGACCTTTGATGACGTCACGGTCATGTGATCTGTGACTCCACCCATCATCGTGACGTCATCAAAGGTCCTCAAGCAGGATGAAGAGAGATCGCGTGTGGTTGGAGGGAGCTGTGGTAAGGGGGGGGGGGTGACCGGACAGTGGAGGGGGTCTGTGCTGAGAGGCGGGGGGTGACCGGAGAGTGGAGGGGGGCGATCGGGGAGCGGAGGGGCAGTGGTGATAGGCTGGGGGTGACCGGACAGTGGAGGGCGGCTATGGTGACAGGCAGGGGGCTGATGGGGCAGCGGGGGGAAGGCAGTGGAGGATGGCTATGGTGACAGGCAGGGGGTGATGGGGCAGCGGGGGCTGTGTGCAGGGCCGGTGACGGGATAACGGCGAGTGGTGGCGCTTTAGCGCCCACTGCGAGGCGCTGTGCCATTTTGACAGTGGCTCGCGGTGAGCGCTACGCGCTCACCGCTCGTGGGTCTGCTACTTCCGTTTCCGGTCTTTGTCACAGGGCGCAGGCCGTCACGGAAGTTGAGCGGATAGACCGGAAGTGGCCTTCGGGTTTTATATATAAGATATATATATATATATGAAAAAAAAGGAACAGCACCAGATATTACCAGACTTGTGCAGTGCTTTCTCAACACCGGTCAAGTGTCCATGTAAACAATCCAAAAAAGGAAAAAGCAGCACCAAATAGATGTCAAGTGAACCTTTATTGCCAATGGCGTGGCGATGTTTTGGACCGGAGGTCCTTTCTCAAGCCTTGACTTGAGAAAGGACCTCCGGTCCGAAACGTCGCCACGCCATTGGCAATAAAGGTTCACTTGACATCTATTTGGTGCTGCTTTTTCCTTTTTAGGATTATATATATATATACATATATATATTTATATATATTATAGCATCTGACAAAATTGCCATACTGTATCTAATGCCATTTTACAAAGAAATGAAGAGATAGTAATGCAGTTCCATATAGAGATGCCATATGGCAGCGCAGGGCGCTTAATGCCCAGTATGTTTGAGTCATGTGTTCACCGCTTATATGAAAATTGAAATAGGATGGTTTTAGTTACAGCTACTCGAGGTCAATAGCATTCAAAGAAGCAATAATAATATTATATTTATTAATTTATATAGCACTATTAATTCCTTAGCACCTTACATACATCAGTAATGCTGTCCCCATTGGGGTTCACAATCTAAATATCCTATCAGTATGTCTTTGGAGTGTGGGGGGAAACCAAAGAACCTGGAGGAAACCCACACAGACATGGGGAGAACATACAAACTCCTTACAGATGTTGTCCTTGGTGGGAATTGAACCCAGCGCTGCAAGTCTGCAGTACGAACTACTGAGCATCATGGAAGTTCAGCTCTGACTATTAGTTGGGACTCAAATGGAATCTGTCATGAGGATCAATCCCCTCCTAAACCCTCTGTATGGGCATTCAGGTAATAGGAAGATGAATAAAATGATACCTTGATAAATCTGCCAGTCGATGAGTTATTCCAGTAGAATCTGTACTTATGTGTAAATGTGCTGTTTCAGGATATGGGCAGGACAATGATCTACATGAAAATCCGCCTCCAGGAATTGTTCTTTTTTTTAATAAAAAGAGGAGTTACCAGTGTGAATAAACTAACTAAGGCTAGGGTGAGATCTGTCCTAGCCTGGTGGATCCGGCAGAAACTTAGAAATTTTCTGCCTCTGGGTATAGCATTACCAGCAGGTAATGCTATGCGCTGCCTGACTATTGATCTCTATGGTAACAGAACGCTTACTGCAGCCGCCGGCTCACAGGATATGCACTTTTGCAGAGTGCACAGGAAACGCTTTTTGCAGTGTTTTCCTGTGCGCTCTCCAAAAGTGCATATCCTGGATATCTCTGTGGAGCCGGAGGGTGCGGTATGCGTCCGGTTGCCATAGAGATCAATAGCCAGGCAGTGCATAGCGTTACCTGCAGGTAACACTATGTTTTGAGGCAAAACATTTATAAGTTTCTGCCAGATCCACCAGGCTAGGGCCAGACTCAGGTCTGACCCTGGCCTAACACAGAACAGTAGAAATTTGTCTTTTTACAAACAAGTTAGCAACTGCAGCTCTCACAGCTCTGCTGTATTGCAGCAATATTGCAACACTTTCTGTGAGATGGAAGTTGAAGCCCTTAGGCTGCTTTCACATAGCGTTTTTCTTCCATCCGTGGCTGCCCAATTTTCATCGGACAGCCACGGATCCGATTTGGCCCCCATGGTATCCTATGGTTGTCGGATCGGATCGGATTTGTCCTAATTGCCATCCGATTTTGTGGAATCCGATTTGTGTCCTATTTTTTGCTGTACCCAAAATCGGAGACTGCTTCGATTTTGGGCACAGAAAAAAATCGGATCCCACAAAATCGGATGGCAATTAGGCCAAATCCGATCCGATCCTCTGCCTTTAACATGGGGGCCTATGAGCGCGGGTCCAAGGAAACAGCTGATCGTTCCTTGGACCCGATTTTAGTGTACTGAGCACGCTCAGTACACCAAAATTGCTCCTAACCGTCTAATTTCACTTCTCCAATGTATAATATACATTGCAGAAGTGGAATTAAGTAAAAGAAAGAGTTAAAAATTAAAAATCTGTGTGCTCACCTGTCCGCGTTCCTCCGCTGCCTCCCATCAAGGTCCAGGCACTTATAGGACCTGCCGTGATGTCACAACCTGGCAGCGTCATCGGGTCACATGACCGCAGTTACCTATCAGCTGATCGGGTTGTGATGTCACTGCAGGTCGTATAAGCACCCGAACCTTGCTGGAGGCAGCGGTGGATCCCGGATAGGTGAGCATGCAAATTTTTTATTTTTAACTCTTTCTTTTTACTAAATTTCACTTCAGCAATGCATATTATACATTGCAGAAGTGAAAGTGCCCTGCTGTGTCCTGACCTGGACACAGAATAGGTCACCCCCTGTGGTGTCCTTTCCTGTCCGTGGGGTCCTACAAAAAGTAGGATCCCACAGACAGGAAAAAATATGTGATGTGAAAGCAGCCTTATGGTGGCGTTACACACTAGGATATCGTTAGCGATATCCTTGGAGCGATCACATAACCATAATCGTTCCAACATCGTTAGTGCACTGTCACACACAAGGATATCGTTAACAATATCCTATGCGGCAACGCAGCAGTTAACTAGGAGAGGAAGGAGTGAACGATTTATTTAAGTGGCAGAAATAGGAACTTTTTTAATGATATTGTTCAAATAGCTGTCACACTGAACAATGATGCGTCCTGAAGCAGCGTTAATTTGGACGATGAACGATAGATTTGAGGTCAGGATCTCAAATCTTTGATGAAGGATCCAACGATTTTTTCTTCCTATATCGTTGGTTTACATGCAAGGACGCCCAAACGATATCTTTTGAACGATCACAAATCTGTGACGTTTCAAGGATATCGTTCAGGATATCCTAGCGTGTAAAACCACCATTAGAGAAACCTGCAGATGTGTCAGGTATAATCACAGACACCTCTGCCGGGAGATAAGGGACAAGAAAGCAGCTGTTACATATCACACTGTCAACTCAGTGCAATATGTAAAATATTCTCTGGAGGCAGATTATCATGCAGATCAGTGTCCAGTGCATAGTCTGGGACAGCTCATTAAAATATAAGAAAACATGGTTTCTCCAGAATAAGATACCATATTGCAAAGTTCTAAAATTTCATATATGAACATTCCCATAATACTTTCATAACACTACTTTAATTAAAGTGCCCAACGACGCACATACAGGTCACTGAGCGACAGAATACAGGGCTGCTATGGGGCCCGTGATTCTCTGGCACCCCCTCTTCACTGTCCACTCCCTCCTTCTTCATTCAACCCCTCTGCGCAGGGATATGATTCTGCATTATAATATTTGGAGGATTATGGCCCTGCATTTTACTATATGGAGGGGTATGGGGCTCCATTATACTATATGGAGGGATTTGAGGCTGCATTATAATAATTGGAGGACTATTGAGGCTATATTATGCATGGAGGATTATGGGGTGCATTATAATAGAGGACTATGGGGGTACATTATAACATATAGAGGAATATGAGAGTGCATTATAATATATGTAGGAATATGGGGGTGCATTACAATGATTGGAGGACTGTGGTGGGAGGAGGAGGACCATATATACCAGGATGGGGGACATACTGTATATACCAGGATAAGGGCCAAATTCCAGGACGTCCGAAAGGGCAGTGTGTTACGGTCCGCGCTGCTGTATTCAAACAAAGATCCACAAAGTGATAGGCAATGGTGTTTATTATCTTACTCGATGTGTTTCGGAGCTGTCCCTGCTCCACTTCCTTTTTCCTCATTCACCCCCTCTGCGCATGGATATGATGCTGCATTATAATAATTGGAGGACTATGGCCCTGCAATATACTGTATGAGGGATATGAGGCTCCATTATACTATATGGAGGGATTTGAGGCTGCATTATAATAATTGGAGGACTATTGGGGCTACCTTATGCATGGAGGACTATGGGGTGCAATATAATAGAGGACTATGGGGGTACATTATAACATATAGAGGAATATGGGGGTGCATTATAATATATGTAAGAATATGGGGGTGCATTATAATGATATGAGGACTATGGTGGCAGGAGGAGGAGGACCATATATACCAAGATGGGGACATATATACCAGAATAAGGGCCATATTCCAGGACATCAGAAAGGACGGTGTGTCACGGTCTGCGCTTCTATATTCAAACAAAGATCCATGACGTGATATGCAATGGTGTTTATTATCTCACTCGACGCGTTTCCGAGCTGTCCCTGCTCCTTCCTCTGGAATACACCATTACACCATTCCAGGACGTGGTCCATATATAGCAGGATGGGCACATATATAGCAGAGTGGAGACCATACATAACAGGAAGGGGAACATTAAAGTGAATGTAAGTTTAAAAATGCATATGTAACTGCTATCATTTTCTAATTAGGCTGTGAGGATGGGGAGGCTGTGAGGCTGGAGGAGGCTGTGAGGCTGGAGGAGGCTGTGAGGATGGAGTAGGCTGTGAGGCTGGAGGAGGCTGTGAGGATGGAGTAGGCTGTGAGGGTGGAGGAGGCAGTGAGGCTGGAGGAGGGTGTGAGGCTGGAGGAGGCAGTGAGGATGGGGAGGGTGTGAGGCTGGAGGAGGCTGTGAGGCTGGAGGAGGCTGTGAGGCTGGGGGAGGCAGTGAGGATGGGGAGGCTGTGAGGGTGGAGGAGGCAGTGAGGGTGGAGGAGGCAGTGAGGCTGGAGGATGCTGTGAGGCTGGAGGATGCTGTGAGGCTGGAGGATGCTGTGAGACTAGAGGATGCAGTAAGGCTGGAGGATGCTGTGAGGCTGGAGGAGGGTGTGAGGCTGGATGAGGCAGTGAGGATGGGGAGGCAGTGAGGCTGGAGGAGGCTGTGAGGTTGGAGGAGGCTGTGAGGATGGAGGAGGCTGTGAGGCTGGAGGAGGCTGTGAGGATAGAGGAGGCTGTGAGGCTGGAGGAGGCTGTGAGGCTGGAGGAGGCTGTGAGGGGGGAGAAGGCTGTGAGGCTGGAGGAGGCAGTGTGGCTGGAGGAGGCTGTGAGGATAGAGGAGGCTGTGAGGCTGAAGGAGGCTGTGAGGCTGGAGGAGGCTGTGAGGCTGGAGGTGGCTGTGAGGCAGTAGGAGGCAGTGAGGCTGGAGGAGGCAGTGAGGCTGGAGGAGGCTGTGAGGCTGGAGGAGGCTGTGAGGCTGGAGGATGCTGTGAGGCTGGGGGATGCTATGAGGCTGGAGGAGGGTGTAAGGCTGGAGGAGGGTGTAAGGCTCGAGGAGGCTGTGAGGATGGGGAGGCTGTGAGGATGGAGGAGGCTGTGAGGCTGGAGGACGCTGTGAGGATAGAGGAGGCTGTGAGGATAGAAGAGGCTGTGAGGCTGGAGGAGGCTGTGAGGCTGAAGGAGGCTGTGAGGCTGGAGGAGGCTGTGAGGATGAGGAGGCTGTGAGGCTGGAGGAGGCAGTGAGGATGGGAGGCTGTGAGGGTGGAGGAGGCAGTGAGTATGGGGAGGCAATGAGGCTGTAGGAGGCAGTGAGGCTGGAGGAGGCTGTGAGGCTGAAGGAGGCTGTGAGGCTGAAGGAGGCTGTGAGGCTGGAGGAGGCTGTGAGCTGGAGGAGGCAGTGAGGATGGGAGGCAATGAGGCTGGAGGAGGCAGTGAGGCTGGAGGAGGCTGTGAGGATGAAGGAGGCTGTGAGGCTGGAGGAGGCTGTGAGGCAGAAGGAGGCTGTGAGGCTGGAGGAGGCTGTGAGACTGGAGGAGGGTGTGAGGCTGGAGGAGGGTGTGAGGCTGGAGGAGGCTGTGAGGCTGGAGGAGTCCGTGAGGATGGGGGGGCTGTGAGGCTGGAGGAGGGTGTGAGGCTGAAGGAGGCTGTGATGCTGGAGGAGGTAGTGAGGATGGGAGGCAGTGAGGCTGGAGGAGGCTGTGAGGATGGAGGAGGCTGTGAGGCTGGATGAGGCTGTGAGGCTGGAGGAGGAAGTGAGGATGAAGGAGGCTGTGAGGCAGGAGGAGGCTGTGAGGCTGAAGGAGGCTGTGAGGCTGAAGGAGGCTGTGAGGCTGGAGGAGGCTGTGAGGGTGGAGGAGGCTGTGAGGATAGAGGAGGCTGTGAGGCTGGAGGAGGCTATGGGGCTGAAGGAGGATGTGAGGCTGGAGGAGGCTGTAAGGGTGGAGGAGGCAGTGAGGATGGGGAGTCAGTGAGGGTGGAGGAGGCAGTGAGGCTGGAGGAGGCTGTGAGGCTGGAGGAGGTTGTGAGGCTGGAGGAGGCAGTGAGGCAGGAGGAGGCTGTGAGGCAGGAGGAGGCTGTGAGGCTGGAGGAGGCAGTGAGGGTGGAGGAGGCTGTGAGGCTAAAGGAGGCAGTGAGGCTGGAGGAGGCAGTGAGGCTGGAGGAGGCTGTGAGGCTGGAGGAGGCAGTGAGGCTGGAGGAGGCTGTGAGGCTGGAGGAGGCAGTGAGGCTGGAGGAGGCTGTGAGGGTGGAGAAGGCAGTGAGGGTGGAGGAGGCAGTGAGGCTGAAGGAGGCAGTGAGGCTGGAGGAGGCAGTGAGGCTGGAGCAGGCTGTGAGAGTGGAAGAGGCTGTGAGGGTGGAGGACGCAGTGAGGCTGAAGGAGGCTGTGAGGGTGGAGGAGGCTGTTAGGCTGGAGGAGGCAGTGAGGCTGGAGGAGGCAGTTAAATGCTTATACTTACCCTCCGGTGACCGCTCGCTGCTGGGAGTAGTATCAGCCATTGTGCTGATAGGACCTTGCATGATGTCATAATGACAGCGTTCGGCGGTGTGATTGGGGCACTCGCGGTCATGTGACATATCACATGGCTGCAAGGGGGCCAATCACAGCGCAGAACGCTGATGTCATTCTGACATCATGGAAGGTGCTATCAGCACAATGCCTGGTTTCTTCGGTCCGGGCGCCGCAGTGATGGAAAGTCGCGGTGAGCGGCGGGGGAGCAGGAAGATGTGGTGGGTGAGCGGCGGCCTGTGGGTGGAGCGGCCAGTGTTTGGGGTGTGATGGTTTGTGGTCTCCAGCGGTAGTTTGTTTGCGCTTCCGGCCAGTGACAGCGGCTCGCGATAGCGCATGCGCGCCATCGCTCGGAGAGCGTGATAGCACCACAGTGGCCGGAAGCGCAAAACTGCAGATTATGTATATAGATGCTGTCCATTTCCTTGTTATCCTCCTTGAGATGGTTCTACTTCTTCATTGGAGTCCAGCTGTGTTTAATTAAACTGATAGGACTTGATTTGAAAAGGCACACACCTGTCTATTTAAGGCTGGTTTCACACTGCAATTTTTTTCCCTAATCAGGTTTCATCCGGTTTGTATGCCAAAACCAGGAGTGACTCCAAAACCCAGAACAGGTGTCAATCTTTCAATTATAGTTTTTCTATGCAAGTTCCTCTCCGGGTTTTGTCTCACAAACCGGATGGAACCTGATCAGGGAAAAAACTGCAGTGTGAAACCAGCCTAAGACTTCACAGCTCACACTGCATGTTAGACCAAATGAGAATCATGAAGTCAAAGGAACTGCCCAAGGAGCTCAGAGAGAGAGAATTGTGGCAAGGTCCAGATTTGGTCAATGTTACAAAAGAATTTCTGCAGTAATCACGGTTCCTAAGAGCACAGTGGCCTTCATAATCCTTAAATGGCAGATGTTCGGGACCACCAGAAATTTTCCTAGACCTGGTCATCCAGCCAAACTGAGCAATCGTGGGAGAAGAGCCTTGGTGAGAAAGGTAAAGAAGAACCCCAAGATCACTGTGTCTGGGCTCTAGAGATGCAGTAGGGAGGGAGATGGGAGAAAGTTCCACAAAGTTAACTATCACTGCAGCCCTCCACCAGTCAGGCCTTTATGGCAGAGTGGCCTGATGGAAGCCTCTCCTCAGTGCAAAACATGTGAAAGCCCATATAGAGTTTGCAAAAAAAACTTCCAGACCATGGGAAATAAGATTATCTGGTCTGATGAGATAAAGATAGAACTTTTTGATGTTAATTCTACGCGCTATGACTGGAGAAAACCAGGCACTGCTCATCACCTGCCCAATACAATCCCAACAGTGACACATTGTGGTGGCAGCATCATGCTATAGGGGGGGTTCACTAGCAGGGAAAGGACAACTGGTTTCAATTGAAGGAAACAGGAATGCGGCCAAGTACAGAGATATCCTAGATGAAAAACCTTATCCAGAGTGCTCTGGACCTCGGACACCTTCCAACAAGACAATGACCCTAAGCACACAGCTAAAATAACAAAGGAGTGACTTCAGAATAACTCTGTGACCATTCTTGACTGGCCCAGACAAAGCCCTGACCTAAACTCAATTATGAATCTCTGGAGAGACCTGAAAATGGATGTCCACCAATGTTCACCATTCAACCTGACAGAACTGAGAGGATCTGCAAGGAAGGATGGCAGAGGATCCCCAAATCCTGGTGTGAAAAACTTGTTGCATCATTCCCAAGAAGACTCATGGCTGTACTAGCTCAAAAGGGTGCTTCTACTCAAATCTAAACAAAGGGTCTGAATACTTATGCCCATGTGATATTTCAGTTTTTCATTTTTAATAAATTTGCACATATCTACATTTCTGTTTTTTTCAGCCAAGATGGGGTACATTAATGAGAAAAAATAAACTTTTTTGAATTTACCAAATGGCTGCAATGAAATGAGTGAAAAATTTAAAGGGGTCTGAATACTTTCTGTACCCACTTTATTTCCAGTCCTGCGCATTGTGCGTGAGTATTGGGTGTACTGTCTGGCTTCAGATTACGCAATGCGCATGATCTGGAGCCAGCAAGTACATTAGAAAATTGGTGACATGTTCAATACTTATTTCACCCGCTGTATTAGTCTGTATAAAGCTTGGAGGACTACATCACAATTTCAAGGCCCTGATTCATACAGCAATAAATAATTGCCAGTTCAGTATTCTGACATAAAACTGTTTGAAATTACCGTATGTCATATTTATATTGAGTGCAAAGGTGCATCTTCTGATGTCGTATTCAGCTCCACTAAATATTTTTAAAATTGAGTGGAGCTTTGGCAGGACAGGAAGTGGCCAATCACTGCTGACGAGTTCATTGTAACTTATGCCACTAAACTGATGTAATTTACAAAAGGATTTTTGGTGCATCTTACTCCTGCACATACCGTAATTCATCAAAACTAGTGTGTAAAATGACAGTCTTGATGAATCGGTGCCAAATAGTCATATTCATTAGATATGAGCAAATATTGATTTGCACTACCCTGGTCTTGTGCCCATTTCAGTACTGTGTGGCAGCCACACTAAGGCAACACAAATGTCCTCAGTTGTCACTTAAATGCCAGCATCTTTGGTGCTCTTGAAATTAATACTTGACCGGAGCATGTAGTCTCACAAGAAAAACCTCTAGTCATGGCTGAACCAGACCCTACAAGTATATTCTACCTACTGTGTCCTCCCTAAGTCCTTAAATTGTAAGCTTTCGAGCAGGGCCCTCACCCCTCCTGTAAGTGGTGAACTACCGTATGTAATATTTTGTATGGTCGTTATTGTCTGTGCATTGCCCCCCCCCGCTCAGTTGTAAAGTTCTGTGAAATATTTTGGTGCTATATATGGTAAATAAAAAATAATATTATTAGTATTATTATTACTACTTCCCAGTAACATTTTATCTGTTTGAGGCAGACGTTAGCAGGCCAACGGAAGAAGCATAGAAAAAGGATGCCAGTAGACTGTAAAGACCATTGTTTAAGTTTTATCCTAATATAGATATACTAGCTGTGAGCCCGATGCAAATGCATCGGGATTCTAGAACGTGCATTAATGTGATTATAGTAGTTATAGCTACTTTTTGAGGGAGTCCAATACTTTTTTTGGGGGGTCCAATACTTTTTGGGGGGGGTGCAATACTTATTGGGGCGCGTTCAATGCTTTTTGGGGTGCGTTCAATACTTATTGGGGCGCGTTCAATGCTTTTTGGGGCGCGTTCAATGCTTTTTGGGGCGTGTTCAATACTTTTTGGGGGGCGTTCAATACTTATTGGGGTGTGTTCAATACTTTTTGGGGCGCGTTCAATACTTATTGGGGCGCGTTCAATACTTATTGGGGTGCGTTCAATACTTTTTTGGGCGCGTTCAATACTTATTGGGGTGTGTTCAATACTTATTGGGACGCGTTCAATACTTTTTGTGGCGCGTTCAATACTTTTTGGGGCGCGTTCAATACTTATTGGGGTGCGTTCAATACTTTTTGGGGCGCGTTCAATACTTATTGGGGCGCGTTCAATACTTATTGGGGTGTGTTCAATACTTATTGGGACGCGTTCAATACTTTTTGTGGCGCGTTCAATACTTTTTGGGGCGCGTTCAATACTTATTGGGGTGCGTTCAATACTTTTTGGGGCGCGTTCAATACTTATTGGGGTGTGTTCAATACTTATTGGGTGTGTGTTCAATACTTTTTGGGGCGCGTTCAATACTTTTTGAGGCGCGTTCAATACTTATTGGGGTGCGTTCAATACTTTTTGGGGCGCGTTCAATACTTTTTGGGGCGCGTTCAATACTTATTGGGGTGCGTTCAATACTTTTTGGGGCGCGTTCAATACTTATTGGGGTGTGTTCAATACTTTTTGGGGTGTGTTCAATACTTATTGGGACGCGTTCAATACTTTTTGGGGCGCGTTCAATACTTATTGTGGTGCGTTCAATACTTATTGGGGTGTGTTCAATACTTTTTGGGGCGCGTTCAATACTTTTTGGGGCGCGTTCAATACTTATTGGGGTGCGTTCAATACTTTTTGGGGCGCGTTCAATACTTATTGGGGTGTGTTCTATACTTGGAGTGCTTTGCTGGGCTAAACCTGAATGGTGCACAGGGGGTTAATCACATGTCAGGTCTGTGTGTGAGTGAAGATGTGCTGATTGACTCACTGGGTTGCAGCTGGGAGTGAGTAGGCTGGATAGGAACCTGCCAGGTGTCTGAGTGAGGAGAGGACGATTCAGAAGTTCAGAGCACTGCCATGTGAAGAGGTGCTGGAAGTGATCCGTCCTCAGTGGGTAAGTGATGGGAGCCTACCAGCTGATGTGTGCATGGCAGCCAGTGTCCAAGGGCCAGGCGGTCACAGCTGACTTTGGGACATTGAGGGGGGGGGCTGTGCGGCCATTGAGGGGGGAGGGGGGGGTCTGTGCGGCCATTGAGGGGGGGGGGTATGTGCGGCCATTGAGGGGGGGGGTCTGTGCGGCCATTGAGGAGGGGGGGGTCTGTGCGGCCATTGAGGGGGGGGGGGTCTGTGCGGCCATTGAGGGGGGGGGGTCTGTGCGGCCATTGAGGGGGGGGGGGGTCTGTGCGGCCATTGAGGGGGGGGGTCTGTGCGGCCATTGGGGGGGGGGTGTCTGTGCGGCCATTGAGGGGGGGGGTCTGTGCGGCCATTGGGGGGGGGGGTCTGTGCGGCCATTGAGGGGGGGGGGGGGGGTCTGTGCGGCCATTGGGGGGGGGGTGTCTGTGCGGCCATTGAGGGGGGGGTCTGTGCGGCCATTGGGGGGGGGTGTCTGTGCGGCCATTGGGGGGGGTCTGTGCGGCCATTGAGGGGGGGGGTCTGTGCGGCCATTGAGGGGGGGGGTCTGTGCGGCCATTGAGGGGGGGGGTCTGTGCGGCCATTGAGGGGGGGTCTGTGCGGGTAGTAGTAGTAGTAGTAGTAGGATGATGATGATGATGATGATGATGGTGATGGTGATGATGATGATGATGATGATGATGATGACGACGACCCCCCCTTAGAAGGTATAGGGAGATATACTGTGGGAGCGACTCGCGAGGCTCGGCCACAAAGCTAGCGATTTCCCGCTGAGGCTAGCGAGTCGCTACCTGACCAGGAAATCGCTAGCTTTGTGGCCGAGCCTCTGGTTCTATTTTCGGCCAGCGACTCGCAATGGCCGCTTCGCGGCCATTCCTCGCACAAACCTAGCGACTCGCAATGGCCTCGCGGCCATTGCTCGCGCAGCTAACGACTCGCATTGGCCACTACGCGGCCAATGCTTCGCCGTGGTGACGTCAGAGTGTGACATATCCACGACGTGCCGGGGTCCGACACAAAACGTGCTACGGCAATTATATAGTAGATGTTTGTGTCTAGATATTGTCATGTCTAGATACTTGTAAGGTGCCTCTAATGTTCTTTTAGTTTCCTATCAATATATCCAAGTCCAATTTTTTGTCTGATGGTCACAATAAGTAGACTTGCTTTCCAGCCCTTCATACAAAGGATCTAGCAGGTAGGACTGAGCTACTGGTATGTGTGGCCTCTGATCCTAGACACTAGGGATGAAATAAACCCCCCTTGTTAAAGTTCAGGTTCTGGGGGTTCTGCCGGACTTTTCATAAAGTTCTGCTCTCGACCCAAACTTATTCCAAACCTCATTGGAAGTCACTGATTGGGCAGATCTGCTCTCTGCCCACATACAGCCAGCCATAAGCAAAACACTGTCGGAGGAGGGAGGGCGGAGTTTTGTCATTATTTTCTTTTTTTTGCACACACTACATCCGATAACTCAGCTTTTACCCCCAGTGCGAGCCATTCAAACACTGCACCAAGTGTACCCAAGCACAGTGATAGCCACACCAGTGGTTTGCGAATGTACAGCACCTCAACTCCGAACATGAACGCTGAAAATATTTTTAAAGTCTGTGTTTGGTAGGAACACCGAACCTAAAAGTCTAGTTTGCTCATCCCTAGTAGACACATATCAAGTACAGTATAGCAACGTCTAGACCCAGAAGCATTTTTTTAAAGAATTATTACATTTTGTGTGATCTGACAGATAAATGTTTGTATTTAATTGCAGAACAGTTCTTTTTATTGTATCAACGTAATATCTTACATTTATGGTAGAAACCTTTTACCGTGATTTCTTTTTTCCCTTTGAAATTCTTTTTTACCTAATGTTCCAACATTACTTTGAATAATTCATGTACTTGGAAATAAGCTCAACAGCACCCTATAGAGAACATTTAGGAGGATGTTCATTATATTGTCATTTCATGGTAAAAACAGACAATTAGGAATACGTTTTATTTCTCAGTCAGATGGTCAAACTGTGAATCATGTTTCTGAAATGATACGATTACATTACACCAATTTTACAATATGCTAACCTTTAAAGCAACACTCTAGCATTTTTCATTTTTTGTCAGCGCTGGAGCCGCGCTTTAAACGTACACCCCCTATTATATATTCACCTTCTGTCGGCTTCACCTTTTTATAGACACCGTTCCGACGCCAACTTGAGATTGTAAATTCTAATAAGTCAGAAGTTGTGTCTTAAGGTACCTTTACACGCCGCTACAGAAGGTTGGAAACAACCGGGTGTCTCACGTGCACAAGCACGTTCGAACGGTTGCAAACGGTACCCGATACCGCCTTTACACGCCGCTACAAGGTACTCTACAGAAGGTTTAATCTATCTCTGGATGCACCGCCGGGTGCTCAAGTTACCTTCTGTTGAGCACCTTACCTCATTTACACGCCGCTACATTAGGTAATATGAGAGGACCTGGGGCAGCAGGGACAACACATAGGCGTGCCAGAATTGTGGATTACGAGACGCTCGTACGATGATTGGACAATGCAATAGCATCATGATTGGCCAGCCAGCGCAGGAAGGCTGGCTAATACATGATGCTATTGCAATTGTGTAGTGTAACTGGTCAGCTCCTTAAATATGCCGCCCTATGCAGCGACAACCAATCGTAACGCAGGAGCTTCCACCAATGATCGCTGAAGGGGGGCGTTTTCCCGGAGGCTGTGTCACGCCCCAGAGAGTTAACTAGGTGGTGAAAAAACCTTTACCTTACCTTATTTAGACGCCACTACCATCGGGTTGAAATCAACCTGTTTTAGAGCACTGCTCTGAAACAGGTGCCGAAAGTGACTGAAACAGGTGCCGAAAGTGACGGGTGGCAACAAGCTAGTTTACATGCCGCTACCTCGGGTTGATTTGACGGTGCAAGATACAATTGTCTCCGACACCCAGTTGTTTTCAACCTTCTGTAGCGGCGTGTAAAGGTACCTTTACGTTCCCAATACATCTCAATGAGAGCCAGAACGAGGTCAGAGCGAGGGTCTGATAGAGATACATTGAGTTGTTACCTCCAACACGCTCCATGAAACACTGGAGCTACCGACAGGTCACTAATCTCTGGAGACTGACCAGAGCAGCGATGACAGAAGATGAGGTTGCAGTAGAGGAAGTATACGGCTGGAAACACACTATCCTACTTACATGCGAGTCTCTCGAACGAGACACGGATCAGTGACCCTGAACGGTCTCTCCCTCTCTGGACAGGATTGTGATGCTTCACAAAAACATAAGCAGTTGACATTCCCGTCCAGAGAGGGAGAAGCCGTTCAGGGTCACTGATCCGAGTCTCATCTGAGAGACTTGCATGTAAGTAGGATATTGTGTTTCCACCCTAAGGCCGAAAACACACTGTCCATGTGATATACGAGTCCCTCGGAGGAATGTCAGATCATTAACCCTGAACGACCTCTCCCTGTCAGGACGGGAGTGTGGAGTTGATGACAGGGAGAGGTCGTTCAGGGTTAATGATCCGACTCTCGTCCGAATGACTCGTATATCACACGGTGTAATACATGTTGTCCTTATAGGAGCGCTGGAGCACAAAAGAGGTCCGGTTCTCTAAGATTAAAAGGCTTTATTTGGCAACCACAACATGTTTCAACGACGGTATGTCGTCTTCCTTAGGTAGATTTCTGAATGCACCTGAGGAAGACGACATACCGTCGTTGAAACATGTTGTGGTTGCCAAATAAAGCCTTTTAATCTTAGAGAACCGGACCCCTTATGTGCTCCAGCGCTCCTATAAGGACAACATATATTACACTGAATTGATTCCCACTTGCTGTGGGTTGTATTGGAGCTGCGGAGCTGATTGGTAATATGATTACAGGAGCCAGGAAGAAGTGAAGGACCTGCCGTGACGCCACGGTCACACGACTGTTCGCACCACGTGATTGAGGAGATGCAGAAGTGGACCCGGAGGGTGAAACAGAGTGGAGCTGGAGAGTGTCCACTCTGGTTGTGTGGAGACAGCACAACCAGATTAGGTGAGAGTCCATCTATATACCCCCACCCTAGTGGTCTTGTAAAATATCTATCAGGTTTTTCCCAGGGAGCGCTTGATCTGTTTTTTCTTTTTTCTATCGTATATCACACGGACAGTGTGTTTCCACCCTAAGACATGGGACAGGGGACTTTCATTTAAAGCACCACATCAGTGATACATTAGAAAAAGACTGGAGTGTTACATTAATATTATAAACATGAGACAAAATTTCCAAATTGCTTCTTCTTTATTGATGTTTATTATTGTGCAAGACTACTTACCAGAAAATATGCAGCATTGCATTACAAAGAACTTCCCACTGTGATCTCAGTCTGCATACCAAAAACACTTTTATTTTATAAACCTAAATAAATTGAGAAAGAGCCATATTATTAATGCTAAAATTACATGAAAATCCACAAATACAAATCATTACTACTGAGAAGGTTTCAAACAAATAATTCTCACAACTGCTAAAAAAAATACGGTAGTTGAATTTTATTGTTCTACTGTATCTAAAATTAAAAAAAAAATGTATTTTACTTAAGATATCCTACTCATTTTTGTTTAGAATTCCTATTCAAATGAAAAAGAAATCCATGGCACTGAAATTGTAATAAATGACTTGTTATTTGTAATCTATTGGCATGTGGGCACAATTATTTTATGCAAAAAATGGAAACATTCCTGTCCCCATTGCTGAAATAATTTGTTTTATGATTTTTTAGGAAATAATGCTTAACATTTAATGACTAAGGGTCCTTTCACATCAGTGTTTTTCGCTGATCGCGTCAGTTGCAGTGAAAAAACAGCAACTGCCGCGATTACCGCATAACGACCGCGATTGCGGCACACTTGCGGCAAGCCCCATACAATGTCTATGAGACTTGCGGTAAGTGAGTGGCAGGTGCGGCGAGTGCGGTTTTGGCACTTGCCGCAGGTGCGGCCGCTAAAAAAACGCGGTATGCCGCGTTTTTTTCACGACCGCACCTGCTGCAAGTGCCGAAACCGCACTTGCCGCACCTGCCGCAAGCCCCATAGACATTGTATGGGGCTTGCCGCAAATGAACCGCAAGTGCGTCCATTATGCAGTAATCGCAGCAGTTGCGGTTTTTTTAACCGCAACTGCCGCGATCAGCGTAAAACGCTGATGTGAAAGCAGCTTAATAATTGCTTATTGCGTTTGGATAGCCCCAGATTTTTTTTTTTTTGCCATATGAGCTTGGCATTCATTCTTTGCAATAGTTATTAAGGAAATCTGTCACCATGCCTTTGCATCCCAATCTTACAGCTACTTAACATTTGCCTGATTCTAGTCATTTACTTGGCTTCTTGCTGTTAGTTTTCATAAAATCACTGTATTATCTTCTGCAGCTCTGCTAGTCTTCTCAATGAGTTCCATCTAACCAGACCTGTGCCATTGGTTGACAACTTTTAGCCTATATTATGTAAAAAAAAAACAGCCTACACAGTGTAGAAATGAAGGCAGTAAATGGTGGGCAGAGGACAGCTGACACTTGTACAGACTACATAGCAGGATCTCATCATTGAGAGAACATGCAGAGCTGCAGCAGATCAAATTTCAGCAATAAGCCCAATACATTCCCTCATCTTGTCCTTTTACCTTTTTCCTAATTTACACACCATCGGTTAGCAATACGAAACATATGGATACTGTTATAGAATAACCATTTTCTACTACTATAGAATTTTTCTTGGGGCTTCTTAGATGCAGAAGCTTTTGTGAAATTTGACTTGTTACTATGGCCCTTAAACCTTTGAATAACTCATACAAGCTCCATGTATGAGTCCAGATAATGTCTGTCCCTTTAAGTATCCCTGGACCGTGAGTAGTTTCTGTACGCTACAGCTCACTTCTTGAATTCCTTCCCATGAATATTAGTGAGCATTAAGAAAAATATCCAATTATCAGGGATCCCTCATTACAATGTCTAATCTAATGGTATTTGTAATTATTTTATTTTGACGGGGCTGAGATGTGAATTCGGTGTCCTATTGGCCAGTTCCCAGTCACATGGTCAACAGGAGGAGCTGCATCCAGGCTTGTTCTGGCCTGTCTGGAAAACCCCTCCCTCAGTCCTTGCCAGGCCTCCAGAGAGAAGAGAGCACACGTGGAGGCTGTTTCTACTACAGGATTTCCTGCAGGCCAAAGAGCCTTGGATCCCTCTCTAATCTGTACAGACATCATGCTAAAGTCTTTCTGGCTGGATACACTGCAACGTCCTACACTCACCTAAAAGTATTTTGCCCGTGCTGCAAGTAACTGTGGTGAGATAATCCCGGAGGACAGGTCTGTAAGATTTCATTACTGCATCTACTGTCCTCTACAGGAAGACTCTGACCTGTGCTCTTAAAGCACCAGACCCCAATTCCATCTCAACATCCAAATGTAAAGTGTATTTGCCATAGACAATCCACGCAAGACTGTTTATTATTTACTCCAAGTTATATCTCCCCGTTTTGCTGAAGTAAAGCAGCTGTTATCCCCAAGTCTGTGTTCATTCTATCGGCTGTCAACGCTGTGTGGGGGTGGATAGCAGGGAATGGGATAGCCCCCATTAGCAGGGCTATTACACCTGCATCAAAAGTACTATACTGTCCAAAATTAGAAGGTCAATAACTGTTATGATAAAGGTTCACTGCTCCTAATGACAGGGACACTTCTTAGGCTATATTCACATGGTCAGTTTTTGGTCAGTTTTTCACATCAGTTTTTTTATACCCAAAACTAGGATTCGATAAAAAATACAGAAGTGGTGACGTCTTTCTATTATACCTTTCTTCTTATTGCTCCTCTCCTGGGTTTGGCTTGTAAATACTTATGTAAAAACTGACCAAATACTCAATGTGTGAGTGGCCTAATGGAAAGACGTCACCAATTCTGTATTTTTCATTCACTCCTGGTTTTGATTTGCATAAACCTGACATGAAAAACTGACCTAAAACTGAACATGTGAACACAGCCTTAGTAATATTGTGGCTGCCACTGTGAAATCACCTTTGATCTTCTATCTCTGTTGAAGAAAGCTAAGATATTATGTACACTATAAGCACTGCCTGCAGTCTCAACCAAATGTAGGCAGCCAATGTCGGTGTAATACTGTAAAAAAAACATTCAATGCAAAGGTGAATTTTTTTTGTATATAAAGATGTTTGATGCATTAGGTAAATTTGCAATTTACAGTATTATAACAAACAATATACTTTACAAAATACATGAGCACATATAGCAATGCAAATTACATACTACCGTATTTAATATATGCTTTATTTCTGTACTTTTTTAGGATCTAAATTAAGACCTTAACCTTAATAGGAAGCCTGTCCATTAGCAAGTAGGAAGGGCAGGGGTGCATATGCAATACACAATATAGGCTGTATACAGCTGTTCTTTTAGGAAGCAGATGGAAAATTAAAATACAATAATTGAAATCAAGCATTTGCATGGTAATCTTGACTCAGCCTATGCTTCTGAAATAGATCTACAATTACTTCCAGCATCTGTGTTATATACAAATTGTGTTACTTTTGTAATGACTTCACAGTGACATTTGTTGGTGGGTTTGGGTTTTAAGAAAACAAATTAACAATGTTGGCAATCTTTGTTAATCTTTTCCAGTGGCAAGGGAAGAGGAACAGGAATATGAGCAATACAAGCAATCTATAAGCCTTGGACATATAAACCTTACTCCGAGCCGACTAGGTGAGTTAAAATGCTAAAGCGGTCGTCTTAAAATGTAAAATAATGTAATGGAAATTCATAATGCAGCAATGAAATATGACTCTGGAATATGTCCTTTAACCTTAGAAAATATCATTTAAAGTCATGGATTTTATTTTTTTTTATAGTTTATTAGCTGAGAACCTGCAATGCAAATGTCAGAGAAAGCTGGTTTCTCTTTAGTTAACAAACTAGCTGGTACAATAAAGACCTATTTTACACATTATATAGTAAAACATCTCAAATTAATCCCCCTTCCCCCATAGACTTAGGAGATTTGTCTCTGTGGGTCACATTGCATTGGTGTATCACATGGACACCCCATTGATTAAAGGGAGAGTTGTCCTGTGACTAATTTTGGTGCTGCAAAGAGAACTGAACACTTGAGAAAACTCGGGCAAGTCCGTGTTTGGGGCCTGTGCCCCAACACTAGGTGCTCGATACGGACCCTGAACGTTACAGTTCGGGTTCACCTATTCCTATTGAACAGCTCTCAGACATTTCATACAGATGTGGGAGAATGTAGCCTTTTCAAATTAATGTACTTTGGAGACGAACATAGGTCCATCAAGTTTGACCATGGAATATAATCCCTCAATAATCATAATTCGCAAAGATATTTTCCATAATGATACTATTGTCGTCAATTGTGTGACTGCTGAGCATTGAGCTCTATTTGCTGTCAGGTTTTACTACTGAATTGCATATAAGCGTGATGGGCTTCATTGTTGTGTGTTCCCATTAATGTATAAATTGTGTTCTCTCTAGTGACATCTTTGAGAATTATATGGTTTTTGGATATTGGGACTTCTATAGTCTCTATTTGCCCAATATAGCAATAGCTTGATTTGCAAAAATCTAGAATACCATTACATTATGGATAACTTAAGACACTCCTTATCTATGAATGCTTACTGTTTACAGGTTTGGGACCTATATATAGACAACTGTCTATGGAAAACACTCCTTAACTATGAAAGCTTCAAATGAACCCAACCTTTAAACAATAAGCATTCGTAGATAAGTATATTCTACGTTATTACTGACATAATGGTATTATAGAGTTTTACTGAAGTAGGACATAATACTATAAAGAAAAAAACTCACCGAAATTTAGCCAGGTAAAATATCCATTGCATCAAGCAGAGGGCTGCCAGCTCCACTGGTAGGCAACACAAGTGTAAGAACACCGGTGCTCAATCCCCTGCAACCCAAGCATGGGGGCGGCTGTGGCGCCTACGTCCAGCCATGCTAACAAGGAGGAGACTGGTGGCATTCATGGACACAAGGTTACCAACAGGACGTCAGCCACACAGGTCTAAGTGAAGCAAAGTGTCAGAGCTCAGCCTGTTGGTCACGCCCAACTATTAGATTTGGCGGGCTGCACCGCACCTTGTATATGCATCACAAATGACCGACGCCCCCAGAGGGCTCAGCCACATACTGCAAAAGATAAAAAGGTACAATAAACACTAAAGATAAAGATGTGAGATGTTAGTGGATATTTGGCCAAATCCGCAAGCTCGTAACCCACGTCAAGGGCCCTCACGCTTACGAGTCCTAACCATATGCCTGACCATCTGTTTGTTTGGTGGGCAAGCAACTAAACATTGAAAAAAATCACCGAAGTAGGACATAATACTATAAAGAAAAAAACTCACCGAAATTTACCCAGGTAAAATATCCGTTGCACCTAGCAGAGGGCTGCCAGCTCACATCTTTATCTTTAATGTTTATTGCACCTTTTTGTCTTTTGCAGTATGTGGCTGTGCCCTCTGGGGGGCGTCGGTCATTTGTGATGCATATACAATGTGCGGTGCAGCCCGTCTGACCTAATAGTTGGGTGTGACCAACAGGCCGAGCTCTGACACTTTGCTTCACTTAGACCTGTGTGGCTGACGTCCTGTTGGTAACCTTGTGTCCATGAATGCCACCAGTCTCCTCCTTGTTAGCATGGCTGGATGCAGGCGCCACAGCCGCCCCCCATGCTTAGGTTGCAGGGGATTGAGCACCGGTGTTCTTACACTTGTGTTGCCTACCAGTGGAGCTGGTAGCCGTCTGTTAGGTGCAACGAATATTTTACCTGGCTACATTTCGGTGAGTTTTTTTTTTTTTTATTATTATAGAGTTTTGCAAATCAAGCTAATAATACTATTTTAGTCAAAATACAGGCTATAGATGTCACCAATATTTGGGAACCATATAGTTGTCAAATATATCACTAGAGAGATCACAACTTGTACATCAATGGGAACACACAAGAATGAATCCCATTTTGTATGCAATTCCATAGTAAAAATTGACTGCAAATGGAGCTTAATACTCAGCAGTGACACAATTTAAATGAATAGTATCATTCTAGAAAATATATTGGTAAGTTATGATTGGGAAGGAATGTATGCATATACACCTAATGGCCAATAGGTAAAACCAGGTTGCTGGTATTCTCAGCGTGTGAGGCCTATAGTTTTTGGGCCATCCATGCTACAGAATTGCAGCCTGCAGAATTCATTAGAAGTGCCAATACTTGGAGCTTCAACTGGCTCTTCCCTATGCCGTAGTGGAGAAGGGGTTAATGAGAAATGAGTATTAACAGCTGTTACTAAGCCTCAGATTTATATTGTCAGGCGTTTCAGATCCGCCCATTACCCATCCAGGGAATGAATAGTTCAGAAACACAGACAAAAATCCTTTATTTGCCATAAAACACACAGACAACCTATCATACTGATTCCACTGCACCAGGGTATGTAATGAATATGCAAATTTCTGGGACGGCTTCGGGCTGCTATTAGTGTGTAACATAGGGGACCAAATAACTATGGGCCTCATCATGCTCAGAATTCCAGCCCCAGCTGGCTGGTGTTACCTTGGCTGTGTGCAGCACACAGTCACCACATGGACACATGGTACGTGTGAAAACAGATGTGTGACAATTCCTATAGATTTTAATGTACATGCTTGTGTCTGTGTCTCCAATATGTGTAAAAATGGATGCCAAACATACCTTAAACATGGATGTGTGACAATGACCTTAGGGATGTGTCTAGGGCAGGGTGGGGAACTCCAGTCCTCGAGGGCCGCAAACAGTTCAGGTTTTCACGATTTCCTTAGTATTGCACAGGGATTGGAATCATCACCAGTGCAAGTGATTATGTTATCACCTGTGCAATACTAAGGAAATCCTGAAAACCTGCACTGTTTGCGGCCCTCGAGGACTGGAGTTCCCCACCCCTGGTCTAGGGAGAAGTTTGACTACTTATGATCATGAAGATCAGAACTGTGATTTTGCTGACTTATTCTGTGCTGTGATTTTTTAGGAGGACATACATCCGAATTACAAGCTCGACAGCAGCAGCAACAGATACAGTCTCAATCCAAGTATCAAAAAATGGTTTGCATCTTTTTCTTACTATAATTATCAGTCCTGCAGACATTATTTGTGCATTTTCTTAAAGGGAACCTTTCCTGAGTCACTGAGCAGTGACTGAAGCTGTGCCAGCAGTGTCATTATGACTGAAAGCTGGAGGCTGCTGGGAGGAATAAAGTTCATTTCATCCTGGTAGCGGGGCTTACAGTACAGCGACTTCATAACTATAGAAAGCTCTTAACCTGCAGGTGAACTCCACATTTGCAGGTTTTGACATGACAGGTTCCCTTTAAATCAGAAAGATATTACCATACATAAACCATACTTACCAACATTATAGTTCCCAAACAAGGGCCACTTTAAGCCTTTTATAATTTCTATATGTAGCATTTGTGTCAAACCTTTTGTACAAATTGCATGATGCAAAGGCAACATTTATCAATATTTTACAACATTTAATAACATTTTTAGTACTTATGCTGAAACTAAAACAAATGACAAGAAAAGGAATGAGGTCAACCTTTTTACTTGATGTAATTTATTATTGAATTTGTATATAGAAGTTTCATATTCTAGACAGATGATAGCTGCTTGTGAAACAAGTTCATTGATATTGCAGCAATTTTAAACAGGCATAAAAAGTCATAATTCTATAACATGCAATATTTGTCAAATTAACCTCCAGCTTTATTTTAGCAATAGGAAGTGTTCAAAATTAACATCATAAATGTTATAATTTGCGCATAAACTTGTGAAAAGTTGCTTAAAAAGTTACACAAGGAAAAATATGATTTATTAAATAGCATAAAACATTGATAAGCTTTTCTTAGGAATTTGCAATAATTAAAAGAAGCAATTAGCATGATAATATTGTGGCAAACACAATATCCCCCTATTTGAACACTATGAGGACAACCCGTTCTGATTCCACAGGTCTCCCTTAGGTAAAATAAAAGAGCTTGTTCTCTCCCCCTGTGCTAGTGCCGTTAGTAACCGCAGTTCCATGGCTCACGTGACATTGTGAAGTCACTTGAGCCCCACATCCCATCACTGCTGGCTTCTCTTCCTGCCTTTGGATTAAATGAGCTATCAATGAGAAGTTGGCAGCAACTGCAGCATCACTCATATTAATTGCTCATTTGGTCCAAAGACAAGGAGACAGAAGTAGGAAGTAATTGGATGTGGGTCTCATGTGAAGTCACAATGTCACATAAGCCATGAAACTGCACTTATTGACACCACTTAAAGGGCACCAGCATGGAAGGTGAGTACAGGGTCTTTTATTTTACCTGGAGGAGACATAGAATCAGAAGTGGTTGTCCTAATAGTGGACAACCCCTTTAATTATTGGATTGTATGCTAAATACACAAGTGATACAGGGCTCAAAATATACTTCAATTAATTAACCCAGAGTTGGTATGTATGCTTTATGTACTGTGATAACTTCTTACAGTGCTGTGACATTTTATAATTATTATAAAATCAATTGAAAATCTTGATATATGATGGTTGCAGTTACAAACCTAAAGCAAGTTATATATTGCAAATGCTGTATGCTGAGTGAGGATACTGCTCCCATACATAGCTCACCGGTAAAACTAGAATGACCAGTTGCTTCTAGGCTTATTAATTCTTAGCCAGCAATGAGCTACCAAATGAGAGCAAGAAATGGTAACACAGTAATAAAAATCTACTTTTTACACCAGATCATATGCGTGGGAAGGTCAATTAATCCCCTAATGACATGAGATGCAATAGTAAGTAACAAGGTGCTAGTTTAGGAAGTGGGATCAGGCATTAAGGCCATTCTATACTCTTGAGATACCTGCTATGATACTCAGCCAGCATCTTACTGTAACATTTAGAGTATTTCCTACTCACCTGTCCCTTTGTGCATGGATAGAATCCATCCAGAAATTTGAAAGCACAACAAAGTGTCCAGCACGGATAGGTAAAACTCCAACTTTTATTTCAACTTCCGTAAAAACACAGGAAGCGAGACAGTACAAATACAAAATGTAGTCGCATAACCCGGGCACTGGTTTACATGTTTTGCGGCATCAGAATCTCTTACTTATAACCTGGAGCTGGGCTAAGACTGTAGGATTTTTAAATCTCTAGGGGTAAAAGAAAAAGATCCAAAGCGGAAATCTAAGTGTGTTTGAGTTCTATGGGATCAAAAAAATCAGTAGACCAAAAAGAGGCATAACCTACCCAGTAGGAAGGTCAATTGGATTCTCATGATGGAAACCTCCCACCCGGCCGGTCTAAATAAACATACTGATCTTGTTTTACCAATGTTTGCATTGTCAGCTTTGAATAGTATTTTTCAATAGTTTTAATAGGTATAGTATGTTATATGTAATTTATGTAACGTATTTTTCGCTCTATAAAACACACCAGATTATGAAATGCACTTCAAATTTGATGAAGGAAGAGACAAAATTTTTTTTGAATGTTAAATGGGTCAGCCTTATAATGCCAGTGTCTGTCTTACAATCAGTATATATGTCCCCCATCCTGGTGCATACATATCCCAAATCCTGCATATGGCCCCAAAATCCTGGATATGGCCCCCTTATCCTACATAGCCCCTTAATCCTACTGCATAGCCCCCTTTCC